>CM024598.1:4242566-4962503 GCA_014182555.1 Eucalyptus erythrocorys
CAGAGAGAAAGAGAGAGAGAAGGGGCGGGGGTGGCGCGCGGAGTGGGGGTGTGGTGGGCGGCGCAAGTGAAGACGACTGAACATAAGGATCTGCCCCAAATCCACAAGCCAAAGCATGGACATGAACGCCTCTATCGAGCATCATTGCCGGCAAATTGTTTTCATAAAAAGCAACTATTTTCACTTTGATTTGCCGTAAGCACTCAAAATGATTTGTAAATAGAGAGAAAATAATATAGATTTGGTTTGTAGAAGTGGTGAGTGATTTCATGAAGATGTTCATATAATTAAAGCAAGAGAGGGATTAAAATCTAGATTATCACCATACATGTTAACATATTAAGAATTAGCAAAATAACACCAAACTTAATCAGATTTTGCTCAAAAAGAACTGAGATCTTCAAGAATCTATTCTTAATCAAAGTGAACAATAATTGAGATCTCACCTTGACGACATGACTAAAAGGTACTAACTGCAAGCAAACGAGCAAAAATTAGTTCCTGAGGTATTGTCGCTGATGACTTAGCTAGCGAAGAGGTCTCAAGCGAAGCCTAAGCTATTCGTATTCTCCCGGCCAGGAAACAATGCATAACAGAACTTGGTAGCGACAATAGAAGCAGCTGGGTGATCAGCAATGAAAAGCAACATCTGGACTCTAAATATGGGGGAGTCAGATATCACGATGAAAGGTAAGAAGTCTATAACGTATAACTTCGAGCCCTTTACAGGATAGAAGAGAAGTCCGAACTTGGTTTCACAGGTCAAGCCCGGTTATGTCTGCTTCCTCCGATCATGTCTTAGGCATGAACCCCGAGCCAGATAAGATAGTCGATCATGGTCAAATTTGATTAGTCCAAGACGACAAGGCCTTCAGAACTTAGATATTTTTCAAATTGCATTTAATGCCTTTGTCATGTAGTAAGTTAAGGAGCATGGACACTTGACACGTTGGGGCTTTATATCAAAAGATAAGATTAGATTTGGATTTAAAGCCATTAATGAAGGGGACACCTCAGCCTTGGATAATAAAAAATTCTTGGAAAAATAAGTGTGAACAAATGTGAACAAATGTGAACGTATTAAATAAAATGGAGAAAAAGATATCCCTATAGCCTAAGCTCATTAATATCTTAAGATCTAAGTATGATTGGTAGACTTTGGAACCTAAAAGGAGAGGCCACATGCAAAGAGAGAGAGAGGAGAAGGCCAAGATAAGTCCAACTTTGGATCAAAACAAATCTACCTTATCTCTTTTGGACATTAGCTAATAAATAACTGAGACAAGTATCCAAACTAGTATAAAGCCTACTTAGGATCTTGGGAGATAAGATTGTACAGCCATGAATGACCCTTGATTCAAGGCCAAGCGGGAACACTCCTCTTTTCAACTTGAATTTACCTCATTTAAATTTCGAAATTTCTGGACCTTTGTTGTTTGCCAATTTTATAGAGCCTTTTATGTTATAAATTTGGAGAAGCTTTATGCATGAAAGTTGTTCAAAACATCTTGATCTATAACTTACTTAAATTTCATATTTTTCTGAAGTGAAATGGTTAGAACGAAGGCTCAATCAATTACCATATAGAACCTGTCCGATATAGTAAAAATTGTAACCAAGTTGCTTTCTCAAATTTTCATAAAATATTCCCTTTCAAATTTGGACATACTTCATTCACAAAAGCTTTAAATGACATCCATACTATAATATATTAAAATTTCAAAGAGTTTTGTGAAGATTTGGATTTTGAAATGAGTCTCTCTCTCTGACCGTTGAGTTTGCTCGATGAATGAGTTTTTGGGTTGTGTTCAATGAATTGCTGCTCTTTCTACGTAATGAATTTGGCTTTAATCCCTCATGAAATTTTTTTTCTAAGGTCTTATTTACAACATATTAAAATTATATAATTTTTCAAATCTGTTTGATAAGATAATGGTATTGATTTCAAAAATTATTCAAAATTGTTTTCGCCTTAGAATGGGAGAACCACTCGCCCAACTTGGAGGGGAAGGGGCTGCACGCCCAACTTGAGGAGCATGCTAATCTAGAGACTTCTTGGCTTGAAGATAAGAATGCATTAAATGCTTTTGGACCTTACTGTATTAAAGAGAAGAAACTTGGAGAGCAAGTTGGCTAATGTGAACACATATAGGCCTAATGATTGCATGAAAACTTGACAATTAATGAGAGAGGGGAGTCACCTACTTAGGTGTCCCTTAGAATATGGTTATCATGACCCTAGATTGTAGCCTTGGTGATCAAGGTAAGGACCAATCAATTAGAAGAAAACATTAGACATTGAAGGGGCGTATGTGTCCCTTAGGTACCACAGGCAATAATGAGCCTAGAGTGAGCCTTGGAGAGCAAGCAAATAGGTGGACTAATCACAAGCCAACACCAAAGGACCTAGGCGCCAACTCGGGAAGATAAGTAGGCCAACTCGTCATTTAGGCGTAATTATGAGTTTGCATAAAAATCGAAGAGGAAAAGACCTATAAATAGGAGAAGGCATCCTCACATCTTAAAGGTGAGCCATTCTCTCATTTCCTCTCACTTTCTCTCATCTCTTTTATGCCCTTCTCTTCCAAGCCGCCCTAGACGCCGACCGACCGACCACCAAAGAAGCATCTTGGAGCTAGGTCCAAAAAGTAGTTAGTAGATTTTCCTAATTCTTTGATAGGGCGATGTGCTACATTTATCAATTTTAGGATCATGTCATCATTTGCTTGTGTTGGCTTTGTATTGTTATGATTGTTGTGTTTCCATTGCTTATTGTTGCATTAAGTAAGTTCATGATCCCGCATGAGTGAGCTCATCCGGATGTTGAGTAGAGGTATCGGTAACTATGGACAATGCTAAAACCTGAGCAAATGGTACCGAGTCAACGTCACGAGCCCGAGTCGCATCCAGCATGAGTTTGATTTAATAAAATACAAGAGTCGTTCATTAATTCACTTTGCATGGCACGCCTTCAGGCCTTTCATTAGGCTAAAAGTTTAAACATAAAATGAATTGGTTGATGCTTGAAATGCATGGACACACAATGAACTTATATGCCGACGCTGGAGGATGCTGGGTCGTTACCTAAGGTAAAGCCTTTAAAGCAGTCCTGATATTGAGATCGTAGATGATGCCGACTTGAGTGAGGCCAATGCCTGGGGGTCGCCCTGGATGCCATCCTGATAATGAGATCGGGACGATGTCGATTGCTAAGGGGGGGACCGATGTCCGTTGTTACCGAAAGAGTCGATTAATTTTGACCAATATGATACTAAAAAAGAAAAATGAAAGCCCACATGTGGTCCATGATTGATAAATGTGTGATGTTTGCAAAAGTGGGTTTGTTTTGATATGTATTGTTAAGTCATTGCATCAATTTGAGCATATGTTTGAATTGGGTCACTTAGTGCTTAAACGAGTTTCATGAGATGCACGTATCCCTTTTTGGACCGAAATGATCATAAGTCACGGATCTTTGGAAAGCTTGTTCATATGCACTCACTCCTTGTCTTTGATTCTTAAAAGCACATAGACGGTTGAGAGCTTTTCATATACATAAGCAAGGCAAGGCATGAACCTTGCTATTGATTTGCCATTGATAAGTGGGTGGTGACCTTGTATTCAACGATCAACGGCGAGATGTCCTCCTATAGGAGAATTAGGGATTTCTACTTACTGAGTCATCGATTCACTCTTGTTGTTCTCACAATTTCAAGTGTGTGATGGGTGAACCTATGTCCAAGAAGGGAATGAACCTAGTATGGGGACCGCTTTTGGGAACAGCTCGGTAAAGGAGTTAGGCTACCCTAGCCTTTTGATTGACTATACATGGAAACAAAAATAAGTAACCCAGAACTAGGATGGGCATGTAATCTAAACGGCTTTTGATATGTGAATATCTATATGAATATGTTACTTTTATTTGCTTGGCTTGCATATGTCTTGTTTGGCTTCCATGTTTGTTTGTACAGGGATTGTTTATGATCGCTTCCGCTTGGGGTGATCAGCAACGAAGAGCAACATCTCGACTTTAAATTCGGAGGAGTCAAATACCATGATGAAAGCCAAGGAGTCATTATTGAAGGAAGGAATTTTCTTTTCATTTGCTTATATGTGATGTCTAATTTTGGGTTATGTAGGTTCTTGGTTCAATTCTTGATCCAGTTCCTGATTTAGTTCTCCGGTTCAATTTGGTTTCCACCCATGAATTGTGAACCGAATCACATGGTACAGATTCCAAAAATATGGAAGTGGGAACTTGATCAATTTTCATCGAACTGGACCGGTTCCCATGCGCAATTCCTGATTTTACGTGAGAAACATGCTCACTAGTCACTCATAATATGAGAGTTTGCCGTTTTTGGAGACAAGAAAGACCAATCAACTCAAAGATGGCTCGAAAATTGTGAAATATCTTCTCAAGAAAAAAAAAATCTGGAGAACGAAGCCATGCTATACACGCATCTCTTTTCTCTGAAGATCTATGACTTTTAGTTTATCATCCGCATATGCATATGTGTGCGTGCAAAAAAAAAAAATGATATTTAAAAAAAGTAATAAAATTATTTTGTTACAAAATATTTGAATGATTAAATAATGAAAAGAAACTATTGATAAAAATGCACAATAAAAACTACATGTATGAATATTTATGGAAAGAGGGGAAAATGCTTTTAACTTATTTTAATAGTTAACTGATCAGATATATTTGATGCCCTTATTCCACCATTAACAAAAGCACAAGTAAGGAGATACATTAGATCTAGATAGAGGAGAGTTAAACATAGCTGCGTTTGGCAGTGGAGATAAAATTAGGGATAGGAGATGATTTATCCTATCTTATATTTAATACTTACTCAGGATAGGATAAAGTCGTATATAAAGAAGATATAAACTAGATAAAATTATCCCATGAGAGAAGTGGGATAAAGGTGAATAGAATTTATAATATTCATAATAGAAAAGTTATTTTTCTCAAATAACAAACTTATTAAATTGAGAAAATTAAAATTATATTTCAATATAAATAAAAATTTAATTTTAATTTAAGAAACTAAAAATTAAAAATTATTTTTAATTAATTTGCTATGAAAGATTTTCACCATCTTTATTTATAAACATTTATATTCTTTTACTTTTTACCAAAAAAAAAAAAAAAACATTTAGATTCTTTTACAATGATATGCCGTTGATATAAATAAAAATATATATATACATGATATGATGTGAATATATCTGACTTTAATACTCAATACACCAAACAATTGACATGATATAAAAAAATTATAGGATTTCATATTTTATTTTATCTAGTCCTATCCCAATTAAAAATTCGGACGACCAAATGTAGCCAAATTATCCAAAGAGAGAAAGAGAGAGAGAAAGGAAAATCACTGGGATATTCAAGTAGAGAACATGCCTTAGAAAGAGGATCTCAAGCTGCCCTTTAGCGTTTTAGCACGGATCCAAAGAGGCATCAAAGAGTATAAGGAAATGGTTTCTCTAATCATCGTTATTAAAAGGAGTTGATGATATTACCCACAAAAATGTGATCGTCTTTGAGTCAATTATAATTTCAGCCGTTAGGAGACTCATGCGAATTTGCACCCTTAAAAACTATCGAGCCCACTTATCTTCCCCATCTCCCAAAAGTATATGAAGAAATTTATATACCAAATAACATGCAAAATATTGAATATGATTCACTTATTAAGATCAATTGGAGTTTGTCATATTCTTTAACATATTCATATGCTAGTATGATGTCCATGTGAAACATTGAGCCTCACAAACACATCCGCATGAGAGAGACCAACCCAAAAACAATGTAAGATAATTTAACCGAATCCATCTTTATTTTGCCTTTCATAGACACAAGATGCAGTTATTTGGAATCTAGAAATTACGCAATTGATTTCCTCCTTAGGCGTGGAAAACTGAAGGACCAAATTTGGCTTCCGCAAGAGAGGTAAACCTCTATTTTTGTCAGTTTCTGAACTTAGCATCTCTGGTGGTAGATTCCCTCTTGAAAGCGGGATGAAGGTTTACCAAGTAGACAACCCAACAACTTTGATGCCGTTATCCGCAAATATTTTTAGGCGTGCAGTTCTATATTGCACACCCATTAAATTATCCACTTGGCTTTTAACTAATACTTGTTGGTGCCTGAATTTATCTATCTCACTTGCCAAACGAATAGATATACTCATCTAAGACAAGAAGAAGAAAGAATAAAGGAGTCCACCGCACAAGTTTTATTTGGAAAACTTTCATGGTGAATTGATGAGAAAAAATTGAATAAATGATTGAAAATATGCATTATTAACATTGATATCTAGGGAGAAAATAAACAAATAATAACGATAGCAAAATTAATCAACATATTAAAGAAATTAGGGGAAAAATGCCCAAAAAGTCCTCGACCTTTTGACTTTATGCCGATTTAGTCCTAAACATTTTTTTGGTGCCGATTCAGTCCTAAACCTTTTTACGTTGTGCCAATTTAGTCCTTTCCGCCTAATTTTGGCCTGATTTTGCTGACTGGACGCTGGCCGGCTGACGTGGCCTTACCGGCGCTGACGTGGACAACTTTTAATGATATTTTAATATTTTTTTATTTTTATTTTTGTCTTTTTCCTCCAGCCAGTCGTCGGTCCGGCAACCGTCGTGACCTCGCCAGCCACCTCGCCGGATCTGGTGAGGCCGACCTCGCCGCCACCACGCCAGATCCGGCCATGGGCGACGCTTGCCCTCGTCGGATCGGGCGAGGCCAAGCCTCGCCGGATCCGGCGAGGAGATCCCCGCCGGCCATGGGCAAGGCTCGCCCTCGCCGGATCCAGCGAGGGACGGTCACGGGCGAGCTCGCCCTCGCCGGGCGAGGTTGACCCTCGCTAGATCCAGCGAGGTGGCCGGCGAGGTCAGCCTCGCCCTCGCCGGCCGTCACCTTCGGCGACCGGCTGGAGGAAAAAGACAAAAACAAAATATAAATAAATAAATAAATATTATTAAAAATATTATTAAAAGTTGTCCACGTCGGCGCTGATAAAATCACGTCAGCCGGCCGGCGTCCAGTCAGCAAAATCCGGGTCAAAATTGGCCGGAAAGGATTGAATTGGCATAACGTAAAAAGGTTTAGGACTGAATCAGCACCAAAAAAAAAGGTTTATGACTAAATTAGCACAAAAGCAAAATGTTTAGGACTTTTTGGCACTTTTCTCAAGAAATTAGTTTAAAACTACGAATTAGCAAACTTTAAGGATATGATTGCGGGTTGTAGCAGGGTGCCTCGGGGTAGGGCCATCCATGTCCACATCCATCCGGGCCCACATGCGGATTATATCCATTCCATTTAGAGCAACGTAACGAGAATTCTAGCGAGGTTGATAAAAGGAATCAAAATCCAATAAAATGTTGATGTCAATTTGACTGTGGAAGCATACCACTAATTTGCCAATTTTATTCCTTATTGGATCCAAACCTAGTGAATGAATGAAATACTCAATAGAAAATCAACACCGAACATTCAGTGTAAACATAATCGCGCTTTATCCTTTCTCAAGTTCTATATATGAAGTGGCTCGGCATCTCCCTTGGCACAACTTCATAGGCCATTTCTATATTCGGTTTTCCATTCTCTGCCTACAGAAATGGCAAGCCGCGCCTCAAACAAACTTGACGGTAAAGTAGCCATCATTACCGGGGGCGCGAGTGGCATCGGCGAGGAGACGGCACGTCAGTTGGCAAATCACGGCGCATATGTTGTCATTGCCGACATCCAAGATGAAAAGGGCCACAACCTCATGGCATCAATCGGATCCCACCGGTGCACCTACATCCATTGCGATGTCACGGATGAGCAACAGGTGAAGTCCTTGGTTGAATCGACTCTTCAATCAAACGGTCGCCTAGACATCTTGTTCAGCAATGCAGGCATACTGAATAACGCCAAACAAGACATCCTCGAGTTCGACATACATGCTTTTGAGAGCCTGTTTGCCGTCAATGTCCAGGGAATGGCTGCCTGCGTCAAGCACAGGGCGCGCGCCATGGAGGCAGGGGGCATAAAGGGGAGCATAATTTGCACAACGAGCCTCTTTGCCAGCATTGGAAACGAGACTTACATAGACTATGTGATGTCTAAGCATGCCGTGCTGGGTCTGGTGAGGTCGGCAAGCAAGCAACTCGGAGCATATGGTATACGCGTGAACTGTGTCTCCTCTGGAGCAATCGCAACGCCATTACTCCGTGGAGTGTTCGGCGTGAGTGAGGAGGAAGGCGAGAGGATGTTCGAGTCAAGTTCAAGCTTGAAAGGAGTACTGAAAGCGAAGCATGTGGCTGATGCCGCGGTGTTCCTTGCTTCTAAGAGGCCGAATTCATCAACGGCAACAATCTGGCTGTCGGTGAGGGATGGGCTGGATAGGCTATCCTGTGGTGGAGACTAGCAATGAAAGTTGCAAACTCTGAAGTCGCCCGGGCTTGGTTTGCTGCTGTAGCAATGCAAATCTGAAGTAATAAAAAAATCTAGCTGATGCTATCTTGTTTGTGAAAGGAACGTTTTGCCATTCGGTGACTCGGTTGGTGATTTGATGATAAGTATGCGTCGGTGCTTGTTGAATTAAGTCAAAGGAATAGCCAAAAGTCCTGCTATGCCAAGGGGTAATGAAATCCTAATCTTTAACTCTATTTTTCTTTTGGTGGACTCAGCAGTCCTCGTCTGTCCTCATTCCTCACTGGACCCGATTAATTTTTTAATTTTATGTTTAGATCAGCTGTAAATGACAATTCATTAGGGATGCGAGATAATTTGTAGTGCAGATGATCTAACTCAGCTTTGAAAAGACAAATAAACATCATTCATGGGTTAAACTATGTAAAACTGACACGGACACGTGACACGACACGCCGACACATTATTTCTAAGAAGATAGAGAATTATGATATGTTGGGATATGTTATATATTAAATGAATTTTTTTATATATACGTAATAAATTATCATTTTATCAAATTATATATATAAGAAGAAAGAGTCTAGAATAAATTTACACTAATAGGATTTATATTTATAGGAAATGCATACCCATGTATGGGAACGTGTTTTTGACTTTAACAAAAGCAGAGACTAGAGTCGACCTATTTAAATGAATCTATGATCTTCTACAATGACCGGAACTTATCATTATTCAACATTCAATCCTTTTATTTCTTACTTTTTGCCATCCGTTTATTTCACCCTCTCGTTTCTTCCCAACATCACCTGTCACTTCCTTTTTTGAAATCACCCTCCATCCTCCCCTCCCTCCAAAAAGAAAAGAAAAAGTCCTGCTAAGTTGGTTCAACATCCCTTTTTTTTTTTTTTTTTTCTCTTCTTCCTAAAACTTAATGAGGAACCTTGGAACCCAAATGCTAGCTGCCTCTTCTTCGTCCTAGACTCCTCTTTTTTTCTGCTCTTCTTCCTAAAACTTAAAGAGGAACCTTGGAAACCCAAACCCTAGCCCCATCTTCATAGCGAACGGTGTTTCTATCTAATTGCTTAAACTTTTAGATAAGTTAGTTGTAGTCCCATAAAATCTTATTATTAGGATTTTGTGAGACCAGTAAGATTTTGTGAGATTATTGCTAACTGTTTTAAAAGTTTCAGCTATTAGATGAATGCATAGTTTAATACTTAATCACTTTGACACTCCCCTTCATGCTTAATTTGGTCTTTTTGCCTAATATTAAGCGTAGACATATTTAATCGGGAGGCAAACGAGGCCTAGAAAGATTTGAATTCAAGATTTCTAACTCTGATATCATGTGAACAAAAGAGCAGAAATTGTTATTTTCATAATTATGAATTACATCAATATATATAGTGAGCATTCAAGCTTGCTAACAATGAAAAAGACTAAACTACACTTCAACAAAAGAAGACTCAACGGCTCTTCAATAACGTGAAAGTACATGATCAAGTCTATTGCATTAAGAACTTTTGGTTAGGTGTTCTAATAAATCTATGGACTCAACAGGAGTTTGAGAAATGAGAAAAAAAAAGTGAAACAAGCATAGGCAATAACACTAGTTTTTGTCTTAATTGAGATGTGTGATTCTTATGTTGGACTTGACAAGGCCCAACCCATTTATGTGGCTTATCGAGTCTATTATTTAACATTTGACAAAAGTTGAATTTAAATAAATATATCATGAGCCATATCTTTGTGATATCCAATTACGCATGTAGAATCCATATCTTAAACCTCGATGGATGGTTGAGATTTGACATTTTTAGGGTTGGTGCGATCACTCCCTCTATAAAAGTTATCTCTTTGGTGGAAAAAGTTGGCATCCAATTATTAGGCTTTTGCTATTTTCCACAAAATTGCTTGCAGGACCCTCTAAAAAATGTAGCTCGACTAGTTACAAATGTTATTATTCTAGCATCATTGAATGTAACTATGCTCTGAACTAAATCTTTGAGTAATTTATAACTAAAAGGCAGTTCCTAAAGGGTTTGAACATGTGGTTCGCCTATTATGGAATAGCATGTCTGCTGCAACTGACCTAGTTTTCCATGGTTCTAAGCATAGATCTCTTCATTTATAGAGGTGAGTGGTGAAGATTCATATTCAAGGAATGACATATTTTCTCTCATTGGATCAATAATGGCTTCCTTTGATTTGAGTACGCTATATTTATCAATTTGATCTCCTATTTATATGATTGAAAGATCACATTAGTATAACATATTAAACCCTTAAGCGATTGTGAAAAACATGTTCATTCTAATCTTTAAATAAATCTTAAAAAACCCGAAACACAATCTGATTCAACTTGATTGCTCGGGTTATTTGAACTTCATCTCGGGTCAGGTCAAAACACTCTTGTAATGTTTTCGGTTGGGTTGGATTCAAGTTCTTTTTTAAAAATAAAATTCAGTCAAATCCCATTTGTTGTAATGTTAATGCTCGAGCTCGAGAATGAGGTCGTCGATGCTCAGAAAAATTATTTGATATAACATGTGTATTCGTTGTATCACACAAATAGTGCATGTCACTTTTGAAAACTGTTGTTATTTTCCTCATCAATACATTATTCAATTCATTTTCAATATTGAGCCAAACATTGAAAAATGTTATTATTTTTCTAAAAAATTATTTTCTAGAAAATACTTTGTAGAATGTCACATCTCTCAGGAAACAAATCAAGCCAAAAGTCTCTGCAATTTCCTCTCGGTAGATAGACCAAAGAAGCCAATTTGACGAGGAAAAAGCTGGGAGTCCTTTTTCCCGCTTTTTTTCTTCTTTATTCATATCTATTGAAAAGTCATTGACCGAAGCTGATAGAAGGCGGCTCCAGGTGAAACTTCGAGTTTTATTAGGTGGACAGTCAGCATCGATGCTTCATAAAAAACAGCAGCCACGGAAAATTCTAAAGTTCGAAGATTTCTCTTAGTAAGTTCCTTAGAATTTGCTGAAGTTTGAAAAAGAGAAAAAAATTGCTAGTTGGACAAGCATTGCTAGCTTATAACTAGAGATTTGTTTTCCCTCAGGCTGATATAGGCTAGTGAATCCACCTAGAGGGGGAGTGAATAGGTGATCGCGGAATTCTTTTTGGAATCTTTAATTAAAGAACAATTTTTAATATAACTAATGCATCAACAATAGATAGATCATGCAATCATAAAGTAAAATGAGATAGGGTAAGAGAGAATTGACACGAGGTTTATAGTGGTTCGGCTTATTCCAAGCCTACGTCCACTCTCCACACTGGTAGCCAACTGGCTATAGTCACTATGTAGCAAATGAGAGCTGTTACAATTCACGAACTAGACTTCTTCAATAGATAGCCTCTCCTACAGCTTCTTGCTATTATCACACTAAAAGTGACTCTCTTTGATACACAGATTGAACACGAGAGATTTTAGAGAACAAGTAATTTCAGAGGTTCTAACATCGAGATTTTTCTATCAAGTCTCTCCTTATTTCCAAGCAACACCGATTCACCTTAAATAGCTTTCGTGTCTTCATACCCGTTGACACTTTCCAAAAATTCATCCAATCAACCCGTTGGACTGAATCAATTTAAGTGATCTTCACGTCGCCGAAAATGTAAATAGACAATAGCTCGTCAATCCTATTCGCCCATACAATCAGGATCTTGAGTTCCCAAAATTAGATCCTTCCAAAAATTCACTTGATCTTCAACGGATAAAAATCCGAAGAATAAATCTTCCGAGCTCACGATCACAGCCAGAGATATTCTATGGATAAGTTATGAAATATAATATCCAAATCTTACTTTCCTTAACTATAAGAATAACCTGTTGCCAGCCTGTCAAAATCGCAAACTGTCTTCAGACTTTAGATATGGGTCTTAAAGGTCTTCAGATGAAAACTGGGTCTTGACAGTCTTCAGACGGAAAAACTTCAGACCGAACTTTGGATCTTGACTGTCTTCAGATGGAAAACCTTTGCGACTTGAAATCTTCAGACTTAACCGACTGAGTCTTGGATTCTTCAGACCTTACTCTCGAAGCTGTTTTGTCAACTTCAAAACTCCAAGGGATTTTTCTTCAACACAGGCATCATAACCAAGATACGGGCAGAATTCGGCAAGTCATCATTTGTACTTCCATTTTGTTCAGGCTTTGTTGAGGGAAAGGGATGACGAACTCTGCCTTGAAAAACTTGAGGGGAAAGTAACCATTGTAACTGGCGGTGCAAGGGGCATTGGTGAGGAAACGGCTTGCTGTTTCTCCAGTCATGGTGCAAAAGTTATGATTGCCGACATCCAGGATGAAAAGGGCTGAGACCTCGTGGAATCGATCGGCTCCTACTGCTGCACCTACATTCGCTGTAATGTCGTGGATGAGCAATAGGTGATATCTTTAGTACAGTCGACCCTTCAATTGTATGGTACGCTGGACATCTTGTTCAGCAATGTAGGAGCGATCAGTTCTGTCAAACAAGACATTTTTGATTTCGACATATCAGCCTTTGAGCGCCTTTTCACCATTAATGTTAAAGGCATGGCCTCATGTGTGAAGCACAGCGTTGGCGCAATGGTGAATAAGACACCCATGTCTTTGCTCTTATTGGCGTGCCAAGCGGATTATTATTATTATTTTTTTTTTTGTGTCAATGCCATATAGACAACGCAACAACTTTGATTCGGTTCTATTAAATAATAAGATCCTTATAAATAGGGGTAACGCCTTGCTATCTGGTTATAAGGATTGCCGCAAGGAAGCAAGACAGCAGGAGCCTTTCAACTCTGACTCTAATGGATGGATGCCGGGTAGGCATATTTAGGCCTAGCCTCAGCAAGCCGGTTGATTGACCGTTCCAAGTCAAGCCCCAGGGGTTTTAATTTTCTTTTGTAAGGCCGCCCCCCACCCTCCAATTCCATCCCAACATTTTCTTCTAGGGTGAGTCATAATACATAAGTGACATCGCGAAATCTCTCATCTCAAGACAAATCTTTGTTGACACCTAATTTTAGCAACCCTACAAAAATAAAAATAAAAATCGCAAATAAAAGAAAAAAAGGAGGAAATCAATCCAATTGATTATGCACGGAAGCTGGGAATTTTGATGAATATGCAAATTTTGTGAAATGTGAAAGTAATTAGAAAATCAGGTGAATAAAAGGCATGGATTTTGATAAAAGGGAAGGAGTCGAAGCAAAATCAAGCTGATTGCGAAATCATACTCGATTTGCAGCCATAAATCAATGCAACAGAAGTTGGAAACTCGGAAAAACCTTAGAAAACGGCTGTCTGGAAACACTATAAAAAGGCCCCAATTTTCATGACCAAAGGGGTGGAATTCGAAAAATCAAGAGAGAATTCGTAAAGAAAAAAGGGCTCTTCGTTCGTTCTTCAGGAGAGAGCAACACAAAAGCTTTGGAAGAGGGAAAAGTCAAAAGTCAAAAAAAGAGAGAAAAGAGGGAAAGAGAGGAGACGTGAGGGTAGAAAGTGCAGCGACAGAGAGATAAGAAGTGACGTGAGTGTAAGAATTTTTCTAATGTGGACTACATTAATTGATATTGTAATTTACCATTTAACAGTTATCGTTTTATGAGATTTGATCTAAGGTGAAATAGAAGGTTTCTTAATTAATCTAATATGGGCTGGCTAGTGTGCGCCGAGTTGAGCTTGGTCCATAATGAGGGGGCCTGGCTGGAAACTCTATAAATAGTGCTTAAGTTTCTCCTCTAACCTTAATTCTCACGTATCCTCACATAAGGGCCATTTACCTAACACTAAACAGTGAGGAGAGCCGCCTCATTGAGCTAGTGATACGGAGGGCAATAGAGGAGAAGGACTTGCACGTGGAACATTGTGTTTCCACTTCTACTTCAAGAACGATGGATTCCAAAACAGGGGCATTAATCCTTTTTCTCAATCATGTATGTTCTTGTTCTAGTTATGGAGATCTTGGGGTTGCACAATTTGTATCCAACATGTGGTATCAGAGCCTCCATAATCCTAGAACTTGAACGCAAAGGATTTTGCCCTAATTTGAGATTTTCGAGAATTTTCATTCAATAAAAATAAAATTAAATTATACATTTGGACTGGGCTTGTCGAGACGAGTAGAACCGTGGGTAGCATGTCACCGGAGGAGGCCACACGTGCCTTCACACATCCCCACGCGTGGGGCGTAGCTCGCGCGTGCGACGCATGCGGGCATTGACGTCACGATGACGTTAGCGACTCAAACCCGGACTCAACCTGATTGGCGATCGACTTGATCTGACCCAAGAGCTGACCCAACCGTTGACACGACCCGACCCGTTCAACCTTTGACCGGACCAGTCAACTGGTCGAATCAGTTTTTGACCGGCCTTCACGCTCGCGTGTGAGCTGCACGCACACTACACTCAGGGGGCATGTGCGGGCACGTGGAGTGTCCGTTCGGCACGTGGCTTGCGGCATTGGATTCGTATTCTTATGTTATATCTTGTGGTATATTTATTTTATATGTTTGATGATTTTATGGATGTGAAAATACTTACAAAGTCTTAAATACGTGTATTTTAAGTTTATTTTTGCGTATTTTTCTTGTATTTTTCAATGATTTTGTAAATACAAGTGTTAAGTTACTGGTATGTTATCACATAAACATTATAAAAGTGTTATTCATTAATAATATACAATAAATTTTAATTTTATTAATGAATAAGGCAGTATAATTAGCATGATATGTGATTTCAATGATATATTGCCCCTATCACTAAAGTTAAAAATCACATGTATATGGTGTATGTAAGATGTAAATTTTATATCCATAGTATGAGAGAGTTTCAAGGATTCAATTCAGTTGTGACCACCAAAGTGGCACACTTGATTGGGTTTGAGAAATTTCGGTCTCGTATAATGATTGAGATGTCTTTTGGTCTAATGCCTAGTCATACTTCCAAAAAAGATGATTATGTATTAGTTCATGGAGGGATACATGATGGTGTGGTGAAGGAGTGATTGGTCCTAGTGGTTCATATGCCCAAAGGTGATGAATTCACGAAGATTAGAATATATTCTCATAACCACAATTATGTGGGGAGTTTACAACTGCATGTCACATATTTTACCCAAAGGTGATCGTGTGATTTTGCATGTAACTCTCTGGATGTGTACTTATACGTCAAGTTACACAATGCTAACATGATGCTAATTATATACATACTATTTGTCTTTCAGCCACCTTTTCTGTAGACAGTAACTCCGTCACTATTGAGGTTTTTGCTGGTTCAAATTTTAAGAGATGGAGAGAGGACTTTCTGTTTGCTATGGAGATGGCAGATGTTCATATGGCTCTTATTACCAATCGGCCGGCAGATATTACTACCAAGACTACAGAGGCTTAGAAAGCACATTTTACTACCTGAGAAAAGAGCAATAGAATTTGCTTGCTGTTCATGAAGCGTTCCATTCATGAACACTTGAAAAGTGGTTTGCCTGTATACTGCACTACTAGGCAAATGATGGAAGCCTTGGTGGCTAGAAATCGTGTCTCATCTAATGCTGAGATAGTGACACACCTACAAACACTTTTACTATGAAGTATGATGGTTCTAGTGGAGTTAAAGATTATATTCAGAGGATGGTGGATTTGCAGACAAAGGTTCAGGCCCTCAATATTGTTATTTCCACTATCTGCATTGTGTATCAAGCTTTAAATACCCTTCCTCCTGATTTTGGGATTATGAGTACCAATTATAGTTTCCAAGATGAAACCCGGTCAGTTAATGACCTAATTGCAAGGGTGGTGGCATAGGAAGAGAAATTGAAGAAAGACAAATGGCACATTGCTTTTTATGCTTCTAGTTCTGGTAGTGACAAGGGTAAGAAGTTGAAAAACTATACCCACAAGGGCAACTCTGAAGCTACTGGTCCTTACAACAATTAAGAAAATTCTGAAGGTGCTGGTCCTTCTAACGATTCGGGTCCTAAAAAAAGATTCCCCAAGAAAGATGATGTTCTTTGCTACTTTTGCAGGGAGAGATGACACGTAAAGAAACGCTGCAAAAAGTTTAAAGCTTGGTTGTCTAAGAGAACTAAGAGCGAGCCTAAAGATAATAATTCTTTAGCATTAGTTTATGAATCCAGTCTATTTGAAGTCCTAACCAATTCTTGGTGGCTAGATAGTGGTGCAACTAATCATGCTACATTTACCATACAGGAGTTCATAAACAGAAGGACGTCAAATCAGGATGAATCAAAACTCACTGTTGGAAACAGCATTGGAGTTGACGTCGAGTTCGTGGGAGATGTTATTTTGATTTTAGATTCCGATTTTAGGATGATGTTGAGAAACACCTTTTACGTACCTTTGTTTAGGCGGAATTTGGTTTCTAAATCTTGCTTGGACATGTGTGGATACTCTTTTGAAAAAAAGAGTAATAATATTTCCATGTTTTATGATTCAAATAAGATTGGATGTTGCAAATTATCCAATGGATTATATCGATCAAGTTTATCTCCTAGCGACATGTACGTACTTATTCAGCTGAAAAAGTTATTTTCAAAAGGCCTCTACCTAAGGAATAATCTTATGTATTATGATATAAACGACTTGGTCACATCTCTAAAGAAATAGTAGAAAGGCTTGTAAAGGTTGACATCTTGCCTACTCTTAAAAGTGATCTAGAGACTTGCGTAGACTGTTGTAGAGATAAGATGATTAAGATAAAGAAGAAATCCGCCATACAAAATTATGACTTGTTGGAGGTTATTCACACTGATATTAGTGGACCATATACGGCTACTTTATGCAAAAATTTTTATTTCATCACATTTATTGACAACTATTCACAAAATGGATACTTATACTTGATTAAAGAAAAATCCGAGCCTCTTGACAAATTCAAGATTTTTTGGATTGAAGTGGAGAAACAGTTCGGAAAAGTTATAAAGATTGTCAGATCTGATCGTGGTAGTGAGTATTTTGGTAGGCACGGTGATGCTGGACAACTTAAAGAGCCGTTTGCTAAATATTTAAAGGATTCTGGGATAGTGGGTCAGTTTACTATGCCCGGAAGCCCTGAACAAAATGGCGTAGTTAAAAAGCGCGATTGTACTCTTATGGACATGATGAGAAGTATGATTAGCAGGATCAATTTACTTAATTTTCTTTTATTTTGGAAAAAAATGTTTGGCAGATAACTTGAATTGATTTTAATTTATCTCCCAAACATGTGAGGTGATTAAGCGGGTGCGCAAACGACCAATTTAACACCCAGATAAATAATGAATAAATTGCAAAACTTACCTCAAAGCAACGAAAGCATCTGCAATGTTAAATCAGAATTCACATCAATAGTCCTAGATATGATTTCTAATTAACATGCAATTTCTTTTTTTTTTTTTTTCATTGATTTAATGAGAGTTATGCAATGCATGCTAATAATCTAATATGACATGGCAACATGACCTAAATTATGTGACATGGCAACATGATCTAAACTATTTGAGATGAGTAGAGTAAATCCTAAAGAAATGCAATAATTAAATGCAACCTAAATGACCTAATTCTATTAACGGACGATTTCTAATTAAATGAGCCTAAAAAAACTAAATGACGTGCACTTGATATTTCTATTCCTAAAAAAAGCAATTTATTTTAGAAAATAAAATGAATCTACTCTAAGACAATTTTTTATTATTGTTTTTAAATGTGAAAATTATCTAACTAAATTAAGATCCTATTTAATTTGCATTAGGAATTAGGCTAAACCAAACCCTAATTTAAACTAAAATATTATCTTAACCCAAATAATCCTAAAATGCAATCTATCTAATATCTAAACTTATAATAAATTAAGAAAAATATTATCTAGAATTAAACTAAGTGCAATTTTACCCTAATATGCAATGACGTGCAAAGAATGCCCTAATTCTAGGTTTTTTTTTTTTTTTTTTTTTTTTTTATCAAATTCAAAATTAAAATTACCAAATAATCAAACGTGTAATTTAAATTAATGAGAAGAAAATATGACATCCTAAATTAATGTTTTTGGTCTTTTTATTTAAGAAATTCAAAATAAATTTCCTATCCTAAACATGCAAAATAACCCCAAAACAAGTGATATCCTAACATGCATCTAATCTAACCCAAATATATTTTTTTGGGTTTTTCCTTTACAGGAGCAATTAAATAAAGGCGTCAAGAATAGCACAACAACAAATCAAGCAATATATTATCCATGTCCATTTACTTTTTGGAAATAAATTGATGAATTGTATCTCGCGCATGAGATCGGATTAGCCAATTTTAAACAAAATCACAAATCGTATCTCGAGCGTGAGATCGGATTGGTGATTTTTCTGTGCGATTGCAAGTCGTATTTCGAGCATGAAATCGAACCGTCAATCATATGCACGTTACAAAATTAGGAAGATTTCCTAATTTCGAAGGCTACTCAAAATTTTGTGGATATGATGATATCATTCAAATATTCATATGAGACAATCCCATAAATTAGGCAATAAGAATGTATGAAAATTGAATTAAACAAGATTCTTACCTAATATTTGGTGTCACGTGACCTACGTTGTCGAGCTTGGTCAAACGACTGACAGCGGGATGACTCACAGTGAATGGCAAAGAGTTATCATGGTGAAGGCTCAAGGACCATCAAGAATTTTTAAGGTGCCGTAATATTGATCAACACTCATATGCACTCAAACAGCAGAGAAAGTCAGGTCAACATGCTCTAATCATGAAAACACCGATTTGCACAATTCATAGTGGATCCAAGATGAAACACCAATAGTCTGACTCAAAATTGACCCTCATTATCCTAATCCTATCGACATGAAAAAAAATTATGATATTACATTTCCCAAGCTCATAAGCCAAGTTCACGATTTTTTAACTCCGATTGTACTCTGTAAATTAATGATGGTTAGATCAACTTCAAACTGTAAACGAGTCAAAACCAATCTCAAACTTACCAGTTGAAAAGAGCACACAATCTGATAGAGGTCAGCAATCATTCATAGATTAGCACCGATTCAAGGATGACTTAGATCGACCATGGGCTATCGCGGATGAATTTCAGAACAGCGAGGTGGCAATTCGTGTGGATGCGAGCCCATGGATGACAAGCAAGAGAAGATCGCATTGGGGCAGCTAGTTCGCCGAGGCTCCACGGGCAGCAAGGACGTCGTTGGGTAGCTCGTCTTGGTGCACTCAGAACAAAGAACGACGAAGTGCAACAAGCTTGAATGTTTGCGAATCCAATATCTTCACAGAGTGGTGGCTAGCAAGCAAATTGGACGATCACAGCAAAGTCGTGGGTTGAGGTAGGTCAAGCACTGAAGAAAAAGACCACCCCTCGTGCCTTCTCTCTCTTGCGACCATGTATTTCAATTGTATGATCCTCTCCTTTTGGACGTATGGCAGCAATGGAGGCCTGTCCTTGCAACCGAGGCACTGGATCAGTGTTTTTCATTGAAAATTCAGCAAAAACCCATGCAAGACAGGGAGGACTTGGCGTCAAAGAGAACTTGGACAGCCACAAGTGGAGCGATCGATGACGACGACGGCAGGTCTTGGTTTGGGCAACGCGGTTGGGAATGACTTGTCGGAGAACCATAATTTAATAGCTCGAGCGCTTGCTGGATCGTCGTTGAGATTAGGACTTCAACTTCATGGTTTTGCCAGTAGCCTGCGGGTGGGAAAGCCTAACGCTCCGTGGGTTCAGCCGAAAAATACCTTGGAATATTGTCGAAATCTTCGCTAGTGCAGGTTGGTGTCAAGGTGCGGCCACGAACTCAACAAAGTCACTTCTGTGGTGGCGGTGGATGCTCACGGCCAGAAGAATGACACAAGTAAAGACAAAGCTTGACTGAACACCGTCCTCTCTTTTCTCGTGAATGAGTGTGCTCTCCCCTTAGAATTGTGGCCGTCCGTCCTTTCATACTGCCTACCTTGTATTGCAAAAGAGGAAATTTGTATATAACAAGAATCATTGAAATTCATATTTCCTCCATTACCTCCTGCATGCGTATCATGTGTTTCCCTCAATATTTTTCCTTGCGTTATCAAATTGGAAATGAGTGAGCGATATTTTGTCGTCGCCTTGCTCCTCTTTCACATTCTATCGGCATCTTATAATATATTCTGATCACGCATACACAAGCCGAAATTTGTTATTATTTTATTTCATGATTCCCACACCTCTTGCGCTTTGCTGAATTATTCAATTGCCCTTTTTGCTTCAAATCTCTTCAAGACAAACCAAATATACATTCCAAATTTTTACTACCTTTTCTTCGTTATCTTCCTCAGCAGAAACATTGGTCAGCCCTTGATTTTTTCTCTCTCTTTTTTTTTTTTTTTTTTTTTGCCCAAGCCAATTTTTTAAAGTTCATGCGTGAGTAGGCTCCTTTCCCGCAATATCAAATGTCCACTGCTGAATTTCGCACGAGATCCACACAATGCAACTTTTTGTAGACTCATCGTTATGATAATGCTCCTAACACTATATGTTATGCGATTTAATATTTTTGTTTAGGGGCTAAAGTTCAGTCCCTAATTTATATGCAATATATAAATTACTAGGTTGCCAAAATTTAGGTATCAACACAGACGACTTTTGATTAATGAGAACTTTGCTTTGAAGCAAGTATCGTGAACCTTGTAGAGTTCATACCCTTGAAAACCTAGAAGAATTTTCACTCCGTCCTTTAAGAGTCTGAGCTTTCGAAATCTGCATCCTTGAAGAGTTGCAGTCATCGATCTAGAAGAATCGGTGCCCCCCAACTTCCTTGGAGGCCTAGAAGAGCAACCAACGGAGTCTCTATCTTTTCCTATTCTGTTTGTTATTTCCAACCCAAATTCAACCATCGTACAGTGCTTATTTTAGAAAACCCAAAACAGAGAAATTGTAGATCCAGAAGCCTTTGTTCATTTGGCTTTGGAATCAAGTTGATCCGATCTGTATCGACAAAGATATGACTATTCTCTTGAGCTCGCACAATGTTGAAATTCCTGCTCGTCCTGTTTCCCGTGTGTGAGTCACTCTCTCGATCCTATTGTTTGAGAAAGCCTAACCTTGGCTTGCATCACATAACGAGGTTTAAGACCTCAAATCAGCCCTAGTAGAACCTATGTTCGAAACCTATGATTTTTGTAGTACTAAGTGAACATGCAAAATCTTGTCTCAATCTTATCTTCAATCGTCACAACATCATCAAATCTCATAATATAACATCTAAATCACAGATTTAAACATGTGATATCAGTATAGGTTTGAATCCTAACCCCGATCGACTAACTAGATCTTGCCTAATTGGATTCAAGTTTCAAATATCTACCTTTGCGCAACTTTGATGGAACAAATTCGATCAGATGACGATCAAAGCACCACTATGCCTCATGAATGTTGAGGATCGTCGAAAGAACACTGAGGGACACTGGAGTGGTTGGATTAGTGTTGATTGGACCACCGGTTCACGATTGGAAAGGACTGGGTCCAACCCGAGGGAAGAACGGCCATTGGAGCTCATCCGATGACTATCCAACCAAGGCCCAACCACCAGAGGGTCGAGGGCATGTCAAAGGATAGATCGGGGGTGGTTGGATCACCAAGGGACTGCCGCTGGTCATCAATCAGAGCAACTGAAATCGCTGGTTCAATCATCAGCTTGGATGCCGGTGATTTGTAGCCACAAGGAAAGGCTACCAGACAGGGAGCTTTGGGCGACGAATGAGACGACTCTTGCTTTGATGGGGATAAGGAGATGGTGGACGGTGGTGTGGTGCGGAAGACCGCCGGCGAGAGGCCGGGACCGACGATGGAGGGAATGGCCGCGCGCAAGAGAGAAGGAAAGGAAAGGGAATGGCCGCACGCCGAGAGAGAGAGAGAGAGAGAGATTTTGAGAGGTTTATGTATTTCCGGATATTGAGAATGCACTAAATAAACCCTTCTAAGTTGGAAGGGGGAGGTGGGGGTTCGAATCTCCACCTTCTTAGGGGGTTGGGGTGGGGATGCTGTAGTTTCAGTAGTGGGTTTCGACTCCCACACCCTGCAAGGAGGCAGGACAAAAGTCTGAGAGTGAGCGTTAGAATAGGAATAGATTATGACCCATCGAAAAAAGAAAAAAAAAAGTTTTGGAGGAAAAAATGCTTATATGCCTCCCATTCAAGATAAATCATGGCCATTAATTCGATCCGATAGTTGAAACTTAATTGAATTGCCTAACTAATTCTGATGGTGTTGATGTGCCAAAATTAGAAGTTTAAACTAAGTTTGCGATTAAAGCATAATTAGGGATAATTTCGTAATTTCAAAAAATTCAATGACATTTTTACAAAATATGGAAAGTTGAGGGATGTAGGAACGAAATACTCACGACAAGGAGCTCAAGGGTGGTGGCCAATCACCAAGAGCTGACCAGCAGAGGGCTATACCAGCCTTCTTCACTAACGGTCGATTGGAGCAGTCGGATCAGTCCAAGCCAATTCAACTGGTTCAATCACGAGTTGGGTGGCTTGGTCCATAGGTTCTAGATTTATAGCAATTTAGTCCTGGGAAGAAAATCTTGTTCAATTGAAGTAAAAACAGTTCAATTTTATAGAAATTGGGCCAATTAAACCACACAAATACAATCCAATAATTTCTATTGCCATAATTACTTGATTTGCATGAAAAATATTGGACCCATATACATTGGACTTTCTAGGCAACATTGGATAATTTCACATGATTTCTTAATCAAAATTGCAAATTAATTAAAATTCTATTCAATTAATATCGCAAAGCATCCATTGGATTAATTGCTTGTACCTAGGTGACCTATTATGTCCAAATTGACTTTGAATTGATGGCATGACTTTTATGCTAAAAATGAATCAAGGATTAATGATGAAATTAAACCTTAATTCATGAAATTGAACCTTAATTTCAAATAGGTCAACTGGAATTTATTCAATTGAATTTCATCAACTTGATTTTCCTATGTTCAAGAATGCTAAATTCCCCAATTGAAATTACATTCACACTTATCTCACAAAAAAGAGTGGAATGGAAGTATCCTTTTGAAACACATGAAAAATTTATTTGAACTCCCTAATTAGGGCTAAAAGTGACAATTTGCATTTCGACATGGTCGTTCTTGAAATTGAATGAACAAGCAAATAGGTAACGATCCGTAGATCAAATGTTGTAAAATAAACTAAGTCTAATTATGATTAGAACTAAAGAAATTTTATTTTTAGTTGACTTTGAAAGTAAAACTGGAAAATTCATAATGCAAGGTTCTTAATCAATTTTCGCAAAATTTCAATGCTAAAGTCAAATTGAAATTAAAATGAAGTGATTTTTGGATTTTTGGATTTTTCAACTTTTTGGTTAAGGGTTTGACCAAGTCGACCATTTCCTAAAAAGGTTGATTTTTGGGTCAAATTTTTTAAAATTAACTTGACTAAAGTGAAATTAGGACAGTTTAAAATCTTTTTGTGCAAAAAACCAATTTTTGACATGGGATTGACTTTTAGTCAAAGACTTGACCCAAAAATCAATCAATGAAATCGAGTGGGAAATTATTTAACAATGACAAAATAATGGAAAAAAATGAAAAACCACTTTTTTATTCGAAAAACCGACTCCATCGCTATCAAAAGCCCTAGTCTCAATTTTTTACATTTAATGATGTGTTGGCTAAAAATCAAATGTCAACATTGTTGGATGCAAATTGCGTAATCCCAATATCTCCATAACTAGAATAAGAGCACAGATGACTAAATAGAAAGATGAACGCACCTATTTTGGAATCCATCATTCTTTATGCGAAAGTGGAAAACCGATGTTCCATGCACAAAACCTTCTCCTCCATTGCCCTCCGTATCATTGGCTCAATAAGACGGCCCCCTCACCTTTTAGCGCTAGGTTAATACTCCTTATATGATGATACATGTGAGAATTAGGTTTAGAGGAGAGACTTAAGCACTATTAATAGAGTTTTTAACTAAGAGCCCTCATTACAGGTCAGGCTCAACTCAGCCCACACTAGCTAGTCTCATCTTAGACTAATTAAGAAACCTTCTATCTCACTTTAGACTAACCCCGTTTTACGGTAACCTTAAAACGGTAAATTACAATATCAATTAATGTAGTCCACATTAAGAAAACTCTTACATTCTCCCACTTGGACTATATTAATTGAAATTATACTGTATGTGTGCACATTGGTCTAAAGATAATTCTTAATAATCAATCATATCCCATAAAGTCTCAAACACTGAATTATGGCGATAATCGCATGTATGCACACAGAGTCTTCCATGGTCACGAGTGCTTTCAACTTTATTGATATGGATTCAATATGATAATGTGGCAAATGGATAACATCTCTCATAGAGAGATCCCATTTGTCAGTCACCATTCTCTTATCTTAAGCGTCACAAAAAACTTGTGGCACTAGTCTTTATGATTCCAATGAACCCACATATGTCTTGTCCTTATGGTTAACCTTTCTTTATATATAACAAGACATATGTACAAGGCTAATAATCGGATGCCCCTAGCCTTCACTTAAGATTTGAACAATACCTTGAGACTTTATCAATATGTATTCAACATAATAACAACACATTCAAAAATATTTTATTGAATGCAAAAGTTGATGCATATCAAATTGTTACTAAGTGTAACAAATACAGATGTGAACTTTATCAAAATAAAGTCAAAATAGCTCTCACTAAACAATAGCATCTCATGATGCTCTTAAGCTCATATTAATGACACGTCATTCAAGAACAGAAGAATAAAGTCCTTTAATTAGTGGATTTGCAATACATCATCTGTGGAAATATGCTATAAAATAACGTCACCTTTCTGTACCGTTTCTTTATGGAAAAAAAAATGATTGCCATATATTTAGATCCCTTGAGACCCTTATTATTAATAATACTATAAATTTATTGTATACAACTATATGAGTCTATCCATAAAGTTAAAAACGGTCAACTCTTTTATGAGGTTCCGGGGCTTAATAGCCCAAGTAACAGCCTAAAAGAATGTTACTAACGTTGCTTATATAGTAGAAGATGACAAAGAACTTTATTTATTGCACTTCCTACTAACATAAATATGTATTCTGTTATTGATCTCATGTCATCCTAATAGCCAACAAAACTTACATCTAAATACCTTATTAACTGCAAGAACTAAACATGTTTGTGAATCAGCATATAATCTCTTGTTCTCTTTAAGTACCTTAAAACCTTCTTGGCAGTAACTTAGTGATCGCATCTTGGATTTGATTGATTTCTGCCTATAAGTTCCGTCACAAAGACAATATTTAGTTTAGTGCAAATTCGAGCATACATTATACTTTTAAGTGCACTGACACAAGGTACACCCTTTAACTATATTTTCTCAATATCTAAATAAGGATAATGTAATGGATTTGGTTCATCACACTTAATAACAGGAACAATTCCTGACTTGCAGTGATGTATGTCGAATATTTCCAAAATACGATCAGCAAATGTCCTCTGAGATAAATCTAGCAAGAACAATCCTTATGGACCTCAGTGCAAAGAACAAAAAAATGTCTCAAGGTCACTATGTGTAAGCAAAATATCACGTACATAGAGTATGGGAAAAATAAATTTCCTCCCACTGACCTTGTAATATATTTAATTACTTTATTTCCAATTGAACAAAATAACAACACTATGAAACTTTAATAATATTGTCTGGAAACTTACTTAAAACTATGAATAAAATTTTTCAATCTACACACAATTTTACTTGAAACATCTGTTGCAAAATCCTTCAGTTGCACTATATAGATTTTGTATCTATTTAGCATAACGCCATATCAAAAATAAACTATTAATGCTATGGTCACTTTGAAAGAATCTTTAAAAATACTAGAAAGAAATAATTATTTTTTTCGCTATTAACTATCCACTCATCTTTCAGAGTGAAAACTTTAACTACCAGTTTAGTTTTAACCTCCACAATCTTTCTTTGAAATCTTTTTAGTTTTATACGCCAATTTACAATTAATGAACTTGTGATCTTTAGGCAAGTTAGTAAGTTTCCAAACACTATGATGTTTTATAGATTGCATATCGCATTTTATGACATCTAATCTCATACTCATTACCATATTCATTATGGTGCATTATGCCTTTCGGTCAAATCTTTTTGTCAAGATTTCAGACATAGTAAATTAAGTTACCACCCCAGAATTTACCAAGTATTTGACAAATGATTCTTTAAGCTATTATGTATTATCATACTTGTCAAAATACTCACGGCTACTATTAAGCCTAACAACCTTTAAGACTAATTCTAACCAATTTATTATTTATCTCGATCATTTTACTTCCACAATAATTTATAGAAGTCTTTAGATAATCGTTAAGAGTAGACAGAATTTCAACATCGTCGACTTTTCTACTCTTTCTTTAGACATTTGTGAGATTATTCCTTAGACAGAAAACTTTTGGAAACATCTTTTCAACCTTATATGAGACATATATATCATTAGGATTTAAACACAATCTTTGCAAATGTGTCCTAATTTCGTTATTAGACAAGACATAATTTCAAGCCACTAAGACTCCCATCATCTTTTAGCAGTGTAGTCAGCAGACAAGTCACTTGTCAAGTGTTCCTAAATAGAACGCTTCATAGACAGTAAGCAAATTCTATTGCTCGTTTCACAAGCAGCAAATCATATGTCCACTACTTAAAATTTGAACCAGTAAAAATCTCAATAATAGTGAAGTTATTAATAACAAAAAATGTAACTGAAAAACAAGTAATGTATATAATTAGTATAATATGAGTACCATGTAACTTGACGTACAAGAACACATCTAGAGAGTTACACGCATACCTCACCTTTGGGCATAATACATGACATGTAATTGGATACTCCCCACATGATAGCGGTTATAAAAATATATTCTAATTTTCGTGAATTTATCACCTTTGAGCATATGAACCACTAGGATTAGTCATTCCTCCACCACACCATCAGGTATCCCTCCATGAACTAATACACAATCACCTCCTTTGGGAGTATGACTACGCAGTAGACTAGGAGATATCCCAATTATCATACGAGACCAAAATTTCTCAAACCCAATCAAGCGTACCACTTTGGTGGTCATTACTCAATCGAATCCTTGAAACTCTCTCATACCAAGGATATAAACTTTTCTTATCACATAAACCATATACATGTGATTTTAACTTTAGTGATAGGGGCAGTAAATCACTAAAATCACATATTATGCTAATTACATTGCTTTATTCATTAATAGAAATTAAATTTTATATATACTATCAAAGGATCACACTTTTATAATGTTTATGCGATAACATACCAGTAACGTAATACTTGTATTTCCAAAATCACATAAAAATACAACAAAATACGCAAAAATACACTAAAAATACACGTATTTAGAGTTACATATGTATTTTCACATCCATAAAATTATCAAACATGTAAAATAAATACACCACAAGATAGAGAAGGATCATACGAACCTAAAGTCGCCAGCCACGAGCCGATCGAAGCCTCCACGTGCGGGCATTAAAGGCCGGTCAAAACCGGTAGGACCGGTAGCGGTCCGACCGGCCCCGGCTCGACCACCCGTGTCACGCCCCGATCCTCAGACACGCGCACATCCCTCACCTTTGGTCGATTTTAAAATGCGATATCCCAGGATAAGTATCGCCGACCTTTTCTTTTTATTTATATGCACATGCCGAAGTAGTTAAAAATCCCCAGACAATAAAACAATGAGATAAAAAAGCAGGCCACAAATTTACTTATTGAAATTCACGACTACACAAGTACAGGGTTTACAAAAGAGGATAGGACTATGCTCGGGATCATCGTCCCAGTCCTCCTCAGGTCTTTCATCACTAGACTCAATTTCTTCAAACTCTTCATCTCATTCTTCTCGCTCATCTTTGACTTCAAATGCCAGCCAATCTTCGGGAAATCTAGGGGCCTGAAATGTACTCTCTAAGACCACGTGCATTCTCCAAGGTAATGCATCAAATTACCGAGCCCACGTGTCTCTTTTATGATGCCATACTTAATCACCGAGCCCACATGCATTCTCCCAGGTGATAGGCCAACTCACCAAGCCCACGTGCTTTCTCCAAAGTGATATGTAACCTACCATTGGTCCACTATGAACAATATGCCCATTCTCCTAAATGACATATTTAGTCATCGAGCCGGCATACATCACGCATAATCACTTTCATTCCACAATCCCCACTATAACTGGTAGTCTACCACAACACTTTGCAACTAACAATCGTTACCTGATTATTCATTAATCAATTACCAAAATCAACTCAACTTATGAACAACTCCTCAAATTCCACAATTAATTCAATTTCACGCAACATAGAGCTCAATTAAATAAACAGACTGCACCATGATAATCAGCACGAAATTTCGGTCGTCTTCCATCTCAACCTTAATTTTCGAAAAATAATTAATTAATTAATTAATTTCGAAATTTAAATAATTAATATTAAAATTCAATTTAACTCAAAATAAAGTCCGATTAATTAAACGGACTTTACCACAGTCATCAGCATAATATTCCGGTCACTAAACATCCCAGTTAAATTTCTGGGAAATAATAAATTAATTAATTAATTTCTAGCATTAATTAAATAAACACAAGAAATTCAATTTAGCACGATATAAAGCTCAATTAAATAAATGGTTTGTGCCACAATCATCAGCATAAAATTCCGGTCGCTAGTCATCCACGTTGAATTTCTGGGAAATAAATAATTAAATAATTAATTAATTAATATCGAAATTTAATAATTAATTACTAAAAATCTAATTTAGGCCCGAAAAGCCTAATTGAAGCCCGCTAAGGGTCGGAAAAAATCCCGAGATGCTTTCAATAAATAATAGACTACGTCTACTTGCTTATTGAACAATCAAAATGTCTAACATGCATCACATTTGTCTAATAATCACTTATCTATGCTAATCTAACCCCCTAATTGCATTTAATTAAACATAACCAACCCCTAAGCATAATTAGCAAACTAAGCAGGGATTAGTGAGGTTACTCATCGGAATCGCGTGCGAAACGTATCAATCCGACGGGGACGACGCGAGGAACAATAAACTCCAAAGCACGGCTAGTGTTCGGGGCCCGGAAATGACCCAAAAGCGAGCCCGAACCAGCTGGATACCCATTCGGTGGGGTGGCTAACTGGGCTGAAAAAGAACACCAAACAGCAACCAAATAGAGCAACAAGGGTGGCAAGGTGCGGGGGAAGGCCGGTGGAGGTCCGGCGAGCTCAAACGGTGGCCGGAGGTGGTCGGATGGGGGCTGAACAGAGCTGGGCAGCGGCTAGAATCGCACGGGGGAGGGACGGCGAGGCGCGAAGGGGGTGGTGGAGGAGCGCGCAACACGCGTGGGTGCAGGCGCGCGGGCGGTCTGGCTCCGGTGCGGCGGCAACGGGCGGCTGGTTGCTGCTTCAGCTTCGGTCTTCCTCTTGGCCTTCTGTTTCTGGTTCGTTAGTTTACACGAAGAAAGAGGAAGGAGAAGAAGGGTTCGGTCACGTGGGGGAAAAAGGGGAGAAGAGAGAGGAGGGAGAAGAGAGAGAAAAGAGATAAGAAGAAGAAACCTTTTTGACTAGTCAAAAGTGCAAAAGAAAGAGAGAAGAAGAGGCCAATTTGAAATTGGCAAGGGGGTGATCGGTGAGGTGCTCACACGAAGGGGAGGGGAGAGGAGAGGAGAAAGAAAAAGAAAGGGAGAGAGAGAAAAAGAGAGAAAAAGAAATAGAAAAAAGGAAATAGAACAAGAATAAGAAACTCACCTTATTCTTAAAATTACTATTATTTTCCATTTCTCTTTCCCTTTTAATTTCTTCCGGTCTTCAATTGCACATCAATTCTCCCTTAATTTATTCTCAATCGGATCTCGTAAAATCAATCAATGCTTCAACACCTCAATTGCTATTTTTCCTCATCCAATAACCCACCTTGCACCTCAATTCCACAATAAAAACGGTCCTCTGCAAAATTCCGATTAAAATGGCCCTATTTACCTAGTCGAAATTAGAACCCAAAAATCCGGATGTCACGACCCGATCCAATCGGCCGACCGGTTTGGTCCATCGTTGACCAGATTGGGTCAACGGTCAACGGGTCGGGTCGGGTCAGGTCGAGGTCAATGGTCAATGGTCAATGGGTCCGGTCGTTGACGTCATGGTGATGTCAGCCTCCAAGCATTCGTTGCACGTGCGAGCCGTGCCCCGTGCGTGGGGTGCATCTCTAACCCCCCAGCGGTGTGTGGCCACACATGGGGGTGTGTGCAGCATCCCCACGGCGCCGCGCCGCCCACGGATCTGCTCGTCTCATCAAGCCCAGTCCGAATTTCTAATTTAGTTTTATTTTTATTGAACAAAAAATCACAAATTATGGCAAAAATTCTATGTGTTCGAGTCCTAGGGTTATAGTTGCTTTGATATCACATGTTGGATGCAAATTGCGCAATCCCAAGATCTCCATAACCAGAACAAGAGCATAGATGATTGAGTAAAAAGATGAACACACCTATTTTGGAATCAATCGTTTTTTATGCGGAAGTGAAAACCAATGTTTCACGCGCAAGTCATTCTTCTTTATTGCTCTCCATATCACTGGCACAATGAGACGGCCCTCTCGCCTTTTAGCGCTAGGTTAACGCTCCTTATGTGAGAATACATGTGAGAATTAGAGTTAGAGGAAAGATTTGAGCACTATTTATAGAGTTTTCAAATAGGCTCCCTCATTACGGGCTAAGCTCAACTCAGCCCACACTAGCTAACCCCATTTTACGGTAACTGTAAAACAGTAAATTACAATATCAATTAATGTAATCCATATTAGGAAAACTCTTATAAATATTTATTTATCATTGGATCAAAACCTCTTAATATAAATGAATATTCGACAGAAAGTCAACACAGATAGTTTAAAAGAAAAAAAAAATCAGCTTAAGCTTATAATTATCCAAAATTTTAAGGATATGATCGCAGGTGGCGAAAGCGTCCGGTGGAGCATGGCCAACCATATTCACATCCGTCCGGGCCCACTTGCGGAGAGGAAAGTTCGCCTCATCCTCACACCAACAACCGTTTGTTGTGAACTGTATCTGTCATGTTGATAGCAATGTGTCGAGGATCCGGCGAGCTTTGATGTAACGAGACAAACTTGAATAAAGAGTCTGTATCAATTCGATTGTAATAGCCTACCGATAACTAGCCAATTTTATCCTTTTTTGGATCCGAACCTCGAATATGATCGTGACATTTCACAGAAAGTCAACACCGAACATTCAATCTAAACATAATTGTGCTTTGTCTTTCCTCAAGTTCCATATACGAAGAGGCTCCGCATCTCCCTCAGCACAACTTCATGGTCCTTTCCTGTAGTCGGCTTTCCATTCTCTCCCTACAGAAATGACCAGCCACGCCTCAAACAAACTTGACGGCAAAGTAGCCATCATCACTGGTAGCGCGAGTGGCATCGGCGAGGAGGCGGCGCGTCAGTTGACAAATCACGGCGCATATGTCGTGATTGCAGACATCCAAGACAAAAAAGGCCACGACCTTGCGTTGTCAATCGGATCCCACCAGTGCACCTACATCCATTGCGATGTCACGGATGAGCATCAGGTGAAGTCCTTGGTGGAATCGACTCTTGAATCAAACGGTCGCCTAGACATCTTGTTCAGCAATGCAGGCACAATGAATAACATCAAACAAGATATTCTTGAGTTCGATATACCTGCTTTCGAGAGCCTCTTTGCCGTCAATGTCCGGGGAATGGCTGCCTGTGTCAAGCATGGGGCGCGTGCCATGGTGGCGGGGGGCATAAAGGGAAGCATAATTTGCACAGCGAGCACCTTGGCCAGCACTGGAAACGAGAATTGGGTAGACTATGTGATGTCTAAGCATGCCGTGCTGGGTCTGGTGAGGTCGGCAAGCAAGCAACTCGGAGCATACGGTATACGCGTGAACTGTGTCTCCCCTGGAGTGGTCGCAACACCATTACTCCGTCGAGTGTTCGGCGTGAGTGAAGAGGAAGGCGAGAGGATGTTCGAGTCCAGTTCAAGCTTGAAAGGAGTGCTGAAAGCGAAGCATGTGGCTGATGCCGTGGTGTTCCTTGCTTCTGAAGAGGCCGAATTCATCAACGGCCACAATCTGGCGGTCGATGGTGGATGGGCCGGAATTCGTTAGGCTATTATGAGAGGACTAGAAATAAAAGTCGCAAACTCTTAACTCGCCTTGGCTTGGTTTGCCGCTGTAGCAATATAAATCCGGAGAAATAATGAAATCGAGCTGATGCTATCTTGTTTGTGAAAGGAATACTTTGCCTTGATTTTTAAATTCGGCGACTCGGTTGGTGATTTGATTAAAAAGTACGCGTTGGTGCTTGTTGAATTCAACCAAAGGAATAGCCAAAAGTCCTGCTATGCCAAGAGGCAATGAAATCCTAATCATTTTTAACTCTATTTTGTTTTGTTGGACTCGGCAGTCCTCGACCGTCCTCATTCCTCATCAAACCCAATCAATCTTTAATTTTATTTTTATATTAATTGTAAACGACTATTTATTAGGAACGCTAAATAATTTGTAGAGTAGTTGATCTAACACATCTTTGAAAGGACAAATAAATATCATTCTTGATTTAGGTTACATAACGAGACTCCATATGATTTTTGATGGTATTGGTTTTTCCCTCCTCATGACGGCTCGTCAAACAAGCTACTGCTCCCTAGTCAGACCAATGAGCCACAGCGCCGCCTCTGGGGCTCCACTGCCGTTGAGTCGCTGTCCCCTCCCGACTACTCTTTTTCTCTCCCTTTGAATCATGACTAAATCCTTGTTCGACAAACCACCATGCACCCTCCGCTTCTGGCCATGTTGGTTCGTTGGTTGGACAAGGGCTTGGGTGAAGAGAGAGAGTCGGGCTAGACAAAGCACGAGAGGAGAGAGAAGAGAGAGGAGAGAGAGTGTGAAGGGGAGGCAGAAGAGAGAAAAGCGCGAGAGAAGAGGGAGGGAAAGAGGAGAGGAGCTTTCAACGGCCTTGGCAATTGGGGTCCACACGCAACACTTATCGTGCTTTTAAGGACCTTATTTGCCACGCTGCCCCATGAGAGCCACCCAATATTTTCTCAAGTTGAGGGACGAAATGAAGGGAGGCAGTCTGTCCAATCTTGCACGAATGAAATAAGCGCTATAGTCCAAAAGCCGCCTCTTCGTGGCCAAACAAAGCAGAGTCTGTCTGTGTCCGATTCCCACCACGTTTGAGCTTCAGCGAATGGTTTAAAACAGGGAAGAGAGAGAATGGGCATGGAACTGAAGGTCGATGGCGATTGCCTTCTTTCGGCCACAATCGAATCTCTGAAGTCGGATCCATCATCATCTTCACCATTCCAGCGTTCTCTGCACTTGAAAAGTCAATTGCCATTATTCTTGACCAATGACTGTTTTGTCAATGGTATAGGCGGGAAATGCGTGTTGCCGGAAGGGATCACGATGCTAATGGTCTGCAATGCGCTTTGGCCAGATTGAAGAGGAAATCGAGAGGCTGTTCCAGTCGAGTTCGAGCTTAAAACGGGTTTTGAAAGTGAAGCACATGGCTGATTCTGCGTTGTTTCTTGCTTCTGAAAATTCCGAATTTGGAGTGGCCACAACCTGGTCATCGATGGAGGGCTTATCACCTGGCTTTTGCATTAAAAATATGTTTCGAGTCTCCACGAGTGCTACATTTTCTGCTTTGGCTCAACGAAATGTATCTGTAACTTGGAGACCATTCTCATGATGGAATGTTATTGGTGCTCCTGACTGAGAAGGCTAGTATGAACACCTAGAGGGGTTAAATAGGTGTGAATATGAACACCTAGAGGGGCTGAATAGGTGTGAATAAAAAATTTCACAAGATTCAGTAGATATAAGATGCCTTTAGAAAATAACATATTTTGAACGTATTCAGCTTTAAGCAACTAAATAAAGCTACAAGTAAAAGTAAGGAATTCAGGAGTTCAGGGAAAGAGAATAGGAATATAAGGTTTATAGTGGTTCGGCTTAAATCAAGCCTACGTCCACTCTCCTGCGCTGACAGCCCGCTGGCTAGATTCCACTATGAATCAAAATAAATATTACAGCTTGTGATCTTCGACTTTCTCAGTAAAGTGTCTCTACTGGTCTCTCACAAAATCTCACTAAGAGTTTTTTCTTTTGTATACAACTTTTGAATTCGGTGAATGAAAAAGCAAGGAACTAGAAAGCTTCAGACTTTGAAATTTTTTTTTCACGCACTTTATCGAACAATTAGAGAGTTCACCTTTAATACTCCTCCATGCCTTCACGACCGTTAGCACTTTCTAAAGGAATTCTTTCAATATACCCATTGGACAGAATCAATCAAGGTGATCTCGAGTCGTTAGATGATTTGTGATAAAAGCACGTCAATCATGTTCGCCCATACAATCAGAATCTTGGTTTCCATAAATAGAACCTTCCTAGTTTGCTCGCCTTTCAAAAGATTTGATTATCATAATTGATTCCAATAAGGATAATCAATCAAGTAGGTGCTGTATCCAGCCATAAGGTCATCCATAAACCATACGAATCGAATCTTGAAAATAATTCCTCATCTGGATATGTTTTCATTCTTCAGTCTGGAAACTGTCAGTGTAAGCAGACTGTGAAACTAAAATCTGGCAATCTTCAAACTTTGACGGCAGAGTCTGGAATTCTTCAAACTAGACTTTAGAAAGGTTTTGTCAACTTCAAAACAATAAAGGAGTTTTCTCCAGGCGAGCTTCTTGCATAAATTGCTCTTCAAATGAGTTCATGTTGACCAACTACTGCACCATTTCTATGCACAGGAGAGCAAAATTAGTTGGAGAATTTTTATATTTCATATAGTTGAAACTTGAAACATCGGTAGATGGATCACAAGCAAAATCTGCCTCGAGTACTATAATAACATGTCTCGAGACAACTCGAACTCTACATGTTTGAATGCAGACCCGATGCACGCACACATTACCTGTCCTATGGGGTAATGACCCGTAGCTAGAGAATGGAAACCATAAATTTAAGTTGATTTTAGACGATATATCTTCAAGTATCGGGCCAGTCTTGTGTGTTTTATTTCCGATTCGATCGGTGGATGGACAAGGAATATTCTTTCTGCGTAAACCTAACAGTATTTTTTTTTTTTTTTTAAAGGTCTATTTTTGGAACAAGAAAATGGCATTGTTACTTGGATTAGATCTGAATGAAACATTGACATCAATAGGCACTGACACAATCGTCCTTTTAATGCACCGTCGAACAAAAAACACCATAAGCATGTAATCAAAATAATATGGCCATCCTATACATCTTATAAATTAGTGAATTTATTACAAAATCAACGTTTTTAAAACACACACACATGGGTGCGCACGAAAACTTAGCTAAATCCAACAACTATCCCACAACATATAAATTTATTTTAACTCATACCTAAAACTCCAACCACCAAAAGTCATCCTCATTGGTTTGTGCTCTCATTCTACTTGCTGTTAGCAAAAGAATCTAAAAAAATATTTTAGATCAATGCTACGAGTGACGACAGCCTAGTAAGTAGTACAAATCTCCTCTAAACAAAGCGGGCATCACTGTGCATATTATAAAATAGTGTCAAGCTCATTTATAAATAGAATATCAAAAATGAATTTTATCATTTCATCAAAACTTTATGCACATAGAAAATACCCATTCAACCAATAATATCAAATCAAATATTAATAGTTCATCCTATTTGGTCAATCTAATACTTAATATCTAATTATGCTCATGCTTTAAACCCTGTGACAAAGGCTACCGAGAATTACCTCTTGGCTAGGTTTTCATCCATTTTGGGAAAATTACTAAAAAAGTCATAAATCTATTGTAATTGTATCGATTCAGTCATAAACTTATTTTTTTTTTTGCCAGTTGAGTCCTAAACTTTTGCAATTGTACTAATTTAGTCCATTCAACCAAATTTAACCAACCAATGCTAACGTGGCTACCGATCGGGTGCCGACGACAATTTTTTAATAATATTTTATTTTTTTGAATTATTTTATTAACTTTTCATTTTTCATTTTTTTCTCTTTTTTTTCTTTTTTCCCTCCTCCCTCCTCCTCCCTCCTTCTTCCTTTGGCTTTAGCGACCAACCAAAGGGGAAGGCTAGTCGATTGCTGAACTAAGTTGGCTGGGCAAGCCGGGCGAGCTCGCCTCGCTATCGTTGGGCAAGGGCTAGCTCACTCGCCACCGGCGAGGTGAGCCCTCACCAGACCCAATGATGGCGAGGCCCCCTCATCAAATCGACGAGGGCTTGCTCGACCGCCTCGCCGACACTTGATCAGCCCTCCCCTCTAGTTGATCGCCAAAGCAAAAGGAAGGAGGGAGGAGGGAGGAGGAAGGGAAAAAATAAAAAGAGAAAGAAAAAAGGAAAGAAAAGATAAAAATTAATAAAATAATTCGAAAAAAAGTATTACTTAAAAATTGTCACCGACGGCCATGTCAATGCCAGCCGGCCTATTTTGACCAAATGGACTAAACTAGTATAATTACAAAAGGTTTATAACCCAATTGACAAAAAAACAATTATGATTGAATTGGCGTAACTGCAATAAGTTTATAAATTTTTTGATACTTTTCTCCATCTATTTCTATCATGTCTTAGCCCAAAAAGATATCCTTAAAATATTTTGCATACTCAACCCTTGAATGGGTTCTAAACATAGCGACATAAACATACACTATTAACTCATTTTCCAATACCCACAAATCAAATACAAAATTCATAACATAAATTAGGTTAACTAACCAAATTACATAACATTGTACAACATAATTATCAAATGGAATACATTTCATAAACAAAATCATAAAGAAGTACGGTGATACATTAACAAAAGCACAAGTAGGGAGATACATTAGATCTAGATAGAGGAGAGTTAAACATAAATTATCGAGAGAGGGAGGGAGGGAGGGAGGGAGAGGGTAAATCACTGGGATATTCAAGTAGAGAACACGCCTTAGAAAGAGGATCTCAAGGTGCCCTTTCACTTTTCAGCATGGATCCAAAGGGGCATCAAAGAGTATAAGGAAATGGTTTCTCTAATCATTGTTATTAAAAGGAGTTGATGATACTACCCGCAAAAATGCGTTCGTCTTTGAGTCAATTATAATTTTAGCCGTTAGTAGACTCATGCGAATTTGCACCCTTAAAAACTATCGAGCCCACTTATCTTCCCCATCTCCCAAAAGTATATGAAGAAATTTATATACCAAATAACATGCAAAATATTGAATATGATTCACTTATTAAGGTCAATTGGAGTTTGTCATATTCTTTAACATATTCATATGCCAGTATGATGTCCATGTGAAACATTGAGCCTCACAAACACATCCGCATGAGAGAGACCAACCCAAAAACAATGTAAGATAATTTAACCGAATCCATCTTTATTTGCCTTTCATACACAAGATGCAGTTATTTGGAATCTAGAAATTATGCAATTGATTTCCTCCTTAGGCGTGGAAAACTGAAGGACCAAATTTGGCTTTCGCAGGAGTGGTTACCTCTATTTTTGTCAGTTTCTGAACTTAGCATCTCTGGTGGTAGATTCCCTCTGGAAAGCGGGATGAAGGTTTACCAAGTAGACAACCCAACAACTTTGATGCCGTTATCCGCAAATATTTTTTGGCGTGCAGTTCTATATTGCACACCTATTAAATTATCCACTTGGCTTTTAACTAATACTTGTCGGTGCCTGAATTTATCTATCTCACTTGCCAAACGAATAGATAGACTCGTCTAAGACAAGAAGAAGAAAGAATAAAGGAGTCCACCGCAAAAGTTTAATTTGGAAAGTTTTCATGGTTAATTGATAAGAAAAAAAATGAATAAATGATTGAAAATATGCATTATTAACAAGATATCTAGGGAGAAAAAAAAATAATGATAGCGAAATTATACAACGTATTAAAAAAATTAGTTTAAGCCTCCGAATTACCAAACTTTAAGGATATGATTGCGGGTTGTAGCATCGTCCCACGGGTAGGGCCAACCGTGTCCACATCCATCCGGGCCCACATGCGGAGAGGAAATTTTGTCCCATCCTAGCATCAAAACCCATTGATTGCGAATTATATCCATCTTATTTAGAGCAACATACGAGGTTGATTAAACGAATCAAATTCCACTAAAATGTCGATATCAATTTGATTGTGGAAGCGTACCACTAACTTGCCAATTTTATTCATTATTGGATCCAAACCTAGTGAATGAATGAAATACTCAATAGAAAATCAACACCGAACATTCAGTGTAAACATAATTGCGCTTTGTCCTTTCTCAAGTTCTATATATGAAGTGGCTCGGCATCTCCCTCGGCGCAACTTCATAGGCCATTTCTGTATTCGGTTTTCCATTCTCTGCCTACAGAAATGGCTAGCCGCGCCTCAAACAAACTTGACGGCAAAGTAGCCATCATTACCGGGGGCGCGAGTGGCATCGGCGAGGAGACAGCGCGTCAATTTGCAAATCATGGCGCATATGTTGTGATTGCAGACATCCAAGACGAAAAGGGCCACGACCTCACGGCATCAATCGGATCCCACCGGTGCACCTACATCCATTGCGATGTCACGGATGAGCAAGAGGTGAAGTCCTTGGTGGAATCGACTCTTCAATCAAACGGTCGCCTAGACATCTTGTTCAGCAATGCAGGCATACTGAATAACGCCAAACAAGACATCCTCGAGTTCGACATACCTGCTTTTGAGAGCCTGTTTGCCGTCAATGTTCGGGGAATGGCTGCCTGCGTCAAGCACGGGGCGCGCGCCATGGTGGCAGGGGGCATAAAGGGGAGCATAATTTGCACAGCGAGCCTCTGTGCCAGCATTGGAAACGAGACTTACATAGACTATACCATGTCTAAGCATGCCGTGCTGGGCTTGGTGAGGTCGGCAAGCAAGCAACTCGGAGCATACGGTATACGCGTGAACTGTGTCTCCCCTGGAGCAATCGCAACGCCATTACTCCGTGGAGTGTTCGGCGTGAGTGAGGAGGAAGGCGAGAGGATGTTCGAGTCAAGTTCAAGCTTGAAAGGAGTGCTGAAAGCAAAGCATGTGGCGGATGCCGTGGTGTTCCTTGCTTCTGAAGAGGCCGAATTCATCAACGGCCACAATCTGGCTGTCGATGGGGGATGGGCAGGATAGGCTATCCTGTGGTGGAGACTAGCAATGACAGTAGCAAACTCTGAAGTCGCCTGGGCTTGGTTTGCTGCTGTAGCAATACAATTCTGGAGTATTAATGAAATCTAGCTGATGCTAGCTTGTTTGTGAAAGGAACTTTTTGCCATTCGGTGACTCGGTTGGTGATTTGATGATAAGTATGCGTTGGTGCTTGTTGAATTAAGCCAAAGGAATAGCCAAAAGTCCTGCTATGCCAAGGGGCAATGAAATCCTAATCTTTAATTCTATTTTTCTTTTGTTGGACTCGGCAGTCCTTGTCCGTCCTTATTCCTCACTAGACCCGATTAACTTTTTAATTTTATGTTTAGATCAGCTGTAAACGACAATTCATTAGGGATGCTAAATAATTTGTAGGGCAGATGATCCAACTCAGCTTTGAAAAGACAAATAAACATTATTCATGGGTGAAACTATGTAGAACTGACACGGATATGCGACATAACACGCCGACGCATTATTTCTAAAAAAAAATAGAGAACTCTGACACGTTGTATATTAAATGAATATTTTTATATATACGTAATAAATTATCATTTTAGATTAAATTCATAAAAATAATAATAATAATAATAAAAAGTCTAGAATAAAGTTACACTAATAGGATTTATATTTATAGGAAATGCATACTCATGTTTGGGAACATGTTTCTGACTTTAACAAAAGTAGAGACTAAAGTCGATTTATTTAAATGAATCTATGATCTTTTATGATGACCAGAACTTATCATTATTCACCATTCAATCCTTTTATTTCTCACTTTTTAGCGTCACCCATCTATTTCACCCTCTCGTTTCTTCCCCAAAACAACCTATCACTTCCTTTTTTCTAAAATCACCCTCCATCCTTCCCTCCCTCCAAAAAGAAAAGAAATAGGAAAAAGTCCCCCTAAGTTGGTCTGGCATCTCTATTCTTTTTATTTTTTATTTTGGCTCTTCTTCCTAAAACTTAATGAGGAACTTTGGAACCCAAATCCTAGCTGCCTCTTCCTAGTCCTAAGCTCCTCCCTACATAGCATCCTCTTTGTAATTTTTTTCCTGCTCTTCTTAGTCTTACTCTATTCCTATTCTACAATCACTCTCAGACTTTTGCCCTACCTCTTGTAAGGCATGAGAGTCAAAACCCACTCCTGAAACTTACGTATCCCCACTCCATCCCCCTTCTCACACAGTCCTCTTCCTCTTGATCTCTGCTCTCTTTCGATCGCCTCATCGCATCGCTTGCTGCCTTGCCTCTGGCCCTCCCTCCTTCGCAGTCATAGCCTCGTCTTTGGCCCTCCATCATGGCATTGATTTTTCAATGGTATATGAGTGATCTGCCCTCCAATGGTCTGCAACGTGCTTTGGCTAGAGCGAAGAGGAAATCAAGAGGCTGTTTGAGCCGAGTTGGAGCTTAAAACCGGTTTCGAGCTTCCATGAATGCTACGTTTTCTGTTTTGACTCAACGAAATAAAACTGTAACTTGGAGAATGTTCTCATGATAGAATGACATTGGTGTTTCTGGCGAGCTTCTTGCGACAAAGGGTCGTGACTCTGCGGAAAAAAAAAATAAAAATAAGAAAAGACATAAATTGCTCTTGAAATTAGTTCATGTTGACCAACTACTGCACCATTTCTATGCACAAGAGAGCAAAATCAGATGGAGATTTTCTCTATTTCATAAAATGTTTGTTGAAATATCAGGTAGATCCGTCACAGGCAAAATCTGTCAGACCCCAAGACTATAAAAAATAAAGGATGATACGGCCATCCTTTCACTTGAAAGATGCAACCGTAAACCATCAATCCAACTCCCAAAAGTCTTCATCGATATCATTCTTGCTCCATGGACCACTAATCGAGAACTTGAAAAGGTTTGGAAAGAGAGGGGTGACCAACCACAAGTTCAGTAAGTAATACATATCTCTTCTAAGTAGATCAAGCAACCACTATATATAAATATAAGTATAGAGCACAATCAAAAATTCATAATTCAACTATTTAATATATATATCAAATCATATATAAGTTGTTTCATTTCAACAAACTATATACAATTCATAAAATACTAATTTAAATCATTATAAATATCAATGCTCAAGTCAATTGATCATTCTCGTATTATAACACATGTCGATGGTCCATCTATCAGCCAATCTTTTGTTCCATATCAAACTATGGTCATGACATAAAATCTTATGACAAGGCGACCAAAATTCCTCTCTTGGTAAGTTCTCCACCTACAAAGTCAATGGCGCGCCCCAGAAATATAACCTAAACCTGATATGCATGCCTACAATCTCGTCAATGGGCTCATAACAATATTGAGCACCAAACTCACATCCTCTAATATCCAAAAATTCAGTATATAATCAATATCATAATTCACAATGCATTCCACGAAACAAAACGCATAATTTTTTTTTTTGGTAAAAAAAAAAACGCATAGTCTTTCTAAACTTCGTTTATCAACTAAACACATTTCACAAGATATTTCTCATAACGTTTTGGAATCATTCCAGTTTATAACGCAATACATATATATTCACAATATTTTTCTTAAAACCATTATCAGACCATTTCAAAATTTCTTTCATAAACTACATGCACAACAAAATGTTTTAAAAGAAAAGACCATCAAAAACCCCAAACTTTACTCAAAGTGACAAATTTACCGCAAACTTTTTTTTGTAATATGAAAAATCCCAAATTTTGCAAACTGTGACACATTTACCTCATTAAGGGAATATTCGTCGTATTCTTTCTGTTTTTTTTTTTTTTTCTCTCTTCTCTCCATTGGAACCGGCAAAGGGAAGCCAACGTCCGGTAAGGGCTGCCCTCGCTGGCATCGGCCCAGGCGAGGGCGACCCTCGCCCGACGCCAGCTAGGGCCTCCCTCACCTAGTCGGGCGAGGGGGTACCCCTCGCCTGGCGCCGGTGAGGGCGCCCCTCGCCGAACGCTGGCTTCCCTCTACCAACTCCACCATGGCCAGTGGAAGGAAGAAAGAAGGGAAAAAAAAAGTTTTTTAAAGTAAAAAGACCAAAATGTTCCTATGATTTAGAATAAATGTGTCACACAAAAGAAAGTTCAAGGTTTTTTGTGTCGCAAAAATAGTTTGGGATAAATGTGTCACGGTCAGCAAATTTTGGGGTATTTCATATCACAAAAAAAAAAAAAAAAAGTTTGGGATAAATTTGTCACTTGGGGCAAAGTTTGGAGTTTTTGGTGTTTTTTTCCCTTTTATAAAACATTTCTCAAATCACTCACCAATATGAAAATGTAGTAATTGCCCGATCCAAACTTTTATGTCACAAACATGCTTATTCATAACTCATAAAATATCAAATTTTTATCACTTTTATGACATGAGTTTATAAATTTATAGAAGATATAGCACCACTTAACTCGAAATACCTATGGGCAAATAACAAATATTACTCAAACCATCGAACTCACGATCCTATCAAGTAAGCAATAAACAAAATGACAAAATGACTCTTACATGATAACAAATTGCTCACCCGAAATAATTATTCAAGCTATTTGCAACGCGAAACTTGAGCGTAAAACTTGGTTACACCATAACTCTCTTCACTAAGCCCTATTCAAACAAAACTTACAGTACATAAAAGGCCTTTCAACATACTACAAGACCCCTAACTTAATTGACTGAAAATAGAGCTAAAAACTGACAAAATGCAGCCTCAAAGTCTCTGGACATGCCTTGTGAGAAATTTTGAAAATTCGTTTCGGACAAACGATAAGCTCGAATCAAATTCTGTAATATTCTACTCATTCACAACATCTAAAACTATCGTTCTTTCATAATGTCTCAACTTAGCAACTCCAAAATCGAATACCGCACTCAAATTTCACTTAATTCCGAATTTGAGCCCTAATTTAGAAAACTATTGTGATTTGAAGAATGAGAGGTACAAGCACCTACCGAATGTTGCGTTACGTAGTTGAGTTAGCTTGGCGAGGACCCCATGGCACAAAACCATCTTCTTTCTTCGTCCTCCTCCTCCTCCTCCTCCTCCTCCTCCTCTCTCTCTCTCTCTCTCTCTCTCTCTCTCTCTCTCTCTCTCTATCTCTACCACTTATTTTTTTCTTTTTCCTTTTTTTTTTTTTGGTTTGACCAATATTTGACTTGATCAAAAGAGATCATTATCACAGAGGACGGGTAACATTCAAACATGTAGAAGCCGTCCTCTATGATAATGATCTGTTCCTAGAGAAAGGAAACTATATAATCAATATGAGGCCATTCTTAGACGATAGGCATCAGGCAGATCTTGCTTGTTTTATATCTGGTTTGATTAGTGGATGGGCAAATGAATTTGCTTTCTGCAATATGATCTTAACAAGACGTCAAACGAGACTGTAATTTGGCAATTTATATCTACTGCTAGTTGTTCGGAGAGAAAATCTGTCTTTAGTTCTTCCTGTTGAACATCCAAGGACAATGAGCTCTCGGCTTCTACCGTACGTACATTGCATGCAAACAAGTATTCAAGTTTTGTAGATACTTGATGATCCATATTCGATTTCGATATTACAAGCTTAGTGCAGTATTTTGCTGGTAACGATTTCTACGTCTTATGATCGGTCTGTACTCTGGAGATTTCTTCATTCAATTTAGGTTGATGCTTAGCTAGGGTCTTCTCTGTTTCCTAAAGACCAAGAAGATGACATAGGACCCCAGCAGGAGGATTTCCGGTTTTGCCACCATCACAAGCCTCGACCGTTGCTAGAAGGTTCCTACTTTGGGCAGTGACCTGAGCTCGTGCTCGCCCTGTGATCATCTAAATTCGAGCGCCTACGCTCTTAATGAAGAACGATATCCTCGTAAAACAAATCATATCAATCGTAGTCTTGTAAACATGAAGTTGGTTCCTTCTTTGGCCTGATCCCCTGGAGAGGAAAAACGATGATGGGCCCCTTCTTGGCCTCCTTACTTTCTATTTAGTATTCAGATAACTATTATCTCTAAGTCATACTAGAATCAAGAAAGAGCGGTGGTGAGAAAGAAAACATGAAAATAATAATTAAAAACAGAAGTGATATGAGATAGGGGTGAGCATTCTAATCCGACCAAGTTCCCTAGTACCTATCTTGTCAGTTTCTAATTTTTGAAATCAATAGAAGTGTGTAACTGGATCGAGTATACTCGGTTTCTGGACCTGCCCACCCAAAAAACAGGATCGGGAACCGATTCCCGTTGAAACAGGTTCGGGAACCGGTTCCCAAAATTCGGAACCGGTTTAAACCGGTCAGGGAACGGGTTCTAAGTGATTACCCACCTAGAAACCGGTTCGTGGACCGGTTTTGGAATCGGTTCCCGGACCGGTTTTGTAAGTAGAGGTCCAAAACCCTTTTTTTTCTCTTGATTTCTATTTTTACTCACGCAATCACACGATGTTTTTCCTCTTGGCTCTCTCAAACACGCACAAGAGGACATTCATCTTCTTCACTTGCTTCCCTCCCTCACCAGCTCCCTCTCGCACCATCCAATGGACGGAAGGTGTTCGTCACCGCCAAATTCTTGTGTATCACATGAATTGGCTCGCCTAATTTCTCTTTTGTAAGAGGAGTTATGCTTGCATAAATAAGCAGTTTTATGTAGTAGTTGTGGGAATAAGACTAATATTAGACTCACGTTTGTTACTAATTCTTTGCCTTATGATTTTATTTATTATAATTAGCCTTGTGGATCCTTAATTTTTCGTTTAATCAAAAAGTTCATGTATTTATTTATTACAAGTCATTAATTTTTCAATACAAATTATGAGGATTATTGTTATTTTCTTGTGTATTAATATAAAATTCGAAATCGTATAGGATATCGAGAGATTACAAAACAGGTTCCAGTAGAAATAGAATTGACCCTTAAAAATAGGGTGGATTGGGTATAGGGTCCAATACAAACATGATTGAGTATAGGGTCAAGAAAAAAGGAACTAATTATAACAATGTCGGGTACAGGGTCTAAGTCTAGACCCTATCCACCCTGGACCCGATCACCCCTAGAAATCAAGAACCTACCTTGTAGACCCTATAATTTGTAATATATCCTATAAATTGACTCTAGGTCATTTTAATCACTTAATCATTTTAAATTAAAATAATTAATAGAAAATCCCACCTCATATATTCACTCTCGAAAGAGATACATGCATGAAAGGTACTTGTATTAGAGAAAAACATTAGTAGACCAAGCCTTTTCGTGTGCTAAAAGAAAAATATGAGAGAGAGAGAGAGGAGGGGGCGAAAGTGAGCGACAAGCAATACTTAGAGACTACATGAGCCGGATTTCAAGAGAAAATGACTGAACATATGGATCCGACCCAAATCCACAAGCCAAATTATGGGCATGAACACCTCTACTGACCTTTAAAGCCGACAAATTGTTTACATAAAAAGCAACTACTTTCATGTTGATACGCAATACGCACTCAAAGGGATCTAGAACTTTAGAGAAACTAACATAGACTTGGTTTACGCATTTTGTCGAATATGTGGTGAGCAGTTTCATGGAAGTGTCCATACAATTAAAGCAAGTGAGATTAAAATTTAAATTATCATCATACATGTTAACATACTAAGAACCAGCAAAATAACATCAAACTTGATTAAATTTTGCTCAAACAGAAACGATATTTTCAAGAATCTGTTCTTGATCGAATCTCACTCTGAAAACATGATTAACAGTCGCAAACTATAAGCGAACTGGCAATAGGAGGTTCCGAAGGTCTTCTCGCTAGTTATATTGGCCAACAAAGAAGTTTCGAGCGAAGTCTAAGCTATTCGTGCCCTCCAGGCCGAAAAACAGTGTGCCAACGAGCTTGGTCCTGCAATGGTAGAAGCGGCCAACTGATCAGCAAGGAAGAGCAGCATCTGGACTCCAGATCTGGAGGAGTCAAATATCACGATAAAATCCAAGGAGTCGCTCTCAAAGGAAGAAGTTTTCTTTTTGTTCGCTTGGTCCTCACTGTTAAATTATGTAGGTCATGTCTACTTTAGGGTTATGTAGGTTCCTCATTTGGTTCTTAGTCCAGTTCTCGATTCCCATCTGGATTGGTTCAATTCCCACCAAGGAATCGGGAATCAAACCACATTGTATGGGCTCCAAAAAATATGGAATCAAGAATTGGATTTATTTTCATTAGAACCTAGAACTAGATCAGTTCCCATGACCAGTTTTCAATTCCTACCGAGAAAATATGCTCGCCCCTAATATGAGGGTTTGTTGTTTCTAGAGATAAGAAAGACCAATCAACTCAAAGACAATTCGGAAATTGCAAAGTACCTCCTCAAGAAAATAATTAATTTTAGACAATGAAGCTATGCTATAAATGTTAAGAATGATGAGTATGAATATTTATGGACAGAGAGAAAGAAATTGAACTCATACCAACAATCAACTGACCAGATATATGTAATCCCCTTATTTCACTGGGAACAAAAGCACAAGTTGAGAGATACACTAGATCTAGATAGAAAAGAGTTAAACAAAAGTTATCAAAAAAAAAAAAAGAGGAAAATTATCGAGATATCCAAGTAGAAGAATGTGCCTTGAAAGGAGAATCTCAAGCTACCCTTTTACTTTTGAGCATGGATCCATTGGGGCATCAAAGAGTATAGGGAAAGGAGTTGACGACATTACTCATGAAAACGTGTTCTCCTTTGAGCCGAATGCAGTTTCAGTCGTTAGAAAACACATGCGAATTTGCATTCTTTGAAACTTTTGAGCCCACTTATTCCTTCCCCCAAAACAAAAAAAACCCCCAAAAAAAAATGTTATCTATATACCAAATAATGGGAAATTACTTAAAATAATTCACTTATTGAAGTCTGATGTATAATTTAGTATAATGGGTGCGTTCGGTTCATTTTTTTAAAGCCCATTAGAAAAGTACAAAGCAATTTAGCCTAAAGAAATTTAGGTAAATGTAAATGCCGTTGTGGTAAACTATGCTTTAAAAAGTAATTTTGAGAGAAATACCGTTTGGTAAAAAAATACATTTGAAAAGACATTTGGGTATTTAATATTTTTTAATTTCATTTGTTTAAAATTGGAAAAAATAATGTATGCAACTTTTAAGTATAAATTTTGATAATAATACAAAAAAATCAAATACATATATAATTTTTTTTTTAAAAAGACCAAACCCTTCATCGGAATTTTTTAATTTTTATTTGCTTAAAAATGAAAATAAAAATAATGTATGGAACTTTTTAATTATAAATTTTGACAATAATGCTAAAAAAATACATATATATGTTTTTTTAAAGACAAAATCCTTTTTCGAAATTTTTTAATTTTTATTTGTTTAAAATTGAAATAATAATGTATGCAACTTTTTAAATATAAATTTGAAAATAATACTAAAAAGCAAATACATATGTATAATTTTTTTTTTTAAAAAAGACCAAATCATTCATCAAAATTTTTTTTATTCGTTTAAAATTGAAAAAATAATGTATGTAACTTTTTAAATATAAATTTTCACAATAATGCTTAAAAAAATCAAATACATATATATAATTTTTTTTAAAAAGACCAAATCCTTCATCAAAATTTTTTAATTTTCATTTGTTTAAAGTTGAAAAAATAATGTATGTAACTTTTTAAATATAAATTTGAAAATGCTAAAAAAGTCAAATATATATTTTTTTTTTTAAAATCCCAAACCCTTCGTTGGAATTTTTTAATTTTTAATTTTTTAAAATTAAAAAGAAATGTATGCAATTTTTAAATATAAATTTTGACAATAATGCTAAAAAATCAAATATATAAATAATTTTTTTAAAAAGACCAAAATATATTTAATTTTTTTAACATTTATATAAATTTGAATTTTTTAGCATTATTTTGGCAATGAGGGAAAATCAGAAATTTGAAGAATGTGTGATAATAGTTTTGGAAGAAAAATATAAATTTCAGCATTTAGCCAAATACTAAAAGCTCAAAACTAGTTCATATTAATATTCAGCTTTTAGCATTTCCAATACTGACTTTCACTTGAAAGCTACTTCAAAATAATAGTTAAAACGGTCCAGTATTTCGCCAATGTGTTTTGGAGGCTGAAAGCCTATTGGGAATGCTGAACCAAACACATCCGATGTCCATGTGAAATAATGAGCCTCACATACACACACGAGAGTCCAACCCAAAAATGATGTAAGATATTTTAATGAAATTCATCGACAATTTGCATTTCATAGACACAGGATGCAAAGTTATTTAGAACCTAGGGATTATGCAATTGATTTCTTCCTTAGGCGTGGAAAACTTAAGGCCCAAATCTGGCTTCCGCAAGAGAGTTATTGCTCCATCTTTTGTATGTTTCTGAACTTGGCATCTTTGGTGGCAGATTCCTTCTGGAACGCGGGATGAAGGTCATGATGCAGACAACCCAACTACTTTGATGCAGTTCTATTAAATAATAAGATTCTGCCGATTTCTCTAGGGTTTGTAGTTCTATTTTCCACACCTATCGGATTATCCTATCGGCTTTTAACTAATAATAGTCGGTATCTGAATTTATCTACCTCACTTGCCAAAAGAACATACATACTCGTCTAAGAAAAGAAGAAGAAAGAGTAAAGGAGTCCACCGGAAAAGTTTAATTTGGAAAAATTTCATGGTTAATTGATGAGAAAAAAAGAATAAATTATTGAAAATATGATCAAGGGAGAAAATAAAAATATATATAATACCAAAATATACAACGCATGCAAAGAAATTATCTTAAAAGCCTATGAATTTTCAAATTTTAAAAATAAGATCAAGTATTGTGATAGCATCCAATGGGGATGGATCAACTCTATCCATATCCATCCAAGCCCATACGCAACAAGGAAATTTTGCCCTCTTCTTGCATCAAAATCCATTAGTTGGAAATTATGTCCGTTCTATCTAGAGCAACATAACGAGAATTCTACCAAAGTTGATATAACAATCCATAATCCAATTAAGAGTTCGTATCAATTTAATTGTTAAAGCCTACTAATAACTTGCCAAATTTATTCATTATTGGATCCAAATCTCGTGTATAAATGAATATTCAACGGAAAGTCAGCACAAGTAAAAAAAATTAGCTTAAGCCTACAAATTTCCATAGTTATAAGATATGATTAAGGTGGCAGGAGCGTCGGAAGAGGCAAGGCCAATCATATTTACATCCATTTGGGCCCACATGCGGAGAAAAAACTTTGCCTTATTTTCTCATAAAAACCCATTAGTTGCGATTTATATCCATTCTATTTAGTGTGAGGATTCTAACAAAGTTGATATAACGAGCCAAAATTTAATGGAAAGTTCATATCAATTTGATTGTGATAGCCTACCAATAACTCACTTTATTCATTATTGGATCCAAACGTAGTGTATAAATGAAATTTCCAACGGAAAATCAACACCAAACATTCAACGTTAACATAATTGTCCTTTGTCCTTCCTCAAGTTCTATCATATGAGGTGGCTCTGCATCTCCTTCGGCACGACTTCATAGGCCATTTCTGTATTCAGTTTTCCATTCTCTACCTGCAGATATGGCAAGCCACGCCTCAAACAAACTCGACGGCAAAGTAGCCATCATCACCGGCGGTGCAAGTGGCATCGGCGAGGAGACGGCGCGTCGGTTGGCATATCACGGCGCATATGTCGTGATAGCCGACATCCAAGACGAAAAGGGCCACAACCTCGCAGCATCGATCGGATCCCACCGGTGCACCTACATCCATTGCGATGTCACGGATGAGCAACAAGTGAAGTCCTTGGTGGAATCGACTCTTCAATTAAACGGCCACCTAGACATCCTGTTCAGCAATGCAGGTATGATGAATAACGCGAAACAAGACATTCTCGGGTTCGACATACCTGCTTTTGAGAGCCTGTTTGCCGTCAATGTTCGGGGAATGGCGGCCTGTGTCAAGCACGGGGCTCGGGCCATGGTGGCAGGGGGCATAAAGGGAAGCATAATTTGCACGACGAGCCTCATGGCCAGCATTGGAAATGAGAATCGCGTAGACTATGTGATGTCTAAGCACGCCGTGCTGGGACTGGTGAGGTCAGCAAGCAGGCAACTTGGAGCATACGGTATACGGGTGAACTGTGTCTCCCCTGGAGCAGTCGCAACACCATTACTCCGTGGGGTGCTCGGTGTGAGTGAGGAGGAAAGCGAGAGGATGTTCGAGTCAAGTTCAAGCTTGAAAGGAGTGCTGAAAGCGAAGCATGTGGCCGATGCCGTGGTGTTCCTTGCTTCTGAAGAGGCTGGGTTCATCAACGGCCACGATCTGGCGGTCGACGGTGGATGGGCAGGGATGGGATAGGCTATCCTGTGGAGACTAGAAATAAAATTTGCAAAGTCTTTAGCTCCCCTGGGCTTTGTTTGCTGCTTTAGCAATTCAAATCTGGAGAAAACAAGAACTCTGGCTGATGCTATCTTCTTTGTGAAAGGAACTTTTTGCTTTTATCTTTAAATTCGGCGACTCGGTTGGTGATTTGATGATAAGTATCGTTGGTGCTTGTTCAATTCAACCAAAGGAGCAGCCGGAAGTCCTGCTATGCCTCGACCTTCATTTGATTTGTTGCTCTGCGGCCCCGTGCAGGGACCCTGCCAGGCGGAGCTCGGTTTTTGGGGACAAAATTCGGGTGGCAGCTTTTTAGGAAATAGCTCTCCCGTTCATAAGAGCCCATCCGGGCCCAATTAGGCCTGCCAAGCCCGATTTCTCAACGTGGGGTTGAGCTGAGTGTAGCACCTCAGGCCCGATAACAGAGCCTTACCTCCTGAAATTCTCATAAAGGTCAGGCCGTACTAGTCGAAACTCACCCATTGACCTTCTCTATGCCTATCCTCCTTATGGACCATAGAGCTCTTTTAGGGTGAGCATTCCAAAGTCTATTCAAGTTCGACTATCTCGTTGATTCCTAATTTTTTAAATCTAGAACCTACCTCGTAAACCTGGAAACCTGTAACCTACCTTGATAATCAATTCAGGGGTCTAACCAAGAATAGGCCAATTTCTTTTTTAGTTTTTTGCTTCACTTTTTTTCTTTTTTCTTTTTTTGTTGATCACATTTATAATCAAGTGAAAAGAAAATGAACAAAACAACAAAAATCACCATTTGTCAATAACCACAATCCTTTAAAGATGAACACTCAAAACAAAATAAATAATAAAAAGTTCAAGACACGTAACATAATACTTAAATTGTAGAATTCAATCCCTTAATCATTTAAAAAAAAATAGCTCAAACAACCTAAAAACAAAAGAAACAACAAACATAGTTAATCACTTAATAATACTAAACTAAAATAATTATTAGAAAATCTCACCATATATATTCAATCAAGAGAGATACATGCACAAAAGATACTTGTACCAGAGCAAAACATTCATAGAGCAAGCCTTTTGTGCGAAAAATTTATGGGAGAGAGAGAGAGAGAGAGAGAGAGAGAGAGAGCGCAACAAGCAGGTAATACTTAGAGACCACGTCAGCCAGGATTTGAGACTAAATGACTAAACATAAGGATCCGACCCAAATCCATAAGCCAAAGCATGGGCATGAACGCCTCTGTTAAGCCTCAAAGCTGACATATTGTTTACATAGAAAGCAATTATTTTCATGTTGGTAAGCAGTACGCACTCAATGTGACCTGTAACCAGAGAGAAACTTACATAAAATTTATTTGTGCATTTCATCGAGCATGTGGTGCACAGTTTCATGAGGGTGTTCATATAATTAAAGTGAGAGATTAAAATCTAAATTATTATTGTACATATTAGCATACTGAGAATTGGTGAAATAACATCAAGCTTGATCTAATTTTGCTCGAACAGAAACAAGACCTTCAAGAATCTGTTCTTTATTTAATCTCACCTTGAAGATGTGATTAACAATTGAATCGGTACGTCAATAACATATTTAGAGACAACTTAGATTCTACATGTTTGAATGCAGAAAAGGTTGTTGAGAAAACTCCTATCAAGTTTTGAATGTTTCCTTCTCTTATTCTTACTCTTACTCTGAGGAATATTAGACTTCCATGTTATATCATGAAATGCTATCAAGGTTTATTTTACATCAAAAGTCTTTCCCACTCTAACGAAGATATAGACTGAACCCAAGTTAAGAACGGAGATATAATCAGACTCGGGATTGTTGATAGTTCAACAAAGATTCAATATGTGCAAGATATATTTGTCTTTCTGGCAAGGAATCTCACTTACATTTTCTAAATATATTAACGAAATCAATTTCGAAGACAAGTTCCTTTCTACGAAACATCTACTTATTGAAACCTAGATTCTGATTATATGGGCAACCAAGATAATCAAATTTTCATCTCAATCTTTAGACAGTTATAAGATTTCCTTAATTGATTCTATCCAACAGATTGATTGGAATAAATTCTTCTGAAAAGTGCCAACGATTAGAAAGACATGGAGGAGTATTTAAGGAATTCATTCAGTTCATTTGAGAGTGTACGTGAGAATTAAAATTCCAAAGTTTGAAGCCTTTCCAATCGCTTGTTCTTCATTGATAGTGTTTACAATTGTACTCAAGAGAGAAAAATACAAAAGGAGTAACTTAGTGAGAGAAAGAGAAACTCTTCACTGAGTGATCATACTCAAATCGTTGTAATTCTCTTTTGATTTCATAGTGAAATTTAGCGAGAAAGCTATCAGCATGGGAGAGTGGACTTAGGCTTAATCAAAGTCAAACCATCATAAATCTTGTATCAAATTTTCTCTTCCTTTAACTCTTTTGATTTGTTTGCTGCAATATTTTTTCTGAGTTCTACTAATTTCAAAAATATCTTATTTGAATCTGAATCAGAAATCTGATATCAATAAGACTTTGTTTAAAGAAAATTACTTTTACTGTTTTTATTAGCTTAATTTGTTTTTACACTTATTCACTCTCTCTAGGTGGTAATACTAGCACTTTCAATATGAGGTCATTCTTAGACCATACATTTTTAGGTATCAGTGCGTGTTTTATATCCTATCTGATCAGTGGATGGACATGGAATTTGCTTTTTACAATAGGATATTAGAAACACGTAAAACGAGACTGTAATTTGGCAATTGATATCTGCTGCTAGTTGTTCGGAGAGAAGATCTGTCTTTAGTTCTTCCTGTTGAACACCCAAGGACAATGAGCCCTCCGCTTTTGCCATACGCACAATGCATGTAAACAAATATTCAAGTTTTGTAGATATTCGAAGATCCATATCCAATTTTGATATTACCAGCTTAGTGCAGTACTCTGCTGGTGACGGTTTCTTTGTTTTATAATCGGTCTGTCTTCTGGAGATTTCTCCATTCAATTCAGGTTGATGCTTGGTCTGCCACTCTTGGCTTAGGGTCTTTTCTGTTTATAGAGACCATGAAGATGACATAGGAACCCAGCAGGAGGATTTCGGGTTCTGTTACCATCATCATAAGCTTAGACCGTTGCTTGAAAGTAGAGCTGGCAAAATAGATTATAAACCCATATTATGATCCATTTTTAGTTGAATGGGTCATATATGGGTCAAGCAAAAGTTATATATGGGTCAGAAATGCGTTAAGTGAGAGTTAAATATGGATCGGAAATGGGTGCCTCGAGAAAATAAAACACAAAAAGAAATTGGTTACGAGGAAACCCACTTCAAAGTTTAAACCCATGGCATTTTTTAACTTTATAAAAATATTTCTTTTATAAAAAAAAAATCGAAATTATAATTATTTTTCATATTTCAATTTTCTTTTCTTTTCTTTTTCTTTCTTTTTCTTCCTTCCTTAGCCGGCCGCCGGCAAGGTGACGGCACCCGGCCGCCGGCCGACGACCGACAGGGTGACGGTTGGTCAGTGACCAACGACAAGCTAGGCGAGGCTCAAGCTCACCGACGGGTCACCAACGATTGGTGAGGCTCGAGCCTTGCCGGATCTGGCGAGACTCGAGCTCGCCAATGTCGGGCGGGGCCTCGACCTCGCCAAATCGGTGAGATCGAGCCTTGCCCAACGCTAGCAAGCTCGAGTGTCGCCAACGTCAAGTGAGGCCTCGGCCTTGCCGGATCGGCGAGATCGAGCCTTGCTCGGCGTCGGTGAGCTCAAGTCTCGAGCCTCGCCGACGATTGGCGAGACTCGAGCTTGTCGATGTCGAGCAAGCCTCGATCTCCCATGTAGCCGATCGCCGACCATCGTCATGGCCGGTGGCCTACCGAAGAAAAAAAAAAAAAAAAGAGAAAAAAAAAAATAATTATTAAAAATTAAAAATTATATTTTAAAATTATATTTTTAAAAATTAAAGTTAATTAAAAGCTATATTTAAAATATTTAAAATTCGATTTTTTAAATAATATTTTAAAAAGAATTATAAAAATTTTCCATTAAATTTGTATTGCATAAAAATTGTTAAAAATTTTGTGTTGCATAAAAATGTTTTAACAATACTTTTTTTTTAAAAAGAAATCATAAAAATGAGCTTTTTAGGTTTAGTTAAAAAATTTCATGTTATAGTCTTTAGTTATTCAATGGTATGTTCACTTCAAATAAGAGAAGCATGTGCATAGTCTAATTTTTTATAAATATTTAAGTTTATAGGTTTTTTATAAATTTTTTATTTACTATTTTTAATTTAATTTGAAGTTTTAATCCAATTAGCATATGGTAGAAGTGGTTTTCCTAGAATATTAATAGATTTTAAGAATACGGGTTGGGTCGAGTATGGATCCAGTAAGGGTCGGGTCGGGTCGAATATGGATCACTAAATTTACATTACAAAAATATAAGTCAAATCAAGTTAAATGGGTCAAATATAGGTTAATCCATTTTCGACTCAACCCACCCATTTGTCACCTCTACTTGAAGGGTCATGCTTTAGGCAGCGATCAGAGCTCATGTCGCCCCGTGATCACCTAAACAGATTTGAGTGCCGATGCTTTGAACGAAGAACAATATCCTCGTTAAACATGTTGTGTCAAACTCAGTCCTATAAACAAGAAGGTGGTCCTTTCTTTTGCCTGATCCCCTGGAAAGGACAAGCGACCATGGCCCTTTCTTGGCCTCTTTTGCGTGCTATCAATCAAGTGAGAATCTGGCTGCGGTAGGCATCTTTCGCTATGAAGATGGCGATAGATCTAAAATACTTTTGGAGCAGATGGTGAAGATCTTCATGTCCCCTCGACCTCTTCATTGATGACAAATTACCATTTTGGAGGTTCCCCGATCACTGTTATATATTATTTAGTAATGGAAACTGTAAAAAGAAAATACAATTGTCATTTTTTGAGAAACAAGAAAGAAGAAAGAAGAAATGCACATGACCTCTACAATTATATGATAACATTATTTGTCAATATTGACAGTCTTGTATACTACTGACAAAATCAAAACTCGGAACATGTCGAACTTGCCCCGCCCAGGAACAAGGTGTTGCTGGAGCCAGGAGGTTCCACTGTCAGCAGCAACACGGAGCTCTCAACCTGAACCTCACTCGCCAGTGGCACCATTAATGGAGACATTTTCGAACCGATATTTCTCTTCTTCCAAAATCATCTCTCTTTATGTAGGCAGGAAAGTTGCTATGGAAATTTTGAATTAATACTAGCTATCTGTCTCTGTACATTATCCTAAAGGGTAAGGCTAGGAATATCGGTGCCTTTTGAACCAAAAATTTATTTTCCCATCAAACGCCAATACGCCACTCTCTTGTCTCTCCTCTTGGCGTTTTTCCAGAAAGAATTCATCTCCAGCAAATGACTCCTGCTCTTGAGCAAAGCCCTCGGCAGTCCCAGCTCATCACCAATCTCCGTCATAAGCTCCGCTCCCAAATGCCTCCGGTGCAAGCTCATCATCATCCTCCGCCTCATCGTCATCCTTGTCAGACCTCGCAAAATCCGGCATGGGCCCTCGACACGCACCATACCACTGACCACAATCTCCACCGTCCTCTCACACCGCATGGACATCCTAAGTGTCAGCACCACCGTCGTCCTCCGTCCCTCGCCATGCCATTTGATCCAGCCACTACCATCGCCTGCTCGTCCATCACCTCCTTGCCTTCCCTAGCCGATACTTAAGGATGTCAATGCGGCACGAGAGGGCGGTGGAGATTGTGGCCAGTGGTGGGGCGCCCGTCAAGCGGCCCATGCTGGATTTCGTGAGGCCTGATGAGGATGGCAATGTGGCAGAGGATGATGATGAGCCGGCACTAGCGGGGGCTTTGCTCAAGAGCAGGATTCGTTTGCTAGAGATTTTAAATTAAATTCATTATCAAATTCAAAATATAACCTTAAAAAATATTATGGATATGACATTTTCTCATATAAATCGATTAATTGTGAATATTCAATATAGAATATTTCAAATTAACAAATCCAAAATCTTTTTCAAAAAACCAACAAACGTTATCACTTAAATAGATGATGTAAATGATGATATCTATACAGATGGATCTTGTATATATCGTATAATAAAGTACTCCATGAGTGGATATATAAGAATCCAAATTTGCCAAATCACTCATGTCATGATCTTCTACATCCTAGGTCTTCCCGTTCTGTCATCTGGCTTATGTTCTTCATGTAACATTATTATAAGACTTATTCCATTTGTTTTAGAAGATGTCATGCCACCACTCGGACTCTAATCAAGATGCTCTAGCACTGCTTCCTATGAGTAGCATGTCCCATCTATAATGATTGATGAATTAACAACTATCAATGGAACTTATTCTTTCATTTGGATTGGAATTCTTTCTAAAAGAGCACCAAGAGGAGAGACAAAAGAGAGTGGCGTATTGGCTTTTGATAGGAAAAGAAATCTGTGGTTCAGAAGGCACCAGTGCTTTGTCCTTTATCTAGTTCTATATATGGAGTGGCTAGGCATTTCCCTCAGCACAACTTCATAGGGCATTTCTGTACTCCGCTTCCCAGTCTCTGCCTACAGAAATGACAAGCCACGCCTCAAACAAACTTGACGGCAAAGTAGCCATCGTCACCGGTGGAGCGAGTGGCATCGGTCAGGAGACAGCGTGTCGGCTGGCGAATCACGGTGCACACGTTGTGATTGCCGATGTCCAAGACGAAAAGGGCCAAGATGTTGCGGCATCAATCGGATCTCACCGATGCACCTACATCCATTGCGATGTCACGGATGAGCAACAGGTGAAGTCCTTGGTGGAATCGACTCTTCGATCAAAGGGTCACCTAGACATCTTGTTCAGCAACGCAGGCATAGTGAATGACGTCAAACAAAACATTCTCGAGTTCAACATACCGGCTTTCGAAAGGCTTTTTGCTGTCAATGTTCGGGGAATGGCCGCCTGTGTCAAGCACGGGGCGCGCGCCATGGTGGCGGGAGCCATAAAGGGCAGCATTATTTGCACGGCAAGCATCCGGGCCAGCACCGGAAACGAGAATTACGTGGACTATGTAATGTCTAAGCATGCCGTGCTGGGTCTGGTGAGGTCGGCAAGCAAGCAACTCGGAGCATACGGCATCCGCGTGAACTGTGTCTCCCCTGGAGTGGTCGCAACGCCATTACTCCGTCGAGTGTTCGGCGTGAGCGAGGAGGAAGGCGAGAGGATGTTCGAGTCAACTTCAAGCTTGAAAGGAGTGCTGAAAGCGAAGCATGTGGCTGATGCCGTGGTGTTCCTTGCTTCTGAAGAGGCCGAATTCATCAACGGCCACAACCTGGCGGTCGATGGTGGATGGGCATGATAGGCTATCCTGGTGTGGAGACTAGAAATAAAACTTGCGAACTCTTAAATGCATTTGCTCGTGATGTATAAGACTTGCTTAGAGCCGTGTAATTTTCTGTTAAAGCGGAATAGCAAATTATCTTAAAGGCTGTCTCCTATAGAATTTTAAAGGAAGACAAATTTAAGCAGGACAAGTTCACTCTAGACCAGATAGACATGAAGGAGAGCACTAAGCTAAACTCAGACTACAACAAGAATAATCAGGACAGCAGCAAGCATATTTATTCTTCATCAGCATTGAACGTAACAGAGTAGCAGCACGACTCTGCCGAATCAACAGAGCTAACGTTAGTCACAGTCGAAATTAACTCACAATTCTATATAAGAAGATGAAGTTGAAAATTCAAATCAGAGATTCACCAAAGCAAGGAGGTGATTTCGGTCAAATCATGCGTGGAAATTGGAAAGTCCCACCCACTTCTTGTGCAGAGATCTGGGAGGGTGACTCTTGCTCGCGACCGACGAGCGCGGCCCTCACCCAAATCGACAGGGGCGGGCCTTCCAGATTCGCGAATCAGAGCATATCTGAAACAAAATCTGCAATTTCGTTTGCTTCGAGGTCAGACCCACGTGATTGAAGCTTGATTCAATGATGGTGGCGAAAAAGAATGTTGGTCTCTGTCATGCCCTACTTGTGAAGGAGACATCTTCTCTTAGTTTGTATCAATTATGTAAAACCGAGCATTAGATTCCGTTGAACTTATTTTTCTTAAATGTCATTGCTTCTCTTTTTGTTTTCGAGAATAAAGAAAAATAATTTTTTTTACTTTCATTATTGTTCCATATCTATTTTTTGACCACTAATCTATTTTGAAGAATAAAAAAAATTAACTAACGTATACAAAAAGACTTTTATTTTTTTCTATTTCGAGAAAAAAAATAGAAAAATAGAGAAATGTGGTAGTTACCAATCAAGAATATTTAGAAGAGTGATCCTACCTATAGCCAGAACCAGAGCTCCATCCACTTGATATTAGACCATTGTCTTAACAAACTTCTACTATCGTTTATTATATTTTCGACACTAAAATTATGGCCAACGTTGCCTAACAAAAACTATTCATCTCTACGTTCAATGAGAACAACTACAATTGTTGCACGTGCCCAAGAGAAGGTGCAAGTGTTTTGGCAAGGTAGCTATATAAGGATGCGAGAGCTTTTAGAATGAAGACAGTGAAAAGGCATGGGACACACTACAAGAAGAATTTCAAGTTAAGGTTAAGATGTTGATGAAGCACACTTTGAATGTCACAAAATTGGATTAATATCACTAAAAATTTTAAATTAATATGTATACGATGAATTACTCAAATTAATTTTTTGACCACAAAAAAATTCATATTAATACATTTATAATAAATTTATTCTATGTTGGTTGCTATTAAGTTTCATCATCAAATTGTTATATTATAGTAAATTTGTCATAAATATATCGATTTGAGATTTTTTATAGTTAAAAAATAAGTTTGGGGTAAATTTATAATAAATATATTAATTTAAAAAAATATAGTGTTAATCTTATAAAATTTATCGAGAGGGGGATTGTTAATTTTTGATCAGTTTTGTAAATAGTTTAAACCCTTCTCAAAATGCCTCTAAAGTTCTAGTCTATCAGTCGTGGTTGGGACATGTGGCCCAGAATGAAAGCAAGAAAATATCTCTGACAATGCAGTACATTAGGCAGGTCAATGTCAGTCATTGAGCGTACGTAAAGGCATGTTACTCATTCATCGAAGGATGTGGAGTGGAGCCCTCCATCAAATGGGAGGGGAACTAAACTAAAATTCATATCCCTTCTGCTCCTCCATAAACACTTCCTGTAAAATCATTTCTATAAGCTTAATGAAAATGTGTTTCCTCTGCCCACTGCCCGACTATTTCCTTGTTACCTTACCATTCCCCCTACCAAATATATCCTACACATATAAACACTTGCGCATCAAACCACAAACTAACAGGAGTACCAAAACCACACTTCTCCAATTCCATATTAGTACCACAGATCCAAAATCAATACACAAATCTAGAGAGAAAAATTAGCAGATGCTACCTTGTTTCAAAAGGAAATTTAAAGGAAAAAGACACTAAAAGTATCACAATCTTTATACTACATTTACTTTAGTGTCAAAACTTTTAACCAAATACTTAAATGCCACATCAGAAAAAAAAAATGATTACTTAAATGTCCACGATGATAAATTAAAACCAAAAATCCCACGTGACTTTTTTAATAAAAAGGTTATTCATATGTGATTTTTTATAATAATAATAATAAATGAATAAATAAATAAAGTCCAACGTGGACAATGACAGGTCTCTCTCCCTCTGTGGCCAAAAAGCCCCAAGTTTCACATTTTTTATCGTCTTATCATCATCATCATCATCATCATCATTATTTATTCATCCATTTGTTGAATCACAGAGAAAATTAACAATGCCATCCTTGTCGAGAGCGACGTCAATCTATCCATCGCCTTTGATTGTGACCTTGCGATTGTGGGGCGGGGTAGGCTTGGTTTTCGCCGTAAGGCGAGGTCTCGAAGTGAAAAATGTACTAACTTCTGGGGGTAGCCTTAGGAAATGGCTCTCCCATCATAAGAGCGCATCTTGGCCCAATTAGGCCTGCCTAGCCCAACTTTCGGCATGGGCTTGAGTTGAGTATGCACCTCAAGCCCAATAATCGGATCTTTGGTCCAAAAGTTCTGGTAAAGCTCAAGATATGCACATCGAAACCGACTCATTGATAGCCTCTACAGCTATCCTCGGCGACCACAGGTCTCTTTGCTGTGGCCATTCTCGACACTAAAATTGAGATTGCCCTGTGAGTCCACTTCGTTTGTTGGTGAGTCGATCAATAGTTTCTTCTTTTCCTTAGATTAGCTGAGAATGACCAACCATGAGGGATGCCAAGGGCACATTTGACAACTTACTAAACAATAACAATTTCTATTTTTTTTGTTTGCAAGAATAGATTTGAAACAGAAATTCATTTGATAAATAATTTATTTCTTGAAATTAATTTGGAACAGAATCAATGAGTAAAAAAAAATATTTTATTGTCAAGAACAATTCGAGAATCAAGTAACAAATTTTTCTTTTTTTCTTTTCTCTTCTTCTTTTCTTCTTATTTTTCTTCCTTCTCTCTTTTTCTTTCACTGTTGTTGCCGTCAACTACTACTGCCAATTGCCAAGGATTGATTGCACAAGGTCCAATGAGCTCACTTCATCAATGGCTAGGCAAGCCTCACCTAAGCCTCCTCTGGCCACTGGTAAGCCTTGCTTGGCCTAGCAAGACTCAACCTCACCTAGATCTAGCGAAGCCAAGCTCGCCTAGCCAAGAGAGGCTTGGTCAAGCTTTGGTTGGACGAGGCTTAACATTGCTCAGATCTGACGAGACCAGGCTTGCCCAGTTGTCGAGGGACTTGACCTCGTTGGGCCATCGCAAGATCGGCATCGCCCAGCCAAGGTGAAGCCAATGTTCCTCGCCCAAATCTCACTCGATCGAGGCTTGCCCAGATCTCACTTGATCGAGCCTCGCCCAACTGCCAGTAAGGTCGCCAGCTCTCATTTAAGCCGTCGTCAATCATCCCAAGACCAACAACTAGCCAAAGGTTGACGAAGAAGAGAAAGAAAAGAAAAAAAGTAATAAAATTATTTAAAAATTAAAAAAATAGTTTGAATTAGAGATTTTAAGAACATTACTTAGAAATTATTCTTAATAGTAGAATTAAAAAATATTTTTAAAAATAGAATGGTTGGCAAAAACATCTTAAATAACCTAGTTGTGCACATTGTGTTCTTTCGCATCTTTGAAGAGACAAACGAGCATCATCCCGGGGGTCGTATCAAACGTCGAGACTCCGCATGACACTTGATGGTAGTTGGTTTGTCCCTCCTCGCAATGATCAAAAAGTCCATGGAAAGGAAACGAGTGGAGGGCAGTTTGTCCAATCCTTGCATGAGTAAAATAAACGACCTCTCGTCCGGATGACCTTTCGACCCCTCCGAAAGCCGCCCCTTCTCGTTGCCAACGCAGCAGTCTCTCGTTCTCTCGCCCTCTCTCTCTCTCTCCGACGCACGCCATACATCTGAGCTTCAGCGACTGTGTTGGAGCAGGGAAGAGACAGAAGGAGGAAATGGGCATGCAGCTGAAGGTCAACTGCGATTACCTACTGCGGCCGCAATCGAATCTCGCGGGTCGCCCGTTCCTGACACGTTGGGGTCCATCGTCATCTTCGCCATTGCGGAGTTCTCCGCAATTCAATGCTCGTCATTGGGTGGGGAGGGCTGTCAGTCTCGGTTTGGATGGACCGGCTGTCGGCGGCGGAGTGGGGAGTAGAAGGAGGAGAAAGAGGAGCGGGAGGTCTGACGTTGTGGTGGTAGCGTCGGGCAATGCGGCGGCGCCGTCCTGGGATAGCTGGAAGCCCGACAAGGCTTCCTCGGTGCCGTCTCTCAGCGACATCGCTTGGCCTGCCGCTGGTTAGCATCATCACCCGCCTCCGTCGGCTTTATTATAATAACTTATCATTTGCGAAATTCCCTTTTGTAGGGGGGAAAAAGCAATATTCTTGGCATTTCTTTTGTCGAGTTTCCGTTATGTCAGTTTAACTTTTCACTAACTTGCCATATGGACTTTTCTGATTGATAATGTACTATGAAATGCCCATGAAAGTTTTTCCCGGGCCTAGTCTGGGCACTACTCTTACTGTTCAGTGATGGGGGAATGTTTGATTTAGTAAAACAAGTGCCAACACTAATGTCTTGGTTAGAAGGAATCGACATTCTGCATTATGGCTGAGCTTGCACTTAATTTAGGGAATTTCTGCTCGCCAGTGAAGGATTGCCATTTGTTGTCTGCTCATGCTGTCTTCAAGGGATGCAGTAGATAAGTTCCTTCCGTCAGTTTCATTTTTCATAGAGATTTCGAGATTGTAGGAAATTGAATTTGCTGTTGTTGCCTGTGAGAAGACAGAGAAGAAGTTTGTTGTTCATGCTGCGGTGAGGTTACTAATATCACTTGGTCCCTTCAAATGGTTCGTGAGCTGGAAAAAAGTCTCATGAACCTTCTCGAAAGTCAAAACTATTGGTTGTACGTGGAGTCCTTGTCAATGGTCCTTGTTCATTCTCTTTGTTGTGTTTCTTTTATCTTTTTTCATGAGAAATCTCCCCCGTGGATTGTAATACAAGTCTCTGTCATTTGTTCATGCTTACTGTTGTGTGTACAGATGAACGATCTCCTGAATTTGACATTTCATGAAGTAGATTAGATGAAAATCAAAATTACAGATTGACTTAAAATTTTGGAGGATTTGTGTTTTTGATTGTTCATTAATTGTTGTTCATTCTACATTGCTAAGTTGCCTTAACGGTTCAGGACATTTCAGTCTTTTAAATAAGTTTATGCAAGACCGAACTCAAATTACTCGTCATTTCCACCGGAGCCCAGTTTTGTGCTAATATGATGACTATATGTGCAGTAATCTGTTATGTGACATTAAATAATGTAAGTTCTAATTTTCAAATCTTGTTGGCATGATAGGGGCATTTGCTGCTATGGCTATATTTGGAAAGATGGATCAAATTTTAGCACCAAAGGGGTTTTCGATGACAATTGCTCCTCTAGGTGCTGTTTGTGCAGTCCTCTTCACTGCTCCCTCCTCCCCTGCTGCTCGGGTACTCCATAACCCTTCTTTCTTTTCTTTTAGTCTGTTTGCAAGCGTGTATGTTCTGGAAAACCTTAGTGGCATGTAATGCTAATGCTAAAAGAGAGTGATTTTTAATATATAATATACAAAATCTACATTAGAATGATTGGAGTTGCAGTTTTTTTACCTTAGTTGAACCCAGAAAATGACTATGATACACTGCAGAGAAATTCATCGTTCTTTGGGGATTAGCTGCCAACTTTATGTCATAAATTTTCGTGACAGTTTGTGTTTACAATTTCTCTATTTTGAGTACAAAAAAGGGCAGCATTCATGATTTAGAAAATACCAAGTCTCCACTGCAAATATGATAGGTAACTTTATCTTCTTGTATCTGAATTTATCCAATACAAGGAAAATTGCATTGGCAATCCTACTCACAAAATCTCTTGGTGCCCAGCAAAAGAGGAAAAAAGAAAACCACAAGATCACTTGGATTATGACCTCAACTTCTAGGATAGATCCCTGTACATTTTAAAATGCACATTGTCTTCCAGATTGATACCCAATTTGGCGTGTTGTCATCCGTCTCTTGATCATTTACCGTGCAAGAGAAAAACTTCAAGCTGCAAATACATATCTAGCATAGCATTGTTCTCATAGTGGTGGAAACCACAGAAGATGGCTTCGTTTGTTCCTCTCTCCTGTGGTTTAGTATCTTTCAGTTTCACTCCTTGAAAATTGCCTAATTTACACCATTTCTTTGTTGACTCCCACGATGCATTGGGTGATACGTTCCCTGGTTTCTTCCTGCCAGTTGGAAAACAATTGAGCCTCAAGGAACCAACAGATATTGACATTATTGTCATTTTACATGTCAAGAAGAACTTGCATGTAGCAGTACCTTCTTTTTCTCTCAGAAAGATTGGTGTGGTTACAGTTACTACAGGGCATGATTTTCTTGCATTTGGTCAAGGACTCATTCATCTCCTCTTCAATGCAGAAGTATAACATGTTCATGGCTCAGATAGGATGTGCAGCCATTGGTGTGCTTGCATTTTCCATGTTTGGGCCAGGCTGGCTTTCTCGGAGCACAGCTCTAGCTGCATCTATTGCTTTCATGATCTATACCCGCGCATCACATCCGCCGGGTAACCACCTATTCATGCCCTCACGATTTCTCATCTCAAGGTAGTTCACGTAACGCATTCGAAAGATAAATCATTCATGTGAACCGAATGCAGCTGCGAGCTTGCCGATACTATTCATCGATGCTGCCAAGTTGCACCACTTGAATTTTTGGTATGCCATCTTCCCAGGTGCTGCTGGTTGCATTGTGCTCTGCCTGATTGTAAGTTCGTTTCCTTCTCAAGCCCGAATGTCTTCAGAACATTTGAGCAGTTTCTTTTGAATGCATTCATTTTGGTATTTTTAGTCCGTCTGTGTTTTTTAATTTCGGAGGAGCTTTAGATTGCATGTTGCCTGCTCTAACAGATGATCTTTCACTAAGAGTCCGAGTACACGATATGCATGAGCGACGAGTATCTGCTTAACCAGAACAGACAGAATTTAAATGGATATGTAGAACACCGCACCTCGGAGAAATGGCTACGCACACCATGCATCTTTAGATTTTTAAGGAGATATTCACATGACCATTATGGACTGGCGACCAACCTCTCTTTTTCCCCCTTTATCTTCAATTTGCTGCAGCAAGAGATGGTATCTTTCTTGAAGGAGAACGTGAAATTCTGATTTGTGCATGGAAGACAAATTGTTAACTTTGCGGAGCTAGACATCCACGGAAAGGAAGACCAGGAAATTCGTACAGAAGCCTGCAGCCGAGAGAGAAGCGCGCCCCCGGCCCCGGCCTCGGCCCCAAGGCTCGTTCAGTCAGCAGCACATGGGAAGTTGGTGTATTGCATTGTTTGTACAGATTATAGATGATGGGGCAGAGAATGTTGTTAGGCAAATGACCTCCTCTTCTGGCTCAATCCATAAGTTTCTGATGTATGCAAATCGGTGGAATGCGCGTGTGAAAACTCTGTCGGATGAAGGTGCGATTATTAGTTAATAATCCAACACTTCCTTCACATTTAGTCAGTTTTTTTTGCATAATACTAAGCGTAGAACTATATAATTGGGGATATAGATAGGGGTTTGGAAAAATTTAAATTACTTTCACATAGTGTCATAGTATATAAAACAATTAGTAGTAATCCCACAAAATTTCACATGATATCGTAACACGAGATCCTAAGTTTATGAGGGATTTTGTGTAGTTCTTGTCAACCGTTTAAAAAATTTAAATTATTAGATTGACATGTAATTTATTATTTAATATTCTAACATTCCCTCTCGCGCTTGATTTAGTCTTTTCATCTAGTGTTAAACGTGGAATTATGTAATTGTAAATACATATAAGGGCCTAAACAAATTGAATTTAAGACTTCATGAACCGATACCATACAAAATTCTGTAAGACGTACTCTTTAAAAAATTGGCAAATATACCACAAAATCTCACAATTTGAGCTCCATTCCATGCCATTAGACAAGCCCTTTAATCATAGTGAGGCTACCGTCTTCATGTCCCACAAAATCTCACAATTTGAACTCAATTTCATGTCATGAGGCAAGTCCCTATATCCTGGTGAGGTCACCGTTTCCTTTCGCACTAGGAAAATAAGCAAAATGTTAATCGTGTCCTTTCACATTAGGAAAACAAGCAAAATGATGATGAAAACGAAGTGGAAATCGGTTTTGTCATCTCCCGCACTTAACCACGGCCGCGGCCCGTTGACTTGGACTCTCGTGACTCACGTGAGGGAAAAATGCTTCCTATCTTTTGGCGGATCTTGATGGAAAAAACAGGAAGTTCAGTACTGCTTTTATTGTTTTTTATTCCTTTTTTTGGTGGTAAAAAAATGGGGGCGTAATCTACGGGAATCGTAGTCCCACAGATTTTGTCCAAAGTCCTATGTTGCGAACGTCAGCTCGGGATCGGGCACGTGTCCCGGTGGGCCCCGCCCACTGAAAGCCACCGGACTGACTGACCGTGCGCTGACGTCAGCTCCCGGTGGGTGGGGACCGCTTCCGGACAGGGACGCCACGCTGTCGCCGTCGCGATCGGCGCCTTCTTTAGTGGCGGGACCCGCCGGCAGCGCCACCCCCATACCCCCGTCCCTTCCACGAACTTGTCCTTTTTCTTCTCTTTCCTTGGAAAAAACAAAAACAATTTCCCTTTCTTTTTCCTTGTCGTTTCTTCCTTAACAATTTCCCTTTAAATTTCAAAAATAAAAGTCCCAAAAAATCTTAAATTATATTATTTACCCTAAATTTTTCTATGACATTAATCCAAACACGTTTACCTAAACTTTTTCTTATGGCATAAAAAATGATAACTTTGTAACCATCCATCAATATTTCGTTAGATTATTTTTAAGAAAAAATGACAATTTTATTTCACTTAATTCACGTGGACATCATATTAACACTCTATTTTTTGATGTCCACAGAGGCAAATTTTTAACTATTCTTAGTGACGGATCTTTGATGGAATGTAAATTTATCACACAACTATAAATTTATAAATTTTTGTATTACAAAAAAATTTTAGGATAAAGATATTATAGTAGACATAATTTAGGATTTTTGGTAATTTTTTCTTTTTAAATTTACTATAAATGTTGAATTTTGTGTCTATTCATTTTGCCCAAACACCTAGAATAAGGTGCTAAAAAATAACTCATAAAAAGGTGCTTGTCAAAAAAAAAAAAAAAAAAAAACTCATAAAAAGGTGTAGACTTTTGCGCGGAGCAGGAGTTTCATTTCGACAAGAAGGCGATTTCTTTTCTTCTTTTTGAGCTCCCTTCCTAGTAGGTGACTTTGTACGGCGATGATGACCTGGGGAAACATTAAAAAAAAAAAAAATTAAAGACGAAAAGATGAAGCTGAAAAGGTGGTGGGTTTGACTAAGACTCGAGGAGCCGATGGATCCAAACACAACACGCCACGTTTCACTCCCTGTCCACGTCAGGTGGGGCCCCACCTCCCCCACTTCGATGGTGACATTGGCTTGGGGTGGCTGGTGCTGGGAATCTCTTGCGGACCAAATTTACGTACGTGCGAACCGGACGGTCTCTCCCCATAAAAAAAAATAAGAATTAAACATCATGTACGACTCACATCATCTAACAATCGAGATGATTTAATTATCCAAATGTCAAGTTCAGATAAGTTTTTTTTTTTTTTTCGCATTTCCTATCATGAGGTTAGCTTAGGAAAGACGGGCTCCCCCATTTTATTTTAATTTCTTTTTCGAGTCCGTGGTACCTCCGCGATGAAATCTTATAAAACGTGACCTCCAGATAGTCGGTAGGTAATCCAAAGGAAAAGGACACGACACTTGGCGCTACGCGAATGGCCGCCGGTGGGATGCCGTATGGGTAAAGTCATGCAAGAGTTTCCAGGAGAATGAGCTCTCCAGCACATGATATTCCAAAATCAGAAGCTTCCTAATCCTCCATTTCCATTCTTTTTGACTTTTTTTTTTTTTTATCCTTTTTGATACGTTGACTCCAAGCCAAACCGCTAAGGGGGAAAATTTATCAACTACTGCATGTAAAATAAATTTACCACTAACTAATTAGTTTACCCTAAATTGATATATTTATAATAAATTTATTATTTCGTTAGTTTCATTAAATTAGATTAATAATCACAAATTGATATACATGTAATAAATAGAGGATAAAATTCCAAAATGCTATGTCTGTCAACTATTACGTGTCATTCAAATGATAAATTTTAACGAAAACTAATAGAAAGTAAATTTATTAAAGGTATACTAGTTTGGTGTTTAAAATTAATTTTGGATAAATATATTATATGTGTATCGATTTGGGGTTTTTAGGGTATTAATTCTATAAAATATTTCCGTAAAAATGATGGATTGTGTTGTTTACAAAAGTGAAGTGAAGAAAATTATACTTATCGTTGATGAAAATCTATGGACATATATTATCATGGATAATGAAAATATTTTTTTTATTAACTAATTATTTCAAGCGATTTTTTTAGAAAATATGTTTTAAATCATTCACCTTTTTACAAAAGGGATGGAGTCTTCATCCCGGTCGCCGAGAGGTACAAGTTTAGCTTTCTAAAGGTGCATCATGATGTGCAAGAATCAACGACATTGTTGACCAAGCAAAACATTGGCAGCCTCTTTTCCCCAACTTCATTTCCATGATGTCTTCATGACAAAACTTTGCTTCTTCCTGTCTATTCGTCAGAAATTGGATGGACCAAGCAATTATACCAGTAAAGTCAACTCTTCTTCTATAGAAAAGTTCCCCGGACAGTGCTTGCCACTAAGGAAGGATCAAAATCTGCAAAGTGTTTGTCGGGTAAGGAGAACTCGAGAAACATTTGCGTATTTGCTTATTGAAAGAAACATTGCCTGAGACCGAGGACCTTCATCACATCATGCTGATAAGCTGATCAAAGAAGCTCTTTCCTTTTCTAGGGCTCATTAAGGATGTGGGTCACCCGGCATGCGCCTCCAGGTTCGTCGAGCACAGTACCCCTCACCACCAAATCGACCATCCAGGCTCTGGTTTTCGAGTTATTTTACGAGCATGAAGGTCTCTCTAGCTCCAGGATGAATTTACAGATCACAGTAAAAACTCCATTTCTATCTGGCAAAGAGGTAACATGCTCGAGATTGTATTGATAAACAAGGTTTCTTTATTTAGTTTACATAGAAAACAGACGATCCCATTGAAGGAATCCCCAAGAGAACAAAACCTTAGGAAAAGGAAATCAACCCAGGTTCCAACTTCCTTGAGAAAACTCACTACAGCATTTGGACAGATGCTAGCTATTGATGGAGCTTATTGCATACTTATAGCGTATCCCATCATATATGATACAAGAAAACAAAGGGTGTGAACGTCGTCGAAGACGCCTTCAGTACGACCACGGCCAAAAGGCGGGATCTTCAGCCTGGAATCCAAAGTTACACGAATTTGGAGGCAGGACGGCGTAGTCAGCATTTTCGAGCTTTGGGTAATTGCGAGTGGACAAAAGGCTCTTGCTGAAATTATCTTCTTCATCTTGAGATAGGTCCGAATGGTCAGGTTCGAAAGCATAAGAAGAATCGCCAGGCTCTAAGAGCGAAGAGTGGGCAGCATCAGTGTAATGTGGACTTTCAGAATCGAACATGTCGCTCTTGACCGAGCAAATATCCTCTGGCCGGCATGTAGGAATGGGGACCTTAGACACTTCGTCCTCAGAGACAGAATCAGCAATGGGGTTCTGGAATAGCCCTTGAGATGATTTGCTGGACGACTCGGAACTCTCCTTCTCCTTTCCCTTGTGAAGCAGCTTGTCCGTGAGGTTAAGAACCTGGCAAAAGCATTCGTCAGTTCATCAAATTTTCCAGCGCATAAAATACACTACCAGTACAATCTCCAGCAAGCATGAAAATATGACCCCTGAAAGATCAACTTTGAACTAATCATATAGCTATAACCACGTTTTTTAGGGGGTTCGAATGTGGAAAGTTGTTTTTAACTATCAAGATCCAGACCTCGGCTTTCAGATCATTCCGCTCCTTGATGAGAGTGTCGTAGTCCGACTTCAGGGTGTTATAAGAAGCTTGCAAAGTTTCATAATCCTTCTCTAGCTGCTTCGTCTTCCACCGTGCACGGCGATTCTGAAACCATATCGCCACCTGCCGTGGCTGCAATCCGAGGTCTTTTGCCAACTGGATTTTGCGATCTGGCTCGAGCTTGTTCTCTGCTTCAAAACTCTTTTCAAGAAACTGTACCTGCTCAACAGTTAGGCGCCTCTTCTTTTCAGGCTGATGGAAGTAATCCTCCAGGTCGTCTTCCCCGTTTTCATCAGGGTCGATTGACCGGAAAAATGGTCTGTTCAATCTGTTTCCCCTGTGAGCATCTTCGAAGCTCACCATGGCTCTTGAACCTACATCACCATACCATGCCAATAAGGGAGTGTCCTGTAATGACCACCGATCTCTAGGAAGCACACGGTCCTAATTACAACTCATTCCGAAAATAAAAGAGACCGTTCTTCCCAAGAAGCTGTCCATGCTGAAGAACAATTCGTGGGTTAATAGAGTAATTCTTGAACATATACTGGCGGATCAGTTGCATCTGCACAGTTTTACACTAACCTATACGTTCTATTTCACCAAATGATTGTCCACCATATGAACTCATAGTACAAAAATGACAGCCGAAGATGGGGATTACTACTTGGCCAAACGAAAAGCAAGGAATCCAGCAAACAAAAATTCAACCATCCACTACATGAGATGAACTCAACCTCCGCAGACAGAGTTTATATTAAGGTATACAAATTCCTCATAATAGAGAGAGAGAGAGAGAGAGAGAGAGAGAGTACCCAGAAAAGGAGAAGACCCAGAAAGGAAAAAGGCGTCAGAAGAAGGAGGAGGAGGGACCCTTTGGTTCTGAAGCAGAGTCGTGATAGCCGAAGCCGAAGCCGAAGCACCGCCCGCCATCAGCAGAGGTCGCGAACAAAAAACAGAGAAAAAGGGGAGGGTGATCTTGGTCAAAGTCTCTTCACTCAGTCTACTTCCATGACAGCGGTTTCTTCAGACGATCAAGCTGTCTCGTCTTCCCTCCGCGTCTCTGTCGAGGTGAAGAACCTAAGGCTTGTGGCGGAAGAAGCTGGTGATGATGATCTCTGTGATGTGAGACGTGTGGGAACACCGGCTGCTCACACCCATCACGCAGGGGGCCGCAGAGGGAAACAGGGGATTTGAACAATCTCAGGTTGGAGAGGTGGGGGAGAGAGCTTTGGGGTTTGGGTTCTGAAAGTGGGTTTGGGGGTTCTCAAAGGGAGATGAATCTTTCAGTGCAAAGTGGTGGGAGAAGAGCAGAAGAAGCTCCTCTCTTTCTCTCTCTCTCTCTTTACAGGAAGAAGAAGAAAGACTTTCTTTCTTGAACCTTGATGGGGGTTAATATAGTTTCTCTCATTTTCTTATTCTCCTGACAGTGGAGAGGGAGGTCATGCGTTTACCATGGTGCCCCTGTTTAATCTCTGTCCAAAAAGCTACGGACATAAAAAACATACAAGCACATATATATATATATATATATATATATATATATATATATGTATTTCTTTTATTTATGCAAAGGATAAATTACAGAATGCCAGAAAACCATATCAGAATGCAATGTTTCCCATTTATATATGGTCCTATCAACCACTTCTTAATACTTAGGTTTAAAAGATTCCCCTAGAACGTTAGTTTTTTTTCCATGGTCCTATCAACCACTTCCGAGAATTTAGGTTCAAAAGATTCCGCTAGAACACAAGTTCTTTTCCATAGTCCAGTCAACCACTTACTTACAGACTCTTTTTAATAACTCGAAGTAAGATAAGTAGGAGGTTCTAACCAAAGAATCAAGAATTCGCGTGTTCATTAGATTTCATTATATTACCGATGAGTTCTCGGCCCGACATTCCATACTTCTTAATACTCTTTCATGATTCATCCTATATAAATAATAATTTCTAGCAGATACAAATTTCAATAAAAGATTCTGTCAAATTAGTAAAAGAAATTCAGAAAATTGATCCATGTCATCTTGTCCAAATAAAGCACTACATATTTAAGGGAAGAAAGAAAAAAGACAATACCCAATTGTGAGAATCACATTTTTACTAAGATGGGCAAAACCCACTTTCCCCATATAGTCAATGCAAAATCAAATCAACTCTCATGGTTTGAGGGTGAAATTAATGAAAGTGGGGTGGGGGGGGACACGAGGGGCCTCTATGCAAGCACTCAGCTCGACCCCAGCAAGGGCAGATGGGTAAATTCGATGAACTTCAGGGAAGGGTAGATGCGGATGTAGATGACAACGGGGCTAAGGGAAGAAGACAAAACCCACCCCGCAAAAAATCAAAATTTTTTTTTTTTAAAGTGAAAATGAAAAGGGAATCTTGTCCAATCAGTCCCTATTCAAGAGGGAACGGGTGGCAAGGCTTCTCCGTAATATAAAAAAACCCGGATTTCATTTCTTAAAAATTTCCCTAAAACATGTCGAGAAAATTAATATTTTTCTGGGTATATTAGTAGCTTGGGGTATAAAATAATAGCGTTTAGAGAGAGAGAGAGAGAGAAAGAGGGGGCGCGAGTCGGGGGTCGACAGGTGACTCACCGCCGTTTTGACCTGGCGATTCCCCTCAAACTCAGCGGGCCCCACCGCCGGGCCACGTCACCGTGCCCCGGCAAGGGCCCCACCGCGTCGCTCTCGCTCGCTCTTGCTCGGATCGTTCGCCCGGCGGGGGTTGGAAAGCGACGGGAGACGACTCGATCCAGATTTTGATATGCGGAGTTGGCCACGGAGCTCTGGCGGTGGGGGCCCCACCCGCGAAGGTTAAGTTTCAGCTTCGTTCCGCGCCTGCCTGCCTGCGTATCGGCCGTCCGTCCGCTCCCCGCCACTCGATTGCTTCCACGATATTGATTCCTAATTTCGTGGATGGGAACGACGCGCGGCGCGAAATTCGGACGTGCATATCGAAACCGGTCCCCGTTCCAGGTTTTGTAGGATGGGCGGTATTTATCATTCCGGCTGCTAAGATGTGCAAGGCAAGTTATCCAACAAGTGAGATTTAGATTATTATTATTTTTTTTGTGAGTCCTATAATATTCTTACTTTAACTTTCACTCTTAGACTTTTACCATACCTTCTTACAGGGCATGAGACTTTTGAAACTACAGCGTCCCCACCCCAATCCTCATGAGAAAATGGGGTTTTGAACTCCTCATCTTCAATCTTTGTGTTTTTCTTGTTTTATATTTTCATATAATTATGATAATGATAAGTGTGTAATCTGAAACATGAGCTTCCATTTCTGGTTATAATCTGAAACTTTTACTTTGTTAACATTTTAGAATTTTTTATATGTATAAAAATGAGTTGCAATTAATGAATTGTACCAAATGATGGTTATTAGAGGTGATATTCACTATAAATCATTTAATTAGGAGTACAAATAAAACATGCATAGACCTTAGAGTTCATGACATGGTAGGTTATAGGTTTCTAGATATGCAGGGTATGTTATGGGTTTAAAAAATTGGAAATTTTATTTTAATGAATATATTCGAAGTGAAACTTAAACGGAATATGGAATCAGGGTACCTCGGAATTGTTCACATTTGAAAGCATCGGGATAAATGTGAGAGTCGTATCGGAGTAGTCTTGCATCAAATAATTGATATAGAATGAAGCAATTAATTTATTCTATTTGACGGATTTGACCTTAACCTCCCGGGCTCCCAACAATCATAGATGCACATTGCGTCTCCATCGGCAGATATGTCATGCTTTATATATATATATATATATATATATATATATATATATCTTCGAATTCAAGGATCTCCCAATCACAAACACTTTTCGGGTCAAAAATGGCGTCTGCAAGCAAGAAGAAGGACGCTGAAAAAGACGGCTTGGTGGGTGGCTTGTTCTTGTGCTCGGATGTTTCCAAGAAGCGCAAGGCTAAGGAGATTTGCAAAAAGCTACCAAGACATTCAAACTTAATAAATCGGACCAATCGCACGGTCTAACGATACCCATTAAAAAAAAAAGAAGAACTCATGTAGCAACTTATCAATGGAGACAATAACTCGGATTTCGATCGAATTCATCCAGGATGCGGCACGCCTGATTCAAGCTCGACGATATCTTGGTCACGTGAACTTTTTGGAGGGATGTGATGAACGGAATGGTCGATTGGTAAGCCCGACCGTCGCGGTCGCTTTCGCATATGACCTATGAACGACGAACCGTTCTTGTCCCTAACGTTGTCCTGACAACAACGATCTAGAAAGCCCAATAAGAAGGCCCGCAGAAGGCCCAAATTCTTGTCCAAGAAGCCCAATAGGAAAATCCTAGGTTGCCACGAAATTGTGCAAGTGGCGTCTTTAATGTTCCGATTCCCCCGTTCTCTTTCCCAGGTTCTAAACGAAATAAAAACCTAAACACGACCAATTTGCGCGACACGAGCGAGACGTGAGCTGAAACATGAATTCCGGAGAAAGAATCCGAATATGGCACGACGAGTATAGCCCGAGTAATCAGGATGCTTTAGATTGATACGATCTACAAGCATGAATATGACATGCCAATAGGATTGCTGGTGACACCAAGACCAGAACCAAGCCTGGCTCAATATCCTTCATGCACGTTTTGGATCTTTTTTTTTTTGGCCATCCTCTAAGTATCTCCATTTTTATTTAAGTGGTCTAGGGGTACTCTCGAAATTAGATCATATTGGTTCTACGTGATCTTGAATAATTACACATGTATCGTAGGCCCAAGAATAAATCGAACTCATCACGACATCGTAGCTACGTTGGTTTTACTTAAAAGCAACGCAAACATATCTTGATCTCTCACATCCCTCGATTAGATTCCACATCTCTTGGCATGTCACATATTTTCAAATCTTGAGCATGAGTGAAGATACTAAACCCTTGGAATAACTTTCAGGTGATTCCAAAGCATGACATCCCCATCCACCGAAGGATTCACCACGGGTGAGCACTGGTCTGGTTCTAATCTTGAAATTGGCCAATTCTTAGTAATTCATGATTCCTAATATTTGGAACTAGTGATAATCGGTCCAGTTCTCGATTCCACCACTTGAATTGCGTAGACTAAAAGATTTTTTTTTTTCTATAATTCTTATTATAATAAAACATGTCCCATTACAATTCTTATTATCGCAATGGCTGAGGGGCACTCCCACTTGCAATTACAACATAAGATGCAACGAAAACTACGTTCATGTTCCGCGCAAGTTGCATAGAATAGAAAAAAAAAAAAAAAAAAGAAAGAAAGAAATCACTGCTAGTTCCTAGAACCATTTGGCCTGACCAGTCAGTCTGGTTCCAAGATTAAGTGGGTCGGTTCCCCGTTTCACAAATAAGGAACTAGCCCTATCGGTTTGGTTTCAGGTCTTAGGGTGGGAAGCAATCCACCTTAGAATAATCATCACTAAGACTTACCACATGTCAAATTCAATGGAATTCGTTCATTTTCCTCCAAAACAGTAGCTTTGCGCGGGTGGTAATTACTAATTAGAGCAAGGTAATCTAACACCACTTAAAAATCCCTTCTTTTTAGCCAATGACATGATAATCAAATCGAGCTCAAGAACATATTAGGTGGCTGATAACAATCCACCCTATAATAATCACCACTAAGACTTACCACACGTCAAATTCAATGGAATTCGTTCATTTTCCTCCAAAATGGTAGCTTTGCGCGGGTGGTAATTACTAATTAGAGCAAGGTGATCCGACACCACTTAAAAATCCCTCCTTTTTAGCCAATGACATGATAATCAAATCGAGCTCAAGAACATATCAGGTGGCCAATAGCAATCCACCCTAGAATAATCATCACTAAGACTTACCACACATCAAATTCAATGGAATTCGTTTAGTTTCCTCCAAAATGGTAGCTTTGCGCGGGTGGTAATTACTAATTAGAGCAAGATGATCCGACACCACTTAAAAATCCCTCCTTTTTAGCCAATGACATGATAATCAAATCGAGCTCAAGAACATATCAGGTGGCCAATAGTAATCCACCCTAGAATAATCATCATTAAGACTTATCACACGTCAAATTCAATGGAATTCGTTCATTTTCCTCCAAAACGGTAGCTTTGCGCGGGTGGTAATTACTAATTAGAGCAAGGTGATCCGACACCACTTAAAAATCCCTCCTTTTTGGCCAATGACATGATAATCAAATCGAGCTCAAGAACATATCAGGTGGTCAATAGCAATCCACCCTAGAATAATCATCATTAAGACTTACCACACGTCAAATTCAATGGAATTCGTTCATTTTCCTCCAAAATGGTAGCTTTGCGTGGGTGGTAATTACTAATTAGAGCAAGGTGATCAGACACCACTTAAAAATGCCTCCTTTTTAGCCAATGACATGATAATCAAATTGAGCTAGAACATATCAGGTGGCTAATAGCAATCCACCCTAGAATAATCATCACTAAGACTTACCACACACCACTTAAAAATCCCTCATTTTTACCCAATGATATGATAATCAAATCCAGCTCCAGAACATGTCAAGTGACTAATCTCTATCAATCAAAGCCAGAATCCATCTTTCGGTCCCTATCTCCGATGAAGACCCATCGAGGCCGACTATTGAGGACGAAACATACATGTGAGAGCGATCCTTTCCGGCCATAAATGTCGGCAGATCTGTCGATGCGACAGCCGGTCGAGCCTGGACCCCAGCTCTTAGTTTTATCGTGTGATTCCAATATGCTCTCCATGGCGTGGTCCCCGTGCCTGTGCTGCTCAGTAGACGAAGAAGGAAAGCCCACCACAATACGTTGAGACTCCGTAAGGGATCATTAAACCAGGCGGTGCGTTCTGCCCCACCACACCATGGCACGACCCATGTTGCTGTACTGTACCCGCTTATCTTATCGACGTCGAACTGAATAGTGGGTTCGACTTTTTCACCGTCCTCAATGGGAGTTCTCTCTCGAGACTTCGATCCAACTTCTGTTCTTGTTAGGTTCGAAGTTCTCGAGTGCTTTCGCGAAATTTGGACCCAAGAAACTTAAGCGCATCGATCGTCGATTGAGGGAGATATCCAATTAGAGGGTGAGATGTGTACTAAGCAATGGGAAGTATGATCATGCAGATTGAGCAGCATCAAAAGTAAGGCATAGGGAATTGTCACCATGTAAAATGGCTATTTGAGCGTTCCTTTATCTTTTCTTCGACTAGCCTAAAGTGCACTTGAAGCTGCATCTGTCTAAGCGAGGGTGCGACAGCAACAGGTTCCTGAGCAGCCAATCAAATTGGATTCATCTGAACAGAATCGCCGGCAACCCCACGACACTCGAGACTCAACCCCACCATTTTGATTGGGAAGGTTCTAATTCCATCCTCAGCAAATCAATGACGGAGACAAGCCTGAGGCCGCTGACCCTTCTTGCAATATCACTTACAAAGCAGTACAAAGGTAAGTTCTTTCCCAACACTCTTCTTGGGCAGCCATATGGATCTATTTACTGTTTTGTATTGTAGTTTTGACTGCTTCAGATGAAGCACAAGAGAGAACTAACCCGATTTTCAATGCACACGAGTAAATGGGAGGCCGGATAATATCTGTCTCTTTCGGCTCACAGCCAATCAATTTGGGAGTGCAATGAGATAATCCAGCACCGTGTTTCTTCCAATCAAATTGCATCCACACGTTTCGAGCATCAGGAAAAGCAGGCAACTACAGGTACCCTGAAAGGGAAATTAAAGTACAAGTCAGGAATCCACCATAAAAAGAACAGGCCACTAAATAGATGAGTCTAGCAGCAAGGAGAAGCATCTCCATGGAAAGTTCAGTAAGAATACAGACAAACAGAATGAGCTCGGACAGACTAAACACATGGATGTGGAAACCTAAAGATTTGAAGGCAGTGGTACCAATAGACACTATAGAAGTAAGGCCAAATTTTAGAGCGCAGGTCCTTGTGGCCTTCAAAAATTGAGTCTGAGGAATGAGGACTCTGCCCTGTCGTGGAAGGCACGAGAATAGTGCAGATGATAGTCGGTTGATATCTGATGATACTTGGTCGATAAGCTTTGGAGTCTTTCTGAGTGGCTGAACCATGCAGTGGCTGAACCATGCAGTGGCTCAAACGTGCATTGGTTCGAGAACTACTGGAGAGGAGGTGCATGTGAACGTGATGTGGGAGTGGGGCACCCTGAAACAGCCATAAATTCGCACTAACGTCAAAAACAGCACCCTCACTTGCACCCATCATCGAGCAACTTGCTCATGTAATGGACTTCTCAACCTAAAAATCCATTTTGTTTTGATGCTTGCACAAATTGTCAATGCATCATCAACCACCAATTAACTGTCAAACGAAACTTATGAGTCAAACTTAAAGATCAAAACATCTTTTGACTTTGTAGTCGAGGTATCACATAGACAATATTACATAACTGGTATGCGCCACCAAACAGGCAACACCTTTTAAACTTCAGCAACGAATATGCTAGCAGGCACAAAGTACAGATACAATCCTTTAGTCAAGAAAGAAGAACAAAGAATTTGCTCGTGAGAGCATTTGTTCCTGATTCATTTTATCTCTTCTATCTTAAAAGCAAAACAAATCAGAAGCAGCGCGAATAATACGGTGTCGTTCTCTAAGGGTCTAGATCTTTCATATCAGGTTTCACCACCATATTCAAGGTCTATAAATACGAGCCCAACCGTCAGTGCTCAAATTATAGAAAGTACTCCTCAACAGAAATTAATGAAAGGAAGAGAAACGGTGTGTCACCATTCGTTTCCTGTTCCCTCCCTCCATCCAAAGTCCTCAAGTTGCCAACATAATTCATATTCTTGGCTACTTCTTTTACATGTTGTCATAGTATATGTACTAAACTCTTCTTCAACTATCAGGGCAATATGGAACAGAATGAATTGGAAGGTTATGTAGATTGGAGGAACAGACCTGCACTCAAAGATCGTCATGGAGGCATGGTGGCTGCCTTCTTTGTCTTGGGTAAGCGGTCAACTAATTATCGAGAGCTCATTTTCCAGGATTCTTTCAAGCACTTACTGTTAAAGTTTCTAGTTTCTACTGATATTTCAAGGCTTGCAGACATGACAAGAAAACCTCCCCCCCAAAAAAAAAAAAAGGGGGAATAAAAATATTATCTCATCCTGTTTATCAAGAATATAACGGGACTTGTTTTGTTTATTTGAGGAATATAGTTGTGGAGGTGCTGGAGAATTTAGCATTCCTGGCTAATGCAAGCAACCTTGTGGTCTACCTGACAAAATTTATGCATTATTCGCCATCCAACTCTGCCAATATTGTCACTACTTTCATGGGAACAACTTTTCTTCTCGCTCTCCTTGGTGGCTTTCTAGCAGATGCTTACATAACAACCTACAGAATATATCTGATGAGCGCTGCAATAGAGTTCACGGTAAGCTTCTAGCAAAACTTCTCATGCGTCTCTTTCCAACTAACGGATTTCACCAGTCTCTTCAGATATCCTCTTATAGCACTATTTTGTGGTTGATGAGCCCTGACAAGGTGTAAGGTGATAATCAATCCCCGTCAACTATCTTCACCTAGGTTTGAGAGAAACCATCTATTAGAACTCATCAGAATGTAAATAGTCCTGAAATTCCCGTCAAGACTCACCAGATGAAGACTGACATCATCTGATGTGAAGAACATGCTAACACTCAATGCTGGTCCTGAGCCAAAAGAATCTGCCATGTTTCAGAAGCCCAATGGTGTTGGAAATGTTGAACTACTTAACTATATCCCTGCTAATATCAACTGGACGTCCATGTCTTTATGAACATAACATTCAACGAGAAAAAGAAAAGAGAGAAGCTCAACTGTGATACAAAACTGCATATGAAGAACGTCATTAATCTCCATCGATATGTCCTGAATAATGTTTCTTAGCAACATTTGGAAGGCACTTCTCTTTCATCATCATTGTAAAAACCTAGAAGGATTGGGAAATGGTAAAATGACCATTTCCTTTGGCCATAGTGCCATAGAGAATGACAAAGCAACAAAAAAGAAGAGTCTACGTTCATCTATATGCTCAAGGCACAGGAAAGTGACTCCCTCTGATTTATAGACTCCAACTAAGGGGTTCCTATGGAAATTTTAGAATCCTAAGTTGCGATGTTCTTATAGTGGCAAAAAGAAGAATCTACTTTCATCTTTGTGCTCCATAGCCCTACTTTGAAACTCTACTGCTGCAGGACCTCTGACTAGTTTAATGTTATCCAATGTTTTATTAATTATTGAAGTCCAAAAAAAAGTTTGATGTTGTCACCATCAAAATCTCACCAGTGTTGAATATCACAGGGGTTGCTAGTTCTCATGATTCAAGCTCACATTCCTTCATTAAGAGCACCGAGTTGTGTTTCATCTGGCGCCCATTCTCCGTGTCAAGAACTTGGTGGTGCGAAAGTAGTGATGTTATTTGCAGGCCTCTATTTGGTGGCTTTAGGAGTTGGTGGGATAAAAGGCTCACTACCTCCACACGGGGCGGAGCAATTTGATGAGAACACTCCAGAAGGCAGGAAGCAGAGATCAAGCTTTTTCAACTATTACATTTTCAGCCTCTCTTGCGGGGCTTTGCTTGCTGTCACGATTGTGGTTTGGATTGAAGATAACATAGGCTGGCAGTGGGGCTTTGGGATATCGGCTGCAACGATTCTGATCTCCATCCCAATCTTCTTCCTTGCTTCTTCTACCTATCGCATCAAAACACCCACCGGAAGCCCCATCACAATCATGTTCAAGGTATTAATACATCTTTAAAACAGTAAAACTTACGGCTACAAGCCGCACATGGAGAATGACAAACAATCTTTTTTCCTGGTGTCCAATAGGTGCTGGTAGCATCGATCTTTAACATTTGCAAATCCAGGAAATCAACAAGTGCTGTGGTGAGCATGGCAACAAGCCCATCTGATAGAGAGCCAGAGGATGTAGAAGCTGAAGGAAAGGAGCCAAGTCAGACCCTGACAGTACATCTCGGATTCCTAAACAGAGCGGCAATGAAAAATCCCAGCTACCCAATGCTCCAATGCACCGTCAGGGAAGTGGAAAGGGTCAAGACAGTGATAAAGATTCTCCCCATCTTCATGTCGACTATAATTTTGAACAGCTGCCTCGCGCAACTCTCGACCTTTTCAGTCCAACAAGCAGCCACCATGAATACCAAGCTAGGCTCCCTGAGAGTCCCGCCGGCTTCCCTCCCCATCTTCCCAGTCCTCTTCATAATGATACTAGCGCCAGTCTACGACCACCTAGTCCTACCGTTGGCAAGGAAAATCAATAAAACCGAAATGGGCATCACTTATCTTCAGCGAATTGGGACAGGGCTAGTTCTGTCCATTGTGGCAATGGCAGTGGCAGCTTTGGTTGAAGTCAAGAGGAAGAAAGTCGCCGCAGAATCTGGGAAAATAGATTCCCCCGGACCACTACCGATCACATTCTTGTGGATAGCACTGCAATACTTGTTCCTTGGATCGGCCGATCTTTTCACGCTGGCGGGCATGATGGAGTTCTTCTTCACAGAAACCCCACGAAGCATGCGGTCCTTGGCCACAGCGCTCTCCTGGACATCATTAGCCATGGGCTACTACCTCAGCTCGGCACTCATTTCCATAGTCAACAAAATCACCGGCATGTTATCTCCGGCGCCTTGGATGTCCGGCAGCAACTTGAATCACTACCACCTGGAGGGGTTCTATTGGCTGCTGTGCGTGCTAAGCGGAATCAATTTCTTGCATTACCTCTTTTGGGCTACTCGCTACAGCTACAGCTCCGGATCGACATAAGATACTGATGAGAATAAATGCCGGCATTAGACTAGTGACATCGTGATCTACGTGCCAAGTAATTTTTCCTTCCTCAAAAGCATCATAGCTAGCTTTCTTGGAGAGAAAAGTCTCGGCTCGCCTTGCAGAGTCGACTAAATCTATAGATCAGTACCAGGAGTAGTGAGTTGTCGCCATTATCCTCGCTCAGGGATGTTGTACCTCATTCCTTATTTATATTTGCTGGAATAAATAAATGCAGTTGCATGACATCTCCTGTTTCATCGCTAGAGGAAATTCGAAACCCGTCACTACAATTGGTTCTAATGCTCATCGACGAGCCGCAACACAATAACTAGCTATAAAGAAAAGTTACACGTTCTCAGCAATCCAATCACTTGACACCCATGAACGAAATCCTCCATGAATCCGATCGATAGCTCCAATCCATGCGAGAGACTGTAAACAAACATGATCAGCGTTGAATACACACTTTACACTACTGATCGCTGGGGGGAAAGGAAAAAGAACATGCACACGCCCCCCACACATGATACAGCTTAATATTCTACTCAAAATTACATACTTGTCTCTCGCATCAGGCCTTTTCGCTTCGATTCTCGATGGTCATGGCGCTCTTGCGATCAGCTCAAACATGTTCTACAGGTTATAAAGATGGCGGTGGTTTCTGACTTGGGGCATTCCAAATTCAATGTACAGGTTTAATAAAGGTTTACCTGTCTCCTTCCATATCTCGGGGATGTAGCTCAGATGGTAGAGCGCTCGCTTAGCATGCGAGAGGTACGGGGATCGATACCCCGCATCTCCACCTACGACCAATTTTTTCTCTTTTGTGTCTCTCTTAATTCAAATTATCGATTCAAACACGCTCTAATTCTCCAAAGATATATGATTATCCCTATAAAGTTTCTCAATTTATAATTTTCTGTACTCCCTCAACTTTCAATTTTCACTTAATCTAGGCCATATGAATCAAACACCAAAGCGGATTTATTTGTAATCTAAGACATATGAGTAATAATTTACATTATGGGCATGCAACAAATTTTATAAAATTACCAAAACAGCCTACTTCCAAATTAATTACACAATTTGATCCAATTTTGCATAATTGGATATTCTTTCAACACCTTTTAGGCATGTATTAAAGATTTCAATATAGGCAAGAATCACCATAAGTCTACTTGTTAATATTGGAACCTACTTGCATCACTTAAGATCAAATTCAACTAACAAACACCAACAAACCAAGTCAAAAGTATTAAGTAGCACAACCAAACCCCTTTTACTCACCTCTCATCCCCCGCTGTGCTTTCACGTGGCCTTCCCCCATTTTTCTCTTTTCTTTAAAAGTTTCCACAAATATCCCTCCTCTATACATTGTTTTTTCTATTTTCTCAAAAAAATTATATTTATGATTCAATTTGGATGAAATAAAGATTATGATGCACTCGTATTTTTCATCTGCGATGTATCATCTTCATTCCACTAATTTGTATGTTTCTTTTGCTAAAATTTTAAATTTATTATACCAATCAAGGTCCTACCCTGATGTGAACTGGTTCAAGTCGTTTTTGCGAGGCAAAAGAAGAAGAATTCTCTATTCTACTAGGCTGTGCATATGCATGGACACATAAACCACTCTTCGGTTTCCTCGACTGTCGCTCCGTCTTCCTCGTACTAAACTAAATTCGCCGCATGTTCGATCTTCCCCATCAATGGTTTTCATATTCACTGAAATCCCAGTGATCTTTTTCGTTTCTTTCGACAGCGAACGATGAAGAGATGCGCGTTCGAATCTTAGGCCAATTCAAAGCGCAAGCGCACCCTCTTTCGCAGCGCGTTCGAATTTTGCGGGTCGCAGTTGAACGGAGAAGAGAACAGCAAGACGTGTTCAGCTGGTCATGCAATGATCGAGAGAGAGAGAGGAAAATCTTTTAGATTCATCATCATTCTACAACGCTAACTAACGCTAAGGAATGAATTCAATCGGCCTCTTGCAATCCGCCGATCACGACGGACCCCACGATCAGCCCCGCCGCCCCCACCAGGAGCCCCCGGCCACCACCGCCTGCACCGCCACGAGCCCCGCCGAGTCGTCCGGGATCAGCACCACCGCCGCGAGGGCCGCCACCAGGATGGGCAGCGAGGCGGAGGCCAGCGCCGAGGGGGAGGCCGCGGCGGCCCGCTCCAGCAGGCTGAGCAGCCCCAGCTCCTCCGCCTTGGAGAACACCCCGAGCTTCTCGATGGAGGAGAGGGTGACCCCCAGGTCCTCCGCCTTGGACAGCAGGCCCGCCTTCTCGACGTTGCTCAGGACCTTGCGCTTCTCGAGCTTCTTGAACACGTCCACGTCCACCTCCTCGCTCCCTTCGAAGAAGATCCCCGGCCCGTACCAGTCCTTCTTCCAGTTCTCGTCGTACTTGTTCACCTGCCCATCGCAGACAACATCAATGGCGTCGCTTCATTCTCCTCGTCGATTCAGACAGAGCAACGAGGGGGCGGGAGAAGTACCTTTTTCTTGGGTGCCATGGCGACGATGGTCAGGGCCTTTCTGGCGGGGGAGGCGGCGGCGGCGGCGGCGGCGGCGGAGCGGCTGGGGAAGGAGGAGAGGGAGCTGCGCCTCCTGAGTACGGAGAGGGAAGCGGCCGGCGACGGAGCAGCGACGGCCATCGGTGGTGGTTCAGCGATTCCCTGCGAGCTCTAGAGATAGAGCGAGAGAGCTTACGCTTGGTGGAGATGGGATGGTTGAGAGCGCGAGCGAATCGGATGGTGATGCGATGTGCCACGTCGGACAGTAGTTGGAGGCCGCGCGTGGCCAGAGATTTTCCGTCTCCTTTCCCTCGTAATCTCATTCGGGCGCCGCCCGTCGCTCCCATTGGTCACTCATTTATCCTCCCCCCTCCTCTTTATAAAGAAATAAAAATTATAAGATTAATGAAATGAAAATAGTATCCACGGATATGTTTAATATTAGAAATAAATTGCATAATATATAATTTAAATTAGTGAATTCTCGGCCTATGAGATACTCCGAGGACGGGAAATTTCTTGAGAAATTGTACCAGAACGGCTAAGAAATCTTTAAATCTTTGCCATGTCAATTTTTTTTTTGCGTCAAATACTTGTAATTATTTTTTCAAAATTTAAGGCATTAATAGTTTTTTTTTTTGGTAAAGAATTTAAGGCATTAATAGTTTGGATATTGAAACTTTGAAAATTACTGTATGAAGAAGAAAAGATGCATTTGCATATAGAGACATTGCATTCCTAGTTGGTACTCAACTTAGAAAGGCGAAATAAAGATAGCATTAGTCCCTTCGAGTTAATCAACCCCAGCATTAATAGTTGTGGAAATACCGATTTTTCTTTCTCTTGATATTTTACCATGATCTTTTAGAGCATTCGACTAATTTCATTTAATCAAAATTGTCACACTTAAATCTCATTAAGAATGGGGATAAATGTTGTCTTTTAACTAAAGAGATGCAGCCTTAAACCATCAAAATCCAATTCCCAAAAATCCTCTCATTGATATCACTCATGTACTAATTGATAGCTTAAGAATCTTGAATATATATAGGAATTGGGTGAGCAATTACAACTCGGTGAGTAATACTTTTTTTTTTTAGGCGGATCAAATATTCACTTTGCACCTTTACAAAATACGATATCACCATTCATCAATTTTAAAGATAGAGCATTATATACGTAAAATATCAAAAGTAAACAATACCCACCTGACAACCTTTTTACGTAAATGATTAAAAACAATATTAATGCATAATAACAAATCAACTATTAATCGTCTATGCTATTGATTAATCCCATGTAACCATAAGTCGATGGTCTATTCCATCAACTAATCTAAATCACATGTTAATGGTCTACTTCATTGACCAAAATTACCTGGCAGTGATCTCGCATAATGCTACATGACAAGGCGATGAAGATTTCCCTTAAATAGGTTTATACTTATGTTGCCAGTGATTCGACCCTAAAAAAAATATCATAAATTAGTATGTGCATATCTACAAGGCCCCCAAGGGGCTTACACAATATTGAGCATCAAACCAACATTCTCCAAGTTTTTTTTTTTTTTTTTTATTTATCAAAAATACGATTGCTATTCATTTACTTAGGCAAGTTTGGAGTAATTACATCAAAAGCATCAGCGCATAATAAATCGAACAGGGCTATCAGGGGGGTCGGTTACCCAATTGCGAAGAAGGTAATTCTCTCTTTAGGCTCTTGCAAGCCAATCCGCAAGTCTGTTGGACTCTCTGCTGCAATGGGCCAGAGAAAGGCCTAGAAAGTCCTTTAATTTTGCCTTGATCCGGTCCACAAATGGTTCCACTTCCCAGTTGGGAAATCTATAATCAATATTAACAATTGATTTCTCGAAACAAAATGCATGAACTTTCCTAACATCAAACCATTCACAAATATTAAATAGTAGTAAATGCCTAACCTAAATTTAATACGACAAATATGCTTATATACCGTTTTGAAGATATGATTTTACAAATTCTTAGAAGATACATCACCATTCGCTTGGGAAATCTGAAAACCAATCTACAATGGTTACTCAAGCCGACATACTCATATTTTTATTTATTGATCGAAAAACGACATCAAAATCTAAGGAAAACTCTACTCCAATGAATGACTCAATGTACTATGCTTAATCATCAACGGATCAGCTCCTAAATGCTAATGAAGAAGCTCATTTATAGAGAACGTTCATTTTAGTCCATAATGCATATTATCTGAATGCGTAACTTGTATGTAAAATTTTGGAACAAACTATACTTTGAAATAGATTTTCGTCAAACCCTGCCATTCTACAACACCATAAAACATAATTTCTACAAAAATTGCAGCTTAGTAACTTCTCAATCGAACCTCGAAATTTAAAATTTATATTGTTCCAAATTCGTGCTTTTATTTCCGAAATCACTTTAATTAGATGAATAATAGGCTTGAATAATTACTAGGCATTGCGGTTCCTAGTTGATATGGCTAATCGAAACGTCAAAAATGGCTAAGTGCGGAGATTTTTTTTGTCTCCTCCGTTTTCCCCCTCTCTTCGCGATCGGGCGCTTCGCTTTTGCTGTCATTGCCTTCTTCTTTCCTTTTATGCTCACACTCAATTGCACTATTAAGTGAGGGGAAAAGGAAAAGATAAGTTGAACTTTGGCTAATAATATAAGGAAATGGATTTTATGGCTCATATATTACAGAAATGATGTTCCTTTTGCATTACAATTGGGTAATGGGCAATAAAAGTACCAAAAAGTTATAAACTTATACTATTGAAACCAATTCGCTTATAAATTTTTCAATATAATCAATTTAGTCCTAAACATTTTCACATTGATATCAATTCATTCATTTTGGCCAGGTATTGGTCGGCGGACGTTGACGTGGATGCCGATCAATGATTTTTTAATAATTTTTTATTTTTTTCGAATTTTTGAATTAATTTTGTTCTTTTTTTTTTTTTTTTTTTTTTTTTTTAACCTTTTTCCTTTTTCCCTTCTTCCTCCTCCTTGGGCTTCCTCTCCCTACAATGGCCAGCAAGAGTTGCAAAGCCCTCACCAACTGCTGGCAAGGCTTGGGGGCTATGGGCAAGGCAACTTCGCCTAGTAGGCCTAACCTAGATTTGGGCAAGGCCAACCTCGCCATGGCCTTACCGCAGGCAAAGACAACCTTGCCTAGATCTAGGCGAAGCCACCTTGCTCGCAGCCTTGGGCGAGGCTAGGGATGTTAGGATTCACTGCACCATCACAAAGAAAAAAAAAAAAAAAACAGTAAATGAGAGAGAGAATTCGAGATGCAAGGTTTTATTTTGGTTCACCCGTCTAGTTGAGGATTTCACTATAATTAGCACCTCGCGCATCTTTATTGCATCCCTCAATTTACAAGAGAAAAGAGAATATATATAGTAGCTATTCATGAACTTAAGCTCAAACTATCAATAAAATATAAAAAGATATATATATATATATATATATATATATATATATATATATATATATATATACTATTCATGAGCCCAAGTTCAAACTATCAATGAAATATGAGCTCAACCTCTAAAGTCACGGGGACACTACTCCTATACAGTTGATGGGGAGTATGAACCACATCCCAATAGGGGGAAGGCCACAACGACGGCAAGGGTTGAGGGCCCAATTGCCAATGAGCCTTATTGGCCACTGCAGGGAGAAGAAGCCCAAGGAGGAAGAAGAGTAAAAAGAAAAAGAAAAAATAATAAAAAATTCCAAAAAAAATTAAAAATTGCCACATGAGCTTTGATTGGCTAAAATTAACTGGAAAAACTAAATTAATATTAATATGAAAAGGTTTAGGATTATATTGGTCAAATTGAAAAGTTTAGGACTAAATTGGTATCAATGCCATAGGTATATGACTTTTTTGGTATTTTTCCTGATAATAGGCTACTTAGGCATACCTTCAAGAGTCAGAAGTTACTAGTCGAACTTTGACTAAGCTCATCTCTACACAATGTTAATAAAGGAATTGCCAAAAAATTCATAAACTTATTACACGAGTATCAATGTAGTTCTAAATATTTAAATTTGGCCTTAATCCTGAACATTTTGACTATTTAGTTCAACAATTTTCAATTGCGCCAAATAAGTCTTAAATATTTTGATGATTTGCTAATTTAGTTATTTCACTCAATTTTAGCAAGAGATTGTTCACATTGTGGTCTAGTCAATACTAGCAATCCTAAATTGCATGGCTGAGACTAACGCGGATGATTTTTTAAAAAAACAATAATTTTTTTCCTTCTTCCCACTTTCCTTTTTCCTCTTTTTTTTTCAACCTTGGGCATGTAACACGGCTAGCCAACTCTTAGGGTTGTAGACCCAAGTTTGGAAAAAAAAATAAAAGATACAAAAAATGTCCATATTAGCGTCAATCATATTATGTAAGATGATTGGCAGTGACTAGACCGTCCTATGAAATGATTTGCAATCAAAATTGGTTAGAATGATTAAATTGTCAAAAGATTTGGGACTAAATTAACTCAGCTAAAAATTTTAGGATTAAATTGGCTAAATAGAAATGTTTAAAATTGAATTGATATGAGTGTAATGAACTTAAGAATTTTTTAGTAATTTCTCCCAATGTTGATTGTACCAAATCAAATGGCAAAGCCCAAATGAATATCCTTGGTTCTATCTTGTGTCAATTGTTTGTCGTGTGACGAGGAAAGTTTCCTAAAAAATCTGTTGACTCTAGTTTTTCTAGAGACATTAGCACCTCATCGTAGGATTCGAATAAAGTTATATATACTTACAAAGTTGAAACTTTAGCCGTAGAAGTGTATAGATGTTATGGGAAGGTGGTACATGAAGTCGGTAAACGTGCTTCGGCTGAAGGTACCGAAAGATTGAGCCAAAATAGGAAATGATTATTTGAGATTGGTTTGGTTTTAGTGCAACTTGCAAATTTGCTAATTTCATATTAAATTATGTGAGATGAATTTCATGGTGCATTCTTCAAGAAAAGTCATCCCTTATTGACTGCCCTGTGAGATACTTTAATTTTAGAATTTTTGGACTTCGTACAACAAAAATATATTTGCAAAACTATGGGGTTCAAAATCTATTTTCGAGGTTACTAAACCGACCTCTTCCTGCTATCCATTTTCCTCAAAATTTTTTGTCATGAATTTCACCACACGTCCTTCATAAAAGTTGTAGATACATTCTATACCACCACATATAAAATTTTCATGATTTTTCGATCTCGTTTATTTTGCGAAACATTTATTTTTCTACTCCATTGCGTTATGGAAATTCCTTCTATTTTGGCGCGGTATACTAAAAATTATTTAGAATTGTATGAGCTGAATCAAACTTTGAGTCCTTCACAGAAAATGTCCCTCTAGATCTTGTCTTTCTTATGTTGAAGTTTCATAATTTTTTAAACCCATTTATTTGGACAACAACTGCCATTTTTAAAGGAACGCGAAACGCCTTATAAGGCTAGTTCAAGGTCTAGGATATGAAAATTTTCTTATAGTTCATCTAAGGCAAAAGTACGCTTCAAGTGCTAAAAATTGGCATGGAGGAACACTTAAGTACCAGAAGTTATGAAAGTGACACTTAAATATCAATCCGGCCAAAATGCTGATGTGCGCAATTTTTGGCGAAGTAAGTGCAAAACGGCATCGTTTTGCATGCCGACGTGGCTAGACAATGCAAAAACGACGTCGATTTGGTAATGACGTGATAAAAAATTTATACAAAAATTGATTAAATTAAATTTAAAACTAAAATTATTTAAAATATATATATTTTTTTTTAAAGGAGGAGGCGGCGACACCGCTCTGGGAAGGGCCGGCAACGGAGGGAGGGGGTCAACCGGGATCGCCGGCCCTAGCTAGGGACCAGCAACCTAGGCCGACCAACGGCGAGGGCTGCGAGCCCTCGCCCGATCTGGTCAAAATGCTTTGACGTGCATCGATCTGGCCAAAATGCTGATTGGCGGCAAGGGCCTACGAGCCCGGCAACCCCGGCCAACCCTCCCCCTATGTCGCCACCCTTCTCGGCGGTGACGGGAGGCAACGGTGGCGAGAGCTCAGCCCTTAGCCGCCTCCCTCTTTTTTTTTTTTTTATAATTTTTTTAATGTTTGTATTTGTATTTTTAAATGTTTTAAATAAATTTAGTTTTAAATTAAATTTAATTAATTTTTTACCACGTCGGCATCAAAACGACGCCATTTTGCACTTGCTTCGCTAAAAATTGTCACGTTAGTATTTTGATTGGATTTTGGTCGGATTGGCACTTAAGTAATCCATTTTACTCCGATTTTGGCACTTAAGGTGTCCATTTATGTCAACTTTTGGCACTCTAGGGATTCTAGTGTCGTTCATCTAATGTAGACATAGGTGAGAATGTGTTAGTCTAGGGGATAAAATGACTGATGGTTTGTTAGGTTCACATTTGGGTTTTAGGGTAATAGTAACATCAACATGCTTTTTAAATTGATTATGGAATTGATGCATCATGGTATGGATGTGTGACTGAGATTACTGTGGGTCTTTGGGACAACAATGCCCCCGGTTGTAGTAGAGATGCTTGGAGAGGTAACCGGGTTCCTTTAGATGCTTAGGGTTGTAACACCGTCCTCTATATGTCCTTACGATGCCAAATGGGTGCAAGATACTCAGGGAGGTAACAGGGTTCCTCATATGATGATGGCAACATGAATTCCTATCAAATATAATCTTCATGCCTTTAAATTGAGCTATTAATTATCTGTTGGAAAAAGATACCATTTCTATTGCTATGTTTTTTTAATTTGAAAGGAATCTCAGGTAAGTTGATGATTGACTATACTTTATACTGAGGCTTTCCTTGTCAGCATGGTGATTGATTTATGTTGTATAGACCAGCAGACATTCTGCTTGCCAGGTTTAGGTTTAATGGTTTGTGAATTTATCTTTTTAGATCAATAGAAATGTCTGTCCCATCTGCCTTCGCTATGATCCCTTACTGAGTATCGATCAACCTCACTTGGCAAGAGGATGAGTTTATAGACCCTAGTTTCCCAAATATGATTTTTATCCATATTACATTTCATTTGGTTGTTGATATAGGGCCTCTGATGAGACCTGTAATCCTTGGGTTTGTTGGAATGTATGCCTACATCAACGAGTGCACGGTAGGTCCCCTCCCGCTATGTGACGACAAACCAAGGAATGTAGGCAACTTCACTGCATGGAAGGGACATAGGAGGACAGTTGGATTTTTGGGACTTGAAAGATTTTTTACGAAGCCAAGGGGTTAGGGTTAGGTGTCCACATATACAGCTAAGTTGGGGCAAGATAACCAACTTACAACCGGGTGTAGTCACTAGATCTAACCTTTTTGAATTTCTCAGTGCACCCAACTTGTCATCTGACATATATATATATATATATATATATATATATATATATATATATAAAAATAAATAAGGAATGAAGTTGTCTTGTTTGTACAAGTTCGTGTGCTCCCCTGTATTACTTTAATCCCTTATGCTCCACATGTTTAAGAAAAAGTGAAATGAATAAGACAATTACACTATACCAGTTGTGACGTGCCGTGGACGTCACAACTCTGGAAGTATTAGAGCATAAGTTTGACTGAAGTGACAAGGTACGTTAGGAGTGAGCATGAGTTAGGATGAACGGCCGCAATAAGATACTAAATGCATGTAATTGATTTGCTTTGAACAATGGGTGATGCACTGTCACTCGTAAGGTATGAGTAACACTTATAAGTTACCTGTGTATTCCGATCACATATATATGTTGTTGCGATTCCACGAACGTTTATATGATTAGTGACATCGGGTCACTTTTACGTGGGTAATGCTTAGTAATTTGCAGGAAAACATGGTGAGATCAAGAAACACTTCCCTATCGAGGGCAAAAGCCTAAATGAAGGATATCTTGTAGGCACTTGCCAATATAGGAAATTTGATAGAGTGCCAAGCCTAAAAACAACCTGGAGCGGAATGCCATACCTAAAGACTAATGGAGCAAGTCTAAAACTAAAGCCACCTCATTTACTGGCATGGGGAGCCCAAAAGAGGCCGAACGATAAATTGACATAATGGAGAAGATCTTTCAGCTGCTAAACTGCAGCAACACGGAGAAGATAACTTTGGCAGAGTACCAGCTGGAAAGAAATGCCAAGCATTAGTAAAAGGCTTCCAATGACACAATCTTCATGGCCAGTACAATAGTAACATGGGATGGGCTTTCTATAGAAAGCATTTCTCTAACTGCGCCACCGATAGGAAGATAACATAATTTGTCCAGCTGGACCAGAAGTCAATGATTATAGACCAATATGAAGCAAAATTTTCTAAACTGTCCGAGTATGCTCCTAAACTGATGGAGGATCGAAAGAAAGCTAAGAGATTTCTAAAAAACCTAAGGATAGACATCAAAAAATAACTAATACCCCTTAATAAGAAAGGCCATAATGAGATTTATGAACAAGTTCAGCCCGTAGAATAAGAATTGATGAGGGAGCAAGCTGAAAGTGAACAAAGGATTAGATTTGGACCTTACATGACACCAAATTATGCTCAAGATGATAAGAGGCTACATCCATCTTAAGGATAGGCTGACCTTTCTCGTAAGAAGTGGAGTTTCAAAATTTCGTAGGAGCTGGGAAATGCTAGGTCGTGAATTAGGTACCATATCGAAATGACTCATGCCAAAGGTGTGGTGGATGGCATGGACCGGGGCCTTGTCAAGAATCGAGGAGATATTTTGGATATGGACAACAAGGCCACATCAAGAGGGACTGCCCATAGGATAGGATCTAAGTAAATAATGAGTAGGCACAACAGCATTTGGGCAGAGCACCTCAGCAAGGAAAACCACAACAACTGCCAGCACAAGGATGAGTGTACATAGGCACCTAAGAGGAAGTAGAGGCTTCCAAAGCTGTTAGCTCATGTACAATTTCTATAAATAACAAGAAAGCTTATGCATTGTTTGACATGGGCGCCATGCATTCTTTTGTGTTTGAAAGATGTAGACTGGGTGAGATGAAAACCCAACCCCTCACTACACCTCTTAGTATTTCTATGTAGCTAAAAGATGCAGTGTTGTTTACATCAATGTGTGAGAATTGTAAGATATTTATAACTAGATGAGATTGGGGAAAGACTCGGTAGTGATGGCCATGTATGACTTCGATGCCATCATAGGAATAGGTTGGCTCTGTAAATAGCCGGCCAAAGTAGATTTTTATAGGAAGATGATTTAATTAAACCCACCAGATGAGCTTAGCTTTGAGTTCTATGGGGATGAAACAAACCCCTTAGTGACCCTTATTTTGGCTTTAGAGGTGCATGTACTTCTTAACAAAGGGTATCAAGGGTACCTAACAAATGTAAAGAACGACTAAGGAAGAAACCAAACTCGATGAAATTTGAGTAGTCCAAGAATTCCTTGACGTATTTTCCAACGTATTTCTTGAAGAATTACCAAGATTGCTATCGGAACGAGAGATTTGAGTTTGTAATCGAATTGATGCCTACAACTGAACCAATATCAAAAGCCCCGTGTAGGATGGCCTTAGCGGAATTAAAGGAGTTGAAAGTACAGTTGTAAGCCCTTGTCCTATTTGCGAAGAAGAAAGATGGGTCGATGCGACTTTGCATTGACTATAGGTAACTGAACCAAGCAACAATCAATAACAAACACTTGTTACCTAGAATTGACGACTTATTTGATCAGTTGCAGGGAAGTTCAACATTTTCCAAGATAGACCTAAGGTCAGGATGCTATCAGTTAAGAATTAAAAATGAAGATATTCTAAAAACTTCTTTCAGAGCTCATTATGAGCACTATGAGTTCATAGTTATGCCATTTGAATTAACGAATGCACCACTTACATTCGTGGATATGATGAATAGGGTATTCAAACCATATCTGGATCAATTTGCGATAGTCTTTATTGATGATATCCTGATATATCCGAAAGGATCAGAGAAACATGAAGAAAACCTGAGAATAATACTATAGACTCTTAGAGAACATAAATTGTACGCCAAATTTAGTAAGTATGAATTCTTGCTAGATCAAGTGGTATTTCTGGGCCATGTGGCATTAGAAGGAGTCTTGGTGGACCTAGCAAAGGTTGAGATAGTAGTAAATTGACCAAGAATAATGACGCCGATGGAAATACGAAGCTTCTTAGGACTTGTAGGGCATTATAGGAGATTTATAGAAGGATTCTCATTGACTAGGAAAAATGTGAAATTTGAATGGAATGATGAATGTGAACGGTGTGTCTAGGAACTCAAGAAAAGGTTGACCACGGCCTCAATACCAGCTATTCCTTCTAGATCTAGTGGGTTTGCGATTTATAGTGATGCCTTCCACAAGGGGTTGGGATATTTCTTGATGCAACATGGGAATGTTAAAGCTTATGCATGGAGACAATTAAAACCTTATGAATTGAACTACCCAACTCACAACCTAGAATTGATAGAAATAATTTTCACACTAAAGATATAGCGACATTATCTGTATGGAGAGAAATTTGAAATTTATACAGATCATAAAAGTTTGAAGTACTTATTCTCCCATAATTAATTAAACATGAGACAAAAAGGTGGATGGAACTATTGAAGGATTACGACTATGAGATACCATATCATCCAAGGAGGGCAAACAAGGTAGCAAATGCTCTCAGTCATAAATTGGCAATCAACATGACAAGTATAAGGATAAGAGAATGGAATTTGTTAGAAAGAGTGGTTAATTCGGAGTTCAAATTAGAAATGGACCGTCTTACTGGTGTACTAGTGACACCGAGAATTAAATCAGAAATTTTCTAGAAAATTAGAACACTATAAAAAGTGGACTTAGAAGTCACGAATTTCGAAAAGAGCTATTGTCAAGGAAAAGACCGGAGTTCCAAGTCTTTGAGGGCGAATGTGTCCCCAATATTGAGGAAATAAGGAAGGAAATTTTATCGGAGGCACATAGAAGTAACTATAGTATCCACCCTAAAAATACAAAGATCTATTGAAACCTATGTCAACAGTGCTGGTGGAATGGTATGAAGACGGGCATTGCTAAGCATGTTTCCCAATGCGTGACCTACCAACAAGTGAAGGCAGAACATCGTAAGTCTGCTGGAATGCTAAGACCGCTAGATATTCTCGAATAGAAGTTGGAGCCCATAACGATGGATTTTGTATAAGGATTACCAAGGACATCAAACAATCACAATTCTATTTGGGTAATAGTAGATTGTCTGACCAAATCTCCCATTTCTTAGCAGTATGTATGAATTATACAATGGACAAATGCCCAAAGATATATGTGAGGCATATAATACGCCTACATGGTATCCATGTGACCATCGCTTTAGATTAAGACTCAAGATTTACCTCACATTTCTAACAAGATTTCCAAATCGTGCTAGGGACCAAACTCTAGTTTAGTACCACCTTCCACCCGCAAATAGATAAGCGGACAGACAGAAAGAGTAATTCAAGTACTGGAGGATATGTTAAGGGCTTGCATAATCGATTTTAAAATAAATTGGGATGAGAAACTACACCTAATAGAATTTGCCTATGACAAAAGTTTCCAATAGAGTATTGATATTTCTCCATACAAGGAAATATATATGGAAGGACTTGCAGGACTCCTGTATGCTAGAATGAGGATAGTGAGAGAGAATTCAAGACTAGAATTGGTACAAGTCAATTCGAAGGTGGTAGAAATCATTAGAAGCCAGTTCAAGACAACCTAAAGTCGACAAAAAAGTTATGCAAATAAACGTAGGAAACCCTCAGAATTTAACATGGGATATCATGTATTCTTAATGGTATCACCGATAAATGGCGTATCAAGATTTGGGAAGAAAGACAAGTTGAGCTCGAGATTTATTGGACTTTTTGAAATCCTCGAAAGAATAGGGGATTTGGCCTACAGACTAGTGTTGCCTCCCACGCTGTCGAATCTACATGATGTCTTCCACATATTGATGTTGAGGAAGTATCAACCCAACTTCATGCACATATTGGACTAGGAGGTCATCGAAGTGGATGAAAATGTGAAATACATAAAAGAGCCAGTGCGAGAATTGGACTAGAAAGAGCAAGTTCTTTGAAAAGGTAATCTCACTCGTCAGAGTCTTATAACGACACCACACATGGAAAAGGCAACGTGGGAGAGCGAGGAGGAAATGAAACACTGGTGTCCTCATCTCTTCAATGGAACATAAGGGGATGTTCAATTTCAAGGATGAAATTCCTTAAGAGGGGGAGATTTGAGATGTTCGGGTTTTCACTCGACGAAATCACAAGTAATGCTTAACAGTCATTGCTGCGCCACTAAGCTTGCCATCGAATTTCGCTATGGGGTCTTGCCGTGCCTTGCCTCAACCCATCCTCTTTGTTACCAAGACAACGTCTCAAGCCATGCCAAGCCAACATTGCCATGACACATCACCCCAGTCGTCACCGATGTTGCCATCTCAACTCGGTGACAACACGCCTAGTCATAGTCATTGTCGCTGCCACATCCCCATCAAGTCCATCAACTCAGCATGATGCCAACTGGCCCCCTTGTGTGCGACACGCATGGCTAGATGGCCCCCTCTCCGTTCCCTAGCCTTAAGCAGTGCCGCACATGGTCAACCATAGTGACCAACTTGAAGACCAGCTGCTGCTATCCTTGGAAGACACCTAGTAGTCACCGAATCAAGCAAGTGTTGAGTGGAGAGGCTGATTTTGGCAAAGAAAACAAAAATTAGGCATAAATAAGAAAGCCAGCACACTTCTTCTTTGAGTGGTTCTTCTTCCCTCTCTGTACCAAAGGACTCTTGATCCATGCCTTCACTGCTCTATGTCCATATTCAAAACCATAGCCATAATCGTCGCCCATCGCCCACGTCGTCTCCCTCGGCCGCTACAACTCACCGAACACCCCGGGCAAGTTGACGACTACGTCACTATCTTCTTGCTGTCACCTTAGCTTGGACCACAGCAACCCAAGATTCCGAAAGCCACCACGTCGCTACTGTCACCCTACCAAGCCCCAATTGCAATCCTTTAGGACCAGATATAAGTGGATATCCTCCGTTCTATCCTACATCAACCGTTTGTCAGAGGAGAGTTTCCTCAAAAATTTGTTGAATCTAGTGTTTATGGAGAAGTTAGCACCTAGTCGCAGATTTCAGATAAAGTTATACATAGTTAAAAAGTCGAAACTTTAATCTTGGATGTGTATAGGTGCTAAGGGAAGGTGGTATATGAAGTCAACATACATGCTTGGGCTAAAGGTACTGAAGGATTGAACCCAAATAGGAAAAGATTATTCGAGACTGGTTCAGTTTTAGACCAACTTGCAAGTTTACTAATTTCGTACTGAATTATGTTAGGTGAATTTCGTGGGGTGTTCTTCATTAAAGCCATCCCTTATTGGCTGCCTTATGACATACTTTAATTTCAGATTTATTGGACTTTGTACAACAAAAATATATTTCAAAAACTACGGGGTTTGAAATCTGTTTACAGGGTCACCGAATCGACCTCTTCCTGCTTTTCATTTTCCATAAAAATTTTAATCGTGAATTTTAACATGCATCATGAAAGTTGTAGAGTATATTATATATTACCACATATAAAATTTCCATGATTTTTTTATCACATTTAATTTGTGGATAATTTTCCTGCTCCATTGCATTCTGGAAATTCCTATTGTCTTGGCCCGATCTACTAAAAATTATTTAGAGCCATGAGTTGAATAGAACTTTGAGTCCATCATGGAAAATGTCCCTCTAGATCTTGTCTATCTTATGTTAAAGTTTCATAATTTTAGAAACCCGTTTACTCGATAACAGCTGTCATTTCTAAAGGTGCAAAAAACGCTTTATAAGGCTATTTTAAGGTCTAAGATATGAAAAAATTCTACTTATAATTCATCTAATGTAGGCATGGATGAAAATGTGTCAGTTTAGGGGATAAAATGACTAAGGGTTCATTAGGTTCACGTCCAAGTTATTGGGTGATAGTAACGCAAATGTACTTTTTAAATTGAATTAGAATTGCCGCATCATGGTATGGATGTGTGATTGAGATTACCGTCGATTCTTGAGATGACCATGCCCCGGGTTGTAGTAGGGACGTTTAGGGGAGTAACTAGGTTCCTCCATATGCTTACGGGCATAACATGGTCTTTAGATGTCCTCCTAATGCTGGATGGGTGTGCGATGCCCAAGGGGTAATAAGGTTCCTTGAATGATGATGACGGCAGGAATTCCCATCGAATATAATTTTGATATCTTTAAATTGAGCTACTAATTACCTATTAAGGAAAACTACCATTTATCTAGGTTGCACTCACATGGCGCGACACGACACGACACAACACATCATTTCTCAAATAGAAAATTCCGACATGTTAGGACACGTTATATATTAAATAAATATTTTTTAATTAATTTGAATATAATTTATAATTAAAAAAGAACCTACTATAAATTTACACTAATCATTCAACATTTTCGGTAAGATTCTAGGTTTTTTTTTTTTTTTTTTATTTCATTATCCCAAATTTACTTTTATTTCTTTGAAATCAAACCCCAAACCAACCCCCCACAAAAAACCCCGCGAGCCCAAACAGCCCGTCTCTTCCCCCTCCCTCCTGTCACTTCCCCCTCCCTCCAACGCGCAAGCCCCTTTTTTAATATTTTATTTTTCTTCTCAGTTCTCAAAACCCTAGTAGCACGGCACCTTCTCCTCCTCCTCCTCAGTCCTTGCCGCACGATGCCTATCTTCCAAAGCATCGAAGACTCGATCAAGAAAAGCACCAGCATTTATCAAGGAGAGGAAGAGGGAGTAACCTAGAAAAAATTTCAATGGAAAGAAGTCGGAAAAGAAGGCGGAACGTGTGGTCCCTGTGCGCGGAGAGGTTGCACACCGCCACGAACTCCTCCTCCTCCCCCTTGCCGCCGCCGCCCTCCCCCATGAGCGCCTCCCTCATGAAGTTCCTCCTCATGGCCCTCGCCTCAGTCTTTGCTCTTTCTTTGGCCGTCTCTCACTGTCGCAAGCTCGCCTTCGCTCACAACCTCCACCCTTTTGGACACACATGTCGAAGCTTGTCGATAAGCATTGATCGTGTGACAGACGCTCCGACACGTGTCGGACATGACACGAAAGCACATGTAACGTGTCCGTGCAACATAGCTATTTATATAACTGTGTTACGTTATTTTGAAGGGTTCTTAGGTAAGTTAATGATTTACTATACTTTATATTGAGACTTTCCTTGTTGGCATGGTGATTGATTTATGTTGTATAGACTGATGGACCTTCTGCTTGCTAAATTTAGGCACACTAGTTGGTGACTTTATCTTTTCAAATCAATAGACATGTTGGTCCCACTTGCTCCCCTATGGTCTGTTATAGAGTATTAGTTGACTTCACTTGGCAAAAGGACGAGTTTATCGAATCCGGTTTCCCGGATACGATTGTTATCCAGATCATGTCTCGTTTAGTTGTGGATATGGGGCTTTTGACAAGGCCTGTAACCCTTGGGTTTGTTGGAGTATACACCCGCATCAACAAGTGCACAATCAATCCCCTCCCGTTGTTTGACGACGGACAAGGGAATGGAGGCAGCCCCACTGCATATAGGAGGACAGTTGGATTTTTGGGACTTGGAAGATTTTTTAACAGAGCCAGGAGGTGAGGGTTAGGCAATCACATGTTCAAGTAAGTTGGGGCAGGATGATCGACTTACAGCCGATTTTAGTCGATAGTTCCTACCTTTTCGATAGTTCCCCAGGCTACCCAACTTGTCACCTAACATAAATATAAATAAATAAGAAATGAAGTTATCCCATTGGTAGAAGTCTTCATGCACTCCTACTACTGTAGTCCCTTATCCTTCTACATGCTTAGGAAAAAGTGAAATGGATAAGATAACTACGCTACATTAGTTGTAACGTGTTGGGGACATAACATGAGGCCTATGAAGTATCGACACTCTCCAAGAGTTTTCATGTCGTGTCAGACACTTCGACACGTGTCTGACATTCTCGGACACTCTCGGACACTCGGTCAACACATGTCAGAAAATCCAACACCTGATCAACTTTCCCAACACTCTTCGACACTCGAGTTAGAATTCTGACATACGAGTTTTCAACAAGTGATTCCAATAACAATATCGATTTTAAAAATTCAATAAAATGAGAGGTCAGGATATATATATATATATATGCGCGCGCGCGTGTGTGAAAGAATAAAACACAATAATAAAAATAATAAATTGAGAAAGAAGAAAAACTTAGTCTTCTCTTTTTTTCTAACTCCCACTTCTTATGATACACAATTCACCCATTAAGCTTTTTCCTCCTCTTCTAATATATCTAACATGCGAGTACATAATATGGATCGCTTGTTTTTTTCTCCAAATTTTATGAATTATTGAAATAGAGTTGAATTTGTCAAATTTAAATAATGAATGATATTAATAAATGACGGATTAATGTTTTCAGTGTAAATTCATTCTAGGTTTTTAATTATTTATTTATTTATGAATTTGATTCAAATTAATCTAATTGAAATAATCATAAAAATGATAATTTATTATGTATATATAAAAATATATATTTAATATACAACGTGTTCCAACACGTTAAAATTTTCTATTTTTTTTGATAAACGTACATGTCAGCTTGTCGTATCGTGTCGTATCGTGTCACATGTCACGTGTTAATGTCGATGCTACTTAGCATAAGGCAATGGCCATCGATTTATTTATTTATTTTTAAAATATGCATTTAATTTTTTTCCAAACAACATTTATTGCCAAGGTACTTTTAACCACATTTTATCAAATATTATTTGTACATCGAAAGAAACCTTTTAACCTAAAATTTTTGCATTTGTCGAAAGATTTTTCCCACGTACCGAGCCAAACACAGCGGATATCGTATTTGATACGTTATGGCGCAACGTCACAATCCGAATGAATTCCAGGGGTCACTTTCTGATTAAAATTCGTCTACTGGCCCGCGTTCATCTAGCAATCATAGACAATGATGTCTGACCTTTTTCTTCTTTGCTGTTTTGCTACGGGGAATACCATATTTGACTCGATCTCACGAGAAGTCATTACATCTTACAACTCAAGCTAATTGTATGGCCAAATAGCAGAACAAAACTCTAAATTAGAAATGTCTCGTCACTTAACCCAAATTTTTCGTCCAATTACGGAAAAGCCATCGGTGCCCAAAACGAGAAATTCATGATTATTTACTTTCCTATGATCCCATTCATGAGTTTGCATCGCATACAAACCAAACCTGAAACCAGGGGTCTAAAAAAAAAAAAAAAATAAAAATCTGATCCGAAACTCGAACTTGTCAAAACCAAATTTGAGAGTCCTAATCCTCATCCTAAAATTAATAATAAAACCACCTTTGGGATTGGCTTATTCAACCGGTTAAATTAACGAATTGTCTTTTTCATAATCTCTCTCTATCAATCCATAAATTTTTCTCGGGTCCATTGGGCAATTATGTCACGGAATTTCAGCCAATTATTTTGAGGATTGTCTGGATCAGTTGTGTCGACATGCTGGCCTCAAGCTTTTCTTTTTTAATTTCCTTTTCCCTCTAATTTTGTGTTTGACCAATAAAGATGGAATATAAATAGATATTTCTGAGAAAATATCTAAGTAGGGACCTCATTAAAAAATAAAAAAGGCTAACGTATGATTGTAACCTTGACGTTCAAGACTCCAACGGCATTGGATGGAGGAATGATTCCTTTCAGATTCTATAGATTAGATTGCATAGCAGTCAAGGGGAAGAAAAAACTTTTCAATTTTTCATAGTTTTTTTCTTTGCTAGACTTAAATATTTCGAAATTATTTACCCTTTGTGAAATATTCAATCTATGGAGCATAAATGAAATTGAATAAGAATATGGAAGATGATTATGATGATATGCCCCACAAAATCCACCGTCTTTTTTAAAATTCAAAAAGAAAGCACATGCCATTCGTGTGGTTGTAATGAACGGAGTAAGAAGATCAAATTTTTTTATTTTGCGACCTTTGAAAACAAGTTGAGTTTTTCTTCTTAAAATGATAGGAAGAAAGAACAGCTTTGGTCACTAATTTTGCATAGGATTTTTTACGTGTCCTCAAATTTGTAATTCGTGTAATTAATTCCTTAAACTAGTAGAGTTTTTTTCAATCAAAGTTCTCGCGTTTCAAATTTTGGTAAATTGATGTCTGCTAATGCCAATTAAAAATATAAAGTTAGAAAGGATTTGCTACACTAAGGACAATTGATTTGCATTGGACCTATACAAGAACAAAAATTCACTATACAAACCCACCTGTAGGTAGCCATGATAGTTGGGCTTTACCACCTCATCGTCGAACGAACGAATTTGAATATTTGGATACTCGCCACTTAAGTGGGGGTTTTAGGGGTGGTTTACTGGGCCAGTCCCCCTCCCCTTTTCCCGAGAATTTACGTCTAAATAGCAGCTTGCAACGAGGTCCCACCGGTGCTACCAAGCACTGGAGGGTCGTGTAATCTCCAGTGATCCCTCGGTCATAAAACTATGCAATTTTCATATGTTCTTTTGTATAGATGGCTTATTTTTAAGACAATGATACAAATAGTTTCTAAACTTGACCTTATAGGTATTGTGATCCATGACATTTTAATTTGTTCAATGTAGCCTTTAAACTTTAGCCAAATATTTGATATCATCCATGAATTTTTATTTTATTCAATGCAGTTCCTAAACTTTTAGTACCTGTTTAAGTTAATTCATGAACTATATGAAAAAGTTCTAAACATGCATTAAAAGTTCAAGAATCACATTAAACATATCAAAAATTTATGGATGACATTACATATTGAGTTAAAGTTTAGGAACTACATTATATATAGGACCAAAGTTCATAAATCGTTTATATTATTTTTCACTTATTTTAAAGTAGGCTTCTTTTTTGTTTTTGGTCATATTAAGGTGGTACTCTCGGCTAGCACCCATCAACCGATTAGTTTCAATTTTTGCTGACATGGGTGGCAGAGAGACTTGATTGAAAGTATTTTACAAGTTCAGGGACTTCAACTGCAGAAAATCACAAAGTCAAGGACCATATTGATGAAAAGGAAAACACAACCTATGGGCGACAGAGCACGAAAGTCAATGAATCTGATCTTCCTCGTTTAGCTTATCAGGAACGAAAGACAGTCTGGTTCGTCTCTATTTCCGCTGGATCATTTCCACCCCATTTACGGTGGAATCAAGATGGAATCTTGAAAAACTACTCCATCCCCAAGAAATCGAAAACCGGGGTAATTCTTCCTCATCCTCATCGTCACCAATTTTTTTTAATCATTAAGGTACCTTTAGAAAAGCTGCGGCATCTCATTCTTGCCGGCGTTGTGTTTGTTCTTTTGCTTTCAACTTTTGCTGTATTCCCACTACGTTGTCAGCATCGAACCTCGATGCCGATCGCAACGAGGATCTTGAATTTTATCCATTTGGGTCAGTAATCTGTTTCTTTGCCGAGAACGAAGAGAAACAAACGACGTCAGAAGAAAACCCGGTGGGTCCGACCTTGTTATGCTTCTGCATAGACTCTTGAGTGGTTTCTTGTTTCTTGGTTGTCCTCGGGAAACAGTATTGGGTGAATTTGCTTTGTGGGTTCTTGTTTCTTGACGTGATTTTCGAATTTTGGAGGTGATTAGGAAAGAGAAGGTCGTGATCCAAATCGAGACGCGACGTTGTCGACTTTTGCTTGTTTATAAATTTGATTCGTCGTTTTTTATGTGTATGAAGCTTCGTGGGCTTTTCCCTTAATCTTCTGGTGCAGCTGGCTTTTGAATTTTTCTTGTTCATTCAATGTGAAGAAACGAGAGTTTGACCGGCCGGTGCTAGTTTCCCGTTGGCATATGATCTGTTTAGGAAATGAATGATTGCTGAGTCAACTCGTGGGTTGTGTATAAAAAACTTCCCTTGTATGAAGTTGTCATCCTTATCTTACCATAGACATTCTTAAGTATATGCTCCAGCACCTATTGCATCGATAGTCCCTCTCCCCTCTTTCTCTCTCTCACTCGCTCTTGGTTGCATACACGTTTGGTAAGTAGGTATACAATATAGACCATCCTGGTTGTTTTTTGAGGAACAGGAAGATCAAATAATTTGATAGTTGAGGGCGGTTTGGTCATTCTCTTCAAGCCTTACTGTTTGTTGTTTGTGTTCTTTACACTTCGGTATGAGATAGCGTCAATTCGTTGTTTCCAGTTTGCTGTAGAATTTGAATACAATTTATGCTTGCTCTTGTGTAGATCGACATAGACAAGGTTGGCAAAAGTAATCATAGGGAATCGCAGAAATTTGTTCTGGAAGTTAATGAGTAGATAAGAAAAAACTTCTTGTTCAATTTCATGATTGCCCGAGTTTATGCTGTGGAAGATACTGTTAATTTTGATAGAATTCCCTGCTATTAAGGTTCTTGTGTCTCATATTGAGTTCTGAGAAGCATTATTTGTTTTCATGTTTCATCAGCCAACCAACTTGATGATCTGAATTCTCTTCTTTTTGATACATAGTGTGGACATAACATGGGCAATCTGTTTTGCTGCGTCCAAGTTGATCAATCCACGGTAGCTATCAGGGAGAGATTTGGCAAGTTCGATGACGTACTTCAACCGGGATGCCATTTCCTTCCCTGGTGTCTTGGAAGCCAGCTAGCAGGGCATCTCTCACTTCGAGTGCAGCAGTTGGATGTGCGATGTGAAACTAAGACAAAAGTATGTTAATCTGTTCACTCTGTGGTAGAACTTAACATACTTCACTTGTCTAGAAATCATGAAAAATCAAATTGAACCGCTGTCTAGCTGAGAAGTGAAATCATCTTTTTCTGCATGTGATATTTGCAAATGATCGATAAGTACTGCTGCTAATTTAATACTCATTGAAGCCCTGAGTAAGGCTGGGTCTATGACCATGACTATGAAAATAGCTAAGTTATAGTATATTTTATGAGATTGCTATCAGTCTAATTGACTCCACTAGATTGTAGTATCATCAATACAATGAAACTCTTAAGGGTGCCCCTTCTTTTGGAGATACTTTGAACTTGGTAGATTTTCCATATAAAGCTAAAAGCTTCATGTCAGTTTATTGTCTCATAATAACCTAATAAGTTTGTTTGGCTTAATGGACATTCCCACTGCAGGACAATGTCTTTGTCAATGTTGTTGCATCTATCCAATATCGTGCTCTTGCAAATCAGGCAAGTGATGCCTTTTACAAACTTACCAACACAAAGGGTCAAATTCAAGCCTATGTTTTTGACGGTATGTTCCAAATGTGGCATTATTGATGCATGTATCGTCATTATAATCTGTAATATGGCTTACTTCTCCTTGGATTGATTTAGTGATAAGAGCAAGTGTCCCAAGACTCAATTTGGATGATGTTTTTGAGCAAAAAAATGAAATTGCCAAAGCAGTGGAAGATGAACTTGAGAAGGTAATGTACATAATGCAGAAGCATGGTTCTCTGAGATTTTGTGAAAATGAACCATGGACTTGGTTTAACTTCTAGCCATTAACTTTTACAGGCTATGTCTACATATGGGTATGAAATTGTGCAAACACTGATTGTTGATATTGAACCAGATGAGCATGTAAAGCGAGCAATGAATGAGATAAATGCTGGTAAGAACCACAAACATTAGGATATCTCATTCTTTTCTGCACATCTTGTAGTCCTTTTAAAAGTTGATGATGTCATCTCTTTGTTCTTGTCTTCGGGTGGGTGCTTTTCTGCTTTTGCATCTTTTTTCTTAAAGCATTTGGATCAGTATCTACTAGATTTTAGAGGATGCACTAAAATGTTTTATGAGGGCAAGATTCAGAAGATTTTATCAATGATTGATAATTGATCTTGTTCTTGTATCCTGCAGCAAATATTTGTCTTTCCAGTAATGAAGTTTTGTTGAATCTCATAAAGCACCTCATCCAGTTAAAATAGAGTGAAACTGCATGGAATTTGTATTTCTACTGAATCTGCTTCAGAGCTTAACTGTATGCATTGTCTTCTTCAAACTGTTAATATTCTCAAGCATCTAAGATTCATTGGATAATATTGTGCTTCTCAGCTGCAAGATTAAGGCTAGCAGCCAATGAGAAGGCTGAAGCAGAGAAGATTCTGCAAATCAAGAGAGCTGAAGGTGAAGCTGAGTCAAAGTATCTTTCTGGGCTTGGCATTGCCCGCCAGCGTCAAGCTATTGTGGATGGTTTGAGAGATAGCGTACTGGGCTTCTCGGAAAACGTGCCCGGGACCAGTGCCAAGGATGTCATGGACATGGTTCTTGTCACCCAGTACTTTGACACCTTGAAGGAAATTGGTGCTGCGTCTAAAACCTCTGCTGTGTTCATGCCCCATGGTCCCGGTGCCGTTCGCGATGTTGCCTCTCAGATTCGTGAGGGACTTCTTCAAGCTTCCTCTGTCAGCTAGTTGCACATCGGAGTCTCCTCGAAATGAGGATGATGCCCGAAAAAGGAAGGGGCGAAGCTTTCTTTTGGCTTTCTAAGTAAATGTTTTCTTGTGAATTTGCTGATGATGTCTTCTGAATATCCATTTTGTTTACGTTTTAAAGTGATGATGTAAGCAGTGTGTATATGAATCTTGAAGGTGTTCCTAAAACAATAGTCTTCGTGCTTCTGCACAGACATACTGTTTTAAGTTGCTTGTCTGAAAAATCAACTCGGATTTGCCATAATCAAGGATAGTGTCTTAAAGTGGTTAAGAGTTTTGCATGTTTTATTTGCTCATTTGACTGGAATTCTGGTGCATAAAGACAGTTGATGTAAATCATTCAATTAATCCAAAGCGCTACCATCATCTCTAGGATGCATGCAGTGCCATCCAAGCCAGTTAAAAAATTCGGCAAAAATGTTTTCTCGCAGTTTCGTTCTGTTGTCAGGTGTATTCATGGTCACCAGATTTAAGAAGATTTAGATTGAACTTGGCTATGGTAGTGATAGAATCTAGTTTCCCAGTATATGACTTGTTAATTTGATAGAAGTTCATAAAGATCTCTTTAGGATTGCATGATTTGCCTCGCATAGGTAGCCCTAGCAGGGAAGCAAGTAGATGGCATATCTCACTATGGCCAGTTCTGAGCTGAAAGCAAGCGGGTGCTGTTCTATTTCATTTCCCTACACAGTCCTATCTTAGGAATACAGTTCAGGAATTCCTGGCGAAAGTCCAGCCCTCCGGCAATGCTCAAACAGAGCTTTTGCAAGAAGTGTGCTGAGAAAGAGCACCCGCTTTACCGACAAAATTACCCAAAAAATCCTAAAGTTATTGTAATTATACCAAATCGATCCTTTTTTTTTTGGTCGATTCAATCTTAATCTTTTGCATTTGCGATAGTTCAATCCCTCCTTCCAATTTTTGCAAATTGGTGCTGACATTGCATTTTTTAAATAAGATTTAATTATATTTTTGAATTTTTTATAATCTTTTCTTTTCTTTTCTTTAATTTTTCCCCTTCCCTAGAGCCATCGGAAAAAATTATTAAAATATTATCTAAAAATGACATGTGAGCCTCAATAGTTTCATGCCAGCTCTGCCTAGCAAAAATTAACTAGATGCATTGAATTGACATAAATATAAAAAGTTTAGAATTAAATTAACAAAAAAATTAAAACTAAATTGACACAATTGCAATGAATATAAAATTTTTTTGATAAGTTTCTCACCTTCCGTGCTTTACTCGGGCCTTGACTAATGTAGAGGTGAATATCGCCCGCTGTGAGTAAAGAATACCCTGGAGTGCCATAATTTGTCACGGGAGGACACTTAAGTGCCATAACTTCAAAATGGTATACTTAAGTGCCACCTCCGGTGACTCTTACCGGAAATCCTACGTGTCACTATTTTATTATTTTTTATTGCTTACGTGGCTCGCCGGAGAGCTAAGTTAGCCCTAACTTACCAGAAACGACGTCGTCTGCATAATAAAAAATTAATTAAATTAAATTAAAACTTAATTTTAATTAAAATATTCCAAAAATTAAAAAAAAAAAAGGGGGCGAAGGGGGCGGGCGGCTAGGGCTGAGCCCTCACCGCCGCCGCCTCCCCTCCGTCGCCGGCCCTTCCCGGCGACGGCGGGGGGCAGCGAGGGCCCGCAGCCCTCGCCGGATCTAGGCGAGGGGACGGCGACCCCGGCCGACCCTCCCCCTCCGTCGTCGGCCCTTCTTGGGAAGGCGGGGAGGCGGCGGCGACGAGAGCTCAGCCCTCAACCGCCCACCCCCTTCGCCCCCCTCTTTTTTAAATAATTTTTAGAATATTTTAATTAAAATTAAGTTTTAATTTAATTTAATTAATTTTTTATTATTTTTACACGTCGACGCGAAACGGCGTCATTTTTGTATTTTTTCGCCATGTCAGCATGCAAAACAACTCCGTTTTGGACCTCCATCACCGGAAAATTGTCACGTCGGCCGTTTGGCCGGATTTTCGTCGGAGTGGCATTTAAGTGTTTCATTTAACTCCGATATTAGCACTTAAGTGTACCATTTTGAAGTTATGGCACTTAAGTGTCCTCTCGTACCAAGTTATGGCACTTCAGGTGTCCCAAACTCCGCCTGCTGCTTGCCCATGGCACTGGTCGAGAGGGCTGGGTTCCAGTTCGACTGCGACCGCCATTCAAGTCAAGGGGGGATTCACTGTGCTGTAACCTGAAGCTCTCAAGCGTGCATTGACTTCTCATTTCCGCATATTTCGCAACTTGGCTATTCAGACAACTGAAGTCCCGTTCAGTGCACTTGCTGATGTGGTCCATTCAAGGACGAGCAATCTGCGCCCTAGTGAGAAACCGGCGGATACTTTACTTTCTTATTGCACCAAGCATGGACCAGACCCAAAATCTTTTTTTTTTTTTTTTTAATAAGGCAAAAGGATGATAATTAAAAAATTTAAATTTATATCTATTTGATACATTTACCCTCCATCAAGATATCACCTGTGAGGATTGTGATCTGCCTACATTGATGCTAGAAAGCAAACTTTGTTAACGTGGTGCTCAACTCACGTGACTAAAGTGACATAAAACGACATTATTTTAATTAAATAAACATTAATAGAGGGTAAATGTATCATAAAGGTATAAATTTGGGATTTTTATGTAAAAAAATAAAAAATAAATAAGGATAAGTATGTCACAATGAGTATATTCAAAGTTTCATTATTATGATGTATATAGTTTGAGGTTTTTTATTTGTTTTTTTGCTTTTTAGCATCTTGAAGTTCAAGCCCTACTCCTATTGATTATTTTTTGTTTGGATAAACCATGTTGTCATGCTAGCCTTGGATTTTTTCTTCATTTTTAAACTTTCCTTTTTGTTCTAGTCTTATCTAGGGGTGAATGGTTCTAAGTTCTAGATAGAACCTATATGGAACAAGTTCCTCATTTTCTGAACCCTAGAACTTATCATGAATATTCTAAAACTTGGAAGGTCTACCTAGATTTCACACTATTACTAATTGAATGATTGCAATGAATTATCATATTTAATAACCATCACTTACTGTTACAATTCATTGACTTTAATTTATATTTAGGCACATAAAAAATATGAAATATTAACAAAATAAGAGTCTCGGTCATAAAATGGAAGTTTAGAATAGTAAAATATCGTAAAATTGCACGAAGGCATGAACCAAGAAAAACATAAAAACTTATTCCAAATTCTAGGTTATAGGTTCTAGTTCCACCGACCTAGAACCCGGAACCTACCAAGCGAAATGGGCTCCTTAATATTTGAAACCCGGAATCTACCCTGCATATATTGAAACCTAAAATCAGATAAGGTCCCATTGATCCGGTTTTTAGGATCTAAATTCTACCTAGAAATCATCTTCACTCCTTGTCTTATGTTTGACCAATAGGAAAGGGATATAAATAAATATTTCTGAAGAAATATCTAAGCAAAAGACCTTATCATTTAGGGAAAAAAAAATGGCTGACTTTATGGATGTAACCTCCACCTTCGAGACTTCGACGGCATAGATAGGGGATGGATTTCCTTCGGGCTCTAAAAATTGCGATGGCTTCTTTTATGTTATCAAATTGTATTATCCTCTTGCCAAAAAGGAAAATATGAAAATTGACAACATCTAGGGCAACTATTATCTGACCTATAATTTCCAAAGTCTGTACACTTTTACATCATCGATAAATATTAATTTATGAAAGTGAAAACTATACCCAAGGGTAAAGTATAAATATCTCATAGTTTTAATCGACTAAGATATGATATTATTTATATTCAATATGTAACAATCAGAAGGTAGAGTAAATGTTCAATACTATATCTTTTAGTACTCATATAGAATAGATATGCTATTTACATCGAATTAACAAACAAATTACAATCTTTTATTTTACGAACTTGGAAACCAAGTTGAGTTTTTTATCTCATGAGTGGAAGAAAGTACATATTTGGTCCCTAATTTTGCTTTGATTTTCTAGTGTAATCCTTAAATTTGTGACTCATACAAGTAAGTCCTTAAAACTTGTAGAGTTTTTCCAATCAAGTTACTGGATCTCAAATTTTGACAAATTTATGTCTGTCAATGACAAATAAAGAGTACAAAGTTAAAATGAAATCGCTATGGACCTATACAAGAAAAACTAAATCGATATACAGCCACGCATATTTATATATAAGAAAAACTAAAGATCTTTTTTGATCTCCCATAGAATGACTTAATTTAAGATAGGACTCCTAGCCAGCACTGACCGAACAATTAGTTTCAGTTTGCTGATATGAGAGACTTGATTGAAAATATTTTATAAGTCCAAGACTTTGATTGTATAAATTACAAAATCCAGGATCATATTGAATAGAATAACACAAATTTGAAGGACTAAAATAATAAGATTATTCCTTGTGGGCGACAGAACACGAAAGTGCATGAATTCATCTCCCTAGTCGAGCCTATAAAGAACAAGAAACAGCACGCGGCAAAATTTGGTAAGTCGATTGGTTCTTCTTGTTTGCTGCCGTATCATTTCCAGTTGTTTCTGGTGAAATCAAGAAGAAACCTTGATTTAATCCCCAGGAATCAATTACAGGCAATTATTGTAATCGTCGTCATCATTTCTTTAATAATTTCAGTACCTTTCGAGAAGCAGCGCCATCTCATTCTCGTAACCTGGCCGGCAAGGGAGACAGGATGTTTAGATATTATCCCACAGTGCTAAATTCTCTTTATAAAGCTCAGGCTACGCTTCTGCATAGTCCTTGGTTGGTTTCTTTGTTTCTTCTTGTCCTCAGAAAAGGGTATCAGGTCAATTGTTTAACAAGTCCTCGCTTCTCGACGTGATTTTTGTTTTTTGTAGGTGATTAGGAAAAAGAAAGTCCTGATCCAAATCGAGACGTGATCATTGTGAACTTTTTCTTCTGATTAAAATCAATTTTTGTCATTCTTATCTTACTATAAACATTCTTTAAGGTATGCCCCAGCACCAATTGCATAGATAGTCTCTCTCTCTCTCTCTCTCTCTCTCTCTCTCTCTCTTTCTCTTTATAAATAGGTATCCATTTTGTACCACCCTACAGTTGTTCTTGGACGAACAGGAAGATCAACTAATTTGATACTTGCGGTGGGTTGGTTGTTCTCGTCAGGCCTTTCTGTTTCATTACAAGATAGCGTCAATTTGTTGTTCCAAGTTCCATTCCTGTTCAGGCATCTTGCTATAGAAGTTGAATTTAATTTATGCTTGCTCCAGTATAGATCGACGTAGACAAGGTTGGTAACAGTACTCAAGAGGGAATCACAGAAATCTATTCAGAAGGTTGATGAGTAGATAAGAAAACACTTACAGTCAAATTCACGATTGCCCGAGTTTTTGCTGTAGAAGATACTCGTACTTCTGATAGAATCCCTGTTTCTAAGGTTCTTGTGTCTCATATTGAGATCCGAGAAGCATTATTTGTTTTTAATATTCCTCAGTCAACAACTTGATGATTTAAATTCTCCTCTTATCGATGCATAGTGTGGAGATAACATGGGAAATCTGTTTTGCTGCGTCCAAGTTGATCAATCCACTGTAGCTATCAAGGAGAGATTTGGCAAGTTCGATGAGGTACTTCAACCGGGATGCCATTTCCTTCCCTGGATTAATGGAAGCCGGCTAGTGGGGCATCTCTCACTTCGAGTACAGCAGTTGGATGTGCGATGCGAAACCAAGACAAAAGTATGTCTATCTGTTCACTCTGAGAATTTCACATACTTAACTTGTCTAGAAATCATGGCACAATAGTTCGAATTGTTGTCTAGCTGAAAAGTGAAATCATCTTTTTCTGCATGTGATACATGTAAATAATCGATAAGTGCTGCTGCTCATTAATACTCATTGAAGTCCTGAGTAAGGCTGAGTCTATGACCATGATTATCAAAATAGCTAAGTTTTAGTAGTTCTTATAATATTACTATCAGACTAATAGACTCCACTAGATTGGAGTATCACGGATGTGTGCCTCTTCTTTTGGATATACTTTGAACTCAGTAGATTTATCATATAAAGCTAAAAGTTCCACGTCAGTTTCATCTTCACGGAATAACCCAACAAGTTTGTCTGGCTTCATGGACATTCCCACTGCAGGACAATGTCTTTGTCATTGTTGTTGCATCTGTGCAATATCGTGCTCTTGCAAATCAGGCAAGCGATGCCTTTTACAAACTTAGCAACACCGAGGGTCAAATTCAAGCCTATGTGTTTGATGGTATGTTCCAAATGTGACATTATTGACGCATGTATAATCACTATGATTTGTAATATCCCATACTCTTCTTTCGTTGATTTAGTGATAAGAGCAAGTGTTCCAAGACTCCTTTTGGATGATGTTTTTGAGCAGAAAAATGAAATAGCCAAAGCAGTTGATGTTGAACTTGAAAAGGTAATGTACAGAATGCAGAAGCATGGTTGTTTGTGATTTTGTGAAAATGAATCATGGACTTCACTTGGTTTAACTTCTAGCCATTGATATTTGTAGGCCATGTCTACATATGGGTATGAGATTGTGCAAACGCTGATTATTGACATTGAACCAGATGTGCATGTAAAGCGAGCTATGAATGAGATTAATGCTGGTAAGAATCACAAACACTAGAAGATCTCATACTTTTCTGCACATTTTGTAGTCCTCGAAAAAAATTAATGATTTCAGGAGGGGTGCTTTTCTGCTTTTGCATCTATTTCTTCGAGCGTTTGGATCATAGAAGATGCACTTAATTGTTTTAAGAGGCCAAGATGCAGAAGATTTCATTGATCATTGATAATTGATCTCCTTCTTCAATCCAGCACCAAGTACTCGTCTTTCCAGTAATGAAGCATATTTAAAGCACAAAAGGCAGCTCTTTCAGATAACAAAGAATGAAACCATGTAGAAGATCGTATTTTTTGCTGAATTTTTATCCCAGCTTAACCATAAGCAACATCTTGTTCAAATTTCGAATATTCTTAAGTATCTGAACGTGGTCATATGATATTGTGCTTCTCAGCTGCAAGACTAAGGGTAGCAGCCAACGAGAAGGCTGAAGCAGAGAAGATTCTGCAAATCAAGAGAGCTGAAGGTGAGGCTGAGTCGAAGTATCTTGCTGGGCTTGGTATTGCCCGCCAGCGTCAGGCGATTGTGGATGGTTTGAGAGATAGCGTACTGGGCTTTTCAGAAAATGTTCCTGGGACCAGCGCCAAGGATGTCATGGACATGGTTCTCGTCACCCAGTACTTCGACACCATGGAGGAAATCGGTGCTACATCTAAATCCTCTGCCGTCTTCATTCCCCATGGTCCTGGTGCCGTTCGTGATGTTGCCTCTCAGATTCGTGAGGGACTTCTTCAAGCTTCGTCCGTCAGCTAGCTGCACGTCGGAGTCTACTCGAAATAAGGATGAAGCCCAAATAAGGAAGGGATGAAGCCCAAATAAGGAAGGGGAGAAGCTTTTGTTGGCTTTCTGTGTAAATGTTTCTGCGTGCATTTGCTGATGATGACTTCTGAATATCTTTTCTGTTCGAACTTTTGGAGTGATTTAAGCACTGAGTATATGAATCGTGAAGGTGTTCCTAAAACATGGTCTTCGTGCTTCTCCACAGAGATACTGTTGCAGGTTGCTTGTTTGAAGATTCATCTCGGATTTGCTATCATTAATGATAGTGTGTCTAAAGTGATTGCATTTTGGAAGCTTTTACTTCCTCATTTGACTGTACTTCTGGGGCAAGAAGATGGTTGGAATTTATCATTCAGTTAATCCTGCAAACCACCATTATCTCTAGGATGCATGCACTGCCCTCCAAACAACTCATCATCCACACATAAAAGAAGGGAAAACAATAGGGAAAAGAACATTTTCCTTTAGAGAGGAAAAAAGGAAAAAAAGAAAAAGAACATCTTAGAAACCCAGTTAACGAATTTGGCAAAAAAAATATATATATATTTTCTCCGTCTCGGTCGTTCGTTGGGAGTCTTCATGCTGATCAGATGTAAAAGATTCAGAACACACTTGGCTATGGTAGTGATAGAATCTCATTTCCTGGTATATAACTTGTTATACAAGTTCATATAGATCTCTGAGGATTGATTCGCCTCAGCATAGGTAGCACTAGCAGAGAAGCAAGTAGATGAAGTATTTGACTGCAGTGAGTTCCGAGCTGGAAGCAAGCGGGTGCCATTCTCGATCATTTCCATGCTCTATGGCCTCAGTGCAATACTCAGTCCTATCGTCGGTATCCAGTTTAAGGAATTCCAGCGAAAGGCAACCTTCCTAGCAATACTAAAGTAGAGCTTTTGCCAAAGCTGTTGCTGAATAAGAGCGCCTGCTTCACTTTTCATGCTAGCTCAAGCCTTCGGTAATGTAGAAGTGAATATTGCCTGCTGCGTTCCCATGGTGATGCTTGCATCACTGATCGAAAAAGGCTGTGTTTCAGTTCAGCTACAACTGCAGTTCGAGTCGGGGGGATTCATTGTGTGGTAACATGAAGCTCTCAAAGTGTCGCTTGTAGTTTCTGCATATTTGGCAACTTTGCTATTTAGATAACTAAAGTCGTGTTTTTGGATAATAGAAATTGTCTAATAGAGTTGAAATGAGAATCAAAGTTTCTTTTAAATTATCGTGACTATTTTCTTTTTCCAGAAAATTTGGAGTGAGATTGCTTACTGATAAGACCGTCAAATGGGTAAGTTCGGTCGAGTTAAAAATGGTTGAACCTACATTGAACTATTTTACTTGTTTTGATCTATTTATATGTAATACAAATTTACTTACCCATACATGACCTGACCCATACTTGACTAATTTACTAAAATACCATCATATTTAATCCAACCTATGAAAATCTACATCTTAGTTAATTCACTTTAAGCTCTTATTGTGTATATGTTATTTGGACAAAATCGCTATTTCGACAATAAGATGCTAAAGAATTGACTTTCAATATTACATAGAATTTCCAATTTTTTGTGTTGATTCATATATATATGAATAAGAGAAAGTTAGCACTTGGCAGTGAATTTATAGGATTACAGTAACAAATAACAAGGGGGAATTGAAATTAAAAAAAAAAATGGAATGTAAGATATTAAAGAAGACAATTTATGCTAACCATGGATTGCAATGACAAGAAATATAATTAGAATATTACGTAAAAGTAACAATAACAAATGCAACCAAGGAAAGATTTACTTCAATAACTAACAAACGAAACTTACGAGATTAATAGAAATAAAAATAATGGAGAAAAAAAAATCATTTTCATTTTTTTTTATAAGGGTGAAGTCAGACCCATCTTGCCAGCTCATCAAGATTTCTCTGAACTTGGAACAACTTAAAGAGTATTATTTTATCATAGAGAGTGTAGAGAGGGCCACAAAAGTGGGTTGAGTTAGGGTAAACTATAAAGCCATTTAAGACTCATATTTTGTGAGTTTTGGTATTCTAAACATATTTATAACTCATTTAGTAAATATAAACAAACCAAATAATGATTCAGCTCATCAAGTATGGGTTAAGAAATGGTCTATAATTTATTTTGATAGGTCTACTCACATGAATGGGAAAGCTACAAGGGAAGGGAATATAAGGCTTACATTGGCATCAATTCTGTAAAATGATCTTGTTGATATGGTCCTTTTAAGGACGAGCAATCCGAGCTCGAATGAGAAACTCATGAATAATTACTTTCTTATGACCTACCTCGAAGAACTTGCACCGAAAATGGAGCGAACCCGAGACCTTGCATTTTTTTTATATCCTAAGGTCTAAGCCCCACACATGGATTACATCACCGGCCGGGCCGAATGCCCATGGACCATGGGGAACATCATTGATGAATGCCAGGTTTTATTGGCCCAAATGGAAAATATAAAACTCGTCCTTTATTCCCAAAAGGCCAATTAAGCTGCCGGTTGGATTGGTAAGGCCGATCGAAACAAGACTCTCTCAATCAGTTGCCGTTTTCCCCATAATTCCTTTGGCATATTTTATGTTTAGAAATTCATTTGTTTAGTTCTAGTTTCCTTCATGAATGAAAGTGCTTTTCCGAAAAACAGAGAAAAAAAAAAAGTGTCCGAGCCCTACTCAAGTTATATAAAATGTTAGGGAATTTCCCGTGATTATCTTAGGGATTGTCTAGATCAGCCGTCTTGTCACGCTGGCCTTGGACTATTTATTTTTATTTTTAAATTTTCCTCTTTCCTCTAGTCGTAAAGTTGACAAATAAGAAAGTGATATAAATAAATATTTCTCGAGAAATATCTAAACAAAGACCTTATAATAAAGAAAAAAAAAAAAAAAGATGGCTGACTTATGGTTGTGGCCTCTGCATTAGAGACTTGAACTGCATTAGATAGAGGAAGGATTAAAATGAAAATTGACAATATCCAGGCAACAATTCTTGGACCTCTAATTTTTAAAATCGGGATAAGTGCATTGGAAGTCCTAAAATTTGTTATGAAAATGCAATTAAGTCCTAAAACTTTCAAAAAGTGCAATTAAGTCCTAAAACTTGTCACAAAGTGCAATTAAGTCCTAAAACTTTCAAAAAGTGCAATCAAGTCCTAAAACTTATCAAATGGTTCAATCTAAGTCCTTCCATTGATTACACTTTTAGAAAATTTTAGGACTTGGTTGCACTTTTGAGACAAATTTTAGGACTTTATTGAACCTTTTGAAAGTTTTAGGACCTTATTGAACTTTCGTAATAAGTTTTAGGACTTAATTACACTTTTTGAAAGTTTTAGGACTTAATTGCATTTTCATGATAAGTTTTAGGACTTCTAATGCACTTATCCCTTTTAAAATCTATACACTTTTTACATTCTCCGTAAACATCAATTTATGAAAGTGAAAAGCTAAACCCAAGGGTAAAGTATAAATATTTCATATTTTTACTCGACTAAGATATGAAATTATTTATATTTGAAATATTATGATTAGAAAGTAGAGTATGAACGTTCAATATAAGTATAAAGTGAAATCAAATTAGAAAATGGAAGATGATTATCACGATATTTTTCTCTAAAAATACTATTTTGTTTTAGTACTCATGTAGAGTTGACATGCTATTCATGTCAAACTGATCAAAGTTTACAATCTTTTATTTTGTGAATTTTGAGACCAAGTCAAATTTTTAACTCATGAGTGGAAGAAAGTACATATTTGGTCCCTAATTTTGCATTGATGTTCTAGTGTGATCCTTAAATTTGTAATTCCTTAAACTTGTATTGTTGTTTCGATTAAGTTATCGGATCTCAAATTTTGACAAATTGATATCTATCAATGCCAAATAAAGAGTAGAAAGTTCAAAAGAATTCCTTACCCTAAAGGTGTGTTTGTTTTACGAAAAACTCAAGATTTGAAAAACTTTTTTTCCAAAAATGATCGCTTGTATTAATTATAAAAAAATAAACGAATAAAGAATATTTCAACCACTCACAATAATATTCAAGTATAAATTATTATCGATAATGAAAATATTTTTTATTATTTTTTTCGTAAAATAAATGCACTCTAATAACAATTGATTTGCAATGGACTTATACAAGAAAAAGTAATTCAATATACGACAATGCAAATTTTTAAATATCATTTTTTCGATTTTCCATAGAATGGCTTGATTTAAGATAGGACTCCTAGCTAGCCCTCATCAAACCATCAATTTGCTGATACGAGAGAATTGATGAAAAATATTTTATAAGTCCAAGACTTTGATTGTTTATATTATGAAATCGTGGATCATACTGAAAAGAATAACACAAATTTTAAGAACTAAAATGAGAACATTTTTCCTGATGAGAATTATAATTTCGTAGATCATATTGAAAAGAATAACACCAATTTCGTGACGGAACACGAGTGTATGAATTTCATCTTCCTTGTTGAGCTAGTTGAGAATTATAATGTGCAAGACAAAATGGGAAATAGTACATAAACCTATTTATAGGTATCCAAAGTAATAAGATTAATCAACGATATGAACTATAAACAACGAGATCTGAAGAATCCTGACAGATATGCATAATCAAGTAAATATGGTAAATATCTTCATATTGCCAACAATTCTTACAAAGAACAAGAAACAGCTCGCGGGAAAAGTCCGGTTGGTCCAGGTCGCGATCGACCATGTCGTTTGTTCTTCTTGTTTATCCCGTATCATTTCCAGGTCATCTCTGGTGAAAATCAAGATGAAACCTTGAAGACTACTCTATTCCATCCCCAGGAATAGAAAACAGGTGATTCTTCTTATCATCATCATCACCATTATCATTATTTACTTTTTTAATTATATTGGCACCTTTCGAAAAGCGGCAGCATCTTGTTTTTGCTGATCTTGTCCTGCTCATTTTCTTTTTTCCCATTGGTGCTGTATTCCCACTGTGTTGTCAGTGTTGAACCTTTATGTCGATTAAAATGAGGACCTCCATATTATCCATTTGCGTTTGTAATCTGTCTTGCAGCTGAAAACAAAGAGACACAAACGAGCTCAGAAGAAAACCCAGTGGTACTTTGCTATAAATTCCAACTGTTGAAGTCTCGTTCCATCCTGAAGGTTCTCTATATTCATGTGGTCTCTCTCTGCCTAATAGCGTAAGCCTTTGGCGGCTTGCACGTAAGAGGGGATGTTGAAGTGTTGTCCCACTGTCCTAGGTTCTGTTTGGGTATCTTGCTGCAGAAGTTGAATTCAATTTATGCTCGCTCTTGTGTAGATCAACACAGCCAAGGTCGGTACAAGTACTCAATAGGAAATCACAGAAATTTGTTCTGGAAGTTGATGAGTAGATAAGAAAAAACTTTTCCATCGTATTCACGATTCCCAAGATCTTGCTGTAGAAGATACTGTTACTCTTGATAGAATTCCCTGCTTTTAAGGTTGGGGTGTCTCATACTGGGTTCTGAGAAGCATTACTTGCTTTCATTTATCATCTGCCTACAGCTTGTTGATCTGGAACTCTCTTATTTTTGGTGCAGAGTGTGAAGATAACATGGGCAATCTGTTTTGCTGCGTCCAAGTTGATCAATCTACGGTAGCTATCAAGGAGAGATTTGGCAAGTTCGATGATGTACTTCAACCAGGATGCCATTGCCTTCCCTGGATTCTCGGAAGCCAGCTAGCAGGGCATCTCTCACTTCGAGTGCAGCAGTTGGATGTGCGATGCGAAACTAAGACAAAAGTATGTCTCTCTGTTCACCCTGTGTCTGTGTGAGAATTTTACATACTTCACTTTGTCGTAATCAAGAATTTCGTGCATTGGATGATATCACTGTCTAGCTGAAAAGTGAAATCATCTCTTCTTGCATGTGATATTTGCAAATAATCGATAAGTACTGCTGCTAATTGATACCCATTGAAGCACTGAGTAAGGCTGACTCTACGACCACGACAATGAAAATAGCTAAGTTTTAGTAGTTCTTATGAGATTGCTATCACTCATCAGCCTAATAGACTCCACTAGATTGTAGTATCATGGATCAGTTCCTCTTCTTTTGGAGATACTCTGAACTCGGTAGATTTTCCATATAAAGCTAAAAGCTCCATGTCAGTTTCATCTTCATGGAATAACCTAATAAGTTTGTTTGGCTTTATGGACATTCTTACTGCAGGATAATGTCTTTGTCAATGTCGTTGCATCTGTGCAATATCGTGCCCTTGCAAATCAGGCAAGTGATGCCTTTTACAAACTTAGCAACACGGAGGGTCAAATTCAAGCCTATGTGTTTGATGGTATGTTCCAAATGTGACATTATTGATGCATGTACAATCACTACGATTTGTAATATCCCTTACTTTTCCTTTCCTTGATTTAGTGATAAGAGCAAGTGTTCCAAGACTCGATTTGGATGATGTGTTTGAGCAGAAAAATGAAATTGCCAAAGCAGTTGAAGACGAACTTGAGAAGGTATTGTACAGAATGAAGAAGCATGGTTCTTTGTGATTTTGTGAAAAGAACCATGGACTTCACTTGGTTTAACTTCTAGCCATTGATATTTGTAGGCCATGTCTACATATGGGTATGAGATTGTGCAAACACTGATTATTGACATCGAACCAGATGTGCATGTAAAGCGAGCTATGAATGAGATTAATGCTGGTAAGAATCACAAACATTAGGAGATCTCATACTTTTCTGCACATTTTGTAGTCCTCGTAAAAAATTAGTGATTTCAGGAATGGTGCTTTTCTGCTGTTGCGTATATTTCTTCAAGCACTTGGATCAATATCAACTAGATTTTAGAAGATGCACTAAATTGTTTTAAGAGGCCAAGATTCAGTAGATTTTATTGATCATTGATATTTGATCTCATTCTTCTATCTGGTAGCAAGTGCTTGTCTTTCGTGTGATGAAGCATATTTCAGCACATAAGGCGGCTCTTCCAGTTAACAAAGAATGAAACCGTATAGAAGTTTGTATTTTTGCTGGATTTGTATCCCAGCTTAATCATGAGCAACGTCCTGTTCCGACTTTTAATATTCTTAAGTATCTGAATGTTGTCATATGATATGGTGCTTCTCAGCTGCAAGACTAAGGCTTGCAGCTAATGAGAAGGCTGAAGCAGGGAAGATTCTCCAGATCAAGAGAGCTGAAGGTGAGGCTGAGTCAAGATATCTTGCCGGGCTTGGTACTGCCCGCCAGCGTCAGGCGATTGTGGATGGATTGAGAGATAGCGTACTTGGCTTCTCAGAAAACGTGCCTGGGACCAGTGCCAAGGATGTCATGGACCTGGTTCTCGTCACCCAGTACTTCGACACCATGAAGGAAATCGGTGCTGCATCTAAATCCTCTGCCGTCTTCATTCCCCATGGTCCTGGTGCCGTTCGTGATGTTGCCTCTCAGATTCGTAAGGGACTTCTTCAAGCTTCCTCCGTCAGCTAGTTGCACGTCAGAGTCTACTCGAAATAAGGATGAAGCCCAAATAAGGAAGGGGAGAAGCTTTTGTTGGCTTTCTGTGTAAATGTTTCCGCGTGCATTTGCTGATGATGACTTCTGAATATCTTTTTTGTTTGAACTTTTGGAATGATTTAAGCACTGAGTATATGAATCTTGAAGGTGTTCCTAAAACATGGTCTTCTTGCTTCTTGTTGAAACTAACCAAAGCAACAAACAAACCAAAAGCTATGGTTTTCGACAGAGAGAGATAGCATAGAAAAACAGAGCACGAGACTTTTATTCATCTGTTCTTAGAAAACTGTCGAGTACAGCAACTAAATACAAAGCAATAACTGCTCAGATACGTACAACACATAACTGCACACAAACGTGCTAGTTCACTTTCTAAAAATAACAAAAATACCAGCTGCATAATTAAACAAACTTGGCTATAAAATTAAAACAAAGTAAAAACATAACAGAAGAACATCAGCAGCATCAACAGCAATGAGGCATAACACTCCAACAAATTCCTCCTTGGATCAGTTGCTGCTGCAGACTCCAATTTTCTCTCTTAACAACTCAAATTTTCCAGCCTGAAGTGGCTTTGTGAACATATATGCAAGTTGATCTTCAGATCTGCAATAGCCAGCTTAACTTCACCACTTTGTTGCACCTCACGCAGAAAGAAGAACTTAACTTTGAAATGCTTGGTTTTGCCATGAAAAACTGGATTCTATGATATTGTTAAAGCAGCTTGATTATCCATATTGACTTCGATATAGCCACTAGAATTCAACCACAAATCCTTCATTATCTTCTTCAGCCACAAAGCTTAATTTGCAGCTGCAGTAGCAGCTATGAACTCAGCTTCTGCAGTAGATTGAGCTACAATATCTTGCTTTTTGGAACACCAGGAGAGACAAGCAGAACCAAGACTAGAACAATATCCAAATGTGCTCTTCATGTCATCCATCGAACTAGCCCAGTCACTATTAGAAAAACCTTGTAAATTAAACTTTTGACCCTTCTGAAACTTCACAACAAAGAACAAAGTTCCTTTGAGATATCTCAAGACCCTCTTTGCTGCAATCAAATGTAGCTGACTAGGACTACTCATAAACCTGGATAAAACATTCACAACAAATAGAATATCTAGTCTGGTTGCTGTAAGATACATGAGACACCCAATCAGACTTCTATACATAAAAGCATCCACTGCATCTGTTACATCATTCTTTTGCAGCTTCTCTTTAGCAGCCATAGGAGTGCTTACACTTCGATAGTCTTCCATCTGAAACTTCTTTAAAATTTCCTTCATGTATTTCCTCTAGCAAATGAGGATCTCATATGGATTTTGCCTGACTTCTAGACCTAAGAAATAAGTCATCTTTCCCAAGTCTGATATCTCAAAACCTGCAAATAAACCTTGCTTAACATTCTCTATCAGTTCTGCATCATTTCCTGTCACTAATAAGTCATCTACATAGAGTGACAGAATTACCACACTGTGATTCACTTTCTTGACATAAAGAGTGAACTCACTTAAGCTTTTTACAAAGCCAAAATCCTGTAAGTATCGATCTATCTTCCCATACCAAGCTCTTGGAGCTTGCTTCAATCCATATAGAGCTTTGCGCAGTCTGTACACACTTTCTTCTTGCCCTTTGATACTGAAGCCTTCAAGTTGTTCAACAAAAATTTCCTCCTCAAGCTCTCCATTTAGGAATGCAAACTTGACATCTAACTGAAAGATAGGCCACCCCTTCTCTACTGCAATAGCTAACAGTAGCCTTATTGTATCCAGCCTTCCAACTGGAGCAAATGTTTCAGAATAGTCTACTCCCCATATTTGAGCATAGCCTTTCACAACCAGTCTAGCTTTGTACTTATTGACAGAACCATCAGGATTAAGCTTTGTCCTAAACACCCACTTAACCCCAATCATATTCTTATCTAATGGTCTGTCTACAAGTTCCCATGTGTGGTTTTTCTGGATCATTGCAATCTCCTCCTGCATTGCTGTAATCCACCTCTGATCTTCCTTAGCTTCCACAAAGTTAGATGGTTCGAGCACTGCCACATTGCTTCTTTCATAGATTTCAGCAAATGACCTTGTGCCTCTCACTGGTAGATCATCTATACTATCTTCCAATCCCTCTGTACTTTCATTAACCTCTACATCTGTTGCAGGTTGCTTTTTGAACTGCTGCAGTTCTGCAATCTTTCCTTCCATCCAATTCCACTCATTTTCCTCTAGAAAGATAGCATCTCTGCTCACAGTTACTTTCCCTGTCACGGGATGGAAAATCCTGTAAGCTTTTAATTGAAGACTATATCCAATAAAGATGCCAAGCTCTGCTCTTTTATCCAGTTTGTCCCTCTTAACCTCAGGAACATGAGTGTAACACAAACACCCAAAAACCTTCAAATTCTTCACAGAAGGTTTAACACCATGCCAAACTTCGAAAGGTGTTGATCTCTCTAAGGCTTTTGTGGGCAGTTTATTCAATAGAAACACAGCAATATTAGCTGCCTCAGCCTAGAACTTCTTAGGTAATTTCTTCTCCTGCATCATACATCTAGCTATCTCCATAATACTTCTGTTCTTCCTCTCACTAACCCCATTCTATTGAGGTGAATAAGGAACAGTGAACTGTTGCACAATTCCTGCTTGCTCACAATCCAGCTTAAACTTGTGAGCTGTATACTTAGATCCATTATCAGACCTAAGAGTTTTAATTTTATTCCTACTCCGATTCTCAACTGAGGCTTTAAACTTCACAAACACATCAGCTACTTCAGTCTTAGCTCGCAAAAAATAAATCCAACTCATCCTAGTCATATCATAAGTGAAAGTAATAAAATACCTACTACCATTGAGAGAAGATTCAGACATAGATCCACATAAATTTATGTGAACCAACTGCAGCTTTTCACATGTCCTCGAGCCTCCTCCTTTGAAGGGAAATCTGGCTTGCTTGCCAAGAAGACAGGTTCTACATAGTGGAAGTTCTTCCTCCAAACTTGGCAAATCATCTACCAAGCTATTCTTCTACATAAATAGCATACTCCTCCCGTGAACATGCCCAAGTCTTTTATGCCATAGCTCTACATTTTCTTCTTTGCATTTCAAAGCCATTTGTTGCATCTCTTGTGGCTTGAACATGAAACTCTCGTCTCTCATTGGGATTCTTAGCACTTCTTTGCTATCTGTATTATTAATGAGACATTCCTTTCCTTTGAACTTCACTTTGTAGCCCTTCTCAACTAATTGAACAACACTTAATAGATTCTAATCAATGTTTGGCACAAAAAGAACATCCCTAATCAGCTTCACCTCCTGATTTCCTTCAATAGCAACTATACCCTTACCTTGCACATCAATGTACTGTCCATTGCCAATTTTGACTCTGGACCTAACTGGCTTGTTTAAATTCCTGAACAGCTTCAAATTGCCAGTCATGTAATTGGTACAGTCACTATCTACCAACCATGCATCATTCTCAATTGAAGATTCAGAAAATGAAGCTACAAACAAGTGCTCTTCCTTAGTTTCATTTACTGCCACTTGTGCTTCTCTTGCTTGCTAGTAATTTTTCTCTTTGCAAATGGCTTCCATGTGACCCAACTTGTGACATCTTCTGCACTAGCATCAGGCTTTCTCCAACATCTAAAAAACTGATTATTAGTTCTACCACAGTACTAACATGGCTTTTTGTTCTTCTTCCATTTGCTAGACCCACCAGAATTTCCTTCTTCTGGTACAAACTTCGAATCACCAGTATTTCCTCTAAACTTAATATATTTCTTCCCTTTGCCTCCATCATTTGCCTTCACTCTAGCTTGCAGTGCACCCTCTACATGCTCTTCCCTTCTCATCAATCTTCTATGCTCCCGTGCCTACAAAGCATTTAATAATTCTGCAAGTTTTATATCAGCTAAGTCCCTTATATTTTCCAGAGAAGTTATGGTAGCTTTGAACTTCTCTGGAAGAGACACTAGGATCTTCTGAACAAGCCTTTCACTCTTCAAGTCAGTTCCTAAAACTTTGATTTTTTAAGCTATCTCAACCAGCATATCAGAGTATTCATTCACTGACTCATAATCCTTCATCTGCTGTCTCTCAAACTCCCTCAAGAGATTCAGCACCTTCATGCTTCTTATCTTCTCATCTCCCTCATATTCATCATTCAAGAAGCCTCATATAGCCTTTGCAGAATCACACCTCATGATCCTTGTAAAAATGGTAGGCGAGAAAGCAGCATACAGGCAAGATTTTGCCTTGGCTTTCCTTGTGATTCTCTCTTTATGGAATTTGATCTGATTCAAGGTCGGATTATTTGGAAGTGGAGCAACCTCATAATCATTCTCCACAGCCTCCCATAGATCGTGACCCTCTAGAAATGCTGTCATCTTAACAACCCAAGCTTGATAATTTTCCCCAGTAAATACTGGAGTAGCCATTACAGAGAATCCACTCGATCCTGCCTCCATCAACCTTTTTCTTCTTCACGCTTCGTTGCTTACCCTCACTTCACAGTCCCTCAAGATCCTTAAATGCTCTGATACCACTGTTGAAACTAGCCAAAGCAACAAACAAACCAGAAGCTATGGTTTTCGACAGAGAGAGATAGCACAGAAAAACAGAGCACGAGACTTTCATTCATCTGTTCTTAGAAAACTGTCGAGTACAGTAACTAAATACAAAGCAATAACTGCTCACATACGTGCAACACATAACTGCACACAAACGTGCTAGTTCACTTCCTAAAAATAACAAAAATACCAGCTGCATAATTAAACAAACTTGGCTGTAAAATTAAAACAAAGAAAAAACAGAACAGAAGAACATCAGCAGCATCAGCAACACTGAGGCATAACACTCCAACACTTCTCCATAGAGATACTGTTGCAGGTTGCTTGTTTGAAGATTCATCTTGGATTTGCTACAATTAATGATAGTTTCTAAAGTGGTTGCATTTTGGAAGCTTTTACTTCCTCATTTGACTGTAATTTTGGTGCAAAAAGATGGTTGGAATTTATCATTCAGTTAATCCTGCAAACAACCATTATCTCTAGGATGCATGCACTGCCCTCCAAACAACTCATCATCCACACATAAAAGAAGGGAAAACAATAGGGAAAAGAACATTTTCCTTTAGAGAGGGAAAAAGGGAAAAATAATAATCTTAGAAACCCAGTTAACGAATTTGGCCAAAAAAAAATATTTTCTTATAGTTTCGGTCTTTCGTCGGGAGTCTTCATGCTAATCAGATGTACAAGATTCAAAACGCACTTGGCTATGGTAAGGATAGAATCTCATTTCCCGGTATATAACTCCTTATACAAGTTCATAAAGATCTCCGAGGATTGATTCGCCTCAGCATAGGTAGCACTAGCAGAGAAGCAAGTAGATGAAGTATTTGACTGTAGTAAGTTCCGAGCTGGAAGAAAGCGGGTGCTATTCTCATTCATTTCCATGCTCTATGGCCTCAATGCAATACTCAATCCTATCGTCACTGCCCAGTTTAAGGAATTCTAGTGAAAGTCATCCTCTCCGGCAATGCTCAGATAGAGCTTTTGCCAGAGTTGTAGCTGAATAAGAGCACCCGCTTTGCCTTTTGTGCTTGCTCGAGCCTTCACTAATGTAGAAGTGAATATCGCCTGCTTCGTTCCCGTGGTGATGCTAGTGTCATTGATCGAAAAAGGCTGTGTTTCAATTCGGCTGCAACCGCAGTTCGAGTTGGGGGGGATTCACTCTCTGGTAACATGAAGCTCTCAAAGTGTCTAGCTCGTCATTTCTGCATATTTGGCAACTTCGCTTTTTAGATAACTAAAGTCATATTTTGGCTAATAGAAATTGTCTAATAGAGTTGAAATGAGAATCAAATTTTCTTTTAAATTGTCTTGACTATTTTCTTTTTCTAGAAAATTTCAATTGAGATTGTCATGGATAAGGCCATCAAATGAGTGAGTTGGGTAGCTCAAAAATAGTGTAACCTACATTGAACCATTTAACTTGTTTTGACCCATTTATATGTGATACGAAATTACTAACCCATACCAGACCTGACTCATATTTAATACATTTACTAAAATACGTGATAAAGCTAATACAAACACCTAGAGAGAGTGAATAGGTGTTTAAATAAAATCTTGACAAATAATTGTAGAATAAAATAAGTTGCAAACAAAATTTGAATAAGAATCGGAGTCTGTTAAATAAGTCACCAGACTTCTGAAATAATCTATGAGTGTAAAGTGAGTTAAGGGAAAAGAATATTGCACATAAAATTTATAATGATTCGGCTTAGATTAAGCCTATATCCACTTTTTTCACACCAACAATCTACTAGTTGGATTCCAATATAGGATTAATAAAAGATTACAACTACGACTGCAAACACTCAATAATAGATCATGCTATCTTACCAAGTCATTTTTTTGTGTGTTTTTTTCTCTCTTTATCATACTTTGTAAAACTCATAGAAAAAGACAAGTAATTGAGAATAGCTTCAGACTTTGAAATTTCATATTCATGTCATTTTCTTCTTGATCGATTGACCTCCTTAAATGCTCCTCCATCATGCACTAGCCGTTAGCCAATCATCATAGGATTTTGTTCCAACCTACTCATTAAACAAAACGATTCAAAGAAATCTCATGGCCATTGAAGACAATGATGGAGTTTCTACTTGATTCTGATTGTCCACACAAACAGAATCTTAGTTTTCATAAGTGAGGCTTCCTCATTTGGAACTTATCTCCAAGATTAATTTCGTTAATTTATGATTGACTTAATTAATATATTTATAAATGGAAAGTTAAATCCTTTGTTAGATAACTAGTCATTGTTGGTTAGTTTCCAACTTAATTTCATTCTAGTTTTGTGTTGAATCCTTGATAAGTCTCGTTCTGGACTTTTCATTGTTCTGGCTTTGACACGATCTGAACCCAAGATTGTAGGACAGAAAGTATATGCTTTTAGAATAGAGTAGATTTTGACAAACATTCTTGACCGTAGCTTAGAAAAATATACTTGTTCCAAATCTGTTTTAACATAAGCATTAGAATTAGAAAGTTTTGTCAATTTTAAAATGCAGAAGAAATTTTCTCAACAATGCCTTCATATTTAATCCACCTATGAAAATTTGCATCCTAGTTAATTCACTTTAAGCTCTTATTGTGTATATGTTATTTGGATAAAATTGCTAGTTTGACAATAAGATGCTAAAGAATTGGCTTTCAATATTGCATAGAATTTTTAATTTTTTGTATTGATTCATAAATATGAATAAGAGAAAGTTAGCACTTGACAATGAATTTATAGAATTACAGAAACAAATAACAAGAGGGAACTAAAAAAAAAAAAAAAATTGGAATGTAAGATATTAAAGAAGAAAATTTATGCTAACCATGGATTACAATGACAAGAACCAAGATTAGAATATTACATAAAAATAAATGCAACCAAGGAAAGATTTACTTCAATAACTAACAAATAGAACTTACAAGATTAATAGAAATAAAAAATAATAATGGAGAAACAAAGAAACTATTTTAATTTTTTTTTTTAAGGGTGAAGTCAAACCCATCTTGCAGGCCACCAAGATTTCTCTGAACTTAGAACAGTTCAAAAAGTCTATTATTTTATCATAGAGGCTGCAAAGAGAGTCACAAAAGTGGGTTGAGTTAGGGTAAATTGTATACCCATTTAAGACCCATATTTTATTAGTATTGGCATTCTAAATACATTTATAACCCATTTGAAATATATAATTAACCCAAATAATAACTCAGCCCATCAAATGTGGGTTAAAAAATGGTCTATGATTTATTTTGACAGGTCTACTCATATGGTCAAAAAAACTACAAGGGAAGGGAATATAAGGCTTATATTGGCATCAATTCTGTAAAATGCTCTTCCTGATATAGTCCATTTAAGGACGACTAACTTATTACCTACCTTGAAGAACTTGCACCGAGAATGGACCGAACCCGAAACTTTGCATTTTTTTATATCCTAAAGTCTAAGCCCCACTCATGGATTAGATCACCGGCCGGGCCAAATGCCCATAGGGAACATCATTGATGACGCCAGGCTTTATTGGCCCAAATGGAAAAGGTGAAACTTGTACTTTACTCCCAAAAGGCCAATTAAGCTGCCGATTGAATCTTCAAGCCCATTAAGACAAGACTCTTTCTACCAGTTACCCTTTTCCCCACGACCCCATTGAAATATTTTATGTTAAGAAACTCACTTGTTTAGGTTTAGTGCTTTTCCAAAAAGAATGAAAAAAAAAAAAAAAAAAAAAAAAAAAGGTCCGAGCCCTACTCAAATTATATACAATATTAGGGAATTCCTCCTGATTAGCTTGGGGATTGTCTCAGCCGCATCGTCATGCTGGCCCTGGACAAAATTTTCCTTTTTCCTCTAGTCTTATATTTGACCAAAAAGAAAGTGATATAAATAAATATTTCTTGAGAAATATCTAAACAAAGACCTTCTAATAAAGAAAAAGAAATGGCTGACTTATGGTTGTGACTTCCGCATTCGAGACTTGAACGGCATTAGATAGAGGAAGGATTGAAATGAAAATTGACAATATCCAGGCAACGATTCTTAGACCTCTAATTTTTAAAATCTGTACACTTTTTACATCCTCTGTAAATATCAATTTATGAAAGTGAAAAGCTAAACCCAAGGGTAAAGTATAAATATTTCATATTTTTACTCGACTAAGATATGAAATTATTTATATTTGAAAATTATGATTAGAAAGTAGAGTATGAATGTTCAGTATAAGCATAAAGTGAAATCAAATGAGAAAATAGAAGATGATTGTCATGAAATTTTTCTCTAAATATACTATTTTCTTTTAGTACTCATGTAGAATTGACAGCCTATTCATGTCAAACTGATGAACGAATTACAATCTTTTATTATGTGAATTCGGAGACCAAGTCACATTTTTAACTCATGAGCGGAAGAAAGTACATATTTGGTCCTTAATTTTGTATTGATGTTCTAGAGTGATCCTTAAATTGGTAATTCCTTAAACTTGTATTGTTGTTTTAACTAAGTTATCGGATCTTAAATTTTGACAAATTGATATCTGCCAATGCCAAATAAAGATTAGAAAGTTCAAAAGAATTCCTTATCCTAAGGGTGTGTTTGTTTTACAAAAACTCAAGATTTGAAAAATATTTTTCTAAAAATGATTGCTTGTGTTAGTTATTAAAAACAAATGAGTGAAGAATATTTTAACCATTCACAATAATATTTAAGCAAAAATTATTGTCGATAATGATAATATTTTTCATTATTTTTTTCGTAAAATAAATGCACTGTAAGAACAATAGATTTGCAGTGGACTTATACAAGAAAAAGTAATTCGATATACAACAATGCAGATTTTTAAATATTTTTTTCGATTTTCCATGGAATGACTTGATTTAAGATAGGACTTCTAGCTAGCACTCATCAAACCATTAGTTTCAAATGGCTGATACAAGAGACTTGATGAAAAATATTTTATAAGTCCAAGACCTTGATTGTTCATATTACAAAATCGTAGATCATATTGAAAAGAATAGCACAAATTTTAAGGACTAAAATGAGAACATTTTTCCTTATGGGCGACGGAACACGAGTGTATGAATTTCATCTCCTTATTGAGCTAGTTGAGAATTATAATGTGCAAGACAAAATGGGAAATTTCTATATATTTCGATATATTGATAAATATTACATGAGCCTATTTATAGATATCCAGAGTAATAAGATTAACCAATGATATGCACTATCAACGATAAGATCTGCAGAATCCCGAGAGATATGCAGAATCAAGTAAATATAGTAAATATCTTAATATTGCTAACAATTCTTACAATGAACGAGAACCAGCTCGCGGGCGAAGTCCGGTTGGTCCAGGTCGTGATGGACCATGTCGTTTGGTTCTTCATGTTTTCTCCCGTATCAATTCCAGGTCATCTCGGGTGAAAATCAAGATGAAACCTTGAAGACTACTCTATTCCATCCCCAGGAAAAGAAAGCAGGCGATTCTTGTCGTCGTCATCATCATCGTCATTATTTATGTTTTTAATTATATTGGCACCTTTCGAAAAGTGGCAGCATCTTATTCTTGCTGATCTTGTCCTGCTTATTTTCTTCTTTCCCATTTGTGCTGTATTCCCACTGCGTTGTTAGCGTTGAACCTTTATGTCGATTAAAATGAGGACCTCCATATTATCAATTTGCGTCTGTTATCTGTCTTGCAGCTGAGAACAAAGAGACAAAAACGAGCTCAGAAGAAAACCCAGCGGTACTTTGCTATAAATTCCAACTGTTGAAGTATTGTTCCATCTTAAAGGCTCTCTATATTCATGTGGGCTCTCTCTCTGCCTAATAGCTTAAGCCTTGGGCGGCTTGCGTGTAAGATGGGATATTGAAGTATTGTGTTACTGTCCTAAGTTCTGTTTTGGTATCTTGCTGCAGAAGTTGAATTCAATTTATGCTCGCTCTTGTGTAGATCAACACAGCCAAGGTCGGTACAAGTACTCATAGGACATCACAGAAATTTGTTCTGGAATTTGATGAGTAGATAAGAAAAAACTTCTCCATCGTATTCATGATTGCCCAAGATCATGCTGTAGAAGATACTGTTACTTTTGATAGAATTCCCTGTTTGTAAGGTTGTGGTGTCTCATATTGGGTTCTGAGAAGCATTACTTGTTTTCATTTATCATCTGCCTACGGCTCGATGATCTGAACTCTCCTCTTTTTGATGCATAGTGCGAAGATAACATGGGTAATCTGTTTTGCTGCGTGCAAGTTGATCAATCTACTGTAGCTATCAAGGAGAGATTTGGCAAGTTCGATGATGTACTTCAACCGGGATGCCATTGCCTTCCCTGGATTCTTGGAAGCCAGTTAGGGGGGCATCTCTCACTTCGAGTGCAGCAGTTGGATGTGCGATGTGAAACCAAGACAAAAGTATGTCTCTCTGTTCACTCTGTCTGTATGAGAATTTCCCATACTTCACTTTGTCGTAATCAAGAATTTTGCACATTAGATGATATCACTGTCTAGCTGAAAAGTGAAATCATCTTTTTCTGCATGTGATGTATGCAAATAATCGTAAGTACTGCTGCTAATTGATACCCATTGAAGCACTGAGTAAGGCTGACTCTACGACCACGATTATGAAAATAGCTAAGTTTTAGTAGTTCTTATGAGATTGCTATCACTTACCAGCCTATAAGACTCCACTAGATTGTAGAATCATGGATTAGTTCCTAATAAGTTCGTTTGGCTTCATGGACATTCTTACTGCAGGATAATGTCTTTGTCAATGTTGTTGCATCTGTGCAATATCGTGCTCTTGCAAATCAGGCAAGTGATGCCTTTTACAAACTTAGCAACACCGAGGGTCAAATTCAAGCCTATGTATTTGATGGTATGTTCCAAATGTGACATTAGTGATGCATGTACAATCACTACAATTTGTAATATCCCTTACTTTTCTTTCATTGATTTAGTGATAAGAGCAAGTGTTCCAAGACTCGATTTGGATGATGTGTTTGAGCAGAAAAATGAAATTGCCAAAGCAGTTGAAGATGAAGTTGAGAAGGTATTGTACAAATTGCAGAAGCATGGTTCTTTGTGATTTTGTGAAAATGAACCATGGACTTCACTTGGTTTAACTTTTAGCCATTGATATTTGTAGGCCATGTCTACATATGGGTATGAGATTGTGCAAACACTGATTGTTGACATCGAACCAGATGTGCACGTAAAGCGAGCTATGAATGAGATTAATGCTGGTAAGAATCACAAACATTAGGAGATCTCATACTTTTCTGCAAAAATTAATGATTTCGGGAAGGGTACTTTTCTGCTTTTGCATCTATTTCTTCAAGCATTAAAATCAATATCAAGTAGATTTTAGAAGATGCACTAAATTGTTTTAAGAGGCCAAGATTCAGGAGATTTTATTGATCATTGATAATTGATCTCATTCTTCCATCCGGTAGCACGTGCTTGTCTTTAGTGATGAAGCATATTTCAGCACATAAGGAGGCTCTTCCAGTTAACAAAGAATGAAACTGTATAGAAGTTCATATTTTTGCTGAATTTGTATCCCAGCTTAATCATAAGCAACGTTCTGTTCCAACTTTTAAAATTCTTAAGTATCTGAATGTCGTCATATGATATTGTGCTTCTCAGCTGCAAGACTAAGGCTAGCGGCTAATGAGAAGGCTGAAGCAGGGAAGATTCTCCAAATCAAGAAAGCTGAAGGCGAGGCTGAGTCAAGGTATCTTGCTGGGCTCGGTATTGCCCGCCAGCGTCAGGCGATTGTGGATGGATTGAGAGATAGTGTGCTGGGCTTCTCAGAAAACGTGCCCGGGACCAGTGCCAAGGATGTCATGGACCTGGTTCTCATCACCCAGTACTTCGACACCATGAAGGAAATCGGTGCTGCGTCTAAATCCTCTGCTGTGTTCATTCCCCATGGTCCCGGTACCATTCGCGATGTTGCCTCTCAGATTCGTGAGGGACTTCTTCAAGCTTCCTCCGTCAGCTAGTTGCACAACGTAGACCACTGGAAAGGAGGATGAAGCCCGAAAACGGAAGGGGAGAAGCTTTCTTTGGCTTTCTATGTAAATGTTTTCGTGCGCATTTGCCGATGGTGTCTTCTGAATGTCCCGTTTCGTTTTGACCTTTTGGAGTTATGATTTAAGCACTGAGTATGTGAATCTTGAACGTGTTCCTAAAACATAGTCTCCGTACTTCTGCACAGAGATACTGTGTAAGTTGCTCGCCTGAAATTTCATCTCGGATTTGCTATGGTCAGGGAAAGTGTGTCTAAAAGTAATTGCAATTTTGCAGCTTTATTTCCTCATTTGTCTTTCAATTAGTCCAGCACGCTACCATCATCGCTAGCATGCAAGCAGTGGCATCCAAATAACTCATCGTCCAAACATACAAAGAAAATGTAAAAAAGGGGAGGAAAAAAAATACATTTTCCTCTAGAGAGAAAGCATCCTAGGGACCCAGTTAATAAATTGGCAAAAAAGGTTTCTCGCAGTCTTGGCCTTTGTTCAGGTTTATTCATGCTTATCAGATCTAAAAAGATTCAGATTGCACTTGGCTATGGTAGTGATAGAATCTCATTTCCCAGTATATAACTCGTAAATCTGGTACAAGTTCATAAAAATCTCTGAGGATTGCATGATTTGCCTCACCATAGGTAGGATTAGCAGGCAGGTAGAAGGAAGTAATTGACTCTGGCCAGCTCTGAGCTGGAAGCAAACGGGTGCTGTTCTCTTTCATTTCCCTACTCTATGGCCTCAGTGCAATAGTCAGTCCTACCTTCGGTATCCAGTTTAAGGAATTTGGGTGAAAGTCCACCTCTCCGGCAATGCTGAAAGAGAGCATTTGAAAGAACTGTTGCTGAATAAGAGCACCCACTTTGCCTTTCGTGTTTACTCGAGCCTTCACTAGTGTAGAAGGGAATATCGCTTGCTGCGATCCCATAGTGAAGATCGTGTCATTGATCGAAAAGCTGTGATTCAGTTCGGCAGCGACCACTGTCTGATTCAGGGGATTCACTGTGTGGTAAAATGAAGCTCTCAGAGTGTCTAGCTTGTCATTTCTGCATATTTGGCAACTTCGTTATTTAGATAACTAAAGTCATATTTTAGCAAACAGAAATCATGACTATTTTCTGAATGATTGCTCACAGGGTCACGGAAGCTACAAGGGAAGGGAATCTGAGGCTTAGACCAGCATCAAATCTGTTAAATGTTTTTGCTGCTACGTCGTACACAAGATCGGCGCCAAGAGAAATAGGACTGCTTCCCACCACCCCTGAAAAGCTTATAATCGGGTCATATCCTCTGAAAGCATTCGCTATTACTCCGGTGCCTGCTGTAACCGCAGCATAGTCATGTAAATATTGCAGTTCCACCTGTCACCGCATATACGACGCAAGAGTGAACCGATCATGCTGAGATGTAGGTGCAAAACTAATAGGATGCTTCGATTCATGCAAATGCTAGGCATTGATATCAAAAGTAGTGAGAACAGAAAAGATCAAACTTGGTGAGAAACTGACTGAAAGCTCTTACTTTGCCAGTGTAAGGAGCAATGAGTTTGAAAGCCGTTCCAAAACCGGGGACGATTTCTTCAACTGTCACAATCAGGATGGAGATAGTTGCGGTTATACGTTGGTAGACAATTGAGATCTGGACCATGTTTGAAAAAAGATGTAATATATTTGTTTATTGAGATTGCTGGGAAGAAGGAAAATATTTGCAACCATAAGATGAAATATGTCGAGGAAAATTTAAAGGGATGAGTTGAAGATACACATGCTTCAAGCGTTTATAACGTGGAAAGTTTTTGTTTTTTCAACTCTTGTAAAGTTTCCCTACCTTCCATTAATGTGATCACCAAGACGACATTGCAGTATCATTCAACTGAGTGAAATAAATTGGTTTGCTATATCATTCTCAGTGATTTTTGAAAAAAAGAACTGCTCCCTTTCTGAGAACGGAACAAGCCTAGTTACAGAACATCTCTCCCCGTGAAAACATCACTGAAAATTAGATTCGTAGGAGGAGGGAATTACTTCGACAGGAGACATCACAGCTCAAGTCACAGTTCATGTCGTGAAATTGTTGGTGAAAATGAACCGGAGGTTGTTGGCCATAACCCTTGTGAAGAAGATCTGAGAACATCACAAAAACGATCACATAACGAAAAGATACATGTCTAGAAATGTAAAGGATGTTCTAATAATAAGCAAAACACTGCAAAAGAATTTGAAGAAGGGGAGATGATAGCATATGAACCTCTGGCCTCTTTGCCAATGTTGATGAAAAAACCCGGGCACTTGCTCATTGTAATACAGTGGGTTAATATGGTGCTATAGTTAATATAAGTTGATTGATGGCAGGGATGCTTGGCCAGGTATATGTATTGGCACCAAGAGAGATGGGGCCAACAAGGAAGTTTCCTACTTTACTTTTATGATCTGCCCTGGATTATATGAAGCTTCCCCGAAATCTTTTCCACTTTAGTTTGCTTGAACTTCTTGTGGAAATCAGGCTAATATATGGTACGTATGCGATGTTGGAATTCGCAACTTCCTTCAATAGAACTGGGACATGGAGATGTTGAGGCAAGTGGCTGATCGGTGACACAGATTTCAGCAGCACTGAAAAGCGGTATGTCACAGCGTATTGTTCCTTTACCCTGCTTCTGTTGATACAGTGCTGATAAAGGTGTGCCATTCTCAATTATTTTATGAAGTGGGATTACACAATAAACGGTTACAATTTAGGTGTCAAGATCGATGTCGTGACAATTATTACGTCGTGGCAATGCTACTCTTTGAGACATGTATGCCACATATTTAACGACACTATTCATAGGTACATCATCTAAGTTCTTATGCTCCAAGATTTCTATCCCTAATTATACAGGTATATTGTCCTTGATCTCAATCAAGTTCTGTACATCTTATGCATCAGTGTCTCTGTCTGGCCTTGACATGTGCCTTAAGAGGTGCCGGCTGGCGGGGCTTCCCCACCGGAAGCCTTGGCCTTCTGCTCGGCTTCGTGAATCGACTTCAGAATCTCTTCTCGCTTCACTGCCAGAGCCTGCATCTTGGCATCGACCTTCTCAAGCTTCTGCCTCAGCTTTTGCGGGTCATTCTTGTCTTCAGGGTTCTTTTCCTTCTTGCCTTCCTTATCCTTCTTTTTCTTGTCCTTGGTTTTATCCTCCTTTTTCTCCTCTTTTGCATTTTCACCATCCTTGTGCTTGTCCTCCTTCGGCTGCTCGTCCTTCTTCTTGCTCTTGTCTTCTGCCTTTTCACCCATGTCTCTCTCCAAATACAATGTTGTGCAATGTAGGGGGGGATCGGTACTAACCTAGTAGAAGGACAAGACCATGAAAATTGATGAGAGTGAAATGGCCAGCCAACAGAGACATGCATCAGATGAAGGTTCAGCCAGGTTTTTCCTCATTTCAATTGAATCTGTCGCAGGTCCCCGGCTTCCGTTACTTTGCCGGGTTGATGCATCGAATGCTCAAAATCAAAATGAAATTCAGATATGCTCCTCAGAGAACAAGGTATATCCTCCAAATGATGCTGCTATCATTACAGTTGATATGAAAAAAAAAGTAAGAAAGCAAAGATTCTTTACCCAGGGAGAGAGAAAGAAAAATGAACGGACCTCGAGTTTGGATGGCTTTGGATCTTCTTTTGAGAATGTTCAAATTTCTCTTTGAACTATGAATTATTTATAGACGCCGCAAGAAGCTAACTTTCGTTTTTCCAAAGCCCAAAAAAACGATGGACCAAAACGAGGGGTCGTGAACTAGAGGCCAGGGATGAAGCTTGCCTTCTCGAGAAACATGATACTCCACTAGTACACGGTTTAAAAAAGAAAAAGGATAGGACCACCTCTAATTTAGAAAGCGTTTGGCGTCATTTTTGGCACAGGACATCATCCTCATGGAATGCCGCAAATCCTGTTTGCCTTTCGAGGCCAGAAAAGATGCCATGAGGACATTGCACGCCGCGACATATGTAATAAAAATTATGCCGAGAATCGAACAACTGGGAACCGGTCCCCTCAATCCGGGGTTCGCCTTAATCCGCGAGAGGTGGGCACGCTGCGCCGCACGCGGGGGCGGGAATACACACGAAACAAAACGCTATGTTCAAGCCATGGCGGGAGAGGAAATGAGCTTTGCATTTGCAGGGCTCAATGCTCTCCGATGAACAAAGTGAAATGGGAAAACGGTTCGAACAATGTCAGAAACCATTATCATATCAATGGGGGTTACACCTTTTCATGACAGCAAAACCGCACTGGGCCTAATTTCCAAAATGGTCCGTCCCTTCATCCTTAAAAAAACAAAAATTTATAAAAAGAAAAAAGAAAAAAGAAACACCCAATTCAATTTTTTTCCTCCCTAGTTTCACCAGCCTCTCTCTCCTCTGCTTTCTCTTATTCCAAAGCTCTTGAATAGGGTCAGTCAATCAATTCAGTACACGACCCACAAAAACAAAAGAACATCATTCAACGTTATTCTAGGACAACTTTTTTCAACACGAAAACAGTGCCCCTTTGTCCCTTTCCTTTCCCTCCCCATAAATCTTGGCTGGCTCCCCTCTCCAAAAAAAATATATATTTCAAAAACTAATTCTACCAAGTGTCTCTTTTTTCAAGGCTCTAATAATCTCTACATTAGCCGATCGGAGAGGCTCGGAAGTCGCCGGAAAAAGTTGAGGCTCACCGGCGGCATCGGGTCCCGGAACATCGGGTGGCGGAGGTAGTAGAAGCCCAGGGCCACTGCCACCATCTTCGGCGGCACCGTGTACAGGATCAGCGTGATGGCGAGGCACACTCCGATGAACAGCTTCGTCGCCCTCGGGTCCCTCCAGCTCACCAGGGCCTGGACCCTCTCGCCTTGGGTCGCGAAGTCGCCCAGGACCGTCTGGACCCGGGCCGCCAGCAGCCGGAGGCGGTCGTATCTGTGACGGATGAGGTCGGGGGGTTTAGAGCTCGGAATTGTGTCGAATTCCTCGTCCAATTCGTCCGGGTCGACCGACTCGGCCTGCGAGAGCCTGGTGTCCATCCCGGCGGGGATCTTCGGCCTGAATCTGTAGTACCAGACGCCGATCAGGAACACGTATAAGAACCCGGTGGGCACGATCAAATCCGGGTACCACACGAGCACCAGATACAGGATGTGGACTAGGACCGTCGTGACCGGGTTCCGCCACCTCCGGATGTCGTCCAACCATTTCGCCAGCCCGATCGCCCACGCCAGCACGGCCACGATCCTGAACCAGTTCGCCTTGCTCTTCCTCATGCTCCACGTGTGCGAATCGGCATCCAACATGTACCTGACCACTTCCGGGCCGAGCGGCGGCTCCGACCTCGCGAGCCATGCAGCTACCATCTTGGTGGCGGCCCCTCGGAGCGCCTCCTGCTGGGCCACCCCGAGCGGGCGGAGATAGTGCATCCGCGGCAACAGGGGCTGACCATAGACTATGCAAGTATCCGGCAACAGTGACGGGCAGGCGAACCGGACCGCCAATTCGATCTCGCCCATCTTCTTCAACCCGGTTCTCGTCAGCACCAGCAGCGGGTACGAATTGGTGTACACCTTGTTGCTCTCCAATGTCGATACCCGAATCCGGATCTTCCCAATGCGGCAATCTGGCCTCTCGTCGGTCGACGGGTCAGTGAACATCCGCCAATTATCGAAGACCCCGGCGGTGAGCACGGTGCACGGGTCATAGACCTGCCAAGTGTACTGCTCGTTCCACCGCGGGTCGAAGCTGTCCATGACGGTCCGGGTCCGAACCCACTTCTTGCCGTACTTGGCCACGCAGTAGGCGTCCGTGGACCCTTTGCCGGGGCCTTTCGTCTTCATGGGCAAGAGCCCGCGTGCGCCGAGGATCCCGAGCTCCAGGATCCCGATCGGCGGCTTCCACAGCTGCTTCGCCGTGGGCCGGAAGTCGCTGCACACGTGCGCGGCCTCGTCAAGAACGTGATAACCCCCTTCCAAGCACAGCCTCAGGTACAATCTGCCTAAGTAAGGCCCCGGCCCGGCTCCACATCCGCCGCCGGCGCCACCCTCGAGTGGGAACCACTTGGCGGCGACGTGCCGCTCGTCTATCCGCTGCTCGATTGAGCCCACCGGAATCAGGATGTGCCCGAGCAGCAGCGTCTCCTTGTTCGACCGGTCCTCCACCAGCAAGATGAGCGAGTCCTCCAGGGGCTCGCCGGCGACGAGGACGAGGTCCTCGTTCCAGTGGAACGACGGCACGTGGTTGCTCATGGACCCCCGCCGCGTCCGCACCGACTGGAACCCGAGCTGCGCCTTGACCCTGACCTCCGGCGCCGTCAGCGGCGGCAGGTTCGGGGCGATGTGGAGGTCCTGAGCTTCGATCACCGTCACCCGCAGGTACCACAGCTTCGGCGACTGGTACACCTTGGAGCGCGTGTGGGCCACGTGCGGCGCGTCGGAGCTCCACGCCTCCGGGAACGCGTCGTCGGCCTGGGTGCCGATCCAGACGGAGAGCTGGATGTCGCCGGAGACGCGGCTCCGCTCCGCCGCGTCGCCGCCCTCGAGGCGGTACCACTGCGGGGCCAGCGGGCTGTCGGGCGGGTCGCGGACGGGCACGTCGGAGAGGTCGAAGCAGACGCCGCCGAGGAAGCTCTCCAACGGGGAGTCCCAGACGGAAATCTCGAGGGTCGAGCTCGTCGACTCGGGCTTGTTGTGGCCGAGGGCGAAGACCTGGTGCCACTCCGGCGAGTCGGTCGGCTCGCCCGGGCGGTGGACCGCCGGCTTCGAGCGGACGCGGTGGGTGGCGGTGCAGACCTTGACGTAGGGGCTGTCGTTGTGGGCGAGGCCGCGGGCCTTGACGATCCGGATGAACAGGTACTGCATCGGCTCGACGAGATCGTACGGGTGGATCCGCTCCGTCTCCGACGCGAACCTCTGGTGCTTCGACGATATCACCCGCGGCGAGAAATCGCCGTTCGCCGGCCGCCGTACGACCCGGACCCTCTCCCCGACCCGCGCGCCCTGCATCCGCCGCACGTCCGGCGGGGGTACTGCATCGCCGCCTCCGCCGCCGCCGCCTGGGCGGGGTGAGCGGCCCCCGGGAGGTGATGGTACGTCGCCACCGCCGGCTGCGGCTGCTGCTGCGGCTGCGGCTGCATCGCCTCGGGCGGGGGCGGCCCGGGACGGAAGTGCACCGCGTGGGACGGCGGCGGGGACTCCTCGACGACGACCACGGGCGGGGAGGGCGACCGGTCGGGTCGCCGGAGCGGCACCGGCGGGGGGCAGCATTCCTCCGGCGGCATTTCAAAGGCCCTGCCCTCCTCCACCACCATCACCGGCGGGGGCTTCATCCCCACCGCCACCCCCGGCCCCTCGTGGAGCTCCGCACCCGGAGGCGGAGGGTGATGATGGTGCGCCGCCTCCTCCGGCGGCGGCGTCTGGGGCGGCGGCGGCGGCGGGTGCTCCTCCACGAGCTCGTCGTAGTAGCAGATCCTCAGCCCAATCTCGCCGCGAATCCAGCTGAACACGCTCTTCTTCTCCAGCTGGTGGTACACCAGGCCCTCCTCCCCGCGCCGCTGGAACTGGGACCCGTACAGCTTGACCCGGCCGAGGAAGTGGTTCTTCCGGCCGCCGCCCCCGGCGGCGTACCTCTTGTCGTTGAAGACCTCGACGTCGAGCTCCTCGTAGGCCATGTTCTCCGGGTCGGAGACGACGAACTCGAGGGCCTCGTGCCATGCCGGGTTGAGGTTGCGGTACTGGGTGGAGGTGCGCCTCTTCTGGTTGTCGAACTCCACGATGACGTACGGGCTGGAGCTGCCCTGCCCGTCCTTGGGCAGCAGGTCCCGCGCGTCGATCACCTCCACCAGGAGCTTCCGCACGGCCCTCGGCGGCTGGTGCTGCTGCGGCGGCGTGGCGGTGGCCGTCGTCATGGTGTCATCGTCGTCCGGAGAGAGGAAGGAAGGAAGGAAGGGTTGGACGAGGAGGAGGAGATGATGGCGTTGATGGCGGAGGGGAGAAGCGGTGGGGGTTTGTAGATTCTTGCTTTATGGGGAAAAGCCTTTTGCAAAATCTTTCTCTCCTTATGACTAAATTTTTCTTCTTGGATTTCGATTTATTTGTATGGGTTATCATTATTTTATTTTGTTATTTTATTATTTTCTTATTGGGGAGAGGAATGTTTTTGTGGGGTGGAGGAAGGGGAGTGGAGTGAGCTCGAGAGATTCCAAACTGAAGGGAGAAGTCTGTTTGTTCGGCTGCCTCTCTCTCTCTCTCTCTCTCTCTCCCTTTTTTATTCTCCTCATTTTCTCTTTATTTATTTATTTACTGTGTTTGTTATAAATAAATTATTTATAAAATATTAGTTTAATGAGGGAGTTAAGGTGAAATGGTTTAGGGTTTTATTATATTCGATACCTTTCCTCCCTGTGGTTTCGGATGGTGTCTGGATTGGGTGTCTGACAACCCGACACTCCAGGATCTGTCTTTGAGCTGCCCCCACCACCGTAACTGAGATCTTCGCTAATCTATTTTGTCAAATTCGGATGATTGTCTTGGTTCATTTAATATGTTGTTAGAACGTGCGATTAAAAAGCTTTGCCCAGAATAAAATGACATAGCATTAGCACTCGATACCGTGTGAAAATGAGATGGCATTAGTATTTGATACCGTGTTAGAGAATATCTAGTCTCTGAAATTCGATTTAGTGGATAGAGGGGCGCGTGTTTTTGAAGCACATATGAACCCATGAAGAGGCAAAGTAGGGATACTATGAGGCGAAGTGATAATTAGTGGTTGTTAATTTATCGCGAATAGTCTCCATAAGATTAAAGATTGTGCAATGCGCACAAGACAAGGGGCATATTTAGGTCCGACATGCCACCATGAAGAGATGTCTTGTGATTTTCGGAGCACAAGATGGGTCATTTCATTTTGTACGTGTGAATCAAACCCGACAAGAGAAAATTCACAGAATCCAAACCTATGCACGCGTGACACGAGCACACTCATTATTGTTAGATGTGCCAACACAAGCACATAGAATCCAGTAAACATATTGATGTGATATATATGAGGAATGATTATGTTAAGAGCGGGTCAAATTTATGGGTCAAATTTCTTTAGGTACACATACGTAGGCGTTAAATACATTATCAGGGGAATACATGCACGGGAGATGCGACATTACCTAGTCAAAAGCACAGTGACATTACGCAAAATGAGCACAGAACGAGATGCTCCCTGGCTCGGCGAGTCCTGGCAATGAGCAAAGCGGGGCACATGATTCCACAGCGACTTAAGCCTCCCTTCCCTCCTCCCTTTTTGCCAAAAGCTCCTGCATCTTTTCGAATTAAAGCTGCTCTCTCTCTCTCTCTCTCTCTCTCCCACTTCAAAAGCATCCCCCTTTCGTTTTTCTTGGGCCCTCTCGTTTTTTTTGCCGCACGCACACCTCATGTACGACGACGAGCGCTTTTCCGACCACGCGACTTAGGCGTTCGGTCCCTTATATCGACCGTCGGATCGGAACCCGTGCGCCCTCGTCCGATCTCCGATCCGAACCGTAAATGCAACGTCGACTCGATGATATACCGATATGGCGCTAGGAATTTCCGACCCGAACCGGCTTCGGATGATCCTCGAAATCCTAAAAAGGGTCCTGCAACTTTTCATTAGCACAATTACGCGGCATTTTCACCACCGTTAAACTTGCACTGGGGTCCCTTTTCATTGGTCCACTTCTACTTCGAGGCATTAGAATATTCGGATGAAAGGATTGGCATCCCAAGACAATCGAAGCAGAAGGGAAAATGGGATTCGAAAAAAGTTACGTTCTTCATTTCGAGAGGTTAGAGGGAAGAAAATACAAAGCTTTACTGTTCCTATCCTCGCTTATCGTCGATTGACTAACATCTCTCTGTCTCTCTCTCTATCTCTATCGCATCGCAAAAGGGACTATAGTGATCTCGAAATCTAAAGCTTTTGGGTGGCACAGATCCCTAAGGAAGCTTCTCCTTCCCGCTTCGGCGACGAATCCGGGTCGGACAAGTCTCTTCCCTTTCAGGGTGCCTTTTATGGAATCGGATCCTTTTCACATCAAAGTGGATTTCGGAACATATGCTCTCTTTTTTGGACCTTATGCTTTAGCCACCTTCGGATGACGACTCTTTGCGGAAGCCCGGTTTGAGAATATTGGCCGCCAATGGCATGCTTCGGAAGGTCTAAAGGAAATGGATAGCCTTCGTCTTTGCACTTGCCCTACTAATCCTTCAGTCCACCTATCAAAAAAGCATTCTGCATCGAGCTGATTGGGCACTCGCTCGCTCACCTTTAACCATCTTTCACACATGATGTCGTGATTACGCAAGCCGGCATCTTCAAGTTCAATGCGGCTGAATGAGAAAAAGGAAACCAACTAGGAAGGGGATCGATAAAGAATAGTCTTTCCGAGTAAAAGAGAGCGCACATCTATTCAGGTACCACGGCGCTTGAGGATGCTTGGTTCACAAGCCCCCATCCATGCTTGACATGACGATATTACAGAAAATCAGATTCGAATTGTTTTCTCAGATCCATGTTGAATAGACAAATGGAGTATCCAGGTCATCTGACTTAGGAGGTAGCGATAGCTACTCCTACGATGCAACCTACCAATTTAATGAAGCTTCCAAATGCATTGGCCAAGGAATGGTCCGGACATGCCAAGGTGTTGAGGCGTTCTATTCTTGCAGTCGATAATTGATTAAACTCATTGCCTCCTGCATTGCATATTTAGTATAGAAGCTGACTTTCGATTTACCAGGGTAACAGATCATTGGCCTCCAAATCCCGATTGCAAGGCTGTAAAACTATTTATTCAATCATCTCCTAGAAATCAACTAAGAATGAAAAAATGAATAAGCATACATAAAGATGATGTCAGACACTGCATGCCTGTACATTTATGTGATTTCGGTTTTCTGCACATAAGAAATGCTCGACACTGAATGAATAAATTTGGAATGCCGATTTCGTCTCTTCTTTGGGTGACCAAGAGGGACTGTACACCAGAAAGTGTGTGGTTGTATGGAGATCCAGGTAAGACCTAACATCAAATGGAGCTTTCTTTGCTGAATCTGTGAGTCCAACTGGAAATGTGATTGAAAAGGATGCAATTTGAGCAGAGCCAGTGACATTAGTAACCAGACTCATGCACTTTGCAGGCGCCCTCATCTGCATAAACACTGAAATGCATCAAGCAATATACTTATGATTGCATAGAAACAACATCGACAAAGGAAGCAAGCGCCTCTCCCAATATAGAGGTTGGAGACACAGTTTCGGGAGCACAATAGATTAGTGTCGCTACTTCTGCTCTATGAGAGGAAGAAAATGTTGGACGAATGCAGATACCACATTCAGTCATCTTCTGGTGATATTAATAAAGTTATTTCAGAAGGTATATTTTGTTTAAAATTGCCACTGGAGAAAAATTCTTAATAAAGACTGAAGACTATACCAGTGGTGATGCCAATTGTAGACGGTAAGTGGCAACAAGATGTCCTACAGTGGAGAGTAAAGATACCCAACAAAGACCCATGCCGGGAGGATCGTTTTTCGAAAAAGCTAGGTACAAGATCGATCACTTGAAGAAGCAACAAGATGGGCAGAAGTAGAAAAGCAAAAATTAAAGAGCGCGGACAACTTAGTAACAATAACCTCTGTATCCGAAATCTAGTGATCTTCAGTACATCAGTTGTCACAGAGAGCATGAACAAACCCTATTCAGCACTCACTAAAAAATATTCAGGAAACAGACTGGAATACATGTGATGAATTAACTGACATAGCAAGAACATCCATCCCCACATATTCAAACAGACACGTAGATCATTCACAGGAGAAGGTACTTTTGTCCATTTTGCTGTGTCTATGATAAACTGACGTTTTGAGCCAATGACAGTCATTGCCCCATCTCAGTTTGCCTGGGAGCATTTCAAGACCTCAAAATGCCTAGTTAGAAGGTTGCTAATGGTGGTTCTGAAAACACATTGGACCATAACATTTTCCTATTATGAATCATGAATACCGCCACCTTCATTGCAATTTCATAGCTATAGTTGTAAAATATGATTCAAGAAGAAAGTAAAAGAAATGGAGAGCTTACAGTCACTGACCTTTAAGTATGCTTATCCCTAAGTCGTCAACTCTTGTCGTGAAGGCACTTCAAGTTTGAGCAATTTCATGAACTGCATAAACAAATATGAAATTCCTAATATTCTTGGTACATTAAGTTAGTGATGCTAGGAAATCACCTCTCAGAAAATTCTTATTCTTCTACGATGTCAAGCTTTAAAGTTCTTCAGTGAAGTCAAATAGACAGCAGAACATACGCATCACATACCTGAGATATCTTGATTTCCAGTTCATCCCATTCGGAAGATGGATCGCTTCCTTCCACTATCCCAGTCCCAGCATATATTAAAGCACCAAGACCCTAAAACCCAGCATAAGCATTCAAAATTTTAGGTTAATTCCTTAGAACTAATTTATGGGACAATGATGCACTTATCTTCACTAGATGCAAAGAGGCATTTGGATCCAGGGTACCAGAAGAATAGTTTCATTTAAAGGACATGCATCTAATTAATTAAAATAAAAATCTGGAGGGATCACCTTTCCAACCAAAGCTGACCTAATACCAACAGCAAACTCACTCTCTCCTCCTCCAAACCAGCCCACAGGTCCAGCATACATTCCTCGATCAAATACCTCTGCAAAAAAAAGCATCCAGGGAGAATAAAACATTAACATAGATGTACCAATTAACAATTGGTAGTTTGGAAAGCAAGCAAGCAGGGAGGTTCTCCCAAAGTGGTTCAGAAACAGAAGTTAGCAAGGCAATATTCTCATTAAGGCTGCCAGACACCAGACCACTAGAGCATTCTCTTAGTTGTTAATAGTGTTAAAGAATGAGCAAACATTCTGAGAGAAGTATCAGATTGTTGTGTAGCACATGCTTTAAATTTGTGAAACTAATTCAATTTTTCTATGGGAAATCCCATGTTTCAATTTATGCAGAGTAAGAAGTCATAACTTCCAACAATCCCAGCAAAACAACGGATTTTACATCATATTCACACCTTTGAAGATTGACAGCTGCCACCACAAATTAGAGGAATGAAAACAAATGGATATGCAACAGTTGGGTTTCAAATGAAGTTACCAGTTTCAGCAATTAAAAGCCTTGCTTCTTCTGTTGGAAATCCACAAACTGCTGGACTTGGGTGGAGAGAAGACAGAAGATCATACTGGCAAAACAATAGTCAGCTAAATTATGTAATAACCACAAAAGAAAAATTGAAAAAAAAAAAAAAAAAAAAAAAAGGGAAGGTAAATTGAACTCCATCAGAACACTCATCACCATAAGATGATAACAAACATCTAAAGATCAATCAGGATGATCATAATGGAAGGCGACCAGACTCTTACCTCATCATCTTCACTTCTCAATGTACCAGCCAGAACAGCATGTAGATGCTGAACTCTAGAAAGTTTACGAATTGCTTTTCTTGGTTCTATGACCACTCCACTACATACAGCCTACAAAAACAGCAATAGAAGTGAATTTACTGCTTCTATAGGTAAACAACATGTTACATATTTGTCCTCAGAGAACGTTAATCACTACAGTAGCAAAATCACAGTACAAGGTACTTCCTCCGAGATCATGATCATGAAGACAAGGAGAAAAACTAGCTTGCGCACTCTCTGAACGAGGACACTTTTATCAGTGTGTCAATTGTCAAAGTTTTTTTTTGCCGGTTATGTGGTCATGCTAGTATGGAGTAAGGATCTAAGGAAACTGATCTCCCTTCCTTTCAAGGAAAACTTATAGATATTGAGTAAAACGAAACATGGGTGTTCTTTTGCTCCTCCCCTCACAGCATGCCAACTTCATGCATCCACAACCCTCATTAATGTTGGTAATGATGGCTTGGGGTCATCCATGCAAAGATACTTTAAGGCCCATCAGCATGTAAAGCTACTTTCGAACTATGAGTACAAGTGACTAGTTATTGAGAAAAACTCACATCATATGCAAGGAACACTTCAAAAGGTGAATACAAAAGACTTGCCTCTAATTTTCTTCTTATGCTCTCCCGCACTATAGTAAACTCTAGATGGTCCTTTGGACTGAAAAATATGAATAAGAGGAAAATTAGAGAGAAACTGGAGAGAATGCACATCTGAAAAGTAGCACACAGTGTTAAAAGGTCTATTTCTGTAGCGAAAATATAGACCTTGAAAGCAAATCAAGTTCTATTTGGAGATCCGAAGCCACTGATTCACCTCTAGCACGTGTTCCAGCCAAAGCCTCACTGCTGATACTAAGCCAGGTTCTGTGAAATAGTTGCTCTGGCTATTCACAAAGTTTATTCAAGTCAAAAACAGAACACCCATAAATCCCAGAGAGAGAAATTAAGATATGAAGATAATTGTAATTACCGTGTTTCCAATGAATGCTGGAGCATTAGGCGGCTGAAGACAAAACTGATAAGCATTTTCCCCTTCAATCTGAAAATTTGGTTTTCACATTAGTGTCCTAACTGATGAATAAGCCATGATATAAGTCCAATATGCAAACCAATACCTGTAAACAAGCAAGCCATGTTATAGGATCAATGTCTGTAGCAGTAAGGAATCTGCTGCTCCGTGCTAGCACAACCTAAATTCAGAGACAAACAATGAAAAACCAATAAGAATCCAATGAAAGGAGAATAAGACGCGTTTTCAGGGAGAAAAGACGGTATATCAGAACAAATATAACAGTCTGATGGTATGAGTAGAAAAAGTGACACTCTTAGAAACCACCGACAACAGCAATGATACGCATTTACCATTCATTACCTTAATGAGGGCAGAGTCATCACCATTAATCATCTGCAAAGTTCTCTTCACCGCAAGATCCCAGTAGTTCATGCTGGGAACGTGATTACTACTTAAGATGAATGCTTTGGGCACTTCCTTTCTTAACTTCATCACAAGTGACGATATCTACAAAATTCAAAACCAATGCAGTCATCAGATGCACAGTCCTTGCATCTACAGAGCGTGGCTTAATCAGAAGTGTTGAGGGAACAAGTGATCAGTTGTCCAGGAAATGAAGATAGACCTGGTTTATAGTAGCTTCCAATGAATTTATGGCCTTTTCCCAAGTCCAAGAAAGAGCATTGTCCCATGCAATGGTAGCCGCAAGCATAGAGCTCTCTTCGAGCTCATCAAACTCAACCTGCCATTAACTAGAAGAGTCTACAATTAGTACTCCAAAATCAATAACTCCTAATTTGTCCTTCAAAAGAACGGCACTAGTTTTTACCTGAGGAACGATAAAATAGAACGAACCAAAAGCCTCCCACTCTGGCGACACGTTTGATCTTGCATCGAAGCGAATCGCTCCATAAGCACGGATCAAAGGGCAGCTTATGGAGAGAAACCTATAAAATTGAATGGAAACGAACTCTCAATTATGGTCAATCGCAAATATCTCCCACAAACCCCAGCAAAAACGATTCGTCTCATCTGCTAATTCCCCAATCACTCTTTTGCTGAAGCTTCATCTAGCTGAACTAAGTTCATGAAAAAACGGAAAAATCGAAGCGCCCAGCCTAGCTGCTCATTCGAGTTCATTCCAATTGCGATGTACACAACACGGATTGACTTTGTTCATGCGCTCTAGATTGTATCCATCTATACAGAACAACCGGGAGACAAAAACGAGAGCCGCGAACGGCGTTACCTTTTGATGGACAGCCAATCCTCGTAGGAGAAGGGGCGGACGCGGCGGAAGAACACCGCGGAGCCGACGCCGGCGACGCTGACCAGCCTGTGCTCCGCCCGGCGGCGGAGACGCCCGATGCCGTTGCCGCTGCCGCTGCCGTTGCCGCCGGCGACGGGCGGCGGCGGCTCGAGGGAGCAGTCGGAGCCGCCGCCGGAGCTCCGGCCGGAGAAGAAGCAGAGGGGGAGGAGCTGCCGCTGGGAGTGGAGCCAGTCGATCGCCTCGATCTTCTCGTGGATCGGCACCTGCCGGCGGGAGAGAGAGAGAGAGAGAAGAGCAATGAAAAATCGCGCGGGAAAAGAAGCGGAAATTATTTATTCTATTTTTCTCCTCGTTGTGCTCAATCGGAGCAACCAATCCCGGTCGAACACGTGGGCGAGCACCATTGGCCAGGATTCTATCGAAAATGTTATCCGTTGACGACCGCGACAACGACGCCGCTTTTGGCCAGTTACGGCGGACGACACGAAAGCTCTTTTTGACTTGCCTGGAGGCGGATAATGCCGGAGCCGGCGACCGGGGGGCTCGCCTTGAGGGCGGCGACGGCCGAGCCGAGGCGGTCGGCGGCGAGGCCCGGGGTGGCCACGGCCGGGAAGCTGCGGGTCTCGGCGGTGCCGATGGGGGCCGCGGGGTCCCCCTCGCAGCCGTTCATGGACAGCGAGCGTGGACTCCGGTACCTCTGCAATATGCAAAGGAAACGCCGAACGTCAAAAACTAAAGTCGCGGAGACAGGAACGGAGGACGAGAAAGAAGTGGGGAAGCGACGAGCATTGTGTTCAGTTCCATACGCGCGCGGGGAAGTGGAAGGAGAGCCTGGAGGCCATGGATGATGGGCCGGAAGCGGATGAGGACGACGGCTCCGGCGAGTCGACGAGGCCGGCGAGGAAGCGCCCCACTCCTCCACCTCCTCCGGCAGCGGCAATCGCCATGAAAGTTGGGGGAGAGAGAAAGAGAGGGGGGTGTCTTCCTTGTTTGTGCTATGCTACTGGCTTGGTGGAGATGCTATAAATATTCAAAATGTTCATGTGCCACACAGAGAGGAAATGCCTCTCTCCCTATAAACAATGGTTATTGCTTCTTTTTACAGTTGTTTGTTTGTTCGTTTCCGTTGCGCTGTAAGACACGTGATGTGTTCACTGTTCAGGGCGCCGCCGGTGGACAAGCGCGTTGAAGTTCGCATCTTTTTCTTATTATATTTTTCCCTTGTATTTCGTCCTCCTTGTTTCGGACATGCTTGGCGGGAATATTGCTCCTTGCTCTGTAGGAGCTCGGCACAATTTTACATCGAATACATGATGCGGGCGACGGAATTTCCTGTGAAATTTCCACCTTTCCTGAGGTATGCATCGAAAATTAGTTCTAACTGATGAAGTTGTTCAAATCTTACTCAATGACAAACCTGCCTCGCAGCTCGCCGGAGAGAAGGACAATGTCATCTGTGGTACACATCAGCTCACGGCCTCTTATAAGGCAGACTCTGGTCACCTTCCAGCCTTAAAAATTGGACCTCGAACAAAATTTTTACATTTTGCCCCTCTTCGAAGATGAGTACCTGAACTGACGATGCCCAGAGGCGATTTCTTTATCCCCACAAGCCGCTAAGGTTTATGGGCCAGTGCCCGTCGAAGAAGATACAGAACGACACGGTGAAAACAATGAACGATATGAGCCAACTTAGGATGGCGAAAGGATTTATTTCATTAATTTTGAGCGAGGACTTCCCCTGTTACAGCTGAAAATTTCAGGGCAAGCCAAGTTACAGCGTTTGCTAATCACTAATTTACAACAAATGCCGCTAAATTACAGCCTAGAAAAGAGGCGACATAAGAATTCAGGGGGGCTAAGAGCATGTTGTTCTCTATTCCTCCTCCAAATCAAGCCCGGCAATCCGCTGACGTCTCCTGTCGAATACTACTTTGAATGACTCGCGTTCCGCCCTGATTCGCTCCTGGAACGTGCTCCTCTGTCTCTTCAGCTCACCGCTACGGCTCCAGATCAAATTACCTTCTTCAGGCAATGGGTTTGACTTCTGCGGTTCCAGGAGCCACACACAAGAAGATTCAAGAATCAGCTAATGAAAGTAAATGATAGGACGAGAAATATGTACGCCGTTACTCGGGATGCAGGGGAAAAAGTCGCATTTTAATGGATCTCAAAAAAAGAAGTCCAACCAATCATTAAGTGGCGCACGTGCAGCCCTATGGCTATTTACTTGCATCTGAAAGCACTAAAAGGGAATAGCGATAGGAAAAACAGAAAAATTTGTTTCCCTTTAGTATAATTCAGACCGTTTGAGATTCAAAAGGTTATCAAGGCCAATTTACCCACCAAGTTGTATCCAGCACCTGGTCCAATCACCAAAGACGATGCATTGGCCTTCTTCGCAGCACCAATCAAAAACCCAGTATTTTTAGCCTGAAGTTCATAACATCATGTACAAAAAGTGAGATGTAGAAGAGACAAGAAAATGTGCAAATAGCCAAAGGAAATCTAAATTTGCATTTTCAATTTATCCAAAAGGAGGTTTATGCCTCGAATTTAGCAGTATATCAGGAAAGAGATACTAGAAGACTATCACATTTATTAGGGACAAAAACAGAGATGCAGTTGCCAAAGGAAAGTTATTTGTTTGCCAGGGAACTTTTATATGCCAAATGTTTTATCAACACCTAAGTGATATCTTCAAGCAACCTTTGCATGATATCCATCGATTTAGTTCTAGGTCGAAAAGCTTTCACTAGTCAGCTGTGGACAAACTCCACAAAACTCTAATAAGTAAATTAAACACTAGAAGTACAAGAGGTTCCCCGGTGCATTAATAATTACTGACTATGAGATTGCACTTAAACTATATGGCTAGGCCAGCTAAATATAACCTCCTCCAACTGTAATTATTTAGAAAATAATCATATGAAAATTAGAAGAGACCTGATCACCCCAGCGTACAGATTTTCCTCCCTTCCCATATGTTTGAACCAAGCCAGAAAGAGCAGATACACTGGTTCGCATTTCAACCTTTTCTTCGTTTTCATGTTCCTCTAGGTTCTCTGACCACTTACTCCTACCCAATTCTCTCACTTCTGTTATATGGTCTCCTCCTCCATCCCCTCTCTCTTCATCTTTGGAGAAATCTTCTGAAAATATTGGGGAAACGAGGTAAGCTGAAAAAACCATCAAAACTAGGAACTCACAAATAAAAGGCATAATGCATGTCAGATAGTACAATAGCAGCAAAATGCAAAGCACAAAAATATCTTCTGAAATAGTTAAATCAATCAAGCTCCCTAAAGATCTGGAAATGGAATATCACAAAAAGATATGCGCCAAGTAATTAATTTATATAGAAAGCACCCAGAGAACGGCTGGGACTCACATTATGAGTTCTCACAAGCGAACATTTTTACCAAGCAAAATAGCATCTTGGTTAAAGAAACCAGTTCCATCGTTACTCAAAGGAAATAAGCTGAAGATAACGACTCAGCTTATTTTTTATTGAATGGATCATACTGGAAAGAATAACTTTTGGGCAGATTTGACTCTAGGACTGCAGGATCTTCTCTTTTTCAGAGACTTGTAGACATTAAATCTGTTTCACTATGTTGCAATGGAAACACTCCTAAATCCAAGCGATTTCATTGGTTGTCAGCATAGATTGCATATAGAATTAGAATAATGGTAGAGCGCATTTAAGAAAATCTAAGCATCTTCTTATGGAAAGGAGCAGGTCACTGCATAAACTATGTCAGAAAAGGCTGCTATACTGTTCTCAGTAAAGTAGTTAAACAGCTAGTGGAAGAACACTCTGGAAAGAAGCAAGTTTCAATGCTCCCCAGAAATTTCTTTCAGTGCATAATGGACGCATCATTTCTAACTTTACTGATAAATCACACCCCCTTTGGTATGGACCAGGTCAACGACATGACATGAGATCAGAACATCCGAAGACAATTTCTACCCCAGCGGTAGTATCATCAACACAATAAAAAGTTACAACTTCCAGATTATAGCAGGATTACCACAACCAAAAAACTACTTTTAGACGTGATAAGTCGACTAACTCCAGATTGAATCCCGACAACCAACTTCACAGTGGATCCAATTTTCATGACAAGGGCTCGCATCCATGCTCCCAAAAAATTGAAAACTCTTAACATGACATTTAGCATGAACAGATGACCTTCACATTTAAAAGCAATTTTAATCACAACAAGGACTCAGAAGTATGCTTCCAAAAAATAGAAAACTCTGACATCATAGTATGAACAGATGCATGCATATAAAATGTTTGTCGGATGATACAGATCAAATTGAGAAGGCTTTCAAATCCAAAGCTCAGAATTTGACTAATCTTTTCCTGAATCAATAAATCAGAAGAACCATGAGAGTGAACTTGAATATACCATGTGGTGCATCACCATCAGGAGGAGGATCCTTGGGATTCCCTAATTTTTTTCCTTCCACTGCGGGTAGACTTTCATCCTGATCATCCTCCATATCCATGTCCACCTGGAACACAGGAAACTATATGAGATTCCCAGTACTATCTGGATCTCCCAACGAACTAAATTGTAATGTAGACTTCATAATATCTCCAAAGAGTCATCCAAAAACGAATACAACATATTGGTCTTCCAGAAGAGTGGTGTTCTAAACTAAATTCCACTGATGGAAGATCATTTACACCTATAAATCGAGGAAGCACACTAAAGGGCCTGTTAAGACAAATATTACCCAGCCATGCATTTAGCAGAAATTGAATAATGGTCCAAGCCTTTACAGCTTAAGTAAACCAAGAAAGTGTCAATTCACAGATGAAAGACTTGTTACTGGAAAACTTGCACGAAAGACGGCTTCACACACTATGTGAATACATATATCTTTTCTATTCGTGTAGCATAGATTGCTATTTAGTGGATTAAGCATGTCAACACAAATTATGTAGATCCCACTAAGATGCAATTAAAAACAAGTGCACATTATATTACCTCTTGAATTCCACTTTCCTTGAGATCATCTCCACGGAATAATGACTGCCATGCGATAGAATAACACAAGTTAATTGTATTTCAGGAACAGAAACATGTAAAATATAACCTATTGTATTCAATGAACACAAACAAGTAATAAATAACCTTAATTCACACAGCTCATAAAACTTTTGCATAACTCTCTAAAAGTTAGGATCTAGGGAAAATTAAAGGCTCTCAAACCTTAACATCAAGTTGCCAATATAAGGCTGGAGCTTCTTCCCACTGTCCTGCCATCTTTTGTATGTCATCAAGGGTAAAACCATGGACATTCCTAGCAGCACAACCCTAAATCCAAGACAAGGCAAATATATTATGCAAAAAGCCAGACAGGAATAACCAGACGTATGTAAGCCATACACTCGACACAGAGGGCCCTGGCCGCCCTGCCTAAATCAAAGCTAGTATACCCAGGATTTATCTAAAACTCAAAGCATGATATTTTGAATAGAACAAAGTTAATGCAGAAATTCACCTCCGGGTCCTTGTATGCTGCTTCTAAAATGTAAACTTCATAGCCTGATGACTGAAAAGAGAAGGGAAAAATTAGGAAAACCAGAAGAGAACATGAACATCACATTGTGATGGAGCTACCATCACAACCTATAATTATTAGATAAACTAAAAAGGGCTTTAGTTTTAGCATGAGTATTTCCCACTTCTCCAAAACCATGCTCTCTTCCACATTCTCCTCTCCCAGTCTATCAACTCATGCCTTTAAGATCATAAACTAGGAGCCTTGCTAAAGATGTGGATCAAGATGAAGATTTAGTCTACGAAAAGTGGCAAAGAGTTGCACGCCCTCACGAATAGCACAAAATTTCCGCCATCATCCTTTCCTTAGGAAGAACTTAAGATTTCTCTGGATTGACTTTTACTTTTCGCTTGACCTAAACCTCGTAATTCACACACTTTGACTTTAATTAAATCCAAAACTCCTTAAACTTGCACAACCTTCAAATATTGATATGTGAATTACCATATAATCTTTTCATAATTTTTTACGATTTGAATCATAACTTTGGTTAGACAGTAAAAAGGTAATTTTTTGCTTTTTTAAGTGTAAACAAACAGGCCCTTAAGTTCTCCATAAGAAGAGAATTAGTTGATCTGAACCAAAAGACAAGCCCAGTGAGGACAGCCTTACTGGTAAATTAAGCTCTAGTTTGCCTGAGCACTGCATATCTTTATTCATCGACAAAGAAACAAAGACCCAGAGTGCTTGAGAGACCTCAACAAGTAAAGATTCTCTGACATTATTGTCCCACTAGTATTTCTAATGTTACTTTCAGAGACCTTATTCGAATTTAGGGGATGCTGCTCCAAAATAAGTCTAGCCTAACCTTTGCAAGACCAAGTGGTACTGAGTTAAGGCCTTAAACCACCACACCACCACCCCCCCCACAATTAAAAAAAAAAAAAAAAAAAGTCCCACAAGTCCCACCCCTTCTTTTTCTTTCCCCACGATTACTTATGAAAAAGTGAAGGTGAATCATTACATTCCACATCCGATATATTTGCCAACCCCAAAAGCAAATCTAGATACTGCTGTGAGAGAGGAAAGAGGGGGCAAGGAAAAGAAGATGATTCAGTAAATGTAGTAGTGGTTGGACAAGGAAAATACTGTGTCAAAAACTCCAGCTTTCAAAGTCAATCTTGGTACTTTGAAAAACTAGAATTGTTCAAGCAGGCCCTGTGAGGATGGAATATAGGGGATTAAAATCACGCTTTTCAGATTCTCTTATTTTAGCAGGCCCTCTCTGGTCTCTACTGTCTATTTGTGAAGATCAGAACAGGGAAATTATGAAGCTTTAACGTTTTTAATCAGTGAGAAATGGAGGACAACGTTATCTGTTGACCTATCACTAGAGCTCCCTTAAACTAGTCCGCCAAATATTTTCCCTTTTTCTGACCTCAAAATGGTCCTATCAGGAATAGAGCTGGACACCCAGCTTAAAGATGTAAGACATACACCACTGTGGCACTCAAGACACTAGTGCGAATCCCAAGAGAATAACTGTGATTTAAGTGAACACGGCAACAAACACAGAGAAACATAAGGCAAATCAAAAGACTTGTCACATACGCAAGGACCAGGAGCCCTAGAACATTCCAAGGAAACATGACATGTGAATGCAAATGCTCGCAGGGGTGGTGAGATAAGAGATTGAAGATATACCTTCCCAATTGCCCAAAATTGAGCAAAATCAGCAACCCGCAGATTGCGGTCATCCACTAAGACCAGGCACACATACCAGGAAGAAAAGGGTCAATTGCCGAACCATAAACTGCATTGGTGGTTAGTTAAAATGAAGGCAGTGCATTGACACTGCATCCACTTAATGTACAATCAAAGTGTCAATTACTGGTCGCATGATGGTGAAACTAGCAACTCTTTTTTGAGATGTATGAAACTAGAGCAACTTGAAATGTCTTCTTCAATGATTAACCGATCCTTAAGGTGCAACATCCTTAAGTGTAAAAGCACAATTCAGTTTTCTACCAGCGAAATCACAGACAAAATAGAATACGCTACATATAACCATTGCCACTACAGGCATCAAACAATCTAATCAAAGAATAGGGCAAAGCCCCATCATCTTTAGAGTTCATCTAAACTGAGCTTGAGATATAAATATTTGCCTCCAACGGCACATAAAAAGACAAAATGGAAGTAGATATTTAAAATGAAACGACTCCAAATTTCTATGGCTACATAAACCAAAATAGAATATCCATACCAATTACAAAGGTGAAAGTTCCCTCCTCAACAGTCTTTTTGTATGCTTTCAGCATGCTTGACCGGTAAGCCTAAAATTGAAACAAAAGAGATCAACTACCCTTCTAAATGACTTAAGATCGAACAATGTGAAGCGAAACAGAAATATCCTAGATTTCATGATTGCAGTACAGATGTATCATTTACAGGAGAAATTCAAGCCAAATCCAATTCAACTAGTATTCCTCCATTCAATTTCATTTCCTACATTTGACAATTATCAAGACAGAGATGCTAGAACAGCTGCAGATTGGTCTATTTCTTAAAGCTTGTTTTGTCTCCACTCTTTGTTTCTACACCCACTTTTATACCCTCTTGGTTGTATATTACAAATTCTAAGACCGTCTTGTCTTCTTCCTATGTAATTTCTCCATTGCCAGAAATAATAACCTATTTGTCACACAGAGTATGCTTTACCTCCTCCATTTCAGGTTCATAACAATACTCCATCACTTTTTTCACAGCAGCCTTCTTGCCTTTGCTTGCAGCTGAAGACTTTGAAGCTCCATTCTCATCAATCTGAAAAAGTAGATGAAGATTATGAAGCTCTTCACAAAAAGAAAACCATGCAATGCCATAAACAAAAGGCCAAAACATAAAAGTCAGGACATATATAGCATCAGAAAATTATAGAAATTCCAAACCTTTTCAACTTCGGTCATGAAATAATCATCAATAGAATAAATGCGTGGAGCACTACCACCATTTTCAACCTCAAGGTCCCGCAGCATCTTGGCTAGGTAGCTCTTTCCACTTCCTGGCATAAACAAACACATCGACCATAAATATGTTTCCAATTGACAGTAGGTGCATGACCAATTGCATCCTTCGGCTCACATTTTCATGTTGACAGCATATAATCATGCACATGACACAAAGCAATGATTTTTTCCTCTTTTTCAGCCAAAAGACATAGCAACAGTAGATATCTACATTTGCTATATGAAAGTGATCAAGCTGACAGATTTCTTAACACAGCCTCCCCAGCATCTACCTCAACACTTTCCAGATAATTTACTAAATTTCACAAACCTTTCTCAACCCCCACTACTCAATGAGAACATAAATGATCACACAAGCAACCATCCGACAAACATCAGTTAACAAATTTCCACTAAATTTAACATCTGTGAAATATACATAAGTATGACAACATTGGAAATCAGATGGCTGATCTCTATCAGAAAAGTTTCATATTCCTCGCCCTTACTGAATTCAGCAATCGGATGTTTTCACAAATTTCGCTACATATGTGAAACTTAATAACATGCAGTGACCCTGTTTATTTCCACCCAGCATAATAGCTCCTAGAATATGACTGGCCACAACACATACGGTAACAACATCATTTCAAGTTTGACAAATCAGAAGCAGGCATTCACACTGATTTTTTGTACAATTACACTCAAAAAGCGATTAACTTAATATAAAGGTAAAAAGAGCAGAATTAAGATCATATATTTTACCTGGAAGCCCTCTAAGAATTATGACAAAATGATCAGGTCGACCGATTCTATGAGGTGGCTTAAAAATATGGGAAGCATCGACAATTTTTGGCTTCTGCGAAGGCAATTGCTGTGATGGAAGCTGTGGACCCTGCCCAGAATACTGCCTCATTGAGTTCCCTTGCATGGCCTTATATTCCTTGAAAAACACCAAACAATAGATATCGACACGTGATCAGCATAAGATGGACCAACAAGATTGAAAAACATGTAAAGAAAGGACATATAAAAACCACACCTCTGGGACAAAGCCAGCAGACACAGTAGGAGCTTGTCCACTGCGGTAATAGTGCCGAAGGTGATGATTTCCAGGTGCTGGAGGGTACGTAGGAGACACTCTAGAAGAGCTCGAAGGCAAGGGAAACAGAGAACTCGGCGGTCCCAATGGCAATGGTGAATGTGCCTTCTGTTCTGATGAAGGGTAACCGGACGGATCAAGAGGCAGGGGTGGCGGAGGAGATGGAGGGAGCGGAGGGCGAGCAACGTTCATGCCGGGCCCAGCAGGATGTGGCGGGTAACCTCCTCCTGCGCCTAAACTCGGGGCACCATATGAAGCCATTCCAGGGAAATTCTGATACCCAACTGGACCATGATTGGCATAAAATGGCTGATTTCCATCTCTTAGCTCAGCATGTGCCAAGTGATTTTGCACCTGCCCTGGTTGAATTGCATGAGGCTGATGCGGTGGCTGATAACTACGACCGTAATCGTCCCTCGAAACGCCACCACTCTGGCCAAGATACATTCTTTTCATGCCGGGAACTTCAGCCTGATACTCATTTGCGCGTTTCTGCATATTGTATTGCTGTTCACCGTCGGACGGGATACTCCCATTCCCATAGCTCTTCTGCATATTCTTCGCGCCCAATTCGCCCGTCCCATCCCTGCTAATATCAAAACCATACCCCGTGTTCCCGCCTGCCGCGGCCCCATGATCCCGAATCAGCTTCAATCGACGCTCGTCGTCGAACGAAGCCCCAGGAAAAGCATCCCGATTCCCATTGGCGTAGCCGCTCAAGCTCGGATCGCCACTCGGCTCCGCCACTCGCATCTTCTTATAGCTCCTCTCGCCCTCCCCAACGAACCCATTGGCGCCGCCATAACCATTCGGCCTCGGCCCGAGACCGTCCTGCCGGAACCAATCCGGGTGCTGCCCGAGATCGCCCCCGCCGTGATCGGGGTACCCGTGGCGGTGATGATTCCTCGGATCGCCGAACCCGTGACCGTAGTAGGGCGGCGGCGGGGGAGGGGGAGAGACGGCGGGTCGGTACCCGTGGAGGCGAGGGTCGGGTCGGGCGGAGGGGAACCCGGGGGCGGGATGGAAGGCGGAGGACGGGGGCGGCGGCGGCGGAGGCGACGGGGGGCAGAAGGGGAAGTGCGGGGCGGAGCAGACGGGGCAGGGGCCGCTACCTGGAGGAGGCGCGGGGCGCCATGCGCGGTGATCGGGATCCATCGCCGAGGCGGAGCAACGGGATTTTCATAGACGACTTCTTCTTCTTCTTCTTCTTCTTCTTCTTCTTCTTCTAGAGAGAGAGAGAAGAGAGAGAGAGAGAGAAGGAGAGGGATTTAGGGTTTCTGAGACGAGCGGGGAGAGGGAAGGAGACCGCGCGGGGTTTCGGGTCTGCCGAGGCGAGGACGAAGGAGGAGGACGAAGCAAGCGTCGTTTGGTCCGGTCGAGGTGCACAGCAGTCGGTGTCCAACCGGAGGCCGACAGCGACAGATCTGGACCGTCAGATCACATCATTTTCTCTTTTTAAAAATTAATTAATTAATTAATATCTTAAAAATCTCAAACCCATACTCTTATAATATATTAAAAATTAATTTTTAATCACAAAAAAACTCAAATTAATATACATATGACGAATTTATGCCAAATGACCACAAATAATACACCTGTAACAATTTACATTAAATTAATTTATTCGGCCATCAAAAATCTTAAATTAGTACATTTATAACAAATACACAATGATAGAACTACAAAAAATAAAAAGTGAAATTAATAGTTACATGTTATCCAACTCAATAATTTGACAATAAAAATTAACCATAGATAAATTTGTCATAAATATATTAGTTTGAGATCAATTTTATTAAAGTATATTAATTTTGGGTCAAATTAGTTTTAGGAAAATTTATTATAAACTTATCAATTTGTGATTTTCATGATATTAAACTTATTGTAAATATGTAAATTTTTTTGGTGTCGCTACTTTTACTACAATGTGATATAAATATGATGTGGCATTATTAATAATTTTTAAGAATAAGCGACATTGATGCGATGCTACACATCATTAAAAGTTAATAAAAGTAAAACCTGAAAAGGCTAAAATAAATCAAATGAAGGAGGCAGTGATTGAAAATGATCGAAGCTCCACCGTCGTTCCGACGTGGGTTGATCGCCACAGGCTGTCAACCCCTGCAGCAAGCAAGGCTTGGCCTAAGTGGCGTCGAGCTTGAGCATTGCGATTATGCTTCCCAAGATATGGCCCCGTTTGGTTCAGCATTTCCAAGGGGCTTTCAGCCCCGAAAGCCTCTTGGGAAAAAATTTGAAGTGTTTGATTCAGCATTTGGGGGGTACTTGGTCAAATGCTAACATTCCAAATGCGTGTGAAATGCTGAATGTCCAAGTAGCAGCACCGTCATGTGGTCAAGCAATGATTCAAGTATGGGCTGAGCTCAATGCCTTGAAAATTGATATTTTCAACCCCACCACCTTTAATTGCTCACGACTCTGGTGAAGTCTCGAGGTCCAGGGGTCATGGGGGTCGCCAGCTTTGAATCTAAATTTGACCTCAAGGCTCGCGATTGTCGTGGCAAAATCTGGTTTACCAGTTCGTGGCTTCTAGATTATTGTCTTCACGAGACTAACCCCTCGTGTCACATTTGCGAAAATTTGAAATCTCGTGTCTAAGAGCAAGTGACGACCACCTAGTGGGTGAATGAGTGAGTGCTAACAAATGCCATCGAAGGTCTAGGTGGCGATGGATAGTGACAAAAAAGAGTTAAGAGGGGGTAAATAGATGTTTAAAAGAAATATTGACAAATAACTATGGAATAAAATAAGTTGTAAATAAATTTTGTATGAAAAATAAAATCAATTTCCCGAAACACTAGACTTTTAATAGATATTCAAAATCTATTGTGTGATGAAACAAACTTCTAGAATAACTTAAAATAGTGCAACAAACTTAAATAAGGAGAGTTAATAAACAAGAGAATTACATATAGATTTTATAGTGATTTAGCTTAAATTAAGCATATTTCCATGTTATCAATCTACTGGTTGGATTCCACTTTATTAATCATAATAATTTTGAGTACAAACATCTAGTGATAAATCACACAATCTCACTAAATTATTTTTTTTGTATTTCTTTCACGATCACAAACATCTAAACTCATGAAAGACAAGTGTATGATAGAAGTTTACTCATACTTTGAAATTTTAGATTTTACGCTTCGTCTCTTACTTACTCTGTAATCTTTAATCTGCTTAAATACTCATTCAATTTCAAACTGGTCGTTGGATACTAACTAAAGGATCGTTTTCCAATCTACCCAACAGATCTATATCAATAAAATTAAGTAACCGTTGAGTGACGGAAACAAAATTCCCATTTGATTCCAATCGCTTGAACAAATAGAATATTATTTTCCATAAGTAGAGCTTTTTTGTTTAAGAAGTTCTCACTTTCATGAACCAATTGTCAATCAAAATTATTTTGACGTAGAATCCAAATTAAATCACTATTCGTTATACGTTTTGGGTTTGTGTCATATTCTATCAAGTTGTTTTGTTTTGAATTGACTTCATTCGAAACATGCTATGTTTAGAATCATGTTATGTCATTCTAAACCTATCATGTTCCGGACCTTGTCACATTCCGGATGTCTCGTTTTGTATGTAAAGTTTGAATGTTTTCCGTTCGAAATAGATTTTATAATATGAACTTTAAGTCCGAATATATTCATCCTTAGAATTTACTTTTAAACATATTTAGCTCCAAAGTCTGAATACAGTATGAATAAGTTCAGCTTCAACGTAGATTTATAATTTCTTCAAGTATAATATTTGACAATGTCCTTTACACATTCCATCATTTACATAGTGGCTCATGTGTTTGATTTATTTTATCATCTTTAAAACATTATAAAAGATTTTCCTAACAACAGATGATAATGACTGAACAATCGCATCCAATTTTCGATGACAGTTTTAGACGAAATTGTGCCGGAATGTATACGTGCCGCCCAATTTTTAATTTGACTGCTGGTGACACGAGAAAAAATTTCATGGTTTTTTTTTTTTTTTCCTAATGGTCTTTTCCCTTTTTAAATAATGGTCCCGGCGATGGCGGGTATGGGGATCGGGTATCGATCAAACGTTTTAGAAAACAGGCCGGGCCGTGCCCAAAACTGGGTATCAAAAGGCCAGCTCAATTCTGTCGGACCAATTTTTCGTCCCCCATATGGATTGGAGACAATCATTCCCCGCGATCAGGATCCGGTTAGCTCGAGCATGAGATGAGATGGAACCGAATTTGCTATCCAGGTCGACCCGTCAAAGGACAAAACGAACGGTACGTTTTCCCTACTCCGATCGGGCCGATATTCAAGAGCTCCGAGTATTTGGCGACTACCCGAGTAAGCCTTCGCAACCGTCCGGCTTAAGCAAGCCCGTGGATCGATCCGCTCATGATCCGCTCCATCACGGGTCTACTCCGAGCACGTCGGCTTTCGGATTAGTTGATTTCGACGACTAGCGAGTGCATTGTGGTATCACATGAATCTTAAAATCTTAGCAGATGAGCACAAATTGGCTTTTATTTCCAGCGACTCAGTTCAATCATCAAAGAGAAGCCACGGCCACAGCCACGTAAAAGCAGATATTCGGTCTGGCACACGATCGCACGCTCCCGACATAGCACAACGCTTTCGCGTCTCGTGGCGTGTCGTCTCCGATTTTTAGAGTCATCAGCAGATTATTGTGGAATGTTACCGTACCGAGTATTGACGAGATGTTCTGGGTGCACGGTTCCTCGTGCACTCATCTCTTTCTTCCTCGTGGCGAAAATCAGGTAGGTGGCGGGACTTCCCAGTGCTTTGGCAGCGGGCCGACATCGTATATGATCTCCCTGTGGCAAGACCACACGAGCTTTATCGCTTCCGGAGTACCAATTCCCGCACCCCTCGGGTCTCCGGCAGGCCCAAACCTGAAGCAAAATATATGAACAGTGATCTGTATAAGCACATAGAGCTCTTAAGCTGTCAACTGAATGGCGAAAAATGTTCCGTTTCTATCTACCAGTGATTTTGAGGAGCTCCGGTTGTTCTAGCCCTCAGTCCAGCATATGTTGTCCCGTTTACTGTTTGTCCGATAACTTCCTGCAGAACGGCTCTTGCCAATCAAAACTAGAGACCGAAGCATACAGGAGCGGACTCAACAGGGAAGAAAAGGAGGGTTTTTGAGCATTATCCGAATATTTTTAACAAACAATAAGAAGAGAAACAAAAGTTTGTTGAGGAGCATAAGAATAGGGACAGAAAACTCGCCTGAAGAAAGAGGGGATCATTTGAAACTACAGCCGCCGTCAAATGAGCGTGCATCCGCTCAAGAGCGTCAAGAATCTTCGGCAGTTGATCATCCTTATACTCGGTCACAATCTTCAACAATTGATAAGTATCAAAGGCATTAAAATTAGACAACCAGAAGCGCTGGCAAATATGTCTTTTCTCATTCAAACTTATGTACTGCTTCATTCAGACGACGCGGATGGCCATATATAAATAGTCTAAACAACTGATATTGCGTGTAGCTTAAAAAGATATATGGAGAACAATTATGCCTCTATGCATCCCAATAGATCCACCAGGAATCTTCATTTTTCAATCAACGAGTTACCTAACAAAGCATCAACCTTTTTCCTAAGATTTCTCCAAATAAATCCGACTAGAAATGTTGAACGATTTTAGCCAAGTGAACCGGACTATTACTGGCACAAAGAGAAGCATACTATTTCAGTCAAATTAATTCATACATAGAATCTTTTCCTGAATACCTGGAATGGTCCGAATATTTCTCTCGTGACGAGCTTGAAGTTTTCTTCCTTCAAAATTTCATCAATCGGAACATAAACTGCTGTTGGCTTTATGGCACCATATATATGTGGTATAGAATGATTCTCCAGAGGTTCACCGCCAAAGAGCAGCTTTGAACCTGGTATGCAAAGCAAGCTACTCATGTGATCTAACATTTGTCCAGTCGTAAACTGCAACAAAGAAAGGAACTTAATCAACGAATTATTTATTGAGGTACATGAAGAGAGGTTGTATAGGAAAAGAAAAATATCAGAATTGCTGACATGTCAAAAACTAGATCCAAACATCATAATCCAATTTGAGTGATTTCATCCATCCAATTTTGCTAAAAATCAGCATGCCACGTATCTAATTCCGAAATTCCAGTCATATTTAATTGATCCCCCAATACAAAGGCCAATCAGATGATCACTTAAGTCAGTGTGGCTCCATAAAGAGACACTGACACATTCTCTAGCACAATTCTCATCCATCAAGGAGAGAATATCATTCTCCGCAAAAGCACACCTATCATACTTACAGTGAGGACAGGGCCAATAGTTAAATCCTCTAACTTCCGTCTCTCGGCAAGATTTCTCATTTTTGAAATGAGTGAGGACTTCGACCAGTTCTGCATAAAAGCAAAATGAATCAAGTTAGAATAATATGACAGCCTGGCCAAACTCCGAAGTTCAATGCTGCTTGATCCACAGATAAAGATTTCTCAAAAATATGCACAAGTGGATTAAAAGCATGTCTGGAGTAGACGATGAAGGTTCTTGTCTTTTATTCACCATGCTTGAGTATGTGCACCTCCTGTATAATTGCTACATTATATGAGAACCGTTATCTGAAAAAACTAACCTCGTGCATAAAAAGTATTGACTGAGCAGAGCATTTCTGACCGCTACATGCATATGCATCCTGATCACAAACCCATGCTACATAGTCCACCTTCCAATAAGCAACAAAACAAAGTAAGCAGACTGTTTGCGTGATAGAAATTCCATCATTGAATATTTCAACATTTCAATGTCTCGCTCAAACCTCTTGAACATCAGGGCCTAGAACTTTCCAGTCAAACCCTGCATCTTCCAACTTTATCCGACCCTTCAGATCAGTTGCCAACTTTTCAGCAACTCTCGAGCTACCAGTGAAAAGAGTCATGCGGGGATTTGCCTATAGAATCAAAACAATAGAAAAAGTCAAACATTTACATTTCTAAGAGCACGAAATTAAATTAAGTTAAAAAAAAAAAAAAAAAAAACTCTAATTCTGTCATCAGCCATTAAAAGATTTTATATTCATGACAAGCCGATCAGAATAACCAACCCTCTTTGTCAGAATTCTATTAGTGTTGTCAGCTATTTCCTTCTTATCAAGACCAAGAAAAGTAGAGTACGGACAGAAGCATCCATTTCCTTATTTGCTTAATGATTAAGTCCACTTTTGGTGCATTCATCTGAATCATCACATCATGACAGAACAATGGAAATCATTCCTTCACCCAACAAGATATGACCAAGAGAAAACATCAGCCTATTTTCCGTCTAAATGCCGTAAAAAGTCATCTCTGGTCTCACACTAATTATATATGGATTTAGGCATAAAAAGCAATCTGAATCAGAGGCATGAAACACTTTTCTGATAACTAATATCATACCAACCTCCGATAATAGCCTGTTCATTGTCTTTCCATCGGAATTTATGAAGTCGACGTCTTCCACTGGTAGCCCACAGTGATGAAGCAATCGCATCATTTGCTCCATAACAATACTCACCTATCAAGATAAATCCCATTGAACATATTTTCACAAAGCATCACGTCATAGAAGAAACAAAAGCAAAAACAGATTTTGACAGGATTCATAATAAGGCCAGTCCCCCCAATGCTCCCACTTCTTCCCTATCCCCTTGGCCCCATTCCTCCTTCACAAACGGACAGAGTTTGCTGGAATTTGTGTAGAACGTAATTCTAATAGTATGTGAATTCCCCCAATTAGTAGTTTCAAATAAATGAATATATCTCATTGGACAGTTTGACCTTTTTACAGCAATAACATTAACATGAGATCAACCTACCTTGCTGTCAACTTTAAGAACAGGTTTGTTGCCCATATAGAGTGCACCCATCAACTGCAGAACAGGGATCTCTAGCGGGAAGTTAAAGGGAGTGACAATGGCAACCTACAGGCACAATAAGAATTGCTCATAATGAATAATCTAATTGTCAAAGTGAAGATACTACGATATTCTTGACGAATGAACAAATGTATCATTTGCTGGAAGCAACACTTTAACTTCACCAACAAGACACCTCATAAGAACCCTAAGTCACTGGAGCTCAGAAATAAATTCAGCACTTTGAGAAGGAAAAGGACCATGCAAATGTCCATGAGCTGTGTATGTGCACATGCATACACGTTCATCTCTCAGCTCTTGACCGCGCTCGATGCTTCTGATTGGGGAAATGAGCTTAGAAATTTTATTTATACTGAATGTATCACTCAAGTACTTGTGGCTGAATTATCATTTCCAGTTAACCATTCTTGATAAGGCAACTCCTACTACTCACACCGAAAATTATCTACTCAATCCACTGTAAAGCTATCTCAAACTACACAATCCACTAGACAAGACTAATTTATTGAGGAAGAAGAAATCGCATAACAGAAGAAAAATTTTCTTACAGGGCCATATGGCCAGCGGAAACCATGACTTTGCTGTCCAAGGTGATTTCCAGGTACCCCAAAGGACCTCGCTAGGAAACGAACCTGCCAGGAGAAAAAAATAGAAATGACAAACTTAGATATAAGTAGAAGAGAGTGTTTCAAGCACTAAAATGACTCCAGTGACAATACTCCATGTCTTCAGCAGCAGAGAAATCAGGAACTTATGTATGAGAAATCTAATATGGCTTCGCATCTAGCATTCAACATCTTGGCGGGTCAAACAGAAAAAAAAAAAAAAAAAGAATAACCAGAAAAGGGCAAAAATTAGATACTTGAGCAGAAAAAATGGCATTATAAGGTTTCGTTCTGCATTAAAAGTTATGCTCTTTTTGCTATGTTAATGAGCAAAAGATTTGGTTAAATTCTACCTGATCCCCAGAAAAATTCTCCAGAAACTTCTGTGTAACGTAAACTTCACCAAAAGCCTGCTGGTAGCTCTTTGGTGCGACTCTTTGTATTAAACGGGTAAAGAAATCAGAGACCTGAAGTCATAAGTACAACTCTCACATTAAGATCTCTCTACAGGAATTAATATCTCAAAAATTTGTTTTATATATATCAACAAAATGGAACCTTTGGCTGCGCAAGCATGTGAGCTGCTTTAGCTGATATATCTCCATACAAAAGATACCTAGGTCAAACAAATAAGTTACCAACCTTTTTAATATTCTACTCTCAGAGTCTCAGTTCCCAAATAAACAGTGAAAACAGGAAAGAACTTCAATAACATTTTCTGTTGATATTCAGAGCAGTGCCTCTCCAAAACCATCTGTTCTGATACAGCAAACCAGAAATCAGAAGTGTAAACTGGACGACCAGAGCGTACCTTTCGGGTGCTTTAAATGGATTGTGTAGACCATGTTTCGGGCACTTGGATAAGCCCTCCACAAATGGCTGCACAACCAGCTCATTAAGTTAAGAGAAATGCCAAATGTATGGTATGAAAGTAACTTAGTTAGGTATCCATGATTGGACTCATATTTATGAAAGAGTTAAACAAGGAATCGTAACTTGTGGGGACTGCGGCTAAACTGGCAAAGTCATGTTTGAAACTAAACAACAATGATATGTGAAGTCTGGTTCTAGTCAGTGTTTACACCAGAACAAGCAACAAGTGACACACTTTCACTGATTTACTTTGTCAAGATCATTGATTTCCAGCAAGAAAAAGGAGTTAATACAAGACCAGAACAATAAGATAAAAGTGCGGACCTGTATTTCCGTTTCATCCACCTCAGCGACTTTGATGAAAGGTTCTCCATTTAAAGGATCCAATATCTCGTTCGAATTTTTTGATTTGGTCCAGTTACCCTGCACTGAAGGCAAAGAAATTCTACATTAGACAGCAAGTGCTAAACAAGCCAAACATTTAAAGAAAGGTCTGCCAACAATGATCCAATTAGTAAAGGGTAAAGGAAGATGATCTAGTTCATTACTAAAGCATGGCCACACAAATCCAGAAAATGTTCCATGAGCCTAAAGACAAATGGCAATTGCCTTATTTCATTGAGGGTGGATTTGCTTCATGCTTCATACCCGAGAGAAAAGGCAGAACTTTTTTGACTACCTACCAAAATTTTCTACTTCAGCAGGTCGTGAACCTGATATTTCCTCCGCATTTACTGTCGCAAAAGGTAAAGAATGGAGAGATCTGCTGTGGAAAAGCAACAACATCCACACGTGAGAAACTCAGGAAACCAGCTTTAATCCAGAATCAAAAGTAAACTCGTCGCATTTCTGGGGGATGTGACGGTCCAATAATTACAACTCGTGGATCAGATATAACATTGACAATCACGTGGCCTTCCTGAAATCTTGGCATTTCCGGGTGATGATGACTGATGATGGTCATGGAGATAAAATTTCAAGAAAACAGAGAAGACTCCTAAAGCGAGAGAGACCCACTATTAATAACTTCAAGAAATCGTCAAAGAAAGTCAACGAATCCAACCCCACGAATCGCATCAACCGACAGTCAAACATACGACCAACCCAAGAACTGAAAACAAATATAAAAATAAAAAAAAGGACGAAGCTTTATCGCGGGAAACGAGGTGGGGTCAAGGAAAAGGATTGCCTCGAGAGATGTTGGAAGGAACTGAGCCAACTCCGACCGTTCCTCGGACCTCCGATCCTCGCTTGCCTGAAGAGCAGACGCGAACCCATGTCCGGTTCCCGTCAAAGAACGCGAGAGAAATCGGATCGGGGCGCGCGCGCGGGAGGAGGAAAGGATTCTCTCCGATCAGGAGCGTCGCCTCAAATCCCAAGTACCCACGTTCGCAAAACCAATGGCGCAACAGACGTGGAAAAAAGGGTCGCTCAGCTCTCGTCACTGGGGAAGCATCTGCATCATCCCGACTCCTTCCTGCACGGTCCCCTCGGTTCGGCAAGAAAGTGATAAGAGCGCCACTTCATATCCCAATATATAACAACGTCCCTGTCATCTTCCAAACCCTCGGAAGCAGCTCGCCTTTCTGGGATTACAGTCTCGTGCGGTGGGTTCCGCCTGCCTCTGCCTCGGGCCTGCATATGATATTCTGCGGGCCTAGAGCCTGGACTTTAGCCCCTTTGGTTTTGATTGGCCAGATTTTTTTGGAGAACTTTGATTAAATTTCTAAAGGCCTCTAAAGAACTTTATCTCAAAGCAGTTTCATATGTCCATTTAAAGATAGCACTTTTGGAATACAAGTCTTAAGTTGCGTTTGGAAAAATTTTTGGGGAAAGGCTTTGGAAAAATGCAAACATTTTTGAGTTAAAGGTGTTTTTTTTAAAATGCAACTGTGTTTGGTAAATTGTACTTTGAAAGCTCTTTGTGAAGCACTTCGAGCAAAATGATGTTTGGGGAATTATATTTACAAAGCATCTTTGTGGTAAAAAAAAATTATCAGAAGAAAAATAAAAAAAATTGACCGGCAAGGGTAGTGGCCGCCGGATCGGGGGGCGGCGAGGTCGCGCGACGCCGCCTCGACCTCCGGCGACCTAGATTCGGGCGTCGAGGTCGCGGGAGGACCTTGCCGCCTCGGATTTGGGTCGCGGTGGGTCGCGCGACCTCGCCGCCCTCGCGGGAGGTCATGCAACGTCGCCGCGACCCAAATCCGGGCGGCGAGGTCGCGCGACCCAAATCGGGGTGGCAAGGTCCTCCCGCGACCCTGCCACCCCAGATCTAGGTCCTAGTGACCTAGACCTCGCCGCAACCCACCCTCGGCGTCAGTTGCGCCACCCTCGATGACGGTCGTCTGGGTGACGGTTGCCAGCAACTGCTTGCCCTTCGCCGATGATTGGTCGCGGAAGAAGAAGCAGCTCACGCGGAAGAAGACGATGAATAGTAAGGGCGAAATCGGATAAACGAAAAATCAATAAGGATAATTTGGGAAGAGAAATTTTTTTTAATCCCTCAAGCTCAGCATTTTCGGTGAGCTGAAAGCCTAAGGCAGCCCCAACCTGTCTTGGGCTTTCAGCCTTGTAAAGCTGGCATTTGGGGAATGCCAACCCAAAAATGAATGCCAAACGGGCTGGTATTTGCCCAAGGATCTTTAGGTTTCTGAAGGGCTTTGGGAAGTAGTTCCCAAATGGACCCTTAGTGCTGTTCACTATTCATTAGCCTTTTTCCCATGGTTTGCATAGAGGAGCTGAACGGAGGCCGACAACCATTGACATTGCCTAGGGTTGCCCAAGTCACATGACCTCAGGCCACACCTGAGGTCGTGGGATGTTAGGCTGCCTCGCCTGAGGTTGGGTGACCCCATGCGAGGTTGGACAGTGGTTGTTTTGGCCTGTCGGCAGTTGAGCTCCACCGAAAATTATTTGAGACTTTTTTTATATAAAAAATTAGCAAAAGTTATTAGGAGTCATGCGAGATGAAAGTCTCATGCACGATTTTGAATAAGAGAAAGAAGCGAGGAATCCTCTTTTTGACTCTGACTCTCCTACTCCAGTCGTTGCTTATCTTTTATACTGTGTCTAATCCCGAAGTTAATTCTATAGATATGACCGGCAACAAGAAAAGTAAATGCAATAGCCAAATGATGATGGAATCCCCCTAGAAGGGTTAGAATGGCAATTCTTGATTCTTGGGAGATACTAAATAAATGACTATTTGAATCGGAATTTTGGACATAAAGATTAGAAGGGTTAGAATGGCAATTCCTGATTCTTGGGAGATACTAAATAAATGACTATTTGAATCGGGATTTTGGGCATAAAGATTCTACTGACCTATAAAAGGTGGTTGTATAAAATGTAATTTTGACTTAATTTTAACCAAATGACATTTAAGTCAAATTTACTATTCAATGTGTTTTTAAAATTTACTTTTCCTAATGTTATTTGCATTTTGGAACCCTTTTTACCAAAGACTTTTGCATTTTCCCAAAAACATTCACCCAGAGTTGAATCAATTGCACCTTAAATTTTCAGTTCCCATACATCGGATAAAAGCTTGATCCCGTGCTTGGTCAAATATTATGATGAACCACAGTCCACATGAATTGAGTCTATCATGATTGTTGATTATGTAAGGAAGCCTCTAGGGGGATGGAGTCTCACATTGCTTGGGAGAAGCCAACCTACTCTACATATAACCTCAAAAGTTGCCCTCCCCCTTCACAAGAACTCTTTCAAGGATGAGAATCTTAGTTGGTACCACAGTCAGGTTTGATGGATCTGGGTTGTATGTTAAGCTCCTATGGAAAGGAGTCCCAAATCACTTGGGAGAAGTCTATCCACTTTGCATATAACCTCTAGGGCTGCCCTCATCTCACAAGTTTTGGATCCATGAACCTGAGTCAAGTAAGACACTTATTCTAGTTTTCAGATGAAGAATCTATTATCTTGATGAATTAATATTCTCGAAAAGAATATATAGATATATATTTGTTTCTTCTTGCTCTTTTGCACTAAAGTTAGTTGGTTGTGGTTCACTCAATTTAAAATTTCCCCTTTTATTCCAATTAGACTCAATTATCCATCAATTATCTATAGAAATTTTAATTGACAAGTTATTTGCATAATTTTCCAGTCTTATGACAATAATTTAAGAATTCTTAGAGGAGAGATCATACTCAAACTCACATTTGAAGAATAGTATAGGAATTAAGATAATACAAATTACTTGCATTTTGACAGCAATTGCATAATTAACTAGCGAGCTCATTGGAAAGGGCCAAATCATGTTGCTGACAATAGAATATGGTTAGCCGAGGGTGGATCTAATGTAGTGCTAGCGGTGGTCGCCACTCTCCTTGAGCTCTATGTGACTTTTTTCAGTTAACCCACTCTATATATAACCTCCAAGGTTGCCCTCATCTCACGAGAGTTCTTTTGGGATGCGAACGTTAGTTGGAAATCACATGATTTGCGTTATGATTATTTTGGATCCATGAACCTTTCTTCTGATTTTCGGACCGAGAATCTACCATCTTGATGAACTAATATTCTTGAAAATATATATATGTGTTTCTTCTTGTTCTTTTGCACTAAAGTTAGTTGATCGTGGTTTGCTCAATTTAAATTTTTCCCTTTTTATTTCAATTAGACTTGATGCCCATCGATTATCTATAGAAATTTTAATTGACAAATTATTTGCATAATTTTTCCAATCTTCCGATGATAATCAAGGATTCTAAGAGAAGAGATCATACTCAAACTCACATTTGAAGAATGGTATAGGAATCAAGATAATACAAATTACTTGCATTTTTACATCAATTGCATAATTAACTAGTGAGCTCATTGAAAAAGGCCAAATCATGTCGATGACGATAGAATAAGTTTAGTCAAGGGCGGATCCATGGTAGTGTTGGTAATGGTCGTCACCCTCCTTGAGCTCTATGTGACTTTTTTAAGTTAACCCACTCTGCATTTGACCTCCAAGGTTGTGCTTATCTCACAAGAGTTCTTCTAGGGATGAGAACCTTAGTTGGAAATCAAATGATTTACATTATGAATATCTTGGATCCGTGAACCCGAGTCAAGTAAGATATTTCTTCTAGTTTCCGGATGGAGAATTTACTATCTCAATGAACTAATATTCTCGAATATATATATATTATATATATATATATATATATATATATATATATATATATTATTCGTTTCTTCTTGTTCTCTTGCACTAAAGTTAATTGATCATCGTTCATTCAATTTAAAATTTCCCAACTTTATTCCAATTAGACATGATACCCATCGATTATCTATAGAAGTTTTAATTGACAAATTATTTGCAAAATTTTTCCCGTCTTATGACAATAATTTAAGAATTCTTAGAGGAGAGATCATACTCAAACTCACATTTGAAGAATAGTATATGAATTAAGATAATACGAATTACTTGCATTTTTACATCAATTGCATAATTAACTAGTGAGCTCATCAAAAAAGGCCAAATCATGTCGATGACGATAGAATATGTTTAGCCGAGGGCGGATCCAAGGTAGTGTTGATAATGGTCATCACTCTCCTTGAGCTCTATGTGACTTTTTTAAGTTAACCCACTTTGCATTTAACCTCCAAGGTTGCCCTTATCTCACAAGAGTTCTTCTAGGGATGAGAACCTTAGTAAGAAATCACATGATTTACAATTATGATTATTTTGGGTCCATGAACATGAGTCATGTAAGACAATTCTCCTAGTTTTCGGATGGAGAATCTACTATCTTGATGAACTAATATTCTCGATACCCATCAATTATCTATAGAAGTTTTGATCGACAAATTATTTGCATAATTTTCCAATATTATGATGATAATTTAAGAATCCTTAGAGGAGAGATCATACTCAAGCTTACAATTGAAGAATAGTATAGGAATTAAGATAAAATGAATTACTTGCATTTTTACATCAATTGCATAATCAACTAGTGAGCTCATAAAAAAAGGCCAAATCATGTCGATGATGATAAAATATGATTAGCCAAGGGCGGATCTGAGGTAGTTTGGCAATGGTCGCCACTCTCCTTGAGCTCGATGTGACTTTTTTTTTTTTTTTAGTTAATCCACTCTCTGTATAACCTCCGGGGCTGCCCTTACCTCACAAGAGTTTTTTTTGGAGATGAGAATCTTAATTGGAACTCACATAATTTATGGTTATGATTATTTTGGATCCATGAACCTGAGTAAAGCAAGACATGGTTATGATTATTTTGGATCTATGAACCCGAGTAAAGCAAGACATTTCTTCTCGTTTTCCGACGGAGAATGTACTATCTTGATGAACTATTCGTTTCTTCTTTTTCTTTTGCACTAAAGTTAGTTGATCATGGTTCACTCAATTTAAATTTTCCCATTTTTATTCCAATTGGACTCGATACCCATCAATTATCTATAGAAATTTTAAGGGATATGTGCATTCAAAATCTTAAAACTTATCATGAAAGTACAATTGAGTTCTAAAATTTTAAAAAATGTAATTAAGTCCTAAAATTTATCATGAAAGTGTAATTGAGTCTTAAAACTTTTAAAAAGTGCAAATAAATCCTAAAATTTATTATGAAAGTGTAATCAAGTCCTAAAACTTTCAAAAAGTGCAATCAAGTTCTAAAATTTTTCATAAAAGTGTAATTGAGTCCAAAATTTTTTAAAAATGCTATAAAGAAAGGACTTGATATGATCAACTTGACAAATTTTAGGACTTGATTGTATTTTTTGAAAGTTTTGAGACTCGATTGCATTCTTGTGACAAGTTTTAAGATTTACTTGCGCTTTTTGAAAATCTTAAGACTAAGTTGCTCTTTTTGATGAGGTTTAGGACTTTCAATGTACACATCTCTAATATTAATTTGACAAATTATTTGCATAATTTTTCCAGTCTTATGACAATAATTTAAGAATTCTTAAAGGAAAAATCGTACTCAAACTCACATTTGAAGAATAGTATAGGAACTAGGATAATAGGAATTACATGCATATTTACATCAATAGGATAATTAGCTAGTGAGGTCATCAAAGGGCCAAATCATGTTGATGATGATAGAATATGATTAGCCAAGGACGGATCTAAGGTAATGCTGGGGTGATTGCCACTCTACTCGAGCTCGATGTGACTTTTTTAAGCCATACGTTCAATTCTTAATATATTTCAAATCCCTCCTTAAGTTGGGATATTGCATAATTTCCTAATTCTCCACGAGCTCAACTAAAGAGGCCGTGGTAAGGGATTCAAAATATAAAGTTGGCAATTCAAAACTAGTCGATAATAAAATTGGAAGAAAAAATGGGTAGTCAGTTAAATTAAGTTTGGTAAGTTGATACAAGAGTCGGTAAATTTTTTCCGTTGTTAATCGGTTGTAAACAAAACTTAGTAAGTTATTAAAAAAATGATAATCTACAAACAATCAAGAACATGTCGGTATGTAACTTAGATGAAAGTTAGTAATTATATTAAATCAATTTCTATAGGTAACTCGAGCAAAGTTGATAATCTCAAACCATAGTTGATCAACCTAAAACGATTGCAAATTAATTAAATAAAAGTTAGAAAGTCCTTAGAATCATTGGCAACTTACAAACAGTTGAATAGACGTTATTAACTAATTCAAATAACATTTGGTGACCTGAAATCAATTGATTAAATCGGACAAAAACGGGTAAGTCACTCGAATTAATGTTGGTAATATATATAATTAAAATGTTGGTGAATTATAAGAAAATTTGGTAATGCACATAACCAAAAAGACGTCGGTAAGTCATTTATGCAAGAATTAATACATATGAATAATAATTTACCGATCGCACTAATTTTACCAACAATACTTTATAGACCTTTCCAAAAATTCACCAATCACGGACAACTCTTTCTGTTATCTTGGGGTACGAAACAACATATTTCTGCCTAAGAGAAATTTAAAAATGCTCGGATACATCAGTAGCAAGTCATGCGTACAATAAATTTTTTCATTCAAAAAAATGAAATTTCTAGAAACAGCATATAATAAGCATCTGAAGTATATGCCTTTTATAGCAATTAAATTAAGCCTTTAAGGCAAGCCGTTGCTCATGAGCTCGTCGAATTATGGATTTCGTCTATTGCAACATTGCAAGTCAAGCCGTAAATATTCGGGCATTTTTTTAAAAGAACATTATTATAGTACTTAGAATTTTAGTTGACCTTTGAGTTTTCGTTTTTCTCCCTACTATTATATTCGTTGACTTTGGGCAATGAGCGAAGCGTAGAGGTGGCATTCTAATCGTAGACCAAGCTCATACGAAAGATCTTGTTGATTGACAAGTGCTTGGAAAATAGATGATTAGAAAGCGAATACTCCCGTTTATATATTTCTTTTGAAAGCACACACATAGATATTCATTAGTTAAATGGATTTTAGTTTGAATATATTAATTTAATGTATGTGCGTGGGAGGAAGAGTGGTAATTTTCTGACGCGAAATGATAGCGATACTCAAACACGACACGAAATTAGCGGATCTAAGTCCAATATGATCAAGTTTGGATCACTTTCATGTCTAATCGCGAGGTAGAATTAATAATTGTGCCGTGTTAACATCCAATTCGTCACACGTGAACCTGTAGAGCGAGTTTAATTAATGGGTTAGTGTTGAGACAACATGTATATGAAATTTTTAGATGCGATTGATTAAAAGGCTACTCTTCCCATGCTATTCACTATTACGATCTTGAATTGATCATATTTTATTGACTAGAAAACCTGTTTTTGATCAAACGATGTTTTGTCGATTGATCATTTCTACAAATAGATTTTATGAATTGAGTTGATTTCGTGTTACTGGGTTCATTCTGTGGTAAGTCATGTAAGGTTATGCAAACATGTTTATTTGTTAACCTATTATTTAATCCCATTATGCGGATCATATTACTATACCTGATTTAGATTGGGAAAATTGTATGATTTTATGAAACCGTGTGTTATAATTGCTGATGATGGAAGGTCGGAATGGGAAGTTTTATCAACTTTGAGAAGGTTTAGATGAGGATGATGGGAAAAATTGTCAAAAAAGTCCTAAATCTATTGCACTTTTGCCAATTCAGTCTTAAATCTTTTTTTTTTTATCTGCCAATTGAGTCCTAAACCTTTTACAATTGTGCCAATTTAGCTTATCTAGCCAAAATTGTCTATCCGAAGCTGACGTGGATATCGGACGGAGATAGCTGGCCGGCAACCAATTTTTTAAATTTTTTTTAAATTTTTTTCTTTTTTTTTTCCACCTTCTTCTTCCTTTGCGCCGGCCGGCTAGAGGCGAGGGTCGGCGAGGCTTGCCCTCGCCGGCCACCGGCGAAGGTGAGCCTCGCCAAGCGACGGCGAGGGCAAGCCTCGCCCGAGCCGGTCTCGCCGGCCATTGGCGAGGCTTGCCCCCGTCGGCCACCGGTGAAGGCGAGCCTCGCCCGGCCGACGGTGGCGCCGTTGCCGGTGGCCGGCGGGGCAAGCCTCGCCCGGCAACGGTCTCGCCGGCCATTGGCGAGGCTTGCCCCCGTCGGCCACTAGCGAAGGCGAGCCTCGCCCGGCGACGGCAAGGCCGCCGTTGCCGGTGGCCGGTGGGGCGAGCCTCGCCCGGTGACGGTGAGGCCGTTGTCGCCCGGTGACGGCGAGTTCACGGTCACCGATTTGGCGAGGCTCGACCTCGCCATGGGCGGGCGAGGTCGAGCCTCGCCGGTGGGCCGGCGAGGCTAACCTCGCCCGCCCTCGCCTGGGCCGGTCGGCGCGCTGGTGCTGGCTAGAGGAGGAAGAAGAAGGTGAAAAAAAAAAAAAAATTCGAAAAAATATAAAAAATATAAAATAATTGGTCACCGACCAGCTGTCTCTGGCCGGCGTTCATGTTAGCTTCGTCGGCTAATTTTGACCGGATGGACTGAATTGACACAATTGTAAAAGGTTTAGGACTCAATTGGCAGAAAAAAAAAGGTTTATGACTGAATTGACAAAAGTACAATAGGTTTAGGACTTTTTAGACAATTTTCCCGAAATGATGGGATTGGAACCCGTGCCCATCGACTCATTAATTTGCAGACGGTGATCGTCAAGGAAGTCAGCACGATTAATTAACTATGTTGTGTTCAAGTTAACTTGTTTTACGGTATACTGTTGTCTCGTTCCACACGACACTAACACAATATGTGAACCACGTATCATCATCCCATGAGAGGAAGACAGATAAAATGGCCTGGTTGAATTATTCTAGTCGTCATACTTTAAACACATTATTGTGTTGCCAGTATCAACATTTGCGGAGAGGAAACTCATTCGAAACTTTTAATTGCAATCTCAAATCTTTTAAAATAAAATTGGTCTTTCAGTCCAATTTAAATTTAATACTTCGAGTAGTGCATACTTGAAATTTGGGAAAATTAAATAAGAGGTTGACTCTTTTTAGAAGGCTGCATCATAGATCATCATCTTGGAATTTCAAGTTCCAATAGAATCTAAACAACTTAGCGAGTGGCAAATTTTTTGAGAAAGTTGACTTCCACGAAAAATAATGTGGTTTGACCAAGGGCTCATCTTATTGTTTGAATTAGTATTATAAGAAAAAATCAAGCTTGTGGAATTGTGGTGTCAACTATACAGATTGACCAGTTCGTACAAATTGGTTGACCTTGCAAACTACATTTTATTTTCATAAATAATAATGAATCTACTTGAACCTAAGTAAGTTCTAAAATTACTTCTTCTAGGCCTCCCGTGGATCTCGGCATCCCTAGACATAAAACGCAAAGAGGGTAGAACTAGGGATGAGACTTGATAAAGATATTTTAATAAATTGGGGGCTAAGGGATGTGGACACCAACATGCTAAATTAAGAAACGCAGTTGTATTAGCTTGCCAACGGTATATCCGATGGACAATCGAGGAGGTCCTCAATTGGTGCCGAAAGACACCTGCTTCTTGGTGAAGCATCGTGAAAATCTAAGATTGGGGTACTCTGTTGACATAGCAAACTCCATTTTATTTTCGCATACAATAGTGAATCCACTTGCGTAGGTGTTTTCGTTGACCATTCTAGCTGAGGATGATGCCTCATGCATGCTTGCATGCAAACCCTCCATTAAGAAGAAAATAATATATTATAAAAATACATATAATATATGTAATATGTCAAACTCCCCAATTAGAAAAGACTAGCTTTAATTTCTGCATCAATTGGGTCAGCCCATTTTGATGTGCATGTGCTATTTAATTCGGTTGACCTCCTTTTCAGATGTGGAAAATGAAACAATTAGGGGAAGCAATAACCTAAAGTCTCCTCGTGTCCCACTCATCAAAATTGTTACGCTCGTGTGCGATGCCGGCCCTATTGACTTAATAGATAATTAATCGTGGAATATCCCCTCTTAGCGAACCTTCAACATATGTATGCCAGACTATGACTGTTTATCTTAAAATATTCTAATATGGAAATAGGTCTTCATCTAACGGTTTAAACTTTTAGAGTGATTGATAGCAACTCTATAAAATTTCATATGTTATCAAAGTGAAGTTTCAAATGTTCTCTTTAGATCTTAGGCCGAAAAGTCTGATCTACTCATGAGAAGGAAATCTTGGAATATCTAAATTATAAAGACAATTTAAGTTTTTAGAACGGTCAGTAGTAGGTGTTGGAATAATTAAATATTAAACCACGTTATCATCTAGCGATTTCAATTTTTAAAATAGCCGGCAGTGGTATCACAAAATTTCACATGGTATCAGAATTGGATTTTCTGAGTTCAAATCTTTTTAGGTCTTATTTGCCTCTCCAATTAAATATGTCCACTTTTATATTGGGTAAAAAGACCAGACTAAGCATGATGAGGAGTATTAGAATAATTAAATATTAATTCATACCATTATCTAATTGCTTAAGTTTTTAAAACAATTGGTAGTAGTCCAACCAAATTTCACAGTAGGTTCATCGAATCTTACATCAATGATAGGTAAATTATAGAAAGTTTTATATGGGTGATACATGCTAAAACAACAAGACTTTGTTATGCTTAAATCGCTTGTATAGATGCTCTCTTGGACTAATGCTACCGTTGACATTGTGGCGACATAAAATAATCTCAAATGGACTTATAGAAAAGCTTAATTAAATGAGCTGATCAGGTAGTCATAAGGTTCAGAGAGAATTTTCAGGGAATTCATTTAATTGATCACTCATATCCAGTGTAACGGGACGGCAATGTGCAACTCTGCTAATTAAATATTGCAAGACTACTCTGCTAATTATATATCCTAAGACCTTATAAAATTATTTCACTTCCTTGTATGACATGGCTTGGGAAAACCTAGATCATAGTTATCTGTCACCTTTTAAACAAGTCACTAGGATCGTGGATTGTCACGTATGCATGACATTTAAGAAAAGATTCGAACTATCCCATTTTTGTTATTTGCTTATTGGTAAAGCTTTTGATTATATTTTGCGAAGAAAATGCTAAAATATAACTTGAAAATCGGTGGCCGAATAGTGAATAACCAGGGCTCCAATTACCCTTCACGTGGGCGGTCTAAGGTTCAATTCTTACTCTATCTAATCCCCTGAGGTTGGGTCACAAGAAGATAATTCCTTGTGATTATAGTTTTTCTAATCTCAAGATAGATGGTTTACCTTTAATCAAATTGTGAAGGGCTCATTCGATATGGTATGTGCACGCCAACTCGTGATTGCCACATTAATAGCTACAATATATATATATATATATATATATATATATCAACTAGATAAGGGAAAAGACATTATAAGTGTTATAATTTTTGTGCGACTCTTATTTTGATGTCATAAGTTTTTAACCAATTACTTAAGTGCCACAACTTTTAAAACTTATTTATTCAAGTGACGTCGACGATTTATCTTATTGAAAAATTCGACAGATATTAGAAATTATGTTGGGAATTTTTTTTTTTTTTAAAGTTGCGATACATAAAAAGTCGATTAAAAAATTATGCATTCGAATGACAATCGAAAAGTTAAGGCATTGAAATGAGTACTGTATAAGAGATCTACATTTGTACCATCCTCATTTCGCTAGATGGACGATTTCAAGCTCTTTATACATATCCCAAATATCAATGGTCAAAACAAAAAATGCACAACTTCTTTTTTTCCCCCTTTTTTGCCCATAAAATGGACAAGTATGTTCTTGGCTCTTCCAGAAATGTCGCATGAAGATTGCGGGGTCAATTCTATTCTTTGCATCTATGATCTTCTTTTCAACTTAGAGTACTAGCTTTCCTTCATCTTTGGGCAACTCTTTTCAACGCACGACTAGCTCGTCCCCAAAAACTAATAATAATAATAGTAATAATAATAATAATAATAATAATAATAATAATAATAATAACAACAACAATAATAAACAATTTCTCTTTACTATGATTTTTTTTCACGCCAGTCGAGAAATATATCCCCATTGGCCAAAATATTATCTTTGACAAGAAAAGATAGCGTGACTTTCTATTATTTGGTCATAAATTTATACATTTAGCAAAGTTGACCTTGCATTTGATAAGTCAGATGTGAATACTTTAATAAAAAAATGTGAAAATTATAAAGTTTGTCAGACGTCAACGGTTCCGATCCCAAGATTAGCCGGCTGAAATGAAGTCTTGCCGCTACTCTTGCATCTCATAATAATTTATAGGCACAGCCTACGTTATGAACCTGGTCCTCTAAATTCAATTTGGGATTGTAATTTACTTGGACCGTGGGTACGGTAAAATCGTAAACGAAATTCACGAATCCATGGGGATTCACATCCATCGCAATAGAGTAGTCGCAGAGTTTATCGAACTGCTCTAAGAAAAAATGTCGAATGGGTACCATACAATATGTCGTGAGACAATTTCGAAATTAAAATGCATAGAAGAGAAGATAATCTTAGCTACTAAAGAAAGAGCCTATACTAAAACGTAGAATGAGATTAATAATATGTGTCGCATGATGCACGTCTCACGCTGGATTCGAAAGCGATTTGAAGAAAAAATGGAGCTAAAGTTTAGATAGATAGGTCAACACCATGGGACGATACTTAAAAAATTCATGTGCAGCATAATTAAAGCCCAAGCTTCCACCTAACAAAAGATTGGATCGAGTTTCTTCTTCACATCCCTTTAGATTAATAAATAAAATTCACGGCCGTTGGTGACCGGGCAACCAGAGCTCCGTCACCGTCGGCCATGCGATGGTGGAGAAAAAACATTAACCATGGACCAAAGGCCATTTGACCTTTTTTTTTAATTCCCTTTGTTTTTGGAGTGAAAATGGCGTAATCCGAAGTTTCAACGAAGTTAGTAGCTGGGGTTAGATGGGGCTCCGACCATTGCGGCTTGAAGTTCTCTAGGGATGGTGAACTGTATTCTTATCTGTTTATTTCCAAAGGACTAAAATGATTTTAGATCTGGTCTGAGGTCAGGTTCCGAACGTCGACGTTGAATACTTCAACTGGTTCTATATAAAATCAAATCTGATGGTTTCGCCATTGGGGTTGAGCAGGGTTGACTTGTCTTTCTGATGGGGATGCAGAAAAGAACTGTGAGCTAATGATAGTCAAATATTTCAGGCTTGAGGCCTATATAAAGGCACAGAGAGTCCCGCTCATGACAGAATAGAGAAAAAGAAGAGCTACAGAAAGGAAAAACAAGGACAAGTAGAGAGAGAGAGAGAGAGAGAGAGAGAGAGAGAAGAGAGAGAGAGAGAAGCAGAAGAAGAAGAGCCATGAAGGACGAAGCGATGATGGCCATGGAAGAGCAAAGAGTTGAGCCTGACGGCGCTGGTGGACGGTATGGCGGAATGAGCAGTGTCGTAAAGGTGAGAAGAAATAATCTTCTTTGATGATTCTTTTGGTTTTTGCCGCCGGAGAAATGGGGAGCGATTTCGCGAACTGGGTTTCCTTGGTCTGTCGTCGCTTGAACAGCATGATGAAGAACTGCGACGAGCAAGCCATGCATTCACGGTGGATGACAGATCATGCATTCATGCAGTACTAAGGCGCTTCTTGGGTTTTCAATTTTCAGGCAGAAGACCGAGAAAAGAACCAGCAGAGGAACGATAACCCAAACCGATCTTCGCCTGAGCAAACAATTATGAGCACCAGCGAGCAGGTAAATTGATCTACGACATGTCTAGCTCGATATGTCCGATGTGTTACCATGGATTCTAGGTTTATAGATTCACAGAACTTGGTTATGTTTCATGTCTACAAGGCAGAAATTCTCTTTCCTTCGTTAAGGAAATTTTGGCTAATATTCATTCTTGAAATTGAGGGATATATTCTCTTAGGTTTTCCCTTATATATTATCCAAAATTAATCCTCGAAAGAACTTTTTCTTCACTTTCCCTTTCCTGTGACCGATTACCCGCGTAACGCGCAGGTGTAAGTTGATTTATACTAAGGAGAAAATTTGCAGTGAAAAAATTGGAGGAAAAAGAGTACATCTTACTTCAAACAAAAGATGCTGAGATTCAATAGTTCAAAGTTCCCGGAGTTGACTTTTCCGTCTAATATTAAACCTTGTCAAGGATCCTGAATTTTGTTCATTATTGACCTTCTTTGTCCAGCTTTGCAAGAACGTGGACGATGACTAATATGAGATCCGATGTATTCCTGATTTGAATATACTAATCATGCAATTATCACACACGTCTCGAAAACCACAAATCAGCGCTTTATTGAACTACTACCTGTTTATTTTCTCTTTGTAAGATGGATTTTCTTAATTACTATAGCTTCTAATTTGTTTTTTTTTTTTTTTCTCGTATTTTTAGGATCAAGATTCGCTTAAATCCGCGCGAGCCGAAATGGGTGAGGTGAGAGAAGAGAATCAGAGGCTTAAGACGTACTTGGACCGCATAATGAAAGATTACAAGAACCTCCAAATGCAGTTCTTCGACATCGTCAAGCCCGATCAGGAGCAGCAGAAACCTTCAGAGGATGAAGCAGTGACTAATGGTAACGATGACAAGCAGCGAGCTGAAGAGTCTGAAGAGCTTGTTTCTCTCAGCCTGGGAAGATCCCCCTCAAGCCAGCACTCAGACAAAGACGATGAGAAAAATAAGTCGCCGATTTCACCCCGTCAAGGGAAGTTATTCTTAGCGAATATCAGCAAAGAACAGCACTTGGATCTCTCATTGGACTGCAAATTATCTGATGCATCGACTACTAGTCTGGTTGAAACTTTGCCGAAGAATAATAATGATAACAGCAAGGGTAGTCCTGCGACTAGCTTCGAAGATCATCAAAAGGATGAAGCCGCTGAGACTTGGCCACCCAACAAAGGCCTAAAAACAATGAGATCAGGTGGGGATGATGAGGTTTCCCAGCAAAGCCCAGTCAAGAAAGCTAGGGTTTCGGTGCGGGCTCGATGCGACGCAGCGACGGTTAGTAATCTGGAGCTTAATCATGCAGTTATATATATCAGTCGAGATACATAGTCTCATCAGTTCTTGGTTGATTATGAGTAATGTGTATGGTTGAATGTTGCAATCTGAGCTAGAGAAGTTGTATGATGATTCTTCAACAGATGAACGATGGATGCCAATGGCGAAAGTATGGCCAGAAGATTGCGAAAGGAAACCCATGCCCTCGAGCTTACTATCGGTGCACGGTTGCACCATCGTGTCCCGTAAGAAAGCAGGTAGATTAACTTGCCTTCACCATAATGAAAATATATCATTTTAAAGACTTCAGGATATGTGGATAACCCTATGTCATTTATTCATCATGTTTGAGAAATTATAGGACGAACTTTCATCTTGCCCGTCTAATTGGAGATCTCTCTTTCTGAACAATCAGGTGCAGAGGTGTGCTGAGGACCTGTCCATTCTGATAACCACATACGAAGGCACACATAACCACCCGCTTCCGATGTCAGCCACTGCTATGGCTTCCACCACCTCGGCGGCCGCTGCCATGCTGTTGTCTGGCTCCTCAAGCTCGCAGCCAGGACAGAGTCACGGAACATCCACCACAACTGGGGCCGGCCTTCACGGACTTAACTTTTGTCTGCCTGATGCTTCGAGATCGAATCAATTTTACCTGCCCAGCTCGGTCATGCCATCTGCTCCTGCCCACCCGACAATCACTCTCGACCTCACAAAATCGAACTTATCATCGGCATCGTCGACTTCATCGCATTTCAATCGATTCTCCTCCCATACTTTCCCTTCGGCAACGTCAAGATATTCTTCCACAAGTTTAAGCTTTAGTTCGCCTGATCAATCTGATAATAATCTTCCCATGTCATGGGCTAATAATGGGCTCCTTAACTACGCCACTCAACTCCAAAACAAGAACCACACAGCTTATCAACCCTACTCGCAGATCAAGAACAACCCTAGCCTTCCTCAACAGTCTCTACCAGACAGCATCGCTGCCGCTGCAACCAAGGCGATCACAGCAGACCCCAACTTCCAATCCGCCCTGGCAGTCGCTCTCAAGTCGATCATCGGCAATGGTAGCAGTGGAGCTGTCGCAGCGACTATAGGGGATCATTCTCACGGAGTGGGAGACAGCAACAGCTTTGGCCACAAGTTGAGGTGGAGCACCGAACCCTTTTCGACAGCCTCTTCTCTCCTCCCCCAGGCGTTACAAGCAAACGGGTGCTCGTCGAGTTTCTTGAACAGATCAAGCTTGGCTTCTCAACTTGGAAGTTTTGTGATCCCACCTCCTTCGTTGCCATTCTCTTTGTCGAAAAGACCTGCGTCCCCGAACGATAACAGGGATCGCACAAATTTGTTATAATGAGGGAGAAAGTTGTGTAGCATGACAAAGATGTAGCTGTACCAAGCAAACAGCGTGTTTACAAAGAAGGGTTGGAACAACTATTTGTTTATTTATTGCGGACTTAGATTGGTGATATGTTAGTGTTCGAGATGGAAAATCGTTGGCCTTTGATGCAGCCCGTCATGCATTCAAGATTGACAACACTCTCATAGAAAAATCCCTCATCCATAAGTCCTCATGTTTGACTTTGCCATAAAGACTTGTCGTTTCCCATGCATTGAAACTTGCATCAAGACTCTTTGAGAGAACCACAGGCAATAAAGATATTGTTCATTTAATAACTTCTAGTTTTTATGTAATTTATAGTTTCTAGGCTTGACTTTAGTCTCTTGCTCTTCTTTTGTATTTCTATAAAAGGTCATTGAACCTCTGTAAATTCGAGACCGAATTTGATTAGTGAAAATTTGCGTAACGCAATTATCTTGAACCTTGAAGAGTTCAAACCCCTTGAGATGTCCTTAAAGAGCCAAGGCTTTTAAAGCCTGCATCATTGAAGAGTGCATCCATCAATGTTGAAGCATTGATGCCATTTTGACTTCCTTGTAGGTCTAGAAGAGCAACCGTTGAAGTTTATATCATTTTATTCATTTTGTCCATTCCTGTTTTGTCCACTTCCATCAAAATTCAACAAGCCTACGGTTTTATCTGAGAAAATTCAAAACACAAAAATTATAGATATTCGCGTCTCCATTCTTTTGGCTATGAATTCAAGTCATTCTAATTTGATTCGACAAAGTTATGCCGATTTTCCCAAGCTAGTGCAGACAGAAATTTCTGCTCAATTTTGTGGTCAAGTTTTCGTCACTCTCTCGATCCCATTGTTCAAGCAGCCGGCTTGGGCTACATCAGTTGGTATCAAAGCTTTACAGGATAGGACAATGCCTTCGAGACAAGGAAAATGTTGAGGTGGCTGAACCATTCCATCAATGAAGTAAAAACACTTGCTGAGAATTTGTAACAATATATGCAACAACAAATTGATGACTTGACTCGAGAAGTTCAACGTTTGAGGGTTGAAGCAAATGACCCTCCACCCCATTTCGGAACCGGAGAATCCAATGGTGATTCCTCTTCTTTAGAAAGTGTTTAATCATTTCCCTAAAGGAGGAATGCTCCATATCGCGCACAAAAGTTCGTGAGCTAAATTGGGAAAAGGAAATTAAGAGAGACATTCCAGAATTTTCAAGTACCAATTCTGCTCATGAAAATGCTGACTGGTTGACACTTGTAAATGAAGTTTTTGAGAATAGGAATGTCTTGGAAGATCACCAAGTTGGCATCATTGCTATGTGATTATGAGGTAAGGCCATAGCATGGTGGAGATGTGAGAAACAGACTCGCCAATCTATTGGCAAGGCTCCACTCACATCATGGAGAAAAATAGAGTAGAATATATGAAGTATTTCCTTTTCAAAGGATACAAGAGAGAGCTCTACCAAATGTACTAAAATCTGAGATAACGTACACGAACGGTGGATTAACACACCAATGAATTCAATGAATTGGTGATTTGCAACAACTTTCAAGATCCAGAGGAGGTGCTTGTGAACAAGTACTTGAATGGTCTTCAACTTTATGTCCAAGATGCCTTAGAAGTCCTTAACATTTGGGACTAGGGAGATGCGCATCAACAAACACTCACAATGCAGCACTCTCACTCTAGGAGGCAACGGTCTTCTACCCTGCCAAACCAAGCAACTAGGAGTACCATCTATATTACCTAAGTTGCTAAAGCTATGGAAAAAATTACTAGTAAGCTTTCAGCCCAATGCTTCAAAACAACCCATTGCTTTCGATATACGTTGTTATTCATGTGGAGAGATGGGTCATTATGGTAGTAATTGTCCAAACAATAAGAATCGACCAGCCAGTAAAGCTTTCTTGGTGGAAAATGAATTCGATGAGGATGTAGAGGAGCCACTTGAAGAAGACTTGAAAGGTGACGAAATTGCTACGGAAGAAGAACAAATAATACATGCTGATTTTGGCGAACTTCTCATGATGAGGAAAATTGTTCTCACTCCTAAAAATGACATTGGAGATAGGCGGTTGTGCACCAATATCTTCTACTTGGCTTGCACCATTTTGGAAGGTATATCAATTAACCATTGACTCGGATTTTTGTGAAAATTTAATTTCTGAAGTAGCTATGAGCAAACTAAAATTGGAGTTGAAGGCGCACCCTACACCTTACAAAATGTCTTAATTGAAAAGAGGTATCGACGTAACCGTTTCCAAACAATGCTTTGTCAATCTTTCAATTGGTTCTATATATTTTGACAAGATATGGTGTAATATTATACCCATAGATGCTAGTCATATTATTCTTACCTGATCATGACAATTTGATAGAAATACTATTTATGATGGTTATCTTAATATGTATTCTTTTCAATATGGAGGAAAGAAAATTACTTTGATGCCTAGTAAAGAACATTGAAAATTCCTTATTTCTGATGTGTGATGGGGCAAGTGATTCCAAAACGGAAATGTTTCTTTTGGGATTTTTATGGCTAAGTGTATGGAGTAGTGTATACGGGGAAGAAACAAAGGGAAATAAGAAAAGATAAAGCAATCTCCTTCCAAGGTATAAAGGCCACACCACCAACCAAGGATGAGGACCGAGATCTACGAAGTTCACCACCAATGCCTAAAGCTTCCACCAGCCAAGGATAAAGGACTTCGGGATAGGAAAAGCTCACTACTAAGGCCTAAAGATTCTACCAGTCAAGGTTAAAGGACTTCTTGGCTCATCATCAATGAGTGATCTATGCTCCAAGAATAAAGAGACCAAAAGGAGTTATCCACTCTTCGAAGGAGTTCACTCAAGCAGAGAAAATCTCACCATTTTTATTGATCAAATTCGTATATTTCCTACATTGGATAGTTTTCCCTTGTTTATATGAGGATTTTAGCCTTAGGAAATATTAAAAACAGACTTTAATGAACTAGGAACTTAAACCTTCGACTTTTGAACTGCATAACAATAAAGACACCTAGGAACTTAAGAAATGCCTTTATTAGCACAGAAACTAAATGCCTTTAATCTTCGGCCTTCGGCATTCTTGAACCTTTAGCTTTCCATATTCTCGAACCGCATTCTTGAACCTTTGGCTTTCTGTACTCTTGAACCACATTCGTGAACCTTTAGCCTTCCAAAATTCGTGCACCTCCCTTGACCAAAAAATAATCCTACTGAAACTTCATCAATTGTTCATGCAAGACGTTTAAAATGGCCTCCCAATGATAGTTATCGATATACCACCAAATATCGATAAGTAATTAACATTATTCATTCAAAATGATCCATCGAAGCACATAATGTCCAATTTCTTTCTTGGCTTGGATAAACATCGATGGTTCTGAGTTGGTCGATGGAGATACGTTGGATGCTCCTGCATCAATTTCCTACTCTGTTCACAATAAGAAAAAGTAAAGGGTGCCATGAAGGTGGTTAGTATTGTATTTCCTCTTGAAACAAATGAACAAACTAAAATTGTCGATAAGTTATTTGGAAATCTATTAAGAACTTTGATTCATGATAACTCCTGTTCTTGGGAAACTTGGTTGTCACTTGGAGTATTTGCATACAATTGTTCAGTGAACCGTACCATTGGATATAATCCACTTGTGATTGTGTATGGAAGTTGACCGAAAACCACTCTCAATCTTGCACCCAATCCTGTTGCTACAAAGACAATCGATAAGGTGAAAGATATGGTAGCTCAAATGAGGATAGCTCGTGAAGAAGTGCATCAAAGGTTGGAAAGCAAAATTGGGGCTTCTTAAAATTATAATGACAAGCATTGACGTGAAATTATCTTTGAGCCTGGACATTTTGTTTGGGCTTATTTACCGTTGAAGTGTTATCTCATTAGAAGTTATAATAAACTTAGTGATTGAAAGCTTGGTCCACTTGAAGTTCTTGAGTGCATCAATCTTAATGCATATCTACTAAAGCTTCCTTCACATTTGGCGTGTTCAATGTTCGGCATTTAACATCTTATGTGTGTGATTTGTCCAATAATGGTGATACAAATTTAGGGACGAATTCTTTTAAAGAAGAGGGAACGATATAGCCTGTATTTGAGACCAACTCATTCAACCAAGAAGATCCGCTTGCATTCAAGATCGACAATTGCCCTATTTGGTTCAGCTTTCCCAAGGGGCTTTCAGCCTCCAAAGCCCCTTGGGAAAAAAAAATGGGTGTTTGGTTCAGCATTTGGAGCCTCCATTCCCCAAATGCTGACCTTTGAAATGCTGAAAGCCAAAGCAGGTGGGGAGCTGCTTTGGGCATTTCAGCATTTTCGGCATGCCGGTGAGAGGGTTAATGAATTTGTGCTGATGGCCAATTTTACCCTCAAAATTTCCTTAAAAGTTCAATTTTACCCTAACCTAACCAAAACCCTTACTTTTTCCACGTTTTCTTCTCTTCTACAGCGTTCTCCATCACGCGACGACGGCTCTCTTCTCGTCTCTCTCCCTGCTCTCTTCTCGTCTCTCTCTCTTCTCGTCGCGACGAGCGAGCGAGATCTGGATCTTCTACCCTTTTGACGAGCGAGCGAATCCGAGCACCACTCCATCTGGATCGTCTCTCATCCATTGCTGTGATCGGAGGTCCTCTCGTGGATTGGCGACGGCTCTGCTTCCTGCTCCTGCGACTGCGACGGCTACGGCTCCGGCTCTGCTTCCTGCTCCTGCGATCGACCTTCTGACCCAGCTGAAGGAACTCAAGGCCGAGTTCGCCCTCCTCCGCGTCGCCAAGGTCACCGGTGGCGCCCTGAACAAGCTCTCCAAGATGTACGTCGTTGTTCTTACTTCATTTTTAGGCGAGTGACTCTAGGGTGTGCTGGGGGTGGGAATCGACGAACGGGGTTTTGGGTTTTTCACCTCGGTTATTGATTGGGGGTTGCTTTTTTTGATTGTTGTCGTTGGAATTGTAGATATTGGTTCAACACCAGCCCACCCAGTACCCGACGTTGGAAGAGCCGAGCATCGGGAAAATCAAGTTCAAAGCTTTTGATCTGGGAGGCCATCAGATTGCTCGTAGAGTGTGGAAAGACTATTAAGGTATGCCCCGGATGTGAGTTTGAGAGTTCGTTTTGCGCCTTTGGATGTTGCGCGCCGAGGGTTGCTTTTATCATAGTTGCTTGTTGCTAGTGCTCGTTGATTGCCCTGTTCTTGTGCTCGTTGATTGTCCTGTTCTTGCTCTGTTTAGATTTATGGAGCTGTAATATCGATTGTCGGGGCGCGGGATGGTCAATTTGATTTTTTCGGCCTTCCGATTCATTGGTTTTTCCGGCTATGGTGTTGGGGAGGGGAGGGAAATTTTTCCGTTGGAATGATGTTGACACCTAAATTTTGACTAATCATTTAGTAATTAATTACATAACAATTTAGGGATTAATCTTTAACCCCAAAAATAATAATAATAATAATAAAACTGCATTTCATGTAGTCGCATTTGCATCAGTACTAAAAGGCAACAAGAAGCAGGGGCTCGCGGTCGATAATATGCACAAAATGATAGTCTCTCTTTGCTGGTCTAAAAACACAAAAAGAAGAAAAGAAAAGCAAAGAAAGAATTCTTCAATGCACACGGGAGAACTCCGGAGAAAACCTGCAAGAAGATGGGATCACAATTTCATAATATTTTAGTTTGCAAGGAATTCTCCTCTTCATGGAGAGCAAATCGGCTGGAGAAGAAAGTCCAAAGTTGCCGCCATTCTCTGTGGAACACCTACGGAATAGGGGAGACAAGTAGCCGCATAAGAAGCTTCAAGCACGAAGAAGAAAGAGGAGTTCTTCACATCCATTGTCTCTCCCTCATCAATGCATACACATGCATGGATAGAATTCGGCGGACGTAGGAACTCTAGGGAAGCCTCAAAGAAGCAAAAGAAGCCCATATTATATTATATAATATATGCTCTCAAGTGTGGGTGAAGCAAGTGCGTTGAAGAAAGAAGCAAGTGATGAAAAGTCAATAGTTGTGGCTTAATTAATGAGTGTCGGCGGTGGCCTCCTTATTTGAAAAGAACCGGACGTGAACAGCAAGGAAAAAATTACGGCCGCCTCCTATTCACACTAAAGGCGGTGGGACGCCTATAAATAAGCAAAGGGGGGAGGCCGCGAAGGGGGGGGCTGAAGGAAAATTCAAAAGGAGAGAAAAAAGTTGCCGAGAGAGGTTTTGTGAGAGTTATTAAAAAAGAGAGAGCCCGTAGAGAGACACAGGAGTTGAGAGAAAGGAAGAGATTAAAAAAAGAGAGTCTGTCAGAGAGAAAAAGTGGGGAGGGGAGAGGAGAGCTGAAAAAAAATTAATTGTGAGGGGGGCTTCCCCGTCGGACAAGAAAAAGAAGTCAGGGGGAGGGTATTAAAAAAGAAGAGTGAACGTGAGTAGAGAGAGGGAGATTGGATGTGAGAGAAAAATAATAAAAAAAGAAAGGATTGTCTTCTTCAAGTGGGGGCTTCGAGCAACACCTGCAACTCCACTTCTGCAGCTGCCCATTACCGCCGGAGCCCCGAAACTTTGTCGCCGTTGCAACCCGCTCGGCGCCCGCAGCGGCCCGTCACCGCGCCTGCACCTCCGTCCGACGCCGCGAGCACCCTCCTCCGAGCGCCGCTCCACTTGCCCGTCCGCGATACATGCAGCAACTTCGCCAGCTCTGCCCCCACACCCGCAAGCTGCTGCTGGTCACGAGGCGTTGCAGCAGCCCGCCGGCAACCTTCCACCTTCCGGCGAGTTCCGAACCCATTGCCGCTCTTCTACCCTGCGCGCCACCGTCCCCGACGCCGTGCTTCCGTCCCTGCCGTTGCTGCTCATCACCCCCACTCGCTAGTCCCCCCGTTCGCACCTCCGCGTAACGCCGCTGCCGCCCTGATCTGGTCCTGATCTGCTCAGTCCGGAGTCCGGCGAACCCACCGCCTCCTTTCCGCAATACCAGCAGCTGCGCCCGAGCTGCTGCTGCCCACTGCACCAGCAAAGACTTGCTGCTACCCCGCTCCGTTGTTGACGCCAGATCTCGTTTTTTTTCGCCGTCCGTGAAGCCCGACGCCAGGTGCCACACTTCTTCGCCGTCAGTCCACCAGTCGCTGCCGGTTCACCTTCGCCGGAGCTGCCCCTCTGGACCGACGACCTGCTTCCCCTTGGAGACCCGCAGCCAAGCCGTGCGCGGGAAAAGAAAAGATTAAAAAAGAACAAAAGGGGAACATTAGGTAGTTTTTTTTCTATTGTTATTTTATCTTTATTACTTTTATATATAATTTATAGTTTGTTTTTAGTTTTTTAGTGTAATTGTTCACTAATATTTGATTGAAATTTCAATATGAATTAGCCCCTCAAATTAGGGATTGGAAGTCTGATTTTTGTGCCCGAAATCCGACTCACGATCCCTTGCAAAAATCGACAATCCAATCTCATGCCCGAGATTCGATGCGCGATTTAATTTAAAATTGATCAACCTGATCTCATGCGCGAGATATGGTTCGTCAATTTTGGGCATTAATCTTATCTGGATTGGATTAGATATCGGGTTATTTGAATTGACTATTGTTTTGCATAAAAGAAAAAAAAAAAAAAATGCAAGCTAGATTAGGTTTAGGGTTAGGGCATTTAGTTATTTCGTTTCTTTTAAAAAACAAAATAAAAATCCCAAAAAAAGCATTCCTTTAGGATATTAGTTTTTCTTTTAGTTTTTTTTCCTAGAGTTGCACGTGTTAATTTAGAATACGATATTAGAATAGGATTTTAAATTTTTATAACAAAAAAATTCCAAAAAAAATAATAATAAATTCAGGAGGCTTTTTTTTTGTATGTTGCATGATAGTTTTTTTTAATGCATGTTTTAGAATAGATAACGTGTCCCTTTAGTTTTTCACTTTAATTAGTTTTTTTTTAGTGATTTTAATTACGAATTTTCATAAAAAAATAACAAAAAAAATCATCATGCATAGTAGAATAGAATGGCATTTCTCATTTTAAATTAGTTTCAATTTTTAGAATAGATTTGCATTTTTAGGAATAGAAATATCATGTGCACGTCATGTAGGATTAAGTTCATAAAATGCATGTCATGTATAATTAGGCTCATTTAATTAAAAATTCCCCGTTAGTATAATTAAGTCATTTTGATTTGCATATTGCATTAAGAAAACAAAAAAGAAATATTTTCATGAAGCTTAGAACACATGGTCATTTCATTAGATGCACTGCATGATTCTCATAAAAAAAAAGGTGAAAACAAAATTGAGAAATTGCATTGTTAATTAGAACTCATATCTAAGATTATGGATGTGAATCCTAATTTAACATTGCAGATGCTTTCGTTGTTATGAGGTAAGTCCTGCATTCTTCTTACTCGCTTTCTTAAGTGCTAAATTGATGGATTGCGCATCCGCATGATCACCTCACATGTTAGGGAAGTGAATTAAAATGAATTCAAGCTGCCTGCAAAACATTTTTTCAAAATTAAAAGAGAAAGGTATCGAAAGGGCGTTAGAGAAATCTAGCGTAACCAAGTCCCCGTACCCAAAATCTCTGGTTCGTAGGAGTAAAATAATTCTCCCGTTATTTTACTTAGGTGTCTAATCGACCTACCGTAAACCGATTAGTGGCGACTCATTTTTGCATGCTATGATATTTGAATTTAAGTCGCGAGTTGGTATGGGCTTGGGAGAGCCCGAGCTAAGTCTAGGCTTAGCAATCCATTAACCTAAACTCTAGGTGGTTCACCTCGGAAAATTTAGGTCGCGACAGCTTGGCGACTCCACTGGGGACTTGAGTTAAAATTCTTAGTGGACTTAGGCCAATTTTTTCTTTTAATTTGAAAAATGTTTTTGTTTGGCAGCGAGGATCCCAGGTACGTCCCAAACATTTAAGGTGTTAAATGTTTTTGCAGATTGGGAGATATAAGGGGAGTAGTCTTTGCTAACCCTTGTCTTGCAGGTTGGAGTTGGGAATGAATGTTTTAAATTCAAGTTATTGAAGTGTTGTGTGATTTAAACTGTTGTGCATGCTTTGCATTTAGCACTACACTATTGCACACACAACCTGCCGCCGGACCTGGGCCGCATAGGATCACCTAGGATGGTATTGAGATGGATACCACTTCGACCGCAAGCCCGCGGTACGAGTCGCCCATCTCAATCCCGGAATTTCATTCATGGTGTCAAGAGTACCCACCTCGGTGTGCACACCCGCAACCTAGGTCGGCTCTTCGACTAAGCCGGAGTCATGAGGACCCGACATAGTCCACACACCCGTGGTTAGTCCGATCATCCTTGTGGCTCCACTTTGCTAAGCCTGTCTAGAGTAGAAATCGAACCACTTACCATGCGCATGTCTATGTGATTGCCATTGGTTTTTCTTGGTGAAGTAAGTTTCCTATCCCTATACCTTGCAATTTATTTTGTCGTGCTTTTGGTCGGTCCATGACAATCTAGGTTAGTCATTTGATCTAATTCATTTGTCAATTAAGAACAAAATGAGAAAATTGTCATGCAATAAATCATTTGCACCAAGAAAAAAAAAAACTTCGGATAATTTATTTTCAATTCATGCCTAAGAAATTTTGTCTTCCTAGGGCATCTATCTTTATTTTCATAGTCTATTTTTGGGAAATGCCCTTCTTGTACAAACTTTTCATAAATGCCAAAAACTGAAAAAAAAATCGATTAGATCATTGTCATGGATTGGCTCTCTATTCACACCTCGTGCTTACACATTTTCATTCATTTAAATTAGGTGACAACGGATCCCCCACGTTCGCCCACTATCACGAGCTAAAATGGCTGATCAAACTGAAATGCGTGATCGTATCTCCACTATGGAAGATCAACTCCAGCAGTTAGTAACCTCTATGCAGCTTCTCACAGCTCAAATCCAGTCCCTCCAAGCGAATTCGACTCCTACACCTGCTCTCCCCGAGATAGTAGTCCCGAAGCAGGAAAACAGGGTCCCAGTGGGTGATGACAACATGCCCGAGCTGGAAGATGACCCATTGTCAGTCATTGTTGACAAGGCCAAGCTTGACAACATCCCTAAGACGGAGCAAGATGAACGCTTTGCAAAGCTAGAAGAGAAAGTGAAGCAATTGCAAGAGTCACATAGTTCGCTCCCATTCGACTTGTCAATTTATGAGAAGGTCAAGGTACCAAGCAAGTTCAAAATGCCAGAGTTTGAGAAATACGATGGCACTTCTTGCCCAAAAGCTCATTTGCAGATGTACCATGTACGCATGGCCCAACATGTCAAGAATGAGCCCCTCATAATCCAATCATTCCATGCGAGTTTGACTGGGCCCGCATTGAACTGGTACATGATGAAGAATGTCAACCTTCTCGATTCCTGGAATGAAGTGGCTGACGCATTTCTCAAGCAGTATAAGTTCAATATGGACATTGCACCTTCCCGAGAAGATCTTGAGAGGATGGAGAAGAAGAGGAGCGAATCATTTAAGGAGTATGCCGTGAGATGGCGAAATCTGGCAGTTCAAATCACTCCTGAGCCTACTGATAAAGAATTGATGAAGTTGTTCATCAAGACTCTCCTGCCTGAGTTCCGTAACCAGATGGCTAGTACATACGTTGAAAACTTCAACCAACTTGTTCCCGTTGGAGAACAAATTGAGATTGGGATAAGAGAAGGATGGTTCACTGAGCCATCTAACAAGAGGTTTTCTACCAAGAAAGACCTTGAAGCTGAGATTAATGTGACCTATTCTCAATCGAATCGTGACACATTCAATCGCACTCCAGCAATTAAGATTTCTAATGAGCAACAAGGTGGAGGACATCAGCTCTCTGGTCGACGACGTAATGTTAGAAGACAGTTCACACCTCTTCCTGGACCCCTATCCAAAGTTTTGCCTGTCCTCCAAAAGAAGGGATTAATCTCTACGGAGCCGAAGCGACCAAATCCGGAGCATTATCCTGCATATAATGCCTCCGAGAAGTGTGACTATCACATGGGAGAGGTTGGTCATTCCACTGATGATTGCAATGTCTTGAAGCATAGGGTCCAAGACTTATTGGATACAAAGGCGTTCTCTTTTAGCAGTAATCATAAAGACCCTATGCCCAACCATGAGGAAGGCACAAATGCTGTCACTGAGTGAAGAAAGTTTTTATCCTCACATTCCTCTATGAAGGAGTCTTTTGTTATGCTTTCTAGGATTTCAAGTTTTTTTTAGGATTTCTTGCTTTCACCTCAATTACTGCTTTCACTTCTAGGACTTGCTTGTTGGCATTTTCCATTCCAATAATGTAATTCATTTAATTTTATTGAATGAAATTACACTTTTATTTTGAGGACATAACGAAGTACACCAAATTAGTCCGATGACGATATCCAACAATGAAAAGAAAATATCATCCAAGGAGAATTCTGAGGACTGGGCTTCTTCATGCTTCCTCATAAAAAATTTCAAAAAAAAAAAAATCAAAATCATTTTTCAAGCCATTTCCAAAACCATGCATTAGGTTAGCCTTGTTTAATTTTCTGACTCATTTACTTCATGTTTCAGAGCATTATTTTCTTGGCCCGATGAGAAAACATTTGAAAAAGGCACGACAGATTGCAATTGGCTCAACTGTTACTCAACAAGTTTGAGAACACATTTCTAAAGAGTTAATATGACAGACATGACAGAGACAAAATCTTGATCCGAGCCAAAATGGATGTGCAATTTGAATTTACTTTGATGTCTCATAGTATCCTATTCATGCACGTTCTCTTTTGCAGGGGCAAGAGCGGATTGTTTTTTTTTTTTTGGTAAAGCAAGAGCGGATTGTCAGTCTTGATTGATAGGGATAATCCAAGAACACCCATTGCTGAGACAGTCCCTTTGTGGGGCAATTCCCTGAATGAATACTTGCAACCATGTTTTGAATGTGGTAACTTGTCTATTCTGATGTCACAAAAGCCTTTCATGCTTAAATTGTCAAACTCTTTTGAAAAGAGAATTTCGATAGTGGTTTTGTTTATTTAACTCACCAATTTCATGTGGAGATTTGTCAAGATACACAATTCAACAGAGTGACATTACTGCTTAAGAATGCTGAATGAGATGAAAAGTAGGCTCTGTTCCATACACACATCGAGTTTCGGTATAACAGGCATGTTGACCTAGAGTCAGTTCAATTAAATAAAAAAGAAACGCCTCGAGGACACCACCAGCGCTTCGGCCTGGTGGCATGGGGAATGAAAAGGTCCGAGAACAACCAGGGTTCGATCCCTGGAAACGGCAACAAGTGTGTCGAAAAAAAGAAAAAAACAAAACAAAACAAAAACAAAAACAATTTTTTTTTCTCTCCTTTTGAGCTACAAACTCTGTGTGTTCAAAGCTGATGAGTTCATGAAGTGATTACGACCTTTCAAAGAAGAATTTTGCATTATACTTTTACCTGTTTCATTTACCAATTCCACTGAGGATTATCACTATCAAAAAGTTGATGAATGATGTGGAATGGATTGAACATGCTAAATGAGACATGTCAGGATGATGAAAGGCAAGCCTTAACCTATATACAGTCCCTTGCTCATACACTGGTGAGATGAGTGTAGGAAATTCCATGTCCGTAAGGTAAAGAGTTCTCTCGCGAAAGGCACGGCGATCAAAATGATGAGAGGCGGTTCATTCTCTATCCCAAACACTACGTGATCATCCATTGTTTAAACCCTTTTGAGCCCACACACGTGGATAATTTTTAAATTACCCCTGTCAAGAACCACCTCACATTGGGGCAAGCTCGAGGTAAGACGACATCATGAGGTGAGGAAATTGATAGGAATATTCTTGCTCTCACTTACATCAATCTTCAGGTATTGCTATTGCATTGAATTCATACGGTAATTTAAGTGCCTTAGGATGATAAAGAGCAGTTCTTTCTCTATCCTACACACTTTATCCATTGCGTAGCCCCTTGAGCCTGTAAATTCGTTTCATTTAAACCCAATTGGTGATCATCCCCCACACTGGGGCAAGGCAAAAGGCAAATGTTCAAGTAGCAGAATCCCGAGTGCCGACAAAAAATGAAAACTCCGCAAGAACCCAAATGTTAAAGCATTACATGGTTATTCAATGCATGCAGTGTGCCGAAAATTAAGGGGCATGAAAAAGCAGTGTGCCTGGTAAAAGCAAGGCCAATGCCCATAGAAAATGAAAGAAAGAGTCAAAACGAATGATTATCAATGGAAAAAGGGTGTTTTCCTAATGGAGTAGTACTCAAAGAACTCAAATGCCGAGTTTTTATGGTACTTATGAGGAAAATCCCAATGGTGAAGAAGAAGATCGGTGACAATGCCAAGATGATCACCAATTCTCATTCCCCTATACACTTTTTGAGCCTAATGATCCATTCATTTCTCAACCCATGAACTTAACCTACGTTACGTCCCTTACAAAGTCTCTTCGGATTAGGGCACTGAAATTAACGTAGGAATTCAATTGCTTATAAGCATCGCTTGAAGAAGTGCGAGCAAGACCATTTCTATCTCATTCCGCAGGTTCCTTGACTTGTAAACCCGGAGGTGATTGCGAAGTATTGTTCTTTCATTAGCCTTTACTCGAAGAGTCCCTCTTTGTTGAGCCATTGACCAAGCCTATATTACGGTCCCGATAAAGACCTCTCGGATTGACAAGGTTGTACCGCTTGCGAGAATACTCGAATCCTTATCGACATGATGATGGTAAGATTGAGTGATTCTTGTGATCCCACATTAATGGTCGGGACAAAATAGCCTTCGTAAGGAGAGCGAGTGAAAGTCCTTTCTAACTGAAAGTCTCATTTGGTATTCTTGAAAATCCATGTTATGAGTGAAAATTGTCTTAAACGATGATTCTCCCCAGTGGAAATTTGGTGGTGCAAATATGGTAAAACCATCATGCATAAATCTTGATTGAATGGATAAAAACTTCAGTGGACTTTGGAGTGTGTTGAATTGCTTACTTCTTTGATGAATGCATGTATTTTTGCGCTAATCGTGTTTGACAGATAATATTTCGAGTAATACTTGATGTTCAAGTTGCTCCTTGAAGCCTTGAGACCCGGCGTGCTTCCGTAGCCCGGAGTTCCTTCATATTGACCTGGCGTGCTTCCGTAGCCTGGCGTCATTTTCACCGACACGGCGTGCTTCCGTAGCCCGATGTCCCTCTTTATCGACCCGGCGTGCTTCCGTAGCCTGGAGTTCCTTCATATTGACCTGGCGTGCTTCCGTAGCCCGGAGTCCTTTTCACCGACTCGGCGTGCTTCCGTAGCCCGATGTCCCTCTTTATCGACCCGGCGTGCTTCCGTAGCCCGGAGTTCCTTCATATTGACCTGGCGTGCTTCCATAACCCGGAGTCCTTTTCACCGACTCGGCGTGCTTCCGTAGCCCGATGTCCCTCTTTATCCACCCGGCATGCTTCCGTAGCCCGGAGTTCCTTCATATTGACCTGGCGTGCTTCCGTAGCCCGGAGTCCTTTTCACCGACTCGGCGTGCTTCCGTAGCCCGATGTCCCTCTTTATCGACCCGGCGTGCTTCCGTAGCCCGGAGTTCCTTCATATTGACTCAGCGTGCTTCCGTAACCCGGAGTCCTTTTCACCGACTCGGCGTGCTTCCGTAGCCCGATGTCCCTCTTTATCCACCCGGCGTGCTTCCGTAGCCCGGAGTCCTTTCACCGACTCGGCGTGCTTCCGTAGCCCGATGTCCCACTTTATCGACCCGGCGTGCTTCCATAGCCTGGAGTTCCTTCATATTGACCTGGCGTGCTTCCGTAGCCCGGAGTCCTTTTCACCGACTCGGCGTGCTTCCGTAGCCCGATGTCCCTCTTTATCGACCCGGCATGCTTCCGTAGCTCGGAGTTCTTTCATATTGACTTGGCGTGCTTCCGTAGCCCGGTCCTTTTCATCGACTCGGCGTGCTTCCGTAGCCCGATGTCCCTCTTTATCGACCCGGCGTGCTTCCGTAGCCAGGAGTTCCTTCATATTGACTGGCGTGCGTGCTTCCGTAGCCCGGAGTTCTTTTCACCGACTCGGCGTGCTTCCGTAGCCCGATGTCCCTCTTTATCGACCCGGCGTGCTTCGTAGCCCGGAGTTCCTTCATATTGACTCAGCGTGCTTCCGTAGCCCGGAGTCCTTTTCACCAACTCGGCGTGCTTTTGTAGCCCGATGTCCCTCTTTATCGACCCGGCGTGCTTCCGTAGCCCGGAGTCCTTTTCACCAACTCGGCGTGCTTCCGTAGCTCGATGTCCCTCTTTATCGACTCGGCGTGCTTCCGTAGCCCGGAGTTCCTTCATATTGACCTGGCGTGCTTCCGTAGCCCGGAGTTCTTTTCACCGACTCGGCGTGCTTCCATAGCCCGATGTCCCTCTTTATCGACCCGGCGTGCTTCTGTAGCCCGGAGTTCCTTCATATTGACCTAGCGTGCTTCCGTAGCCCGGAGTCCTTTTCACCAACTCGGCGTGCTTCCGTAGCCCGATGTCCCTTTTTATCGACCCGGTGTGCTTCCGTAGCCCGGAGTTCCTTCATATTGACCTGGCGTGCTTTCGTAGCCCGGAGTTTTTTTCATTGACTCGACGTGCTTCCGTAGCTCGATGTCCCTCTTTATCAATCTGGCGTGCTTCTATAGCCCAGAGTCCCTTTATATATTGACTTGGCGTGCTTCTATAGCCCGAGTTCCTTTTCAGAAATTGACATCTCAGTCTGGATCTGAATGTCTCAAAACTTTTCGTTAAGCATTTCATTCTGGATATGAATGCTTTCCGATTTTTTTTGTTATACCTTAGTCTGGATCTAGGTATTTCGAATCCTCTTAACCCAATATTCATCTCACCTAACATTGAGTGTTTATTGGTTAAGTTCCCAAATTTTGACATCTCAGTCTGGATCTGGATGTCTCAAAACTTTTCGTTAAGCATTTCATTTCGAGCCCAAAAACTCTTGACATCTCAGTCTGGATCTGGATGTCTCGATTTAAACATTTCACTTTGGATGTGAATGTTTTTAATCTTTCTTGTTATACCTTAGTTAGGATCTAGGTATTTCGAGCCCAAAAACTCTTGACATCTCAGTCTGGATCTGGATGTTTCGATTTAAACATTTCACTTTGGATGTGAATGTTTTTAATCTTTCTCGTTATACCTTAGTCTGGATCTAGGTATTTCGAGCCCAAAAACTCTTGACATCTCAGTCTGGATCTGGATGTCTCGATTTAAACATTTCACTTTGGATGAGAATGTTTTTAATCTTTCTCGTTATACCTTAGTTAGGATCTAGGTATTTCGAGCCCAAAAACTCTTGACATCTCAGTCTGGATCTAGATGTCTCGATTTAAACATTTCACTTTGGATGTGAATGTTTTCAATCTTTCTCGTTATACCTTAGTTTGGATCTAGGTATTTCGAGCCCAAAACTCTTGACATCTCGCCCGGACTGGATGTCTTGATTTGAACATTTCACTTTGGACGTGAATATTCAATTTATTACCTGTTAGGCTTTTCAAGGAACTTGAGTGAGAATTGGGTACTTGTGAAGCAAATGGGTATTTATCATGTACCTTAAGATGCTCTACAACACTGATTGGTGAGCAATTATAGGTACGTTATTTCCTTTCGCATCATGCATTTGCATTAGCATTTCCATGCATCATATAAATTGCATTTAAAAAAAAAAAAGATGGAATTCATTTTCCAACAAAAAATCATTCATTGCACGTGCATGACCAAAATTTAGGTCTCAATTTGTCTTTGAAGGCAACCTCTGCGAGCTCACCTTCAAAGAGGGGCAGCTGTTGACACCTAAATTTTGACTAATCATTTAGTAATTAATTACATAACAATTTAGGGATTAATCTTTAACCCCTAAAAATAATAATAATAATAATAAAACTGCATTTCATGTAGTCGCATTTGCATCAGTACTAAAAGGCAACAAGAAGCAGGGGCTCGCGGTCGATAATATGCACAAAATGATAGTCTCTCTTTGCTGGTCTAAAAACACAAAAAGAAGAAAAGAAAAGCAAAGAAAGAATTCTTCAATGCACACGGGAGAACTCCGGAGAAAACCTGCAAGAAGATGGGATCACAATTTCATAATATTTTAGTTTGCAAGGAATTCTCCTCTTCATGGAGAGCAAATCGGCTGGAGAAGAAAGTCCAAAGTTGCCGCCATTCTCTGTGGAACACCTACGGAATAGGGGAGACAAGTAGCCGCATAAGAAGCTTCAAGCACGAAGAAGAAAGAGGAGTTCTTCACATCCATTGTCTCTCCCTCATCAATGCATACACATGCATGGATAGAATTCGGCGGACGTAGGAACTCTAAGGGAAGCCTCAAAGAAGCAAAAGAAGCCCATATTATATTATATAATATATGCTCTCAAGTGTGGGTGAAGCAAGTGCGTTGAAGAAAGAAGCAAGTGATGAAAAGTCAATAGTTGTGGCTTAATTAATGAGTGTCAGGCGGTGGCCTCTTTATTTGAAAAGAACCGGACGTGAACAGCAAGGAAAAATTACGGCCGCCTCCTATTCACACTAAAGGCGGTGGGACGCCTATAAATAAGCAAAGGGGGAGGCCGCGAAGGGGGGCTGAAGGAAAATTCAAAAGGAGAGAAAAAAAGTTGCCGAGAGAGGTTTTGTAAGAGTTATTAAAAAGAGAGAGCCCGTAGAGAGACACAGGAGTTGAGAGAAAGGAAGAGATTAAAAAAAGAGAGTTTGTCAGAGAGAAAAAGTGGGGAGGGGAGAGGAGAGCTGAAAAAAAAATTAATTGTGAGGGGGGCTTCCCCGTCGGACAAGAAAAAGAAGTCAGGGGGAGGGTATTAAAAAAAGAAGAGTGAACGTGAGTAGAGAGAGGGAGATTGGATGTGAGAGAAAAATAATAAAAAAAGAAAGGATTGTCTTCTTCAAGTGGGGGCTTCGAGCAACACCTGCAACTCCACTTCTACAGCTGCCCATTACCGCCGGAGCCCCGAAACTTTGTCGCCGTTGCAACCCGCTCGGCGCCCGCAGCGGCCCGTCACCGCGCCTGCACCTCCGTCCGACGCCGCGAGCACCCTCCTCCGAGCGCCGCTCCACTTGCCCGTCCGCGATACCTGCAGCAACTTCGCCAGCTCTGCCCCCACACCCGCAAGCTGCTGCTGGTCACGAGGCGTTGCAGCAGCCCGCCGGCAACCTTCCACCTTCCGGTGAGTTCCGAACCCATTGCCGCTCTTCTACCCTGCGCGCCACCGTCCCCGACGCCGTGCTTCCGTCCCTGCCGTTGCTGCTCATCACCCCCCGCTCGCTAGTCCCCCCATTCGCACCTCCGCGTAACGCCGCTGCCGCCCTGATCTGGTCCTGATCTGCTCAGTCTGGAGTCCGGCGAACCCACCGCCTCCTTTCCGCAATACCAGCAGCTGCGCCCGAGCTGCTGCTGCCCACTGCACCAGCAAAGACTTGCTGCTACCCTGCTCCGTTGTTGACGCCAGATCTCGTTTTTGCTCGCCGTCCGTGAAGCCCGACGCCAGGTGCCACACTTCTTCGCCGTCAGTCCACCAGTCGCTGCCGGTTCACCTTCGCCGGAGCTGCCCCTCTGGACCGACGACCTGCTTCCCCTTGGAGACCCGCAGCCAAGCCGTGCGCGGAAAAGAAAAGATTAAAAAAGAACAAAATGGGAACATTAGGTAGTTTTTTTCTATTGTTATTTTATCTTTATTACTTTTATATATAATTTATAGTTTGTTTTTAGTTTTTTAGTGTAATTGTTCACTAATATTTGATTGAAATTTCAATATGAATTAGCCCCTCAAATTAGGGATTGGGAGTCTGATTTTTGCGCCCGAAATCCGACTCACGATCCCTTGCAAAAATCGACAATCCAATCTCATGCCCGAGATTCGATGCGCGATTTAATTTAAAATTGATCAACCCGATCTCATGCGCGAGATATGGTTCGTCAATTTTGGGCATTAATCTTATCTGGATTGGATTAGATATCGGGTTATTTGAATTGACTCTTGTTTTGCATAAAAGAAAAAAAAAAAATGCAAGCTAGATTAGGTTTAGGTTTAGGGCATTTAGTTATTTCGTTTCTTTTAAAAAACAAAATAAAAATCCCAAAAAAAGCATTCCTTTAGGATATTAGTTTTTCTTTTAGTTTTTTTTTTCCTAGAGTTGCACGTGTTAATTTAGAATATGATATTAGAATAGGATTTTAAATTTTTATAACAAAAAAAATTCCAAAAAAAATAATAATAAATTCAGGAGGCTTTTTTTTGTATGTTGCATGATAGTTTTTTTTAATGCATGTTTTAGAATAGATAACGTGTCCCTTTAGTTTTTCACTTTAATTAGTTTTTTTAGTGATTTTAATTACGAATTTTCATAAAAAATAACAAAAAAATCATCATGCATAGTAGAATAGAATGGCATTTCTCATTTTAAATTAGTTTCAATTTTTAGAATAGATTTGCATTTTTAGGAATAGAAATATCATGTGCACGTCATGTAGGATTAAGTTCATAAAATGCATGTCATGTATAATTAGGCTCATTTAATTAAAAATTCCCCGTTAGTATAATTAAGTCATTTTGATTTGCATATTGCATTAAGAAAACAAAAAAGAAATATTTTCATGAAGCTTAGAACACATGGTCATTTCATTAGATGCACTGCATGATTCTCATAAAAAAAAAAGGTGAAAACAAAATTGAGAAATTGCATTGTTAATTAGAACTCATATCTAAGATTATGGATGTGAATCCTAATTTAACATTGCGGATGCTTTCGTTGTTATGAGGTAAGTCCTGCATTCTTCTTACTCGCTTTCTTAAGTGCTAAATTGATGGATTGCGCATCCGCATGATCACCTCACATGTTAGGGAAGTGAATTAAAATGAATTCAAGCTGCCTGCAAAACATTTTTTCAAAATTAAAAGAGAAAGGTATCGAAAGGGCGTTAGAGAAATCTAGCGTAACCAAGTCCCCGTACCCAAAATCTCTGGTTCGTAGGAGTAAAATAATTCTCCCGTTATTTTGCTTAGGTGTCTAATCGACCTACCGTAAACCGATTAGTGGCGACTCATTTTTGCATGCTATGATATTTGAATTTAAGTCGCGAGTTGGTATGGGCTTGGGAGAGCCCGAACTAAGTCTAGGCTTAGCAATCCATTAACCTAAACTCTAGGTGGTTCACCTCGGAAAATTTAGATCGCGACAAATGAATATGCGAAGGTGGTATTGGTTTCCGCGCGAATTGTTGCGTGGACGAAATTGATGGGAAGCTCGTCTGGGTTGAAAGATTCGAAAGAATGCGTAGATGTTTTTTCTTCTTTTCCCATTTGTTTATTGCTGAGGCGGCGGGGGATGCTCGAACATTTTCTACTCTTACATATCGCCTGCATGTGCACCCTGTATGCTAGGATTATGAGTTTTCTTCGTAAGGTGGTGGGATATGGCATTCATCATCAAGTTTCTTTGGTTAACTTTATGCCGTGATCCTGATATGGGGACGTTGTTCATGGAAAGAAAATATTATAATTTGTTTGCGGTACCTGCATCCTTTGCATTGTTGTTGCTTCAGCTGCTTGTCAGATCTTGTTTTTCTCTGCAAGAGATGTTTTTGCTTTTTAGGTTAGGCCGTGGCATATGTCGAGCGCGTCTTCTATTCTGTCTGTATTTTGGGGACTGTATTGCCGAGGCTCCACTTCCGGATTTAATTATTTATTGCGATGTATGTGATCTAATTTGAGATGGTTTTTCTTTTCCTCACATACCATTTTTAAGTCAATTGAACACTACATGGCTTTTCTTGAAACAACATTTTCAACTGAAATGCTTCTTTGTACTGTGAGTTTTCACATTGAAGATATTTATACAACCGTTAGTGCAAAGGACTTTGTTCGATACATAGTTTTGGTAATTTTTCAAAAGTGGCCGCCTATGCCACTCTTTTGTAGATAACAAAAGCTGGAGAGCATCGGTGCACAGTTATCCATCTGGTAGTACGAGATATGCGCATTATAGACAGACTAACTACTTGTTGTCCGCTTCAGGTTGGCATTGTAGCTTCTGCTTTCGCCACATAAGTGAGTTCATATTCAAGATGAAAGCTTACAGCCACTATGACCGGGTCCGATTTTCTCATTATTTAGACCTGACAAGGATTTAGGATGTCATCTGCAAAGGGGCTAATTTATTTGACATGTTTCCTAAAGAACACACGTTTAGAGAGATAATAGGGAAGTTGGGGCACATCTCTCATTCTTACTCAGCTGTTCATCTTCCTGCCTATTTGCTAAACAATGTAGAGAAGTACAAATATTTGCTGCCAGGGAACTGCAAGAGAGAGAGAGAGGCTGAGTAATTTTCTTCGAATGTGAGGTGGCTTATATTGGCATGTTTGGAAGGTGAAGATGCTTTGGCCATGCGAAAACAGCTCCCTGGGAGGACTGTGGATTGAGATCTTGGAGATTTAATTCCAGCATCTCATGCACCTTCTAAACCTTATGCATCATTCTCTTGCAAGGCATTTGAAGAAATTGCATGTTCTTGAAACCTTGTGGATGGAGTCATTCTATAGTCATTTTGGGACTTGAGTTCTTTGAGTGCCGGATTTGGGGCATATTGTGCTTTGGGGTTTTCGATATTGATGTTGGAGGAGCAGATAGTTTGTCCTGACCCTTGTGAGATTGCATACCACCTCCTGTGGGTATTGCTTAGATCTTTCCTGTCTATAATATAGGATAGTTCATTTTTCCCACCATTTTCTTTGCTGGGAATTTTGTTGTGTTAATCCAATCTAAATCTGTTCATGTATCATCAGAGGATTTCCATCAAGCGGATGTAGATTAATTCTTTACATTCTTATTGTAGAGTAGCGTGTGCCTCATCTCCATTTCTCTTCTTGTTTCTTCATTCGGTGTCCCTGTACATCTCATCGAAAAGTCCCTCATCAATAAGGTCTCATCTTTGACTTTGTCATAAAGACTTGTCATTTTACATGGATCGAAGCTTGCATCAAGACTCTTTGAGAGAACCACAAGCATCGGAAATATTGTACATGGAATAGCTTCTAGTTTTTATGTAATTTATAGTTTCTAGGCTTCACTTTAGTCTCTTGCTCTTCTTTTGTATTTCTATAAAAGTTCATCGAACCTCTGTAAAGATGAGATTGAATTTGATTAATGAAAATTTACTTAATGCATTTATCTTGAACCTTGAAAAGTTCAAACCCTTTGAAATCCTAAAGAGTTTTCACTCTATCCTTGAAGAGTTGGGGCTTTTAAAGCCAACATCCTTGAATAGTTGCAGCCATCAATCTCAAAGAATTGATGCCATTTCCACTTTCTTGGAGGCCTAGAAGAGTAACTATTGAAGTTTCTATCATTTTCTTCATTTTGTCTGTTCCCATTTCTTCCACTTCCATCAAAATTCAACAAGCCCTTGTGCTTATATGAGAAAACTCAAAATATGAAAGTTGTAGATCCTTGAGTCTCTATTCTTTGGGCTTTGAAATCGCGCAATTCTGATATAAATTGGCAAAGTTATGCCCATGTTTTTGAGTTAGCGTAGACTGAAATTTTTTATTGATTTTGTGACTAAGTTTTCGTCATTCTCTCGATCCTATTGTTTGAGCATCTGGCCTTGGGCTACATCAACCTTGGTCCTTCAAATTGAGTTGCAAGGTTTTGTTGCTTATTTGTAAAAGATGGGCCATTTATATTTTACTCAAAATGGTGTACAATCGTGATAGTTCAACAGGCAAATAATATATATTGGCGGAATCTATTGTATACTTATACATGCAAAAATCTATCGATTGGTGCTCAAAAGAATGGATTTTTTTTTTCCATGTGGTAAATTTCAATAATTATTGTTATGTGTCTCAAATTGTTGATAATTATCTGTGTTTTTTTTTTTTTTTTCTATATAATAACTTTCAACCGATATATTGACAAAATCGGACTTGAACTTTCTCTTGCTGATCTCCCAGGTTAAGGTATCGAGTTTCCGCTATAGCCTCCTAATAAATGGTATGATAACCGATAATTGATTAGTGATAAGAATCTGACCGATGTAGCTTCCGAGCAGCCTTCATGGTTTTGGTCTAGCAATGGAGACCCAGAGTGAAGATGGACGTTTTGGTATAGCAACGTATAGTCTTCAAGGTTTGGTTGGAAGAAAAAAGACATGGGATGAAGGTGGGGCTATTGGAGACTCAAGTTAAGACATGTTGGTTAAGAATGATACTTAAATTAAGAGGAATAGACATAATACTGAGCTCACACACAAGAAGAATATTGTTGAGATATACGAATTAATTGTCTTTTAAGAAATCCTATATTGAAGAATTGGTATAATGTAGAGTAGTTAATATATCTTTTAAGCAAATCTTGATCCAATTGGATATGTTGATAGGTTCAACTGAACCTCATTTGGGTGATCTCTTTAAGTGAACATATGAGGCTTTTGCTGTGCTCTCTCAACATGATTGACATTTTTGAGTAATTAGTATATCATAATTAACACACAACTAATTAACAAGCTTATAAGTAAATGTTAGTTTAACTGGATATATTAACTAATTTGAATAAGGCTCCATTTTGACGATCTCTTTAGGCGAACGTATGGGGCTTCTATTGTGTTCTCTTAATACGATTGACATTTATATGTTGTATCCATGGTAGTTATGGAGTTGTGAACCCAAGTTGGTTGGCCTGCAAATGATAACACGCTTGACCCTATTCACCTTAAGAATCAAGAGGTCCCGATTTTGAGTCTCTCTTTGGCCCACTCTTTTAACCTCATGTGACTTTGTAATTATAGATATTGCTAGTGGAATGTAAATTGGGATTGGATAGCTGCTAACTGGGCTGCCAAGGCCCATGGGCATCGAAATTTGCCCTTGAATTGGGCCCTTTCTCCTCTCCCACCCTGTTGGATTTGCTTTGTACTAACATTCGCAGTTGGCTTTGGGCCTCCTCCCCCTCACGAAGGGGAGGGGTTCGAAATCCCAGCGCGTCGCAGGGTGACTTACCTGGTAGCATGTGTGTGGTGGCTAGCATGTGTCGCCTCCAGTGGTTTACTCCCGGCATCCGGCCGTGTGGGGTTCCCTAGGTCACAAAAAAAAAAAAAAAAAAAACATTCGATCCTATAGTGGCACCTTTGGCTAACATAAATACAACGGACCGCAGTTTTCGACCAAAAAAAGAAAGGGATTGGATACCCTTAATAACAACCGCAAAGAAAAGTGTTTTGCAAACCTGATAGTGACATTCATGCTAGAAAAGACCACTCCACTAACTGTTGTTCATTTACTATTACTTTTATTATTTGTTTAAATTTTTTTTGAAAAAGGGAAAGTGAAGCCCTAATTTTCAAATAGAAATTGAAATCGGGCAGTTAGGTTTACCTACCTCATGAGGCATTGGAATTGAAAGGAATAAGGTCGGTTTTAGGTTCACGACCTAAAGGCCTTTCACCTCTACATGACATTCTTTGTCGGGTCATGTCTTAATCTTGGTGTGGTTGATCATATGAAAAGACCAGTTACCGTTCATCATTTTGGTTAACTATGACCTTGCCAACTAGCTAATCGGACGCGAGTCTGTTCTCGAATAGACTCCTCCTTTTGCTCCTCTACCCACAAGGTAGCAACGGTCGTTTCTAGTCATTACTCCCCTCCCAAGGTTAGGTTCTTACAAGCAACTAGAAACACCACTTCTCGTCCTATTTCTCGAAAACCGATCACTCATACAATCATCGACTCGGCAGATGGCACCCATTCGGCCCACGGTGATCCATGGGCCGGTTCCGCAAAGGCCCAAACGAACGGGCCGGGCCCAAAACAGGGAGGAAAGATTCGGGCGCGACGCCGGCACACCGTAACGCGAGCCCAATCACATCATCTCTCCCACTCTCTCCGCATAAACCAAAAGCGAAGCTTCCTTTGATACTTCTCTCTGGACCGAGCGTTCGCGGAATCTCTCTCGTTCCCCTTTTCCTCCCCTCTCGCGGGACCAATTCCCTCCGCTTCGCTCGGCGGCTTCCGAATCGGCCGGGGCGACACAGAGAAGAACCCTAGCTCCTCCTCCGTTCCGCCGCCGCGAGCCGGGGCCGCCGTCGAGGTTCTCCGTCGGCTCTCTCCCTTCGGCAGGTTCGGCGCAGTTCCCACGGCTTCGATTCCGCTGCTTCTTCTTTTTGTAGTCGTCGTCGTCGTGAAATTCGCGATTCAATTGCGCTTTTTTGTGGCTTGCCTCTTTGCGTGTGCGTGTGTCCGGTTCGGTTCCCGTGTGACCTTTGAGGATTCGGTTTGGTGGATCGAGGATTTTTATGTTTGGGGGTTGGTCTGGCCGAAACCCTAGCTAAAGTCTCGCTTTTGGTGTCGGTTGTTGGATTGTGGATTTTTGTGTTGGAAATTTTGTTGTTTGGTGTTTAGAGTTGTAGTTTGCTTGGAGGGTGTTGCTACTACTGTTAAAAGGTTTCGAATTTCGTGAGAATTTAGGTGGGTTAAGCGTATGGTTTTCCGTTTTGGGCTTTTGATGTTGGGATTTTGCTTTTCCCCAGCTGGTAATCTGCTGCTGAGAGGAACTTATTAGGTTTTGTTCGTTGTTTCGCATTGGAAACGTTGTCATCGCATACTACCCTGAGGGTTGGAGTTGATGATATGTCCTTTCAGTTGTCCAAACCACCGGCCACCCCGACCTAATTCGTGACGAACCCACCCAAGAACTATGGAGTTCAGGGTTCCACCTGACATCAACTCGTATAGGGATAGGGATGAATTGAATATAGACTCTAGCTCCACCTCAAGCATATCTTTCTTCGGGAATCGGTAGCTGTTAGAATTGTAATAGCAGAGTGACTGATGAAATGAAGATGGAACTTTTTAGCTCCTTTGGATCGCGTCCTTTGGATTTTCTAAATTATTGCCTGCAACTTCTTTTTTTTTTTAGTTTCATTTCATTTCATTGAACTGCTATTTGGAATTCATTGGCAGTGACAGCCATGTCTACTCCTGCGAGGAAGAGGCTGATGAGGGATTTTAAGAGGTTGCAACAAGACCCACCGGCAGGCATTAGCGGTGCGCCCCAAGATAACAACATTATGCTTTGGAATGCCGTGATATTTGGGTACGCTGAAGAGAGCTCTTAGATTTTTTTAAATATCTTTGCTTCTGTTCATTAGATTCCCGTTTCATCAGAATGGTTGGATAAGCTGTTTTTTGTTTCTTCTGTGGATTGCAGTCCCGATGATACTCCATGGGATGGAGGTAAGTCTTCCACTGATTGTTTCTTGCTTATTTAGACCTACAATCAAGTTGAAAATGTGGTGCTCTTGTTTTCATCGTGAGATTATGTATTTGTAGAGATTGTGGCAATGATCTCTGCGCTAGTAATAAATAATCAATGGTTTTTATATTCATGGCCATTTTGTGTTTATTCGAGTGGGACCATATCAAGAGCCCTCTTTCAATGAAAGGGAGAAGTATTGCTGTCTTATTCTCTTTTGTCTTTTTGCCCTGGTTGTTTCCATTGGTTTTATTCAATCCCTCTATGAGAATATCCCGTGCTAGTTGTTTCTACATTAAAAAATTTGCTTGAGTTTTTCAGGTACGTTCAAGTTGACTCTTCAATTTACAGAGGATTATCCAAATAAACCTCCGACAGTGCGTTTCGTTTCTCGAATGTTTCATCCAAATAGTAAGTTTTACAGGATCAAGTTACAAGCAGCTTTCAGTTCAAATTTACTCTGAACATGTATAATGAATGATTCTCATGGAGTTCTTTTTTTCTTGAAACATGTATAGTCTATGCTGATGGAAGTATCTGTTTGGATATATTGCAAAACCAGTGGAGTCCTATATATGATGTTGCAGCAATACTCACATCTATTCAGGTACTTTTGTTATTTACTATCTATACTAGAAAGCTAGCTGGAATATGGCGGATGGATCTGTTGGTTTTAAATTTAAACTCTGCATCTTGTGTTATTGTGTACGTTGAATTATGCTATTATTTTGAAATGGCTTCATTTTTTAAGGTTTGTTTATTTCACTGAGAAGTTCTTGTTGTGAAAAAATGTTTTTAGGAAATTTAAAATCAGAGAAAGTAAATCATTTTCTATCTTTTGTTTGTGCTGAAATCAAGTATAAAAAGTTGGTATTCATGGTATTTGATAATGAGTGAACCTTCCAAAGGCAGCTTGTATAGCTAAACATGACACGTAATGGCCAACAAAATGAAATCAACATCTTCTCCATTTATTCCATAATCCATCAAAATAACATGAGTTAACAAGGATATTGGGAATGTAGAACATGAGCGTCAATTATATTCAGGAGATAGTGGAGGAGATTTATGAAAAAATCGATGAGAATTACTTAAAGAAAGAAGAAGAAGAAGAAGAAGAAGAAGAAGAAGAAATTGATGCAAGATAAGCAACAGACATAGAAAGACTATTTTTCTCGCTTGAATACGAAGCAAGAAATCAAAGAAAATGATTGTCTTCTTGTTGTCTTCGGTCTGTGGAAATCTATTTCCAGCGACCGAGTAGTTTCTCATCATCCAGACCCTAGAATGTTTGAAAACAATTTTCCAGATAGTTTTTATTGAACCAAATGACCCTTGTTGTCTTTCTATGACTTGCCATGCTTATTGAGATGTTTGTGGCTTTTGTGTATGCCTCTCTTTCATTCACTTCTTTCTGTCGACCATATACATGTTTCCTGTAACTTGTGAACATCTTTTGTATTAAGTATTTATACTACCATGACATATTGAGTGCTCTTCAATAATCTATCAATCCATAGTTCAAAAAATGGTATTCAAGCACAAAACCAACCTGAAAATTTTGGAATAGAGGTATGGGAAGCGTGTTGCTTGAGAAACATTTCTGCATGATCATGTGTGACTATATAAATTAAATTGATCTTAACCATTTCTTATATCTCTGTTTAACACCGGCGGTCATTAAAGTATTGTGGAGTTGACAGTGTTGACTAGGTAATGAATTCGGCGATGTGTTTGTTTCTTACATAATTGAAGCAAGATTTGCTTTTACTGATCAAACAGGATAATCAAGATAAAATCATCAAGTTTGTGCACAATAAAGGCCAGTAATTTCATTTGCTGGTTCCTTTTTGACGAGTAAAAATTTCTGCTAATTCTTTGGTCTCTTAAAAGCTTTGTGCCTCCCCCCGGCCGGAAATTAAGGGCATGTTTGGTAACACTTTTGTTTCTGGGAACAATTTATGATCAAAAATGATTCTTTTTTATTCTATTCCCGGGTAACTGTCCAAAATTTTAATTTTCGGAATAGAATTGTGTTTGGCACCGTTTTCAAAATTTCTACTTCAAATCATTTTCATTTAATTTTTTAATAATTTTATTACTTATTTCTTCTTTTCTTATTTTCTTTCCTTTCTCTTGTTATCCTTCAAGGGTTGTTGGTTGCCGGCCTTGGGATGACCAGTGACTGGCCAAACGAGGGCCGGCGACCTCACCGGAGCGTCGCTAGCCCTTGCCGAAACTGCACCTCATCAGCCAAGCCATGGCTGGGTGAGCGGCCTTGCCCAGATTTGGCGAGGTCGGGGCTTAACCTCACCTAGCCATGGCTTGGCCGAGTCTCGCCTGGCCACCAACGAGCCTTGCTCGGTTAGGTGAGCCTTGCCAGTGGCCAGGGGAGGCTTGGGCAAGGTGAGCCTCGCCGCCACTGGTTGCCGGCAACTAGTCCGACGAGATCTAGCAATCTCACCAGAGGCTTGCCCAGTCGAGGCGAGGTTCGACGAGCTATGATTTTGAAATTGTTCCCGAGAGTAAAGAGTCAACTTTTTTTTACTTCTGGATTCTGTTTCAAATCTACTTTTGGGAACAAAGAAATATAAATTTGTTCCCGGAAATAAAAATTTTACCAAATGAATTTCTGTTCTAAATTTACTTCCGGGAACAAAATAATAGAAATTGTTACTGTTTGGCAAGTTGCCAAACAGAACCTAAGCCCGCTTTCTCTGAGCCGTGTTGTATGCTGACCTGTGGTGGGTACATGAATACTTGCCTGAAGCTTTGCAATTTGACCATTTTTTTCTTCAATTAAAATTTGGGTTTGCTATATGCTTGTTATTTTTTGAAGTCCTCATAGACATTGGGAACAGTACCTAGTGGGCGGACTAGCAGAGTCTGCTCTCTATCATTACGTTACTTTCTTTTAGAGATCTGATGGGCTTTTTACATTGGGACGGAGAATTTCCTCTAGTTGATTGCTGTGGTGAATGATGGAATTTACATCTGTATCTTTGCACCTGTAGCCAATGGTAGTTCTAAACTGAACATGAATTGATATCTTTTGTGGAATACTTTGTTAAAGGGTGACTGCTGTCAAGTCTATGCTTACTATTTTGGCTCAGAGTTGGCTTAGAAATCACCAAAATTTCCCTGCCTTTACTCAGTTATGCTCAAGCCATCTGCCTTTTTGGTAATCTCATTGTTATTTTCTGCAGTCGTTGCTGTGCGATCCCAATCCAAACTCTCCTGCAAACTCAGAAGCTGCTCGAATGTTTAGTGAGAACAAGCGTGAATACAACCGGAGAGTTAGGGAGATTGTGGAGCAGAGCTGGACTGCTGATTAATTCCCGTCCAGGGGGGGGACCAGTAGAGTAGGTCAAGTTTGGGGGTTTCATCTGCTGATTGTAATCCACAACCCAAACCTGTAGTAAACCACCACGCTTGAATTCTTGTTATGTCATCGTTTGAAAATCATTTATAGTGCTGTTGTCGTCGTTGTCGTCTTCCCCAACTTGGGCGAACTTTTTAACTTTGTAAAAGTTAAGAGTTGAACTATCAGCAAACGATTGGTGTAAAAGTTAATGTAATATGGGCTTGTTTAAAGTAATATTTGGCAATATTGCTTAGGTTAAGAAATGGATGATTCTCCGGTTGAAGCATCAGTAAGCCTCCTCCGGCTTGGAACTTGCAAATTCTATGCAGTAACCATAGAGGTAGGTCGAGTTCAGTGTTCACTTTAGGTGAGTGGGCTTTGTAGACCGAGTTTGCTTAGGGGTGCATGGCAATCAGTCGTTTCTATTCCAGAAATAATTTTTCTATTTTAGATTTGTTTATGGAATAGAGATTCGTTTGATAAAATTAGGGAAAATTTTAAAAAAGAACCCAAACTGCCTTTATTTTCTCAAATAAAGATTCGAAGTAGAGTTTGTTTTAAATAAGGACTCGAATTGGCATTGATTGTTTCAAATAAGGATTTGACTTCGTTGATTGATTAAATTTTCCGATCAATCTAGGTATTTTCATTATTTGCCATTTTTCCTTGTTTTCTTCTTCTTTTTTTTTTTTTTTTTTTTTTGATTCTTCTTCCACCGGCGATGCCCATAAAGGGCTGGGAGAGGGTTGGCCCCACCGACAAGGGCCACCCATGTTGGCCACAAGCGAGGCAACCCTTGCTCAGGGCCATCCATGAGGTTAGCCCTTGTTGGCCCTAGGTGAGGCCGCCCTCGCCAGATATGGGGAGGGTGGCCTCACTCGCAGTCAACCCTCGCCATATTTGGCGAGGGTGGTCTCACTCACGGCCAGCGAGAGCTGGGTGACCTTACCGACCATAGGCTAGGCCACCCTCGCTAGATTTGGCAAGGGTCGACCTCACCTGTCCCAGATGAAGGCTCGACCACTCTAGCTAGCGACTGGTGAGGTCGTCCAGCCCTCACCGACCGTGGGCAAGGCTACCCTTGCAAGCAAGTAACGGCCCTTGACGGCCCTTATTAGCGATCGGTATGGTGAGGGTCACCTCGCCCAAGCGAGGCCGTTCTTCACCTATGGCCAGTGTGGGTGACCCTCGCCTAGCCCTCTGTGGGCATCGGCGGTGGTCGGCCAGCCATTGGCAAAGAGGAAGAAGAAGAACTAGGAATAAAAAAAAAAAAAAAAAAAAGGGGAAAATGACAAATGATGAAAATATCATTGATCGTCGGAAAGTCGAGTCCTTATTTGAAACAAATATAGTCACTTCAAGTTCTTTTTTAAAACAACATCCACTTCAGGTGCTTATTTGAAAAAGTGATGTTATTTTGGGTACTTATTTAAAACAAGATCCACTTATAATGGCACTTCGGATCCCTTTTTGAAATTTTCCCATAAAATTATTCAATTTTTCTATTTCTGAAAAAGATTTTTATTCTAGAAATAGATTTGGAATAGAAATAAGAAGTAAAAATTTTCTGCTTCTTTATTTTTGGAACATAAATGAGAAATAAAAATTTTTATCATCGTTCATCAATCAGTTCTCCATCTGTTGCCACCGGCCGCCGCCACTGGTTGCCTGCTGCCATCGCCGCTGTCGCCGTCGTCGGTTGCCGGTCGCTAGAGGTGTTAAACGGGTCCACAACCCATTTATGGACCCATTTTTCCTTAAATGGGTCGTTAATGGGTCGGGCTTATTTCTCACGGCATCCATTAATGTGGGTTTTACAAATAAAAGGACTAAATTATGTGGGTCTTAAATGGGTCTGTTCTGTACCCATTTAAGACCCATTCCTAACTCATTGAAGATAATCCAAAAGAAACCCACGAGGGTGACGACCCACGAGTCTGCCCCTTTTCGCTTTTAATTCGCCACCACCCACCACCTCCATCGCTCGTCGCCGCTCGCCGCTGCCTATCGTCGCCTCGTCACCGCTCGCCGCTGCCATCGTCGCCTTGTCGCCACCCATCTCTAGTGGCTGAGGTTGTCCGACAACTCAATCGTCGCGGTGTCGCTCGTCCTACATGGTGTCGCTCGTCCTCCGGTCGGCGGTCAGTCTCGTCTCTTCCTCCACCGCACTGTTAGTTTCGGATCTCCTTCCGGCAAAAAGTCTCTCTCTAGACAAGGTACCCTCTCTCTCTCTCTCTCTCTCTCTAGCAGTTGCCATATCTGGCTCGCCGACGAGCTTTCGTTTCCGATTTCGCTGTTTTAGATGAGGTTCCGATCCTTGCTCGTTCGTGCATTGAAGGTCGTATGGTTAAAGTCCTTTTTTTGGGCCCGCGATTTAAGGTAGAAGTCGCTCTCCTGCGACCATCTTTAGAGTTTTTTCCCATCCTCTCGTGATGAAAATTAGGTCACGCGACCTGGGTTCATCGCGTCGCCCCCGATTTCTCTGAGTAGCAACCGTCCGTTGACGTGCTGATGTTGTGGACATCTTGATTCTGGTGTTGAGACTGTTTCGCATAAACCCTGCTATTGAGCTGCCAAAGAAGTAGTTTAGTGTTGTCATGTAACACACTCTGTTTGACTATGCAAAATATATGGCACCCATTGATGACTTTTTATACTGGATTTAGTAGATGTATTCTGGATTTGTTATTCTATGGCCTGTTTTCCGCTTTGAGATATGTTGCACATTGTAAGTCAACTTGGTGCATGCTAGGGTGAAAGAATCTTTTGAAACCAAATTTCGATGCCCATTCGAAATGTAATGACAATGAAATTACACTATTTTAGTTGAAAATCAATTGTGGCACCATCCTTTTTTACAAGTTGCTTGGATTTAACTCGTACATAAAGGATTGCTGAATATTAGTTGAAAATCAACTTTATTTACCTTCAGGTTTGTTAACTTCAAGTTTGTTCCTGAGCCAGTTTTTGTATCGAAAGGATTTGCAGTCTCCTTGCTAATTGTTCATCTGGTGTTGCTCCACATTTGCGCACTATAAATGGTGCAAGTAAGTATTAATATCACTCAAGTTGCTTTGTTAGGCTATGAATTTGAGTGCAAATTGTAGTTGTTGGTTTGCTAAAGATAGCTTTCCAAGTCTCGATCATTTCAGTCTCTTTACGCAAATTCTGTTTGTGTATGTGCATAAGTAACTTTTTGGTGCACTATTTTTGTAAGTAACTTTTTGGTGCACTAGCTTTGGATGAACAGTACTTGTTGCATTCTCATTTTAAATCTGGCAACTAATAGAGATAGTGTCTTTAATTGATAGTGGGTTAGTTGACTTATGTCGTTTCTTGCTTATTTTGTTTGCATAATTGATGCTTTCTTTCTTTTCTGTGGATTGACATGGTTTTCATGAAATTGTGTTTAATCGACGGGCTTGTAGGGGGCTTTTTAACTTCTTGCATTCAAAGTTTCTCTCCTTGAAGCTGAAGTTCTCTCTTTTAAGTTCCTTCTCACAACAAAATTTTCGTAGTGCCGGCTCATCGTCCAAAGTTCTCAGCGAAGAGCGTGAGCAAATTATGATTTTTTTCCTTGATTAGTAGACAATGAAGTGCTACTTAAGGAGGGTTTTCTTTGTTTTGCCCAACTTGAAATGTGGAGTGGATCAATTTTTGGAGAAGTCGTAGCATATTTACGGGTTCAATGCAGACAAGATTGGTCACATGCATTCTACGTGGGGAAATTATGTGAAAAGCTTGGATATGAAGGTTGTTATCATATTATGATGTGGCTAGTGCTTTGAATTCCTTGGCACTTGATCATGTAGTCACACATTAACTACGTTAGGGGATTTTCTTTTTTAAAAAGTAACTCACTAGGGCCGATCCTAAAAGATTATAACATAGGCTTGTGTTAACATTACCCGATATAGCTCAGGTTCTTTCTTTTTTCTACCTTTGCTTTAGTTTTTATAAATTTATTATTATAATTATTGACTTCATTAATTTATATTTGTGCACTTCTGGATAGGTATTAGAACCTCATAATCGATAATTGAAAAAGCAAGTTTAAATAGGCCATAAATGGGTTGCTTAGCATCCTTTTTTTTTTTTTTTTTTTTTTTTGGGTCGGTGGATTTAATGGGTTTTAAATAGATTGGCCGGTGAATCTCTCTGGATGCGAAGAAAAATGGAAAAGAAAGAAAAAAGAAAAAGAAAAAACAAAATTTTTGAAAATTATAAAAAATTGAAAAATTATTGATTAGATTTGTATTGCTTGGAAGTATTTTAGTAATATAATCTTTAAAAAAAAACATAAGAATAAGTTTTCCTAAATTTAGTTAAATATGAAAATATTTTATTAATTGGGTCGGGTCGGGTATAGGTCGAAAAATTTGCATTAAGTGTAAATGGGTCATAAATGGGTTAATGGGTCAATTTGGGTTGGACCATTAATGATCCGACCCAAATCCGACCCGACCCACCCATTTAACACCTCTACCGGTCGCCCACTGCCACCACTGCCGTCGTCTGTCGCTGTCGATCGCCAATCCATCGGTCCGTCGCCGTTCGAAAGGAAGAAATTTTATGTTGTTATCAAACGAATTTTTATTTTTAAAGTAGAAATTTTATATCGTTATCAAATAAATATTTTTGCTTAGAAACTCTTTTAGAAATAGAAATAGAAAAATCTATTTATCTTCCAGAAATCAATTTCTGGCCAAAATGATTATCATCGTACCCTTAGCTATGTTTGGATTAGCTTACATCTGAACTAATTTTGATACATCAGGAATATATATTCACCTAATATGAGCTTTTGGTTGTTGGACCAGAAGAAGAGATTTAGGAGGACGTTCTCACGCTCCTGTACTCGGAACAAGTTTCAGACACCATGCGACCAGCAGTGGTGAGAATTTTCACTAAGAAACGAGCAATACCGGCGCAATTGAAGATTAATTGTCTTCTATGAATTTCGCTGTCTCTGAAGGACTCGGAGTTAGCAGAATTAATACTTACTAGTTCTCTGATCTTAGTCGTGGGCTTTGGTTTTAGGCTAATTGGTCGATTATGCTACTCGGGGAATTACAGCGGATTCATTACTCCTTCGCTGAAGAAGGAAGAAGAAATATGGACGACGTCATCATCGAGATGTTTTTAGTTTCCTCTTCTGGCTCCTGAGACCAGATTGGAAACACCTACGTAAGATCTGGATAACCGGTCCTGTCGTTCACTATTTTCACAAAATTATGTGATCGACTTGTATGTTCATTTTAGACATACATGTCTTTGATAATTGCACGCGATGTCACACACAACAACCTGCTTCCAATGTTGGCCACTGCGGTGGCTTCACTCGCGGCCATGGCCATGTCAGTGCACATCCGCCACCAGCAGCCAATCTTCACAGACTTGACTTCCAATCGACTTTGGCAGATGCTCTCAACTTTATCAACTTTGCGGCGGCCAGGAGAGCTTCGAGTTCCAAGCGCCTAGTATTTGCTAACTTTTTTATTGTTTGCAAACTTGCGTATGCATTTCTTAACAAAGACTCTAATTTACCAAGTTCTTTTAGATATTACCAACCTTAAGATGGAGTGACTTCTCATTTATTAGAGTTGACAGATCACTCAAATAAAGATTCATAAATTTATACAAGAATTGATAAAGCTTTTTTTTTTTTTTTTTTTTTTTTTTTTTTTTTTTGTAATAGGAGGAACCAGCTTGATCGGTAGCCGCCGTAAACCCCCTAGGCGACACGTGCTAGCCACCACACACGTGCCACCGGGTAAGTCACCTAGTTTTTTAGCAAGAATTGATAAAGTTGAGGTGTTGACAAAAGAAAAAAAAATGAGCTAAAGTTAGTAAAAAATAAGAAAAGCTAATAAGTTGCAAACTGTAAAAAAGAATGGGTGATTTCATAAAAATGACCATTAAGTTACTAATAAATTACCAAGAAATCAATTAATCAGTAATTTTTTCAACCTAACTAGCTTTCTTTGAAATCTACTGGTACGTAAAAAATATCTATTTATTTTTTGGAACCAAGATAGTAGAATTGTTCTATTTCTATATTACTCAATACTAGTGGGATACTTGGGCACTATTTGGTAACTATCCAAATAGTGCCTAATTTTGATTTTTTGTTTCCAGAATCAGTTTGGGAATAGAATCGCGTTTGGTAAAATTTTTGTTCCCAGAATCAGTTTTGGACAAGATTTGAGAATTAAAAAAAAATATGATTCTGCGTCCGAAAATCAAAAAAAGAATCAAAACAGTGAAATTCTTCTTCTTCCCTTCCGCCATCTCGCAATCGTCACCCGCTGCCATTCGCCGTCGCTTGCTGCCAGTCTTCGGCCGCTAGTTCGACGAGCTCGCTGGAGGCTCACCAGGCTAGGGCAAGGTTCGGTGAGCTTGCCGGAGGCAAGCCCAGCCCCGGTGAGGCCCGCCTGTCCACTGGCAAGGCTTGACCTCGCCAGATTGGGCGAGGCCGAGCCTCGCCGGGGCTAGGCTAGCGAGGCTCACCCATCCTCGCCGGTGCCCCGGCGCGGCTCGCCCAGCCCCATTGGTGGTCAGGCAGGCCTCGCCCAGCCCCGACGGCCTGGCCATCGGCGAGGCTCGGCCGACGAGGGCCAACTACGCTCCGGTGAGGTCGCCGGCCCTCGTCCGGCCGATCGCCGGTCCGACGACCAGCCACAAGAAGAAGAAGAAGAATAGGAGAAAAAGGAAAAAAAAAGAAAAGAAAAAAGAAAAAAAGAAAAGGAAAAAAAGAAAAAAAGAAAAGAAAAAAAGTAAAAAACTAAAAAAATTATTTAAAAATTAAAATAAATTGATTTGGAATAGAATCAATGAACATGTTATCAAATGCAATTTTATTCCAGAATCGACATTTTGTACAGTTACCAAACGAGTTCTTTTATTCGAAATCGGTTCCTAGGAATAGAATAAAAAATAATCATTTCTTGTCGAAATCGGTTCCCGAAAACAAAATCGTTACCAAACGCGTCCTGGAAATAGAATCGTCATCATCATCATCATCATCATCATCATCATCATCATGATTATTATTACTTTATTATTATTATTATTTGACTTGTGTAGATTAGAAATATATATATATATATCCTGTTCTCTATTGATCTTATTGAACAAAATGATGGAGAAATTCTTGGCTCAAATACAATCAACGTAAAATACGTGGACTCGGCAATAAAAAGAATATTCATGATTGTCGTTTTTGGATGATAGGAGGATATTCAATATGCAGTCAGCTACAAAATCATAATACTGAAAGAAATGAATACAGAACTTCCAACAAAATATTTAATAGGAAATTTTACAAAAAATAAATTATAATTTTGACTGATTGCTAATTTGCAACATTGAAGCTCATTAAAACTATTTTTTAAAACCAAAACTGATGGTATTGATATGTATGTCACGTGTGGGAATCTGGATGATGGATTGTGCAATCCATTGATCTGTCTCAATTTATTGAACTAAAACTAATTATGTTTCGTAGTAGGCATTTAGAACGAACAAATATATTGTCACGCTCTTTTGTTCTAGAAGATAGTTTTTGGTCGGTCATGCGGTGTAGAAAAAGTAAGGACAGACCAATTTGATCGAATTGAACAATACATCTGATCCTTTGAAAAAAGGATAACACAATCTTGCCAGAAAAGAATACCAAAAAAGTTATATACCTATTACATTGGTTCTAATTTAATTTAAACCATTTAATTGAATCAATATAGTCCTAAACTTTTTCATATTGATATCAATTCAGTCTATTCGGTTAATTCAGGTGGAAAATTACCAATATGGCTATCTTATGTGGTGCAAATGGTGTAGATGTGAATAATTTTTAATAATTTTTGGAATTATTTAAAAATTTTAAATAATTTTTTTTTTTTCTTTTCCTTGTCATTTCCGTTCCCTTTTCTTTTTGCTAGTGGCCATCGCTGGCCACTGGCCCTAGCCATGGTCAACGAGGGTTGGTTTGTCGGGCCGCGCCTAGGTGAGGGTGAGCATTAGTCGTGCCTTGCCCGGCACGCCTGGGCAAGGCCCTCTCGCTAGATCCGGTGAGGTCGACCCTCGCCCAAGTGAGGTGCAATGAGGGTCAATCTCGCAACAAGGAGGCCAATCTTTGCTTGGCCGCACTTGGGTGAGGCTCGATGGGCCTCGACCTCGGCAAGGTGAGGCGAATCCTCGCTCAAGCGAGGCATAGCCAGAGCTTGCCCTTTTCAGCAAGGCTAGCCCTTGCCAACTATGATTGTGGCCAGTGATGGCCACTGGTGAAAAGGAAAGCAAAAGAAAATTGAAAGGAAAAAAATTTAAAAATTCAAAAAATTATTTAAAATGACCACGTTAGTGTTGACTAGCTGATACCAATTTCTGGCTTAAATTGACTGAATGGACTACATTAGTATCAATATAAAAATGTTTATGACCGAATTAGTACAAATACAATAAATTTGAGACTTTTTTTATACTTTTCTTTAACCTTGCCCATGATTTATTAATCTATGTACATAATCATAAACATAATTCGTACGATTCCTCGCATATATAATCCACAAACTTTGTCTTTTGGTTTGGTACGTGGTTCGGTTCATTCTATTTCCCTTCACCATCCTACAAGCCTTCCGCAATCCACTCCTTATCTAGGCCCCTTGTCTTTGCAATCACTCTCCGTCCTCAACGGATTGGGACATTTTCCTATGTAAAGTTTTCCTCAATTTAAACACCATCGTTGTTCAGCTGGAGGATGAGGATTTGGTGCCATCGTTTAGCTCATAAGTTTTCTCTATTGAGCCGCCGCTTGGTGAATGTTGTTGCTTCGGTCGCTTAGCTCGACTTCAGCAAACCACAGAAAAAATCTTCGTTCAATCGTAGGAGATCACTATAGAATCTAAAGAATGAAGAAAAGGTAGGAAAATATGCATATAAAGGAAGAAATATCTCAATCGATTCAAGAGTTTTAGGTGCCTGATTTGGGAAAAAACCAATAGTTATCTATAGACTATAACACTATCATCAAGAGAATCACCACTCTTAAATCTTTTAGAACTGTACTAACTTATTTTTGAACTTTTTTTGACCAATTTAGTATTAAACCTTATTAATTTAGTCCATTTAACCAATTTTGGTCGGCTGACACTAACGTGATCAACTTATAATATTTTATTTTTTGAAATTTTTATTAAATCTTTTTCTTTTTTCTTTCATTTTTTTTTCCCGTAGTGGCCAACGAGGGTCATGGTCCTCGCTTAGCCCCAAATTTGGGCAAGACCTCAAGGTTGTGGTCGATGTGACTTTGCCCAAATCTGGTCAAGGCCAGCCTCGCCATGGCCTCACCACAAGTGAAGGCGACCTCGCTCATAGCTGGTGAGGCCATGGCTATCTTTAACCTTGCATGAGTATTGACCTTTGGTGACCCCTGACCTCAAGTGAGCTCGATTTGGAGATAGGAGGTCTTTGTGAGCCTCGACCAGAATACCCTTGACCACAAAACAACCCTCAACCTCACGTGAGCTCGATGATGCTGGGCGACTGTCCGTTGGCAATGATTCTCCTTAATGCTAGGGCGAAGGCGGCCATGGCCTCGCTAGTTGCGGGCAAGGCCGCCTTCGCCCACGATGAGGCCATGGCGAGGCTGGCCTTGCTCATGGCTCATAGGCCCTGCCTAGATCTAGGCGAGACCGAGCAAGTGTGGAGAAAAAACCTAAAGAAAAAGAAAAAAAGTTAATAAATTCTTTTAGAAAAATAAAATATCATTAAAAATTATCTATATCAATGCCACATGACTAAAATTGATACAATTGTAAAATATTTGTGGTTGAATTGATAAAATAAAATATTTATGACTGAATTGGCATAATAGTCATAAATTTATAATTTTTTTGGGATAATTATCCCAACCACCGCCTCGTGCCACACGTGTACTCAGCGTTGGTTAAAATCATACCTTGACGGTTTAACTTGGATGGCATGGGGTGAACCTATATTGTCAATCCTTAGGTCTTCGTGCCGTCAGGAATGGTCTTGCTTCACTTTTCCATGAGGATATGTATCATGTCAAAAAAAGTGATCCAGAGGCCGCCCACCCTTTCATTCGCTGGACTACCGTTCTTTTTCTTGTTGCTTACACAAAAGTAACTTTACGCCTGCCGATAAATATATTAAAATGCTCGAGCTTTGAAAATAAATTAACAATCGCCACAAAATTCTAGAGAGAACGCGTTGATTTATTGCGGATTCTAGTCATCTCTTCGCGATTATCTATTGTGACAAGGGCGGATCCCACACTTCATTTTTTTCTCCCGTTCTTTTCTTTGGGAAAACGAGGAATAGTGAATCAAAAGGGTTCCGGTTGCAGTGGCGGCATATGGCCCCATGAATTAGAAATATGTGCTTACCAAGAAGTAGAAGAATTATATTACATGTGAGAGCACGTGACTGAAATTGTAGTTAGAGCTTTTTTTTTTTTTTTGTCAGTCTTATGCTATTTCTACTCTAACACTTATTCTCAGACTTTGGTCTTACCTCTTACAGGGCGTGAGAGCTGAAACCCACTCTTGAAGTTTACTTATCCCACTCTATTCCTCTTAAAAAGATAGGGATTTGAACCCTTCACCTCCCCCTTCCATATTGGAAGGATGATCACTGTGGTTAGAGCTTGCATCGTTATGTATTTCCCGCGGTACAACTTCAATAGGCCCCTTCATTGACTTTTTTTTTCTTTTAATTTAAATTTTATGTGTGTGTATTGATGATGTAGGATGAGTTGGCTTTCCATAACCGGTCGTCCGCAGGTCCATATGTCGGTCGGCCTCCCCGAGTTTTCTTCACGGCCCACGTAACTTCTTCGCAGGTTCTTGCGAAGGACAGGTTCCATTTTGATAACACCAACTTCCAAAACTGTCTTTTCGAAGGAAAAAAGAGAAAAAGAAAAGAAAATTGTTGTCTTCTCTCGCGAGACATCACGAAAAGCGAAACATGCGCTCGATTTCCTTCCATAACTAGTCGGGTGCGGCCACGTGATAAAATACACAGGCGAAAACTTTTGATTGGGATCGACATTGGGGCCACATCGGCCCAAGAGAAATGATCTCTAATTTATCGTGAGAAAAATATTTCGGACTACAAAAAATTCAAATAATAAATATCTATAAATTGTTGTGTGGTCAACTCCTTTAATAAATTATAACTCGTAATAAACTGTTATTTTTACAATAACTTAAATGTTGTTACAGTGGCAAAGCCTGTGGCACCAATTTCACCAAATTTGGATGTAATTTGCTATTAAAAAAAAAAGTTGTAACGTCAACATGTACCTTGCCACAATCCCAAATGTCGGAATGGGACCCCGAGAGGAGGGGAGGGGCGGAAAAGGGGAAAGGAATAATTGAGCGATAGTCTTTTAGAAATACTTCCTTGAGGAAAGGGAGTCAACATTAGGGAGAAGAAATGGATCCTCTCTCTCAAATGTCAAGAGAGAGAATGATCCATGCACAGTCTGAGATTTGATAAAATTATTATTGATTATTTTAAAAGTCTTTCACAATTAGTCTGGTCTTTTTTCTTTTATTTAGTATTAGGCATGGAAATTTAATGAGATAATCAATGAGGTCTTGAAAGATTTGAATTTAGGACATTCAATTCTAATACCGCGTGAGATTTGATAAAATCACTATAAATTATTCTAAAACTTTAAGCTATTATATAAAGCCGTGGTTCAATATAAAGTTAGTCTCGCACGGCCCAAGTGAGACCATGCAGCCTCCTGCATAAGTAGATAAGCGATACCTTTCCGGTTTCCACGCCCCCCTTGATTTGCTGCGCGGGCACAAAAGTACAGAGAAAGGAGAGCAACTCAACACAAAATTTCCAAATGACGACCCTCCGAGCCATTCCAACCCCTGCAAATAACAACCCAGCGTCACCTTCACCGGTGCCGCTGCCACCGCCCCCCGACGGGCACAAGCCGATCATCGGCCACTGTATCGTATTTTCCATACCCGTTGTTCTCGGCTTCCTCATGATCATCTTCCTGGGAATACCTTGCCTAATGCCGCCGGAGTTGAGGCTCGACCCGAGCTCTTCAGTTTCGTCCCTCAATATCTCCACCTCACTCGTCACTGCCCGATGGAACATGGCTCTGTCCATCAAGAATCCTAGTAAGATCATCACCGTCAAGTACACCCACATGAAGCTCCTCTTGAGCTTCAAAGGCGAACTCGCTCTCTCTCGTCCCTCCTGCATTCCAGCCTTCACTCAGGGCCCCGACAACTCGACGACAGTCCGAGCCGTGGCCCTATCGATGCTGTCGATTGTCAACGACTTGGGCATTAAGGGCCTGGTGTGCTCTTTGCAGGGCGGGGTGGTGACCATTGATGTGGTGGTGAAAGCCAAGCGGAGGCTGCACTTGGGTCTGGGGTGGGTGCCCGTGTTGGACGTGTACTTCTCGTGCATGGACGTCACCTTTACGGCTCCGAACGACAGCGAGGGCAGCAGTGATTGGATGATCCTCGGTGGGACCCTACAATGCAAGCCCGACATCTTCACTGTACTCTGGTAAGGAAACTCATTAAAAAATTACACGGCAAGAACCAAAGTCATGAAAGTTATTAAGTCCAAAATTTTTATCAAAAAATGCAATCAATTCTATACTTTTCACTCGAATTGCAAATTTTTATTATTTAGGACTTGTGCAATTTTCGTGGAAAATTACGAGATACTGCTTAGTTTTGATGAAGAAGGACATGGATTTGCTGTGGTGCTGCCGCTGATATAACCTGTGGTACTATGAATCATGTTATTGTCTGTCCAGCGAGTAGATCTTTCCCTCTTCGATACTTGTCCCATGAATTAATACATATCTTTCTTTGACATTGCAGAGGATGGAGGCCTCGTGTGGGAGTTCGACAAGTAGATGCGCTGCGGCGTGCCCCAGTGATGTAGTTTTGCTTTCTTCCATTTTCGTGCTCTTTTGTACCCTCTTTGCTGGCGTGTTGTACTGTTTAATAATATTGGGACGCTGCTGGAAGCTGAGAACGTCATCGCTTTGGCGAGTTTGATCATATAAATAAGCACATGATGATGCACGTAGCTCTTGCTTAGAGCTTTCTCTGCTTTGATCTTTTGATGTTACTTTCGATTCTTTGAAGTTGCTGAGATATGACCAAATGGAGCTGGCTACTTGACGAAAGTGAGGGTTTGATATTAATGGATATTTTCATCCATGATAATTAATTAGGGCAAAGATGGAGTTAGACATGTTATACGTCTGATTTGGGAAAAGCATCAAAAAAGTTCTACACCTTTTGTAGTCATGCCAATTTAATTCTAAACCTTTTATTGGTGTCAATTTAATCTTAAACCTTTTGATTTGATATTGATTCAGTCATTCAAGCCAATTTTGGCTTGATTTTGTTGACTAGACCTTAATTAACGACGTGGACAATTTTTAATAATATTTTAACTTTTTTATTTTTATTTTTTATTTTTTCTTTCTCCTCCTTCTTCCAAGTGGTTGTTGGACCTTGGCGATCAGCCAAAGGCAACGGTTGACGAGCCTCACAGCCATTGGTGAGGCTCGAGCCCTCGTCAAAGGCCGCGGGGGCTACTTGTGCTGCGTGGCGAGGCTCACCCTCGCCGACCATGAGTGAGACTTAACCTTGCCAGATTCGACCAGGGCGAGCCTTGCCCAGCCTCTGGTGAGGCCGCTCTCGTGGCCTAGGTGGCCTTGGGCAGCGAGGTCAAGCCTCACCCAAGGCCAATACGGCTTGAACCTCACTAGATCCTATGAGGGTGAGCCTTGCTGCCTAGAGCGAGTAGCCATCGCGGTCTCTGGTGAGGGCTCACGCCTCGCCATTGGTTGTCAAGCTTGCCAGAGGCTGGCTAGGTCGATCTGGCGACCCATTGGAGGAAGAAGGAGGAGAAAGCAAAAAGAAAAAGAAAAGGAAAAAATAAAATAAAATAAAAATATTATTAAAATATTATTAAATGTTGTTTGCATTAGCGCTAATCATGCCATGTCAGCCAACTAGTGCCCAATCGGTAAAATCCAGCTAAAATTAACTAGAAAAGATTGAATTGGCACCAAGTAAAAAATTTAGGATTAAATTGGCACCAATGAAAGGTTTAGAATTAAATTAGCACAAATGAAAATGGTTTAGAACTTTTTTGACACTTTTCTCCGTCTGATTTGATTCTTTCTCAATCCAATCTTTACTCAAGAATTTGATATCTTACATTGTTGATTAACTCTTATTATTTAGGATGTGAGGCTTTCCAAAATGACTAACTTAAAAATAAGGGGATGGGCATAACGATGAAAAGCACGTAGGATTAGAGGGATCAAGAGTTTTAAATGTTTCTTAAATTCACATTTTTTCCACCAAAAACATTTTATTATATATGATAACTCATGTCATGCCACATCCTTCTTTGGTTGCTTTGTTACGGTAATGACTAAACTTTTTAATATCTAACTATAGGAAAATTATGGCTGAAGATCGCTTCAAGTGCCGTAAGTTGGCATAAAGGGACACTTAAGTGCCAAAACTTACGAAAATGACACTTAAGTGCCACATTCGAAAATAAATAGATCACTTAAGTGCCATTTCAGCTAAAATTTGGCCAAAATACTGACGTGCGCAATTTCCGGCGAAGTAAGTGCAAAACAACGCCGTTTTGCATGCTAACGTGGTCAAATAATGCAAAAACGACGTCGTTTTGGTGCTGATGTGATAATAAATTAATGTAAAAATTAATTAAATTTAATTTAGAACTAAATTTACTTAAAATATTTAAAAATACAAATACAAATATTAAAAAAAATTTAAAAAAGGGTATGCGGGCGAGGAGCCCTTAGTCGTTGCTTTGCCTTCCCTTTGTCGTCGGGAAGGGCCGTCGGAGGAGGGGGAGGGTTAGCTGGGTTCACCGGGCCTTGACCGAGGCCGGCAACCTCGGCCGACTGGTGGTGAGGGCCGTGAGCCCTCGCCCTAAATTTGGGCGAGGGTCGTGGCTCTTGCCTAGATCCGATGAGGGTCGGCGGCCCTCACTTGGCCGGGCCAAGGGTCGCCGCCCGCCGGAGGTTGCCTCGGTGGGCGGCGACCCTTGGCTCGACCGGGCGAGGGCCGCCGACCTTGCTGAGATCGACGAGGGCTCGCGGGCCCTCGTCGCCCGATCGGCTAGGGTCGCCAGCCCCTAGGGCCCGACGACCCCAGCCGACCCTTCCCCTTCGTCACCAGCCATTCCCGGCGGTGGGGAGGCGGTGGCGGATGAGGGCTTAGCTCTCGGCCGCCTCCCCCTTTTCAATTTTTTAAAATTTTTTAATATTAAAGATTTTATTTTAAATGCTTTAAATAAATTTAATTTTAAATTTAATTTAATTAAATTTTATATCATTATTTTACCACGTCGGCACCAAAACGACACCATTTTGCATTTTTTCGACGGAAAATCGTCATGTCGGCATTTTGGTCGGATTTTGGCCGGAGTGGCACTTAAGTGATCCATTTTGCTTCGATTTTGCCACTTAAGTATTCTTTTGTGCCAACTTATGGCATTCCAGGGGTCCGCGTGTCGAAAATTATGGACCACTCCCGAATCATATGGGTCCTAAGCAAATGCATGTTATTCTTGGGTCGTTTGGACTCCAAGTGCAGTGCTAACCGAACCCAATGCATGCAATACTTTGTTCCGGTTATAACCAGAGAGCTGTGTGCTTTCTAGAAAAGAAAATAATTAAGGTAAAACAATGCCGAATTTGCTTCGCGTTGATCGTATGTTCCTTGTCGCGAGAGAATCGCTTGTGCAGATTCTCTTCATTCGGCAAGCTTCCAATCGCCAAGTGATGACGATACCCCTGGCTCTTTCTTTGTTTTTCTGTGGTGTTGGGACCGGCTTGAGGTTTATCATTCTTTCTCCTTCAGTAGGTTCAACGTTGATATGCTCCTGTCCTTGGAACATGTTTCGGCAACTGTTAGAATATGTTTTGAATTTGAGCTCGAAAATAAGAGTTTCATAATAGGTTTCCCAGTTGGATGGTTTTTTCAGTTTGAGAAGGTTTTCTAAAAGATATTTTCTATTTTGGATCCAATTCTTGGCTATATATAAGAAGTCGATGTTCTTTATGGAGAGTATCAAAGAGGAACTTTTACTTGTGAATTACGCCCTGAAGATATCTTAATTTGTTTATGCCAATTAAGTTCCTGTGGTAAGAATTTGTGTATAATTTCTTCGTAAGATTGAAACATTATTTCATGAGAAATTCGGAGTTAGATATTGCTTGAGTTATTTGGTCTAATTAGGACTTAGGAAACACCGAGAGTATTTGAGTAACTCGAGTATGATTGTAATTTTCGTTATATCCTTTGATCGACAGTGGAATTCGATGTTGCTTTTTTTGTGGATGTAGGTCATTACAATCGAATTACGTAAATCTGGTGTCTGATTTATTTTCTTATTCTATTTATATTATTGTTCGATCGCCTCCTTTCCACACATGTAATGACGCACACAACCACCCATTTCCAATGTTGGCCACTGCCATGGCTTCTCTACCAACTCTACCGCCACTTCCATGCTGTCATCCGGCTCCTCGAGCTCACGGCCATGGCCTAGTTGCGGCATGTCCGGTATTAGGATGGCCAGTCTTTACTAACTTGACTTCGAATCCGCTTTGGCGGACGCCCTCAAGTCGATCATGGGAAATCATCATCAAGGTGTCAGTGATAATAATTTCGGCCAGAATTTGAGGTTGAGCAGTTGAGCACCGAACTCCTTGCGGCACTCGGGGGAGCCTCGAGTTTCAAGCGCCTAGTATTTGCCAACTTCTTTTATTGTTTGCAAACTTGTATATGCATTTCTTAACAAAACCTCTAATTTACCAAATTCTCTTAGACAATACCAACCTTAAAATGGAGTGACTTGCATTAAGCTAAGTATTTCCTGACGTGAACCATTTCTAGGGGTTTTAAAAATTTTCTGATTTTTCTGATATTTTTATTTTGCTTTTTTTATTATGGCAGCGACCGTTGTGGCCCTGGCCTTGGTCATCGCTGCCCACGGGCAATGGCTGCCACACGGGCAATGGCTGCCACACCCTTGCAAACTAAATGAGGACTCGAATCTTGTGGCATGGGCGAGGGCTGCCCTTGTCGGATTGGGCGAGGGCCTAACCTCACAAGCTAGACGAGGGCCCGACCCTTGAGGCTCAAGTGAGGACTGCCCTCGGTAGATTTGGTGAGGGCATGGCTGTTGTGCGGAAGAACACCCTAACTAAATGAGAAAAGTGAACAAGAATAATCAAGAACACGGAGATTTACGTGGTTCGGCGAAAGAATCCGCCTACGGCCAATAGCCTGCAATCTTCAAGCCTTCCTAGATTTCCCGATTGAATTTGTGGAATTCAAGACAACATCAACAAATCTCCACCTTTGGCTTGAATAAACCACAAGCCTCCACTTGAACCAAGAAAACGAACATATCTCTCCTCTACCGTACCTTCGCAAAGGTACGCCCGCACCTGGATCGGTGTGGCCTCCATCAACTTCAATGATGAGTGAGAGAAATCAAGTCCCCGCAGGACTTGAACTTCTCTGTAGTAACTGTCTTCGTGAGCATATCTACGGGATTATCTTTAGTATGGATTTTCTTCAAAGCAATGCTACCATTCTCCACAAATTCTCGAATTTTGTGGTACCGAACTTCAATGTGTTTCGTTCTAGAATGGAACACTTGATTATTCGCAAGACATATTGCGCTTTGACTATCGCAATATAATGTAGCACTTTCTTGCTTTATACCCAACTCCGTGACCAAACCAGTCAGCCATATTCCCTCCTTAGCAGCCTCAGTTACTGCCATATACTCGGCTTCGGTTGTAGACAATGCTACAGTAGGTTGAAGCATTGCCTTCCATGAAATAGCTCCACCGCCAAGAGTAAAGACATATCCCGTGATGGACCTTCGCTTGTCCAAATCACCAGTGAAGTCTGAATCAAGATAACTTGCTAAATCAATCGATCCTCCCTTGGAACTGAACATTAAGCCCATTTCGGCAGTTTTAGCCAAATAACGAAAGATCTACTTAACAGCTTCCCAATGCTCCTTACCTGGATTGCTCATGTATCGACTGACGAGACTCACCGCATGAGCCAAATCCGGTTTGCTACAAACCATAGCATACATGAGGCTCCTTACTGCGCTGGCATAGGGTACTCGAGACATCTTTACAACTTCCTCATGTGAGACAGGGCATTGTTTCTCAGATAATTTGAAGTGATTTGCTAAGGGTGTACTAACCGGTTTAGCTTTACTCATGTTGAACCACTCCAGGACCTTCTCAACATACTTCTTTTGATTTACCCAAAGCTTACTTGCATGTCTATCTCGAAAGATTTCCATGCCAAGGATCCTCTTTGCAGCACCAAGATCCTTTGTATCAAACTCACTACTTAACTGAGACTTTAGGGAATTAATGTCACTTATTTTTCTTGTAGCAATTAACATATCATCAACACAGAGCATCAACATAATAAGTGACTTATCATCCAAAACTTTGTAGTAGACACAAGAATCATGCACACTCCTCATGTAGCCAATACGAAGCATAAAAGAATCAAACCTTTTATTCCATTGCCTCGGAGATTGCTTCAAACCATAAAGTGATCTCTTGAGCAAGCAAACATGATCCTCTTTCCCTTCCACCTTGAAGCCTACGGGCTGCTCCATATAAATTTTCTCCTCCAAGTCACCATGAAGGAATGCCGTCTTCACATCTAGCTGCTCAAGCTCCAAGTCATACATGGCTACCATAGCTAGTAAAATACGAATTGATGTGTGTTTTACAACCGGGGAAAATATCTCGTCATAATCAATCCCCTCCTTTTGTGCATAGCCCTTAGCAACAAGTCGGGCCTTGTATCTCTCTTGCTCTTTCTCCGTTGCTGCTTCCTTTCTTCGAAGAACCCATTTGCAACCAATGACATTTCGATCCTTGGGCTTCTTCACAAGTTCCCATGTCTCATTCTTTTGTAACGACTCCATCTCCTCCATCATTGTAGTCATCCACTTTTCTTTGTGATCACTTTTCAAAGCTTCATGGTAGGAGCTTGGATCGCCAGAGCCTACGGTAAGAGCATAAGCAACCATATACTCAAAAACGTACCTCTCCGGTGCTTTGGGAGTGCGCCTTCCTCGACCCATCGCAATGGTATAAGGAACTTCTACCGTTTCTTTCACTTCCGGAGCCTCATTGGATGACTCGCCATTCTCTATAGATTCTTTGGTTTCAAGCTCCACCTTAACGGTAGATTTCTCACTATCCTCTTCAGCAGCCGCGCGTGGCACGCAGCTTGACTTCAACATTGCAGATTCATCGAATATAACATCCCTGCTCGTCAGAACTTTCTTCTCACTTGGATCCCATAATTTGTAGCCTTTCACTCCTTTCTCATAACCGAGAAATACGCATTGTTTTGATTTTGGATCCAATTTCGAGCGCTTCGAGCTCGCACATGTACAAAAGCAGACAACCAAATATTCTTAAATTAGAATAATCAACAATTTTACCAGTCCATACCTCTTCGGGAATTTTGCATTTAATTGCAGTTGATGGAGACCGATTCACAAGATAACATGCCATGCGAGAGCCGCCCAAAACTCCTTGCTCGAGTCCCGCATGTAGCCTCATGCTTCGAGCTCTCTCTAATAAGGTTCGATTCATCCTTTCCGCTACGCCATTCTGTTGGGGCGTATTTGGAACTATGAAGTGACGTTTAATCCCTTCATTCTTGCAAAGCTCCATAAATAGTGTCGATTTGTACTCTCCTCCATTGTCCGATCTCAAGCACTTAATCTTCTTCCCCGTTGAAGTCTCAACTTCAGCTTTTCATTCTTTGAACCTTTCAAAGACTTCACTTTTGTGTCGCATGAAGTAGACCCACACTTTGCGAGAGAAATCGTCAATGAATGTCACGAAGTATTCATTCCCTCCTTTTGACTTTACCGGTGAAGGACCCCATACATCCGTGTGTACATACTCGAGCATGCCCTTGCTTGTATGAGTTGCAGCATTGAATCGAACTCTACATTGTTTTCCAAACACACAGAATTTGCAAAAATCTAATTTGCATGTTTTTATACCTTGGAGTGCATTCCTATTGTGAAGCTCCATCAATCCTCTTTCTCTCATATGCTTGAGACGCATATGCCATAGATAGGTGTTATCTATCTCCGTGCTAGCACCCGTGGACACAGATGCTCCACCTTGCACTGTGGTTCCTATAAGTCGATATAGGTTCCCGTGTCTCTGTCCCTTAAGAACAACTAGAGCTCCCTTAATCACCTTCAAGACTCCACCTTGAGCCGTGTACTTGCATCCATTGGATTCAAGTGCTCCCAATGAGATCAAATTCTTCCTTAGACCCGGAACATGACGCACGTCTGCCAAGGTTCCAATCATGCCATCAAACATCTTGATTTTCACGGTTCCAACACCCACAGTATTACATGAAGTATCATTCCCCATGAGAACTGAACCACCATCATATGCCTTGTACTCATCGAAGGCTCCTCGATGAGGACACATGTGAAAAGTGCATCCGGAGTCCATGATCCACGAATCTTCAAAGATGTCATTCCCCGACGATATGGACAAGACGTCCCCATCATTGGTCTCAATGCTGTCGGCTATACTTGCCTCATCCGAGCTCTTCTTTTTCTCGTTCTTATTTGGACAGAATCTCTTGGTATGCCCTTCCTGATTGCACCTGTAGCATCTTCCTTTGAACTTTCCCTTGGATTTTGATCGACTCCTACTGCTTGATCCTCGATCCGTTGATCTTCCTCTTCCTTGATTGCTTTTCTCCTTTGCAAAGAGTCCCTGTCCCGAAGATTTTGAACTACTTGCCCTTTTTCGGGTGTCGTTTGAAATTAGGGTAGCAGTCACCTCTCCAATCTCCAGGGTTTCCTTGCCATAAAGGAGTGTAGTCACCAAGTGATCAAACGAATCCGGCAACGATGCCAGTAGTAGAAGCGCTATGTCTTCATCCTCAAACCTCACCTCCAAGCTTGTAAGTTCACTAATCATCTGATTGAACACATTGAGGTGTTCCAACAGATCTCCTCCTTCACTCATCTGAAGTGAATACAATCTCTTCTTCAAGAACAACTTGTTCGTAAGAGATTTCGTCATGTAAATGCTTTCGAGTTTGAGCCATACCTCTGGAGCAGATTTGATTTCCGCTACATATTGAAGGGCCTCATCCGATAGGTTTAATCGGATTGCGCTGCACGCCCTCTCCTCCATGTCGGACCAATCATCATCAATGATGGTGTTCGGCTTGTTCGATCTTCCCAGAAGAACCTTTGATAAACCTTGTTGAATCAACAGATCCTTCATCCTTCTCCGCCATAGTGTAAAATTATTCTTCTCGGTGAATCGTTCAATATCATATCGAACGGTTGAACCTTTTCCAGCCATCTAGTTAGAAGTCGCAATACAGGAATGGAGAACCTCGCTCTGATACCAATGGCGGCCCTAACTCGTGGCCGGTGATGGCATGGCCAAAGGCAATGATAAAAGGAAATGAAAAGAAAAAACAATAATTTATAATTTTTTTTAAATTATAAAAATTGTCTATGTAGGATAACCAACATACACGTCGGCAATTTCTTGCCAAAATTGATCGAATGGACCGAGTTGAAAAATAGTCAAATGCTTAGGACTAAATTGGCACATTGCAATATATTTAAAATTTTTCCCATAATTTTTCAGAAAAAAACATATGTTTCTAGTCATAAATTTTTCAAATTTTCCAATTAAGTTTTAAATATTTTATGTTTTACTAATTTAATCCATCAGGCCAATTATGCTCATTTGTGCCACATAAGACGATCGGCGTTGATGTAAATAATTTTTAAAAATATGTTAATCTTAAAATTTATTTATTTATTTATTTCATTTTTTTTCCTTTCTTCCTCTTCTAGCCATTTGCCGGCGATAGCTGATGACTAGCTAGAGGCTAGGGCCGACGAGGTCAACCTCGCTAGCCTTGGGCAAGCCTTAAGGTGGTCGGGCAAGGTCAGCCTCACCATGGCTGGGTGAGGCTTGGCCTCGTTGAATTTGGCGAGGCTCGCCCTCGCCGAGGCTAGTGATCAACTAGAGGAGGAAGAAGGGAAGAAAAAGAAAGAAAAAGAAAAGAAAAGAATAAACATAAATAAAAATTTTGGAAAAAATATTAAAGTATTACTAAAAATTATCCACATTAATACTAGTCATATCACATAAGATAGCTGGCATCCACGTTAGTGATTTCTAGTTAAAATTGGCCAAGTGAACTCAATTGACAAATCATGAAAATGTTTAAGACTCAATTACCAAAATTAAAATATTTATGATTGAATTGGAAAAAGTACAATAGTTTTGGAATTTTTTGGACATTTTACCCATTTTTGGTTGGTCATGCTTTGTAGAAAAGTAAGGACAAACAAATTTAATTGGATCAAACATTCTGCCGATCCTTTGAGAAATAGGTAACGCAATTTTGCCCATCATTTGTTAATCTATAAATGTAATCATAAAAATTTCTTATTCTTCTAAATATTCATATGTTAATTATACAATACGTCTTTTATCAACATCATAGTTTATATATATATATATATATATATATATATATATATATATATATATATATAGCTTTTAAAATATACATATATATATATACATATATATATATATATATATATAGAAAAAAAAAACTTGCAGGTAGTTTATGTAGGCTATGTTGTTACAATTTGTTCACTCATTTTTATTTGTTACTGTATTTTACCTTGAGTAATATAAGAAATAACTTTAACACGAATTGGGCAATAAATTTCCCGTGATTTTTTTTTTTTTTAAACTTTGCAATAACTTGATGTTTTATCTAGAAAGTTTGCACGAAAACGTTAGTTTTCGTAATAACATCCATCTAAGGTGAAAAATATGATTTTTTTTTTGCCAAAAAAAGAAAAACATAAGGTATATATATCTCAATTAATGCGAGAGTTCCATTTGTTGGATTGGAAAAAATATTATATGTCCCTAGTATAATGCCATCACCTCGTGTGGCGCATATGCTCACATCAGTCAATATTGTAGCTTCATGTGGATGGACAAAGTATAATGCCATCACCTATCCTTTACCGAACCTCATGATTTTTCCCTTTATCATACAATTAAGTATTTTCTCAAAAGATCACCTATTCTGATAGTACCCTCACACTAGCACTCTCAACATTGGAGCTCCAATGCTAAACATAATTCAGAAACACTCTCTTAGTTCAATGCACAGTTCAATTCATTCCTACCTCCCTTCATCGTTCTACAAGCTGCTGAGAGCCACTTTTTATCTAGACCCTTTGCCCTCACAATCACTCTCTATCTTCACTTAAGTCATTACCATAAACAAAGTTCTCCTCGATTTAAACACCATCACTGTTTTACTGAAGGATGAGGCTCTGGTGTCACTAAAGGATTACTAGTTTAATTCGTAAGTCTTCCCCCTGAGCTGCCGCCTGGCTAATGTCGTTGCTCCGGCCGCTTTGCTTGACTTCAGCAAACGCAGAGAATTCTTCGTCTAATTCTTGAAAGTGGCTTCCCCTTGAGCAGATGCTTGCCACGTAATGTTTGCTTTGGTCCAACGCGTTTCGTCAGGAGTTGCTGCCAATTCCTTGGATTTCTCAGGTTGGGCGGGGGCATTGCGGTAGGAAGAAGTTGATTTGTTGGAGATCAATGGAGAAGGTCAGGAAAAAAGAGAAGAAATATGTTAAGGAACAGATATGTCAATTGTTGATTGGGGGGAAAAAGCAATAGTTATCCCTAGAGAATAATACCATCATCTCGTGTGACTTGTACATTCACGTGGGTTAAAATTCTGAGATGATTAACTTTGGGTGGACAAAGTCAACTGGCGACACAATGAGACGGGAGAATCATATTTTCTCCTTGGGGTTTATGTACCGTCAGTAATGGTCTTGCTTCACTTTTGCAAGTTATACATCGCCAAAAAAAGAAAAAGAAAAAGAAAAAGAGAAAGAGAAAATGAAAGAAAGTTATCAACCTAAGCTCTATTCATTTCATGGATTATAACTTTTAAGAAAACGTTTTTCAAATTTTCCAGTATTTGTTTTATAGAAAATGAACTGGTCGGGAAAAACATTTTTCATCAATAGAAAAAAGTCTTCTAAAATACGAGGAAACGTTTTCCGCTTTTAAAAAGAGGAAAATATTTGCCTTGCTCTCTCTTATTTCCTACCCTAATAGTCCCTCTTTTTTTTTTTTTTTTTTTTTTTTTTTTGTTTTTAAAAAATTCAAAATTTTTTAATTATTTTTCTTTTTTTTTTCTTTTTTTTTCCACCTTCTTCTTCTTCGGCTAGTCACTAGCCACGGTGATCACCATAGGCAAACTTCGAGCTTATCAACCTCGGGCAAGCTTGAGGTTCACCGACACCGGCCTTAGGCCTCCCGGATTGATGAGCCCTTACACTCACCAATCTAGCAAGGCCCGAGGTGGGCAAGTCTTTCGAGGCCAAAGAGCTTGAGGTTGGCTGAAATATGGGAAGCCTCAAGCTCGTTAGCCTCAAGCGAGCTTGGGCTTGCCTTTGGCCTATCGTCATGGTTGGTGACCAGCCGAAGAAAAAGAAGGTGGGAGAAATAAAAAGAGAAAAAGTAGAAAGAAAATTATAAAATTAAAAAAATTAAAAATTCATTAAAAAATAAAATATAGTCAAAGGATTGCACAGAGAAAAATCAAATCGAATTTTTCATACGAAAGACGGAGATTACTTTCTAATTCATTTTCAAATTTTAGCCAATCACCCGAAAATATGATTATTTTCTTGAAAAATGGCTTTTTGGCAAATATCTTTTAAAATTGTTCACATTTTCCGCGAAACGAACGGAGTTTTAATGAATGATGAAAATTTGGGTAAGAGTAAATCTTGCTAAAAACTTCTTAAGAGACCGCATCATTCTTTTATTCTCTAGATCGTTCTTTTTCTGTTTTTACATTAAGTAACTTTAGGTTTTGCGATAGTAAGATTAAAATATGTGAGTTTTGAAATTTAGTTAACAACCACAACAAAATTCTCAAAAGGTTACATTGATTTATTGCGAATGCTAGTCATCCCTTCACTATTATCTTTGATAACATCGTTTTCTTATGTTGGCAAAAAGCATGGACAGATCCCGTGCTATACTAATTTTACTAAAGAGTATGAATATTTTTGGAAAGTGTCAGAATGTTCCTAAATCTATTACATTGGTGTCAATTTATCCTAAACCTTTTATTAATGTCAATTTAATACTAAATCTTTTAATCTAGTGTCAATTCGGTCATTCTTGCTAATTTTGACCGGATATAATTGATGTGGACACCGGCCAACTTATATGGTAGGACCGAAACTAACATTGACAACCTTTAAATAATATTTTTTGAATTTATGAATTCTTTTCCTTTTTTTCCTTCTCTTTTTTTTCCCCTACCTCTTCCTCTAGCCGGTTGTCGAACCTTGGTGACCAACTAGATGCTAGGACAAAGCTCGCTAGATCTATCGAGGTCGTGCTTCGCCCATCTCCTTGTCAGGGGTTGGACAAGCCTCGTTAGTGACCAGCGATTGGTTGGAGGAAGAGGAAGGGAATAAAAAGAAAGAAAAAGAAAGACAAAGAAAATAAAAAAATTATTAAATAATTAAAACATATTAAATATTATTAAAAATTATTCACATCAACACTAGTCGTGCCATGTAGGCTAGCTAGAGCCCAAGTTAGTATTATTTGGCCAAAATCAGCTAGAAAGACTGAATAGATATTAGATCAAAAAGTTCAGAACTAAATTGACATCAATAAAAGATTTAAGACGAGTTTGGGACACTTGGAGTGCATAACTTGGCACGGGGGGACACTTAAGTGCCATAACTTTTTTTCGGTACACTTAAGTGCTACTTTTTTTTCAAATAGGACACTTAAGTGCCACCTCCGGCGACCTTGCCGGAAATCCTACGTGGCACGTGTTTATTATTTTTTAATGCTTGCGTGGCTCGCCGAAGAGCTGAGTCGGCACTGACTCAGCAGAAACGACGCCGTTTACATAATAAAAAATTAATTAAATTAAATTAAAACTTAATTTAATTAAAAATACTCTAAAAAAAAAAAAAAAAAGGGGACAAAGGGGTGGGCGGCCGAGGGCCGAGCCCTCGCCGCCGCCGCCTCCCCCGCCGTCGCCGGGAAGGGCCGGCGACGGTGGGGAGGTAGCGAGGGCCCGCAGCCCTCGCCGGATCGCGGCGAGGGCTCGCGGCCCTCGCCGCCGGGCGAGGCTCGCGGGCCCTCACCGCGATCCGGCGGGGCTCGCGGCCCTCGTCGCCGGGCGGGGTCGGCGACCCCGGCCGACCCTCCCCCGTCGCCGGCCCTTCCCGGCGACGGCGGGGAGGCGGTGGCGGCGGCGAGGGCTCAACCCTCGGCCGCCCGCCCCATCTTCCCCACCTTTTTTTTTTTTTTTTTTTTTTTTAAATTTTTTAATTTTTAGAGTATTTTTATTTAAAATTAAGTTTTAATTTAATTTAATTAATTTTTTATTATTTTGACATGTCAGACGCGAAACGGCGTCTTTTTTGCATTTTTTTGCCACGTCAGCATGCAAAAACGACGCCGTTTTGGACCTCCATCGCCGGAAAATTGCGTTTGGCCGGATTTTCGCCGAAGTGGCACTTAAGTGTTCCATTTTACTCCGATATTGGCACTTAAGTGTTCCATTTGAAAAAAAAAGTGGCACTTAAGTGTACCGAAAAAAGTTATGGCACTTAAGTGTCCCCCCGTGCTGCAAGTTAAGGCACTCTGGTGTTCTTTACTCGATTTAAGACTAAATTGATACTAACGCAATTGATTTAGGATTTTTTTGACACTTTTCTCAACATTTATGGAACTTCTTTAATTTTGAAAAATGTTTTTGCGTTGACTCCTCCACTTTTTTTTTTTTTTGGGAAAACAAGAATACTTAATTTATATAGGATAGTATTGCACGACTATCCAGGAGGGTACAATGATATTTAATTCGAACAAATTTTGCTTGGACCTCCTATAATGGGGCAGCACATGACTTATTACAGAGGCCAAATTTGTTATATAAGTATGTTCTTATGGAGAAGTAGACGAGTAATAAAAGCATATTGTCTGTGAGAGCATATGACTAAAATTGCAACAAGAATTTAATTGAAGTTAATGCTGATTACGTATCAAATATACAGTTTTGAAGTATACTTTTAATAGGCCCTTTTATAATCTAACACACACACACACAGATATTAATATATATGTATATATGTATATATATATGTATATATATTTCGACCAGTTGTTGAAGGTTGATTGATCATATATCATATATATATATATATATATATATATTGAAGGTTGATTGATCATATATCATATATATATATATATATATATGTATATACATATATACACATATACACATATATACGTATATATGTGTATATATACACATATATATGTGTATATACATATACACATATACACATATATACGTATATACACATATATATATACGTATATACACATATACACGTATATACGTATATATATATATATATATATATATATATATATATATATATATATATATATATATGATATATGATCAATCAACCTTCAACAACTGGTCGAGTCTCGTGTAGTTACGTGGTCAGATGTAGATTAGGCTGGAATCAATGCTAGGAGCACATTATCACCAATTCCACAGAGTTAGGGTGTAAATTGCAAAAATTGAAACATTACAGTGTTAACGTAACTTGCCACGGTCCAACTAATACATATCTTTCTTTGACATCGTAGAGGATTGAGGGGTACACGGGAGATCCACAAGCAGATGCAACTTGGAGTGGTTTTGTGATGTAAGGGATGGACATGCTATGAAAAACGCACACATGAATAGAGAGATCAAGAATTCTCACTCTTTCTTATACTCATGGACCCAATTCAATCCAAGTGGGATCTTTCATGCAGTCTTTTGCATCGAAAACGTTTGTAATATATAATAATTCACATCATGCCACATCCTTCTTTAATTCCTTTGTTACAGTAATGACTAAACTTTTTAATATCAGGTTATGGGAAAATTATTGACTGCACTAGAACATATGGTGTCAAATGCAAATGCATGTCTTTCTTGCATTGTTTGGACTCTAAGAGAGCATACGATAACTATTATGTTTTTCCTTTTCTTTTCTCACCAAGGACAGGCTTGAAACAGAAATTCGTTTAATAATACAATTTGACTTTTCTATTTACAGGATAAATTTTTATTGTAGAAATAATTTTGGAATGAAAAAGAATAGTAGAAATTTTCTACTTTTCTATTTCTGGAATATAAACTCATTACTTGCCCTCACCGCCTACTCGTTGCCTCTCAATTGCCCGTCGCCCACTGGCAGCACATCGCTAGCTCGAGAGGCAATATTTAAGAAGGCCTATCGAACGGATTTTTGTTCCAGGAACATAAGTTTTGTGTTGTTCTCAAATGCGTATCCTTGCTTAAAACTTGTCCAATTTATAGAAATAAGAAAAATATAGTTATAGTAAGAAATTGTTTTCGGAAACAAAATAGTTATGATTCGCCCCTAAATATTGTGCTAAATGAACCGGATGCATGCAATGACTTTTTCCAATTATAACCATAGTTGTGTACTTTTTAGAAAAGAAAACAATTAGAGTAAAACGATGTTAAATTTGCTTCGCATGACGTATTGTGGTGAGAGGATCATATTTTTTGCGTGCAATTCTCCTTTTTAGGATACATTTGATAATATTTTTGTTATCAGGAATAATTTCTGTTTAGAAATAATTTTTATCCATTTTTGTTCCTGGGAACAAAGAAGTAATTTTTTTTACTTCTTAATTTTGTTCCAAAGTTACTTCCTAGCCACTTTTCTATTCTAGGGAATAGAAAAATGAGTTCTTTTTTTCTGTTTCGGGGAATAAAAGAACAAAGGAATAGACAAATATTATGGTTACCAAACATGTCCTTATTCATGTCATGTCTGATCAAAAATCATTCGGATGTTTCTATCATTATTAAGGCATTGTGCAGAACTAATACGGATAAAAAATGCGCGCTTATACTTGAATTTTAAGGATTAGGCATAAGATGTTTTCCAGCTCCCGGAGGAATTTCTTTCTTGACCAGCTATTATGTCACATGGCTTCCACTCGACTCGATCTGCTAGCTAGCGTGGGCCCACGAATCAAAGTCAAGCATTTCCGGGTTCTCAGCGTGCATTGGACCTGCCAATGAGACATGGGCCGATTCGTGGAAGCTCAGATCGATGGGTGGCCCCAGATTCGATGCACTGGACGAGAGAAAGATTGCCAGCGACGCCGGCATCCAGCAAGCCTATCGCATCTCCCTCTCTCTCTCTCTCTCTCTCTCTCGCTCGCTCGCTCGTGCAGATTCTATTCACTTGGCAAGCTTCCACTCGCTAGGCGACGATGCTCCTTCTATGTTCTGCTGTTGTGTCTGGACCTGCTTCGAGGTTTTATCGTTCGCGCTCTTTCAGCAGGTTCGACGTTCTTATTCGCTCCTGTACTTGGAACATGTTTTGGAAACCATGCGACCAGCAGCGATTAGGGCATGGTTTAGGAAGGCAGTCTCTGAAGGACTTGGAGTAAGCAGAATTAATATCCCACCAGCTCTCCAACCTTAGTTGGAATTATTACCCTGTTGCAGAAGAAGAAGAAGAAGTATGGACATCATCATCCAGATGTTTGCAGTTTCCGCTTCTGGCTCCCGAGACCAGATTGAAGACGCCTGCGTCAGAACTCGATAGCCGGCCCCGTACTTCAATTATTTTTCACGAAACTATACGATCAGCTTGTATACGTGTTTTGGACATTCAGGTGCAAAGATGTGGCATGGACATGTCCATTTTGATGACCACGCATGTGATGGCGCACGCAACCACCTACTTCCAATGTTGGCCACTGCCACGGCTTCTCCACCACCCCCGCAACTGCTTCCATGCTGCTGTCCAGCTCCTCAAGCTCACGGCCATGGCCATGCCATGGCATGCACGCCACCAGCACAGTTAGTCATTACTGACTTGACTTCTAACCCGCTTTGGTGGAAGCTTTCAAGTCGATCATGGGAAATCATCAGGGAAAATTACCTAAAAAATCCTAAACCTATTGCAATTATTCCAATTCAGTCCTAAACTTTTTTTTTTGTCCAATTAAGTCCTAAACCTTTTATTTTTGTTCCGCTTTAGTCCATCCAGCCAAAATGGCCGACTGGTGCTGACGTGGCAACCGGCCGGCGCCAGCGACATTTTTTTTAATAATATTTTATTTTAAATTTTATTTTAATCTTTTTTTCCTTTTTTGTTTTTTCTTCTCCCTCTCCCTCTCCCTCCTCCTCTCCTCCTTCCCTTGGCTCCGGCGACCGGCTAGAGGGGAGGGCTGGCCGGTCGCCGGACTGAGGCGGCCGGCAGGGCGAGCCCCTCACCGATCCGACGAGGGGCGCTCGTCGTCCCCCGGTCCGCGAGGCCAGCCCTCGCCGCTGCCGCGCGCCCAGCGACGGCGGAGTGAGCCCTCGCTAGATCTGGGGAGGGTTGCCTCGCAGTCGCCGGGCGGCGTGAGCCCTCGCCGGATCCGGCGAGGGGTGGGCGAGGCGAGCCCTCGAGCCCTCGCCGGATCCGGCGACGGTGAGGCCCCCTCGCCGGATCCGGCGAGGGCTGCCTCGCAGCTGCCGGGTGGGGCGAGCCCTCGCCTCGCCGGATCCGGCGGGGCTCGCCTTGCCGATTTGGCGACGGTGAGGCTCCCCTCGTAGGATCCGGCGGGGGCTCGCCCGCCCGGCCGCCTCGGTCCGGCGACCGGCCAGCCCTCCCCTCTAGCCGGTCGCCGAGCCAAGGGAAGGAGGAGAGGAGAAGAAAAAAAAAAAAAAAAATTTTAAAATTTTTTTAAAAATAAAATATTATTAAAAAATGTCGCCGGCGCCGGCCGGTTGCCACGTTAGCGCCGACCGGCCATTTTTGGCCGATGGACTGAACTAGAATAAAAACAAAAGGTTTAGGACTTAATTGGACAAAAAAAAAAGTTTATGATTGAATTGGAATAATAGCAATAGATTTAGGACTTTTTAGGTAATTTTCTCGAAATCATCATCAAGGTGTCGGTGACAATGATTTCGGCCAGAATTTGAGGCTGAGCAGTTGAGCACCGAACTCTTTGCGGCAGCTGGGCGAGCTTCGAGTGTCAAGCGCCTAGTATTTGCCAACTTTTTTGTAGTTTGCAAACCTGTACATGCATTTCTTAACAAAGCCTCTAATTTACCAAATTCCTTTAGACAATACCGACCTTAAAATGGAGAAACTTGCCATTTATTAGAGTTGACAGATCACTCAAGTAAAGATTGATAAATTCATATAAGGTAAAATTGAGGCATTGGCCAAAAAAACAAACTAAAGCTAGTAAAAGATATGAAAAGCTAATAAATTGCAAATTGTAAAAGAGAGTTGGTAATTTCATAAAAAATGGTCATTAAGATACTGATAAGTTACCAAGAAATCAATTAATCAGTAACTTTTTCAACGTAACTAGCTCTCTTAGAATTCTACTAGTATGGCAAAAATATCTATTTATTTTCTGGAAACAGGATAGTAGAATTGTTCTATTTCTATACTAGTCAAAACTAGTAGCATACTCAACCACTGGGATTCGCCTCAGTGGCCACCCTTCCAACATGGAAGGGGGAGGTGAGGGGTTCAAACCCCCACCTTCTCAGGGAGGGATGGGGTGGGGACGCGCAAGTTTCAGGAGTGGGTTTCGACGCCCACGCCCTACAAGAGTCTGGGCAAAAGTCTGAAAGTGAGTGTAGAATAGGTATAAAGTAGGACTGACCAAAAAAAAAAAAAAAAAACTAGTAGCATACTCGTTCGTCCCTAGTAGCATACTCGTTCGTCACATGAGCTTTGTGTGTGTGTGTGCGCTTTTTTTTTTTTTTCCTCATTCGTGTAGAATGGAAATATGTCTTAGTATGCCTCCTATTCTCGATGAATCTTTTCGAACAAAATGAAGGAAATTCGTAGCTCAAATACAATCAATGTAAAATACATGGACTCCGCAATAAATAGAAAATTCATGATTGATGTTGCTAGATGATAGGGGGATATTCAATATGTAGTCACCTACATCATCATAATACTGAAAGAAATTAATACAGAACTTCCAACAAAGTATTTAATAGGTGAATTTTCACTAATTGCTAATCTGCAACATTAAAGCTTATTAAACTATTTTTTAAAAACCAAAACTGATGGTATTGATATGTGTGTCAGGTGTTGGAATTTGGATAACGGATTGTTCAATTCATTGATGTGTCTCAATTTATTGAAGTAAAATTAATTATGTTTTGTAGTTGGCATTTAGAATGAAGAAATATATTGTCATGCTCTTTCGTTCTAGAAGATGGTTTCTGATTGGTCATGCAGTGGAGAAAAAGTAAGGATAGACTATTTGATCGAATTAAACAATACATTCGAACCTTTGAAAAACAGGTAACAATCTTGCCCATGATTTGTTAATCTATATATGTAATCATAAACATTTTTCTTATGATTTCTCACATATATAACCCAAAAATTTTGTCTTTCGGTTCGATGTGCAGTTTGGTTCATTCTGCTTTCCTTCACCATCTTAGAAGTCTATTGGGATCCGCACTTTATCCAGGCCTCTTGCATTCGCAATCACTCTCCATTCTCACTCGATCAGGGCCTTTACCCCAAGCAAAGTTTCCCTCAATTTAAACACCATCACTATTCCGCTGAAGGATGAGGCTTTGGTGCCACCGTTTAGTTCGTAAGTTTTTCCTGTTGAGCCGCCGCTTGGGGAATGTTGTTGCTTCGGTCACTTTGCTCGACTTTAGCAAACCGCAGAAATTTGTTCAATCATTGGAGACCACTAGAGAATCTCAAGAAAGAAGAAAAGGGAAGAAAAATATACATATAAAGGAACAAATATCTCAATCGATTCAAGAGTTTTAGGTCCTTGAATGAGGAAAACAACAATAGTTATTTGTAGACCATAACACCATCATTAGGAACTTTTGTAATTATCTCAATTTAGTCATAAACTTTTATTTTGGCCAATTCAATCCTAAAACTTTTGCAATTATACCAATTTAGTCCATCTAACCAATTTAAACCAATCGGTACTGACGTGGAAAATTTTTAATAATGTTTTATTTTTAAAATTTTTTATTAATTATTTTTCTTTTTTCTTTTCTTCCTTCTTTAGTTTTCTTCCCTAAGCCTCGCCTAGATTTGAGCAAGGCTTGGGGGTGGGGGGCAAGGCCAACCTCGCCATGGCATCACCACGAGCGAAGGCATCCTTGCTCACATGTGCCGAGGCCATGGTTGCCTCTGACCTTGTACAAGTATCAACCCTTAATGACATATCCATGACCTCCAGTGAGCTCAATCTAGAGATGGGAGGCTAGCATCAATCTTAGTGAACCTCGACTAGAATGACCTTGACAACAGCAGCCCTTGACCTCGCGCAAACCTCAATGACGTGGGGCGACTATCCACGTTAGCGCCAGTTGACCAAAATTAGCTAGATAGACTAAATTGGCATAATTACAAAACTTTAAAATTTAATTATCATAATTACAGTAAGTTTAGGACTTTGATCATTTTATCCACCATTACTTCGTGTGACGCATACACTTGCGTCCTTTTTTGTTTTTTTTGGTCGGTACACTTGCGTCCGTTGAAATGATTACTTTTGTTGATTAACTTGGAGGCACGGGGGGAAACCTATAGTGTCCATCCTGAGGTCTTTGTGCCGTCAAGAATGGTTTTGCTTCACTTTTCCAGAAAGATACATCACGCTAGAAACTGATCAAGGGGCCGCACCATTCTTTTATTTGCGAAAACAAATTCACAATCACGTCAAAATTCTAGGGAGAGCGTGTTGATTTATTGCAAATTCCAGTCATACCTTCGCGATTATCTATCGTCCCCATGGCGGATCCCATACTTCATTTCTCTTGATGTTTGCTTCTCCCTTCTTTTCTTTAGGAAAACAAGGAATAATGAATCAAATTTGATGTTTGCTTCTCCCTTCTTTTCTTTAGGAAAACAAGGAATAATGAATCAAATTGGATAGTGTTGCACAACCATCCCAGAAGGTTCCGTCACACTGACAGCATATGGTAGAATTCATTATATAGTTATTAGGCGTAAGCTGTTCTAAATTCTGTACAAGTTTCACTTGAAATTTGAAATTTATTTACTGAAACAAATTCCTCATATTTTAGAATATGAATCTACCCTACATACCATAAATTCTGTGTTTTGGACATTCAGGTGCAAAGATGTGGCATGGACATGTCCATTTTGATGACCACGCATGTGATGGCGCACGCGACCACCTACTTCCGATGTTGGCCACTCCCATGGCTTCTCCACCACCTCCGCAACTGCTTCCATGCTGCTGTCCAGCTCCTCAAGCTCACGGCCATGGCCATGCCACGGCATGCACGCCACCAGCACAGTCAGTCATTACTGACTTGACTTCCAACCCGCTTTGGCGGAAGCTCTCAAGTCGATCATGGGAAATCATCATCAAGGTGTCGGTGACAATGATTTCGGCCAGAATTTGAGGCTGAGCAGTTGGGCACCGAACTCTTCGCGGCAGCTGGGCGAGCTTCGAGTGTCTAGCGCCTAGTATTTGCCAACTTTTTTATAGGTTGCAAACCTGTATATGCATTTCTTAACAAAGCCTCTAATTTACCAAATTCTTTTAGACAATACCAACCTTAAAATGGAGAAACTTGCCATTTATTAGAGTTGACAGATCACTCAAGTAAAGATTGATAAATTCATATAAGGTAAAATTGAGGCATTGGCCAAAAACTCAAACTAAAGCTATTAAAAGATATGAAAAGCTAATGAATTGCAAATTGTAAAAGAGAGTTGGTAATTTCATAAAAAAATGGTCATTAAGTTACCGATAAGTTACCAAGAAATCAATTAATCAGTAACTTTTTCAACCTAACTAGCTCTCTTAGAATTCTACTAGTATGGGAAAAATATCTATTTATTTTCTGGAAATAGGATAGTAGAATTGTTCTATTTCTATACTACTCAAAACTAGTAGCATACTCATTCGTCACATGAGCTTTGTGTGTGCGAGTGCGCGCCTGTTTTTTTTTTTTCATTTGTGTAGAATGGAAATATTTCTTTTAGTATGCCTCCTATTCTCTATGAATCTTTCTGAACAAAATGAAGGAGAAATTCTTAGCTCAAATACAATCAACGAAAGTACATGGACTCCGCAATAAATAGAGAATTCATGATTGTTGTTGCTAGATGATAGGAGGATATTTTTTCTTTTTGGTCAGTGATAGGAGGATATTCAATATGTAGTCAGCTACATCATCATAATACTGAAAGAAATTAATACAGAACTTCCAACAAAATATTTAATAGGTGAATTTTCACTAATTGCTAATCTGCAACATTAACGCTCAATAAACTAATTTTTAAAAACCAAAACTGATGGTATTGATATGTGTGTCAAGTGTGGGAATTTGGATTACGGATTGTTCAATTCATTTATGTTTCTCAATTTATTGAAGTAAAATTAATTATGTTTTGTAGTTGGCATTTAGAATGAAGAAATATATTGTCATGCTCTTTGGTTCTAGAAGATGGTTTCTGATTGGTCATGCAGTGGAGAAAAAGTAAGGATAGACTATTTGATCGAATTAAACAATACATTCGAACATTTGAAAAACAGGTAACACAATCTTGCCCATGCTTTCTTAATCTATATATGTAATCATAAACATTTTTCTTATAATTTCTCACATATATAACCCAAAAGTTTTGTCTTTCAGTTCGATATGTAGTTTGGTTCATTCTACTTTCCTTTGCCATCTTAGAAGTCTATTGGGATCCACACTTTATCCAGGCCTCTTGCATTCGCAATCACTCTCCATTCTCACTAGATCAGGGCCTTTACCCCAAGTAAAGTTTCCCTCAATTTAAACACCATCACTATTCCGCTGAAGGATGAGGCTTTGATGCCACCGTTTAGTTCGTAAGTTTTTCCTGTTGAGCCGCCGCTTGGGGAATGTTGTTGCTTCGTTCACTTTGCTCGACTTAAGCAAACCGCAGAAAATTCTTTGTTCAATCATTGGAGACCACTAGAGAATCTCAAGAAAGAAGAAAAGGGAAGAAAAATATACATATAAAGGAACAAATATCTCAATCGATTCAAGAGTCTTAGGTGCTTGAATGAGTAAAAAAACAGTAGTTGTTTGTAGACCATAACATCATCATTAGGAACTTTCGTAATTGTCTCAATCTAGTCATAAACTTTTATTTTGGCCAATTCAGTCCTAAACTTTTGCAATTATACCAATTTAGTCCATCTAACTAATTTAAACCAATCGGTATTGACGTGGAAAATTTTTAATAATATTTCATATTTTGAAATTTTTTATTAATTATTTTTCTTTTTTCTTTTCTTCCTTCTTTAGTTTTCTTCCCTAAGCCTTGCCTAGATTTGAGCAAAGCCTGGGGGTGGTGGGCAAGGCCAACCTCGCCATGGCCTCAGCATGGGCGAAGGCATCCTTGCTCACATGTGCCGAGGCCATGGTCGCCTCTGACCTCGTACAAGTATCAACCCTCAACGACCTATCCATGACCTCCGGTGAGCTCAATCTAGAGATGGGAGGCTAGCATCAATCTTAGTGAACCTCGACTAGAATGACCTTGACAACAGCAGCCCTTGACCTCGTGCAAACCTCAATGACATGGGGCGACTATCCACGTTAGCGCCAGTTGACCAAAATTAGCTAGATAGACTAAATTGGCATAATTACAAAACTTTAAAATTGAATTATCATAATTACAATAAATTTAGGACTTTGATCATTTTATCCACCATTACTTCGTGTGACGCATACACTTGCGTCCTTTTTTTTTTTGGTCGGTACACTTGCGTCCGTTGAAATGATTACTTTTGTTGATTAACTTGGAGGCACGGGGGGAAACCTATAGTGTCCATCCTGAGGTCTTTGTGCCGTCAAGAATGGTTTTGCTTCACTTTTCCAGAAAGATACATCACGCTAGAAACTGATCAAGGGGCCGCACAATTCTTTTATTTGCGAAAACAAATTCACAATCACGTCAAAATTCTAGGGAGAGCGTGTTGATTTATTGCAAATTCCAGTCATACCTTCGCGATTATCTATCGTCCCCATGGCGGATCCCATACTTCATTTCTCTTGATGTTTGCTTCTCCCTTCTTTTCTTTAGGAAAACAAGGAATGATGAATCAAATTGGATAGTGTTGCACAACCATTCCAGAAGGTTCCAGTCACACTGACAGCATATGGTCAAATTCGTTGCATAATTATTAGGCGTAAGTTGTTCTAAATTCTGTACAAATTTCGCTTGAAATTTGAAATCTATCCACTAAAACAAATTCCTCATATTTTAGAATATGAATCTACCCTACACACCATAGAACTTGGAATCTACTTTGTCACATATTCTAAGGTTGGCTGTAGGGTCTACCTAGGTTCCACTTGTAATATTAATTAAAGGATTGCAATAAATTATCATATTTAATGACCATCATTTGCTACTACAGTCTCCGCTCGTCATAAAATGGAAGCTTGGATTAGTAATTTCAGATTATATACTTATTATCAAATATCATGGAATACTACGAAATCATGCAAAAACATTAAAAAAAAAAAATCTTATTCCAGATTCTAAGTTCCACCAGCCTAAATACTAGCATCTACCTATAAAAATAGGTTCTATATTTTTTGAAATCTGGAAACTTATTCGGTTTTCAGGTTTCAAATTCTATCTTATAACAATGCTCGCCGTAAAAATTATTTAGAAGTATATTACACGTGGGAGTATATTGCGGCGAGAGCTTAGATTAAGCCAATGACCCAATGTCGGGTGCGCATCTTCTGAAAATCGACTTTTCATGACAACCGTCCCACTTGTCGGTCGACCTTTCCAATTTTTTCACGCTTCACGTAATTTCTCGACAGAATCTCGTGAAGCCCCGCATTCCATTTTCTAACCCCAAGTTCCAGTTCTCCAGGGACAACGCCGATGGTTCCATATAAAATTGCTGTCTTCTTTTCAACAAAAAAAAAAAAAAAAAAAAAAAAAAAAAGAGAAAAGGAGAGGAAAAGAAAATTACCATCTTAACTTAATTTTCCTTTCATAACTAGTCGGGTGCAGTCATGTCGTAAAATGCAGGGGTGAAATATTTTTTATCGGAATCGACGACGCCGGGGCACGTTGGCACCAATTTCACTAAATTAGGGTGCGGTTTGCAAAAAAAAAAAGGTTAAAATTGTGACATCACAAGCCAAAAACTTCAGGGGGTGGGCGAAAGGTATAAGTCTCCCAACGTGTTTCGCTGGAGATGGGACACCCCGTGAATTCTAGAATGGCCGTCCTACAAATCCTTGATTTCCTCGATCAGGACCCAAGAGACAGAAGGGAAGAAGATTCATGTCTGAAAAAGAAAAATGATTAGGTACCAATGTTTCGGATACATGGAGCCTATAAATTTTGCAGTAAGCGAAACCGGAGCCACGCACCCTCCTCCTCCTGCACGAGTAGATTAGCAATACCTTTCCCAGATGACAACCCTCCAAGCCATTCCGCCCGCCGCGAATAACAACCCAGCGTCACCTTCGCCGGTGCCGCTGCCACCGCACCACAGGTACAAGCCGATCATCGTCCACTGTATGACATTTGCGATACCCGTTGTTCTCGGCCTCCTCATGGTCGTCTTCTTAGGTATACCTGCTTTAATGCCACCAGAGTTGAGGCTCAACCCAGGCTCTTCGCTTTCATTTCTCAATATCTCCACCTCTCATGTTGCTGCCCGATGGAACATTGCTCTCTCCGTTAAGAATCCCAGTAAGCTCATCGCTGTCAAGTACACCTGCATGAAGCTCCTCTTGAGCTTCGGAGGCGAACTTGCTCTCTCTCATCCCTCGTGCATTCCGGCCTTCACTCAGGGCCCCCACAATACCACCACCGTCCAAGCAGAGGCCCTGTTGATGCTGCCGATTGTCGATGACTTGGGCATGGAGGGCCTGGTGGGCTGGTTGAAGGGTAAGGTGGTGAACATCGACGTGGTGGTGAAAGCCAAGCGGAGGCTACACTTGGGTCTTTGGCTGTGGGTGCCCGTGTTCGATGTGAACTTCTCGTGCATAGACGTCACCTTTACGTCTCCGAACAAGGGCGAGGACAGCAGTGATTGGATGATCCTCGATGGCACCCTACAATGCAAGCCCGACATCTTCACTATACTCTGGTAAGAAAAATCATGGAAAAATTGCACTGCAGGACCCAAATTCATGTAAAAAATGTAATTTTTTTTTTTGGTCAGTAAAAAAAAAAAATGTAATTGAGTCCTAAACCTTTCACTTTATTTAGGACTCAATTGCACCTTTGGTAAAGTTTTAGGACTCCATGTCAAGGCCTTGTGGTGCAATTTTTTTTGGAAAGTTACCGGACAATGCTCGATTTTGATGAAGAATGACGTGGATATGCTGTGGTGCTGATGTATTTGGCTCATTCTTTGGGAACATGTTTTGCTTTCATGTGCTCGAAAAAGTCTAAGATATATAACCTGTGATCCTATGTATCATGTTAGTGTCTATTTAGCGAGCTGATCTTTCCCTCTACGATACACACGTCTCGCGAAATGATACATTTTTCACTGTGAAATTGCAGAGGATGGAGGCCTTGCGTGGGAGTTCGATGCGCAGCAGCGTGCCGCAGTGATATATTTTCGCTTTCTTCCTCTTTTGTGCTCTTTTGTACCCTCTCTGTTAGCGTGTTGGACTGTTTAACGTGATTGTGACGCCGTCAGAAGCTGAGAACGTCTCGCTTCAGCGACTTTAATCATAAAAATAAGTGCATGATGATGCACGGAGGTCTTGCTTAATAATCTTTTGATGTTATTTTCGACTCTTTTTGACTTTACTGAGATATGACCAAATGGAGCTGGTTTCTTGACGAAAGTGAGGGTTTGATATTATTGGATTTTCCCGTGCATGGTGATAATTCATTAGGCAGAGTTGAAGTAAGATACATTATACGTATGTGACTTGATTATTTCTCAATCTAATCTGTACAAGCATGGCTAGAGAAATCGATATCTTACACCATTGATTTACTACTATTATTTGGGACGTGAGGTTTTCCAAAGCAACTAACTTAAAAGTTTCAATATCCAATATTCATAATCATAAGTGCGAGGAGATGGGCATAAGACTAACTTAAAAGCACATAGGACATTTGGGATCAAGAACTTAAAAGCACATAGGACTAGAGGGATCAAGAACTTTCATTGTTTCTTAGATTCATGGACCAATTCAATTCAGTAGGAATTCTCATGGATAATCTTTTTCCCCAAAAACGTTTTAGAATGTATAATAATCCACATCATGCCACATCGTTCTTCATTTCCTCTGATATGGTAACGACTAAATTGGTTTTAGGAAAATTATTGACCGCATCTAAATCATATGGGTCTAATGCATGTCATTCTCGGGTTGTGTGGACAAAAAGTGCCGTGCTAATTGAACCGGGTGCATGCAAGTTATAACCAGAGCTGTGCGCTCTCTGGAAAAGAAAACTATTAGGGTAAAAAATGATGTCGAATTTACTTCGCATTGATCACTCGTTCCCTTGTGGCGAGAGAATCATATTTCTTCGTGCAATCCTCCTCATTCGCGTCGTGCCTGATTGAAAATTATCGTGGTGTTTCTATTGTTATCAAGGCGTTGCACAAAACTAATACGAATACAAAATGTGCGCTTGTACTCGAATTCTAAGGACTGGGCATTACCAAGATGTCTTCGAGCTCTCAAAGAAATTTCTTTCTTGACCAGCTATCAACTCTGTCTGTCTGTCTGTCTGTCTGTCTGTCTGTCTGTCTCTCTCTCTCTCTCTCTCTCTCTCTCTCTCTCTCTCTCTCTCTCTCTCTCTCCGCCTAGACCAAGCGAAGCTGGTCCTTCTCTCTCTCCCCGAGCATGTAGAATCTCTCTCGCTGGTACAGATTCTCTTCACTCGCAAGCTTCCAATGGCCAGGCCATAAAGAAACCCTAGCTCTTTCTTTGTTCTGCTGCTGTGTTTGGACCGGCTTTGAGGTTTTTCGTTCACGCTCCTGTTGGAGTCAACACCTAATATAATATAATAATAAGAAGCCAAAAGTGTGCTGCAGCGCCACACTAAAACCGCCAAAGAAGAGAATTCTTGAAGAAGGCACAAGCTAATCAAAAGGAAGGAGCACACATTAAAATAATATTATAGCTGCTGCTGGAGTCTTCAAGAGCAGGAAGCAAGCTTCAACTTCGTAAACTTGAACGTGAAGGAAAAGTTACAGCCCACAATTGTAGACTCCTTAGTCAAGAAGAAAAGTTCAACTTCAGCTCTTGCATGTTGAAGTCAATGGCGGTAGAATCCAGGCGGTGGAAGATGCTTATAAATAAGCTTGGGAGTGCAAACGTGAAGCAAGGTCACACGAGTTAAGAGAGGAAGAGATTGAGAGAGAAAGAGAGACTCTACAGAGAGAAACCAAGGTGTGAGCCTCAGGAGGCACTGCAGCCTCAGAGCGAGTTATCCCTCCATGATCGAGAAGGAAAAATAGAATAGCTAAGTGTATGCTTGTATTAATTAGTTTGAGTGTGTGACTGTATCAGCTAGTTTGATTTGAGTATTTTAACGCTTCTGCATATTTTATAAGCTGCGCACTCTACAATTAATATTAGAGCAAAGGGTCGCATACCCTACAGCTGCTTCATTGGGTTTGACATTCTTGTGCTCCTGTACTCGGAACATGTTTCCAAAACCAAGCGACCAGCAGTGGTTATGGCATTCGTTTAGGAGGGTGGCGAGAGTTTCCTCTAAGACACGAGCAAATACTAGCGTGATTGAAGATTCATTGACTTCCGGCAAATTTTGAGTTTCACTCTCTGAAGGACTTGGAGTTAGCAGGATTAAAACCCATCAGTTCTCCAATCTTAGTTGGATTTATTACCCTGTTGCGGAAGAAGAACAAGATGAATAAGAACAAGAAGAAGTATGGACATCATCATCAAGATGCTTTCAGTTTCCTCTTCTGGCTCCTGAGACCAGATTGGAGATGCCGGCATCAGATCTGGATAGCCAGTCCCGTAGTTCATTAAAATTTGGCTTTGCTATATGCTTGATATTTTTGAAGTCCTCGTAGACATTGGGACCAAGTACTACTGGGTGGACTGGCAGAGGGTACTCTCTATCATTAAGTTACCTTCTTTTAGACACTTAATTGGCTTTTACATCGGGAAGGAGAATTTCCTTTAGTTGATTGCTATGGTGAATGATCGAACTTACATTTTTATCTTTGCACCAGTAGCCGACAGTTGCTCTAAATTGAACATGAATTGATATCTTTTGTGGAATACTTTGTTAAAGGGTGATCACTATCAAGTCTATGCTTATTATTTTGGCTTGCAGTTGGCTTAGGAATCACCAAAATTTCCCTGTCTTGACTTCCTACTTGTTGAATTGTTAATCCAATTTCTAGAAACTTCAAGATAGACATAAGTTAGAGAAGTGAAGAAAAGTCCTAGAAGAGACCATAAAATTACCCTTGCAAATGGTAGAGATATTTTGCTTAGAACAGTTGGTTGTTCAAGAAAAAAAATTGTAAAAGAATCTACTAGAAGTCAAAAATAGTGGGCCATAAGTCAGTGGAGCTTCCTTATAAATAGAAAGGGGGAGTGCAGCAGACCAATAAGGTAAGCAAGCTCCTTCCCATTTCCTTTGTACTAAAACTATATAATAAAATACTTCTTTTTGTTTCCTTGTGCTTCTTTGTTGCCACTCTCTTTTACACATTCTTTTTATTACTTTGCCCAATCATTTCTTGCCCACATTGTTCTTAGTTCTTTTGCTATCTTGATAGTTCACACACATAATATTCCCTTGCACACGCATCAAACACACACTTCCGCAAATTCCAACAGTGGTATCAGAGCCATGTCTTTGGTTAGTATTGAGCATTTGTCCTACCTACCCATCCCTAAAACTACCCTTTCCAAATAACTGACGGCTAAACTATGGCCAACTCTATCTCATCCTCATTTACCATTCCCTTTTTTTTATGGGAACAACTAGGACTTTTGGAGTATAAAAATGATTACATTCTTGATGGCACAAGACTTATGGGATATCGTGGAAAAAGGTTGCGAGGCTCCACTAGAAGGTGTAAGTGTTTTGAGGGATCAACTACAAAAGGATGCAAGGGCACTATACTTTATCCAACAAGCACTCTTAGAAATGATATTTCCAAGAATAATTGGAGCAAGGATTGCAAAAGGGGCTTAGGAAATACTACGAGAAGAATTTCAAGAATCAGAAAAGGTACGCACTATTCGCCTTCAAATTCTGAGAAAAGATTTTGAGAATTCTAAAATGAAAAATTATGAGACCGTACAAGAATATTGTGGAAAATTAAAGAAACTAGTTAATCAAATGAGAGCCTATGGAGATGGAATAACTAATCAAAGGGTTGTTGAGAAATTATTGGTGTTACTTACTAAAAAATACAACCCGATAGTCACAACTATAGAAGGAACTAAGGACTTGACGACCCTATCAGTGAGTGAATTAATTGGCTCTCTAGAAGCACATGAGAAAAGACTAATGGCACAAGATGAAGATTCAGTTGAAAGTGCCTTTCAATCTAAAATAAGCATACGGTCTCATCAATCTAAAAATGATGGAAGGAGCTCCTGTAAATATAAAAGAGGAGGAGAAACTACACAAAAGGAAAATTATCCACCTTGTGGTATTTGCAAGAAAATAAATCATTTGGAGAATGATTGCTGGTTTAAAAATAAAAAACAATGCCACTTTGTAAAAGATATGACCACGCAAAAAAAGATTGTCACTCGAAAACAAATAATTGAGCAAACTATGTGGAAAAAAAAAAAAAAGAAAGTGAGGAGAATACATTATATGTAGGCCAAGCAGAAAATGATAATAAAAATAAAACATGGTACATTGATAGTGGGTGTAGCAATCACATGACAGGGGACGAATCTATATTCACTAATATTGATAAGTCGGTGAAATCCCAAGTAAAGTTGGGTAATGGTGCATTAGTAGATATCAAAGGAAAAGACACCATCATCGTGGAAATGAATAAATGCACAAAATATATGCATAATGTATATCTAGTCCCTCGTCTTGCACAGAATCTCTTGAGTGTGGGCCAAATGAAACAAAGTGGGTATTCTCTATACTTTAGTGGAGATGCCTGCATTATCTATGATAAAAACAAAAATATCATTGCTTCTGTTAAGATGAAGAATAAGAATTTTTCTATCTGATGGAAATATGTCAAAGATATAGTCATGAAAGCTCAACTTGATGATTTGTGGCTATGGCATCAAAGATTTGGCTACTTCAACTTTGCTGGGCTAAAAACTCTTTATCAGAAAAATATGATGAGAAACTTTCCATCTATTTCAGAAATTTCAGATATTTGTGAAGGTTGCCTCCTTGGAAAACAACAGAGACAGTCCTTCCCATCTGGAGGTGCATGGAGAGCTAAGAAGCCATTCGAGCTAGTTCATACAGACGTGTGTAGTCCAATGAGAACCCCTACACTCAATCAAAATAAATATTTCATCCTATTCATTGACAATTATAGAAGTATGATGCGGGTATACTTTCTTCGAGAAAGATCAAAGGTTTTCTCTATCTTCAAAAAATTCAAGAGCCACGTCGAGAATCAAAATCCTAAGGAGTGACAGAGGCATAGAATACAATTCAAATGAGTTTAAGAAATTTTGTGAAGATGAAGGAGTCCATCATCAACTAACTATTGGCTATGCCTCAGAGCAAAATGGAGTAGCCAAAAGAAAAAATAGAACCGTTATAGAGATGGCAAGGTCTATGCTAAAGGAGAAAGGCCTTCCTAACTCGTTTTGGGCAAAAGCAATCTACACTACCATATATATCTTAAATAGGTGTCTAACTAAAGCAGTTCAAAATAAAACTCCATTCGAAGCATGGAGTGGACGGAAGCCTTCAGCAAAGCACCTCAAGGTGTTCGGATGCATATGCTACATCCACATCCCTACTCAGAAAAGGAGCAAGCTAGATGAAAAGACAGAAAATCAAATATTCATTGGCTACAATGACCAATCAAAAGGCTATCGGGTTTACAACCTAAGGACTAAGAAGGTCATGATCAGTCGAGACGTTGAGTTCGACGAAAATGCTGCCTGGAATTGGGAGGACAAGAAGATTGAGAAGAAGTATGTCACCTTACCAAACATATCACCTGCTCAAGAGGAGTCAACATTACAAGAAGAAGGAGAAGTGCCAAATTCCACCACTCATGGCATAACTCCACTAACCTCTCCAAGAGTGACGCAAGAAGAATCTACTCTAGAGTCTCCAGTACTAAAGGTAAAAACCCTTAGAAGAATTTACGACACATGCAACTTTGCTGCTTTAGAACCAGAAAACTACGGACAGGCGTCCAAAGAAGAAGTCTAGATAAAAGCCATGGAAGAAGAGATCAAGATGATCGGGAAAAATGAAACTTGGGAGCTTGTCGATTGACTCGAAGATAGAGATCATTGGTGTCAAGTGAGTTTACAAGACAAAGCTCAAGGCGGATGGATCAATCTAGAAGCATAAAGCAAGGCTTGTGGCGAAAGGATACTTGCCACAACCAGGTATCGACTATATTGAAACTTTTGCCCCCGTCGCTCGCCTTGATACTATTCGAGCACTCATAGCCCTAGCAGCACAAAAAGAATGGAAGATCCATCAACTAGGTGTGAAGTTAGCATTCTTAAATGGATATGTTCAAGAAGAAATATACATAGAACAACTTTATCCTCAAAGGCCAAGAAGAAAGAGTTCTCAAACTCAAAAGCCCTGTATGGGTTAAAGTAAGCACCATGAGCATGGTATAGTATAATTGATGAGTACTTCATCAAGCAAGGATTTAGGAGGAGTATGAGCGAGCCAACACTCTACATCAAGACCCAAGGTAAGTCCAACACTCTCATTGTCTCTCTATATGTAGATGATCTCATATATACAAGAAACAGTGAAACAATGATCCAAGAATTCAAAGAAGTAATAATGGAGACATTCAAGATGATGGACTTGGGCTTGATGCATTACTTCGTTGGCATTGAGATCAACCAAAATGAGGGAGTTTTTATCTCGCAAAAGAAATATACCATGAACCTCCTAAAGAAATTCAAGATGAACTATTGCAAAGTTTTGATGCCTAAATTTTGATTAGGTTTTAATTAGGCCTTAGTTTCTATATTTATGTATTTCTCGGATCATAAATAATAATAATAATAATAATACTAATAATAACCACAAAAAATAAACAGCGAAAAACAAACGAAAAAGAAAAAAGAAAGCTGAAAGTAGTAGCCATCGGGGTTGGGCCTTCGAGCCCAGCCCCTCCTTTCTTTTCTCTCTCGCGCAGGCCCCCATGGCCCGGCCCGTGCAAATCAGCCCAGCACCTTTCCCCTTCTGTCTTCTTCCTCATGCCCTCCTCTTTGTCTTCTTCCTCTGCAACACGCATGCCAGAGGCCAGACGCATGTGATGCCGGGATGCAGGACGAGGCATCGACGATGACGCAAGCTGAGGGGACACAGTATTGAAGGCGGGCAAGCATCCGTGGAAGGGGGAAGAATTGACGTCAGTTCGGCCGGCGGAGAAGGTCGGTTGGCGCACCAAGGACCGTCGGCCTAGCCACCGCCGATCGGCCCCCCTGTGCCTATAAATAGGGTGTCGGGGGAAGGCCAAACACACAAAAAAAACGAAGAGAGATTGAAAGCTGGCGAGCATCACAAGCTTCCCCCGACAGACTTTAAGGGAGGCCCAAGCGCTCGCAAGCCCAGATCTGAGGCAGAGGGGAGAGATTAGAGCCATAGAAAAGGACTTGTGCGAGAGAGGGAGCTAGGGAATCGGAGTCGAGAGAGGCCGAAAAGGAAGATCACCGACAGTGAGCTTCGCTAGCATCCCCTGAGAGACTTCAGGGGAGGCCTAAAGACGAGCTACTGGAGATCTTGGATCTAGCCGGAGAGTATAGGCCAAAGGGGGTAGGCCAGGGAGAAGAGGAGATTGGAGGAGGTCCCGTGCCCCGATGCAGCCGCTACGCCAAATCTTGCCATGCCGCCATCCTCACGCCTAGTCGCAGCTGCTTTCCCCAACGCCATCCAGATCTAAGTGGGCTTCGGGGAGCAGGGGTCCATTGCCATCATTGCCGTTGTGTCTGGGTCCCCACTGTGCTGAGTCAGCCCCATCGCAGTACCAGCCCAACGTTGCCGCCATTCAGCCCCCGATACCGTCATGGTTAGTACAGTAGCTGCTCGCCGTCGCTCCCTGAAAAGAAACAACAGCCGCCCGTCGTTGTCACTGGAACCCTAGCCGCCATCCACCGTGTCGCCGTAGTCGAGTCATCGCCTAGTGATGTTGTGGTCAATCCCTGGTGCTGTGGATCGTCGGAATCAAGGGCTCCAGAAAGCCAAACCCGCGAAGGAGAAGCCGGGTCGACAGCCGGGTCGAGCTGGGCTGTGAGCCGGGTAAGGTTTCGCGCATTAGGGGGCGGCCGGAACCTGGGTTGGATTTGGGTCGGATCCAGGTAGGGTTTCTTAAGCGATTTGGGCTAAATGAGCATGGGTCGAGTCGATGGGCTGTTGGGGCCGCGATTAAAAGAAAAAAATCCAAGTCACGAGCCCGTTCACGTTTCGGGTCGACGACCCGGGTCGAACCCAACCCGGGATCCGACTCGGGTCGCATTTTATATTATTATAATATAAAATAATATTTTAATAAAAATCCAAAAATTTATTTTTTGAAAAAATCAAAGTATAAAAATACCCTATTTTTCCTCAAAAAAGCCAAAAATGTTAGAAAAAGCCAAAAATGATTTATATTTTCAAAAAAAAAGATCAAAAATCCAAAAAATACCTTTTATGTCCAAACATGAGAAAAAATACCCAAAAAAAAAAAGTTTTTCCTCCATAAAATATATGGAAAAGTCCCTCAAAAATCCAAAAAATGCCTTAGGGTTTAAATAAGATTAGGTACCGAAAGGGCATTAGTGATTAACTAGTGTAATCAAGTCCCCGATCCTAATTTCTCTAGTTGTGCAAGAGCGAGTATTTCTCCCGATACTTCGCTTGGGTTTCTAATCTACCCACCCCAAATCGATTAGTGGTGACTCCGTTTTAAAATTAACTCACAGGTTAAAAACTTGAACTATTAAGTTGTGATCTGGTGGACTTAGGATAGTCCAGGCTAAATTAGACCTAGCCGAACCTTTAGCCTCTGCCGGCGCCCGTACATAATTGTGGGCGTCGAAAAAAAAGAGGTCGTGACACAAAACAGTTTCAACTCCGCTCATGACAAATGAGAAAATATTGATAAAAGATGGAGCAGAAAAAGCTGACGCCTCCCTCTACAAAAGTTTGATTGGTAGTCTACTATATCTCACTGCTACATGACCGGATATTATGTATGCGACAAGTCTACTATCACAATTCATGCAAAGTCTGAGTCAAATTCACTTTGGAGCTGCCCAGAGAATTCTTAGATATTTACGAGGAACTAGAGATTATGGCATTTGGTATCGGCCAAATGCAAATGCCAAGCTCGCTGGCTACAGTAGCAGTGACCGGGCAGGCTCAATTGATGATAGGAGAAGTACTACTAGCTATGCATTCACACTGGTTCTGGAATACTCTCATGGGGATCCAAAAAACAAGACTCAATGATACAGTTTACTACAAAAGCTGAATATATCGCAGCTGGTACGACTGCCAGTCAAGTAATATGGCTTCGAAGAATTCTAGAAGACATTGGAGAAGCACAGATGGAATCAACTCCGATACTTTGTGACAATTAGTCCGCAATCACTATATCAAAGAATCCAATATTCCATGGAAGAACCAAACATATTGACATCAAATATCACTTCATACGAGAGGCACAAAATAACGAAGAGATCGAGCTGAAATATTGCAAGATCGAGGATTAAGTAGCGGACATGTTCACTAAAGCACTATTGCTAGCCAAGTTTGAGACATTGCGGAAGAAGCTTGGTGTAACACGAAATTGGATCAAGGTCGAGTGTTGAATTGTTGATCCAATTTCTAGAAACTTCAAGATAGACATGAGTTAGAGAAGTCAAGAAAAATCCTAGAAGAGTCCATAAAATTATCCTTGCAAATGGTAGAGATTTTTTGCCTAGAAGAGTTGGTTGTTCAAGAGAAAGAAAAAAAAAATTGTAAAAGAATCTGCTAGAAGTAAAAAATGGTAGGCCATAAGTCAGTGGAGCTCCCTTATAAATAGGACAGGGGGGAGCGCAGCAGACCAATAAGGTAAGCAAGCTCCTTCCCCTTCCCGTTGCACTAAAACTAAATAAGAAAATATTTCTTTTTGTTCCCTTGTGCTTCTTTGCTGCCACTCTCTTTTACACATTCTTTTTATTACTTTGCCCAATCATTTCTTGCCCACATTGTTCTTAGTTCTTTTGCTTTATTGATAGTTCACACACATAACATTCCCTTGCACACACATCAAACACACGCTTCCGCAAATTCCAACACTACTAATGCTACTGCTTCATCTGTATTTACTCAGTCATGCTCAAGCAATCTGCCTTTTTGGTAATCTCGTTGTTCTTTGTCGCAATCTTTACTGTGAAACTCTCCTGCAAACTCAGAAGTTGCTTGAATGTTCAATGAGAACAAATGTGAATACAACCGGAGATTAAGGGAGATTGTGAAGCAAAGTTGGACTGCTGATTAATTCCCAACCAAGGGGGACCGGTAGAGTAGCTCAAGTTTTAAGGGTTTTATCCACTGACTATAATCCCCCATCCAAACAAAGGCTATGTAACTTGTATCCTGTAGTAAACCGCCACGCTTGAATGCTTGTTAGGTCATTGTTTGAAGATCATTTATGGTGTTGTCTCCATCTTCCCAAGCTTGGGCAGACTTTTAACTTTGTAAAAGGTAGAGCTAAACTATCAACAAACAATAAGTGTACAAGTTAACGTAATATGGGCTTGTTTAATCGCGGATGTAATTCTGTTAAATCATTGATCCAATTTTTAGAAATTTCAAGATAGACATTAACTAGAGAAGTCAAGAAAAATCCTAGAAAAGAAATCTAGCTTAGGCGGCAATGTAGAAGTGTAGAAGTGTCTAGGAAGATCATGCATGGAGAAGAAGGAAAGTCAAAAATTTTTTGACTAAGATGAATAAGTCGATCATCTAGGCCTATAAATAAGCTCATGGTCGTCCATTTTGAGCTGTAGACCAACAAGTTCAGCTCCTTCCCCTTTTCTTACACACATTCTTCTTGTTTTTTTACCCAATCATTTCCTACCAACATTGTTCTTAGTTCTTTTCTCCCTTGATATATTTCACACACAAAACACTCACTTGCACACATTCGCATCAAACACACGCTTTCGCAAATATCAACTGTGGCATTAGACCCATGTCTTTGATTGGTATTGAGCGTTAGTCTTACCTATCCATCCCCAAAACTACCTTTTCCAAATATCCAACAACTAACTATGACCAACTATACATCATCTTCATTTCCCATTCCCATTTTTTTATGAGAACAACTATGACTTTTGGAGCATAGACATAACTACATTCTTGATGGCCCATGACTCATGGGACATCGTGGAAAAAGGTTATGAGGCTCCACAAGAAGGGGCAAGTGATCTGAATGATCAACTACAAAAGTATGCAAGGGCACTATGCTTTATTTAGCAAGCACTCTTGGAAACGATATTTCTGAGAATAATTGGAGCGAAGACTACAAAGGCGGCTTGGGAATACTATGAGAATAATTCCAAGGATTAGAAAAGGTACGCACTATAATCCTTCCAGCTCTGAGAAGATATTTTGAGAATTTCAAAACGAAAATCATGAGACCATCCAAGAATATTATGGAAAATTAAAGGAACTAGTTAATCAAATGAGAGCCTACGGAGATGGGATTACTGATCAAAGGGTTGTTGAGAAAATATTGGTGTCACTTACTAAAAAATACAACCCCATAGTCACAACTATAGAAGAAACGAAGGACTTGACAACCTTGTCAGTGAGTGAATTAATTGGCTTTCTAGAAGCACATGAGAAAAGACTACTGGCACAAAATGAAGATCCAATTGAAAGTGCCTTTCAATCTAAATAAACATATAGTCTCATCAATTTAAGAATGGTGGAAGGAGCTCATGGAAAAATAAAAGAGGAGGAGAAACTACACAAAAGGAAAAGTATCCACCTTGTGGCATTTGATAGAAAACCAATCATTTGGAGAAGGATTTCTAGTTTAACAATAAACCGCAATGCAGCTTTTGTAAAAGATATGGCCACATAGAAAAAGATTATATCTTGAAAACAAATAATCAAGCAAACTATGTTTAAGAAAAAGAAAGCGAAGAGAATGCATTCTACGTAGGCCAAGTGGCAAATGATAAGAAAAATGATACATGGTACATTGATAGTGTGTGTAGCAATCATGTGATGGGGGATGAATCTATATTCATTGATATTGATAAGTCGGTGAAATCCCAAGTAAAATTAGCAATGACGCATTATTGGATGTTAAAGTAAAAGGTGCTATCACTATTGATACAAATAAAGGCCCAAAATATATTCATAATGTATATCTTGTCCCCAATCTTGCACAAAATCTTCTAAGTGTGGACCAAATTATACAAAGTGGGTATTCTTTATACTTTAGAGGATATGCTTTCATTACCTATGATAATAAAAATATCATTGCCTCTATTAAGATGGAGAATAGGAATTTTCCTATTCGATGGAATTATGTCAGAGATTTAGCCATGAAAGCTCAACTTGATGATTCATGGCTATGGTGTCAAACATTTGGCCACTTCAACTTTGCTAGGCTAAAAACTCTCCCAAAAAAAAAAAAAAAAAAAAATGAAGAGAGACTTTCCAACTATTTCAGAAATTTCAGATGTTTGTAAAGGGTGCCTCTTTGGAAAACAATAGAGGCAATCCTTCTCATCTGGAAGTACATGGATAGCTAAGAAGCCATTGGAACTGGTCCATATGGACGCGTGTGGTCTAATAAGGATGCTCATATCCAGTCAAAATAAAATATTTCATCTTATTCATTGATGATTACACAAGAATGACGTAGGTATACTTTCTTTGAGAAAGATTAGAGGTTTTCTCTATCTTCAGAAAATTCAAGAACTACATCAAGAATTAAAGTGGCCGAAGAATCAAAGTCCTAAGGAGTGATAGAGGCACGAAATACAATTTAAAGGAGTTTAATAAATTTTTGTGAAGACGAAGGAGTCCATCATCAACTAACTGTTAGCTACACCCTAGAGCAAAATGGAGTAGCGGAAAGAAAGAATAGAATTGTCATGGAGATGGCAAGGTCTATGCTAAAAGAGAAAGGCCTTCCTAACTTGTTTTGGGCAGAAGCAATCCACATGGTCGTATACATCTTAAACAGGTGTACAACTAAAGCAGTCCAAAATAAAATTCCAATCGAAGCATCGAGCAGACGAAAACCTTTGGTGAAGCATCTCAAGGTGTTTGGCTACATATGCTATGTCCACATCCCTGCTCAGAAAAGGAGTAAGCTCGATGAAAACACAAAAAAAAAGGAATATTCCTCACTACAGTGACCAATCAAAAGGGTATTGGGTTTACAATCTAAGAACTCATAAGCTCATGATCAGTAGAGACATAGAGTTCAATGAGAATGCTACCTAGAATTAAGAGGATGAAAAGATCAAGAAGTATGTCACCTTGCCAGACACATCACCTACTCAAGAGGAATCAACAACATAAGAAGAAGGAGAAGTGCTAGATTCCAACGCTCACGACGTAACTCCACTAACCTCTCCAAGATTGACACAAGAAGAATCTACTCCAAGAGTCTTTAGTATCGAGGGTAAAAACCCTTAGAAGAATTTACAATACATGCAACTTTATTGCTTTAGAACTAGAAAACTATGAACAAACATCCAAAAAAGAATTTTGGATAAAAGCCATGGAGGAAGAGATCAAGATGATTGAGAAAAATGAAACTTGGAGCTCGCTGATCACCCTGAAGACAAATAGATCAATCGTGTCAAGTGGGTTTACAAGATAAAGCTCAACACAAATGGAATAATCCAGAAGCATAAAGTAAGGCTTGTGGCGAAATGATACTTGCGACAACTAGGTATCGACTGTACTGAAACTTTCGCTTCCGTGGTTTGCCTCGATACTATTCGAGTACTCATAGCCCTAGCAGCATAAAAAGAATGGAAGATCTATCAACTAGATGTAAAATCAACATTTCTAAATGGATATCTTCAAGAAGAAATATATGCGGAACAACCACAAGGCTTTATTAGAAAAGGCTAAGAAGAAAAAGTACTCAAATTATAGAAGGCCCTTTATGGGTTAAAGCAGGCATCAAGAGCGTGGTATAGCAAAATTGTTGAAACTTCATCAAGCAAGGATTCAGGAGGAGTACGAGTGAGTCAATGCTCTTTATCAAGACCCAAGGTAAGTCTAACACTTTTGTTGTCTCTTTGTATGTAGATGATCTAATATATATAGGGCACAATAAAACAATGATCCAAGAATTCAAAGATGAAATGATAAAGACATTCAAGACGATAGACTTGGGCCTGATGCATTACTTCCTTGGCATTGAGACTGACCAAAATGGATGAGTTTTTTTTATCTCACAGAAGAAATATACTGAGAACCTCTTGGAGAAAATCAAGATGAACTATTGCAAAGCAATTAAAACTTTGCTCGTGACAAATGAGAAGCCACTGAAGGAAGATAGAGTAGAAAAAGCTTACGCGTCCCTCTACAGAAGTCTAATCGGCAGTCTACTATATCTCACTACCACACGACTGGGCATCATGTACATTACAAGCCTACTATCACAATTCATGCAAAGTTCAAGTCAAATTCATTTTGGAGTTGCCAAGAGAGTTCTCAGATACTTGCGGGGAACTAGAGATTACAGCATTTGGTATCGGCCAAGTGCAAATGCCAAGCTCATTGACTATATTGACAGTGACTGGGTAGGTTCAACTAATGACAGAAGGAGTACTACTTGCTATATACACACTGGGTTCTGAAATATTTTTTCATGAACATCCAAAAAATAAGACTCAATGGCATAATCTACTATAGAAGCTGAATAAGTCGCAGTTGCTATGATCACCTGCCAAGCAACATAGCTTCGAAGAATTTTAGAAGACATTGGAGAAGCACAGATGGAACCGACTCTAATACTGTGCAATAATAAGTCCACAATCGCTATATCAAAGAATCCAGTATTCCATGGAAGAACCAAACATATCGACACCAAATATCACTTCACACGAGAGGTGCAAAACAAGGGAGAGATCGAGCTCAAATATTACAAGATTGAGGATCAAGTAGTGGACATATTCACTAAAGCACTTCCATTAGCCAAGTTTGAGACATTGTGGAACATGCTTGGTGTAACACAAAATTGGATAAAGGAGGAGTGTTAAATTATTGATTTAATTTCTAGAAACTTCAAGATAGACATTAGCTAGAGAGGTCAAGAAAAGTCGTAGAAAAGAAATCTAACTTGGGTGGCAAAATAGAAGTGTAGAAGTGCCTAGAAAGAACATGTGTGAAGGAGGAAAGTAAAAAAATCTCTGAAAAATAGCAGAGATTTTCCTTGAGTAAGTCAATCATCTAGGCCTATAAATAAGCTTGTGGTCATCCATTTTGAGCTGTAGACCAATAAGTTCAGCTCTTTCCCCTTTCCTTTGTACTACTACTAAATAATAAAAGCTTTCCTTCTGCTCTTTTGTACTCCCTTGCCGTCGCTCTCTTATATACTTTCTTGTTGTTTCTTTGCCCAATTATTTCTTATCCACATTGTTCTTAGTTCTTTTGCTCCCTTGATATATTTCACACACAAAACAATCACTTTCACACACTCACATCAAAAACACGTTCGCCACCAGCGCAGACAGTCTTCACAGAATTGACTTCCAATCCGCTATGGGTAGGCGCTCTCAAGTCGATCATAGGAAATCGTCATCAAGGTGTTGGAGACAACAACTTTGGCCATAATGTGAGGTTGAGCACCGAACTCTTTATGGCGGCGGGGAACGTTTCGAGTGCATTTGCGAACTTTTTTATTTGTTTGCAAACTCATATATGCATTTCTTAACAAAGCCTCTACTTTATGAAATTCCTTTAGACAATGCCAACCTTAAAATGGAGAAAGTTGCCATTTATTAGAGTTGGCAAATCACTCAAATAAAGACTGATAAGTTCATACAAGAGTAGGAAAAGTTGAGGCGTTGAAAAAAAAAAAAAAAAAGTTACTAAAACGGAAGACAAACTAATTAATTGCAAACTGTAAAAAGGAATCGGTAATTTCATAAAAATGTCATTAAGTTACTAATAAACAACCAAGAAATCAATTAATTGGTAATTTTTTCAACCTATCTAGCTCTTACAAAAATCTACTAGTACGGAAAAAATATCTGTTTCTTTTCCGAAAACAGGAGTAGAATTGTCTTATTTCTATATTTCTTAAAACTAGTAGCACACTCGTTCATCACCAGAGCTTTGGTTTTTTTTTTTTTTTTTTTTTTTTTTTTTTTTTTTTTAGTATGGAAATATGCTTTTAAGTATGCCTCCTATTCTATATGAATCTTCTTGCACAAAATGAAGCAGAAATTCTTAGCCCAAATACAATCAACGTAAAATACATGGACTGGGCAATAAATAGAAAATTCACGATTGTTGTTGTTACATAATAGGGGGATATTCAATATGCAGTCAGGTAGATAATCATAATACTGAAATAAATGAATACAGAACTTCCAACAAAATAATTAAAGGAAAATTTTTAATATATATATATATATATAGTTTTCACTAATTGCTAATTTGCAACACTAAAGCTAATTAAAACTATTTTTTAAAACCAAAACTGATGGTATTGACATGTGCGTCACGTATGGGAATCTGGATAATGGATTGTGCAATTCATTGATCTGTCTCAGTTTATTGAACTAAAATTGATTATGTTTTGTAGTTGGCATTTAGAATGAAGATATATATTGTCATATTCTTTGGTTCCGAGAACAGGTAACACAATGTTGCCCATGCTTTGTTAATCCTTATAGGCAATCATAAACATTTTTTTAAATTATTTCTCACGTATGTAATCCAAAAATTCTGTCTTTTGGTTCAGTGTGTAGTTCAATTCATTTTGCTTTCTTTCACTATCCTAGAAGCATGTCAAGATCCGCTCCTAATCTAGACCCCTCGCCTTTGCAATCACTCTCCATCGTCATTGGATGAGGATGTTTCCCTGAGTAATGTTTTCCTCAAATTAAACACGATCACCGTTCCGCCGAAGGATGACGCTCAGTGCCCATTTAGTTCATAAGTTTTCCCTGTAGAGCCGCCGCTTTGCGAATGTTGTTGCTTCAGTCTCTTTACTCGACTTCAGCAAACTGCAGAAAACTTTTAGTTTAATCGTTAGAGATCACTAGAGAATCTCATGAATGAAGAAAAGGGAAGAAAATATACAAATAAAGTAACAAATATCTCAATCAATTCAAGAGTTACAGGTGCTTGATTGGGGAAAAGAACATTAGTTATCTGTAAACTATATCATCATCAAAAGAGAATTCCTAAAAAATTCATAAACCTATTATAATTGTGACAATTCAGTTCTAATTTTTTTTAGCCAATTTAGTCATAAATCTTTAATCCAGTCCATCCGACTAATTTTAACTGGCACGTAGACATCATCTGATGCTAACATGGATAATTTCTAATAATATTATATTTTTTTTAGAAATTTTTATTAATTTCTCTCTTTTTTTTTTTTTTTTTTTTTGCCACAATGACTGAGGAGATTTGGGCTAGGCGAGCCTCGGCATGGTGTCACTGCGAGAGAAAGCAACCTCGATTATTTGCCTCAATACCCAAGGGCAAAGGATGCCTTGGCTTCTCCAATCGCAAGCGAGGTCGCCTTTGCCTATGTTGAGGCCATGGTGAGGCTGGCCTCGCTCGTGGCTCCTGGGCCTTGCCTATATTTAGGTGAGGGCTAGGACTTTCGCTAGCAGTTGGTGAGGACTTCATGGCCCTCAACGGTCATTGTGAGGGGAAAAATCAAAAAAAAAAAAAAGGGGAAGAAAAAAAGACAGAAAAAATTTAATAAAAAAATTCGAAAAAAATGTTATTAAAAATTGTTAACTTCAGTATTAGAATTGACAAGATCGACTAAATTGATATAAGTGTAAAGCATTTAGAATTGAATTGAAAAAAAAAAGACTTAAGAATGAGTTGGTGTAGACTTTTCTTTCTTTTGTAACTTTTCCCTCGATGCCGCGTGCGATGCGTGTATTCACGGTGATTAAAATCATACATCGATGATTAACTTAGATGGTACGGGGGAAACCCTATGACGTCTTTCCTTAGGTCTCTGTGCCGTCAAGTTTGGCCTTGCTTCTTCCAGAAGGATGTGTCATGTTAAAAAAAACCTGATGAAGAGGCCGCCCCATTCTTTTATTCGGTGGACCGCTCTTTCTTGTTATAACAATAAAATAACTTTAGGCCTGGCAATGGTAAATATTAAAATGTATGAGCTTTGACAATACATTAACAATCACCGCTAAATTCCCGGGAGAGTGCGTTGATTTGTCGCGAATTCCAATCATCTTTACACGATTATCTATCGTGGCGGGCGGACCAATTACCTATCGTGGCAGGTGAGCCCCTAACTTTGTTTCTTTTTTCTTTTTTTTCTTTTTTATACATTCATTTATGAACTTGAGTTTTAAAACAACGATAGTGATCTTACCAAATTCTTACACGATATCAAAACTCGAGGTTGCAAGTTCAAGTTTTTCCGAGCCCCATTTACTTCTCCAAGACTAAACATGAAGTGTTATAATAATTAAATATTAAACCATGCATTCACGTTTGACTAAAAAAGTCATGCATTATAATTTTATTCAAAGCAAGGGGAATAGATTTAATGTCTTAAGCTTTTAGAATAATTAGTAATAATCCCACCAAATTCTCAAATAATATTAGAAACAAAAGTTCTAAATTCGAATTTTTTCAAACCTCATTTACTTCTCGAAGACTAACTATGAAATAGTGGTCTTATCAAATTCTCACAATATCGAGAGCAGATGGTCAAATTCGTCCTCCAAGTATAAACTTACAATTTTGAAAGGCCCTTTATTATTATTATTATTTTAATTTTATGTGTATATAGGTGATGTAAGATCAATCAACTTGCCATAACTAGTCGTTGTGGATCCATATGTGACTATGTCGGTCGACCTTTCCAATGTTTTCCTTTGTGTTCGTGTCCACACTGCGTCTCTGGGCCCCGCCAAAACGCATCAAAAGACTGAGCCTTCCCCGGTTCTTTCCACGCTCCACGTAATTTCTCGGCAGTGTCTTGCCTTGCGAAGCCCGCGTTACTTTTTCTGACCCCAACTCCCAGCACTCCAGGTGCAGCGCCAGTGCCCCATTTTAATTTTTTGTCTTCTTTTCGGCGGAAAAAAAGAAACAAATAGAAAATAGAAAAGAAAATCACTGCCTTCTCTCACAAGACACTCATGTAAAGCCACACACGTGCTCGGTTTTTCTTCCATAATTAGTCAGGTACGGTTGGATATGAGTATGTCTTTAAACTACTTTATTTGAATTCGAGGACGTATGGTTTTTCCTCTTGGGTGGGGAAGAAAAAAGTTACACTTGAGAATTAAGAGACTCCTCACGTGGGAAAGTGACTCAAACACATCTTGTAAAAAGTGTTTGAGAAACTAGTAAATCAGTATAATAGCCGTACGTGCCGGTGAAGGTGGAGGTGAGTAAAACACCCGCTGTAAGATCGATTTGTATTTTGTACAGTGTCTCTCAATTAGGGATACACACACGTACTCGGTTTTCCCTCCACAATTAGCTGGCTGCGGTTACGGGGCAAAATACAAGGGTGAAAATTTTTGATCGGAACTGTCGCCGGAGGCACATTAGCACCGAATTCACCGAATTAGGGCGTAATCTGCAAGAAAGAAAAAGAAAAGGAAATTGCCACGTCGACATGTTATGAATCTCCCAAGGCGCTTCGCTCGCGTCTCCCTCGCCGGCTGGGTCAAAAGCTTATGGCGCCTTTTGCAGTTGTGACATCCGGATTTGCCCTGTCGGAATGGAACGCACGTGAGAGAGAGAGCGAGAGAGGGACGAAGGCAGGACCCATTTGAAAAAGCGAATTGATTGCGGGACAGTTGGTCCTCCCACCTAATGAGAACTCCACCGCCCTCATTCCTCTCTCTCTCTCTCTCTCTCTCTCTCTCTCTCTCTCTAGAGGATCCATTTCCTCTCTCTAATGTCGACTCCCTTTCCTCCCTCTCTCCATTTTCTCTCTCTAAGGTTGACTCCCTTTTCCTCTGAGATTCCCCTCTCACCACCCCAAAATCACGCAGCCTATATTTTTTGGCAGAAAGGGAAACCGGAACCATGCAGCCTCCTGCATAAGTAGATAACGGTACCTTCCCACTTTTCACGCTCCCTTCAATTCGCTGCGAGGGCACAGAACTCCACATGGAAATACTTCCAGCACAAAATTTCCAAATGACAAACGTCCAAGCCATTCCACCCGCCGAGAATAACAACCCAGCGTCACCTTCACCAGTGCCACCCCTGCCCGATGGGTACAAGCCGATCGTCAGCCACTGTATCGCATTTGCCATACCCGCCGTTCTTGGCTTCCTCATGGTCATCTTCTTGGGAATACCCGCCCTAATGCCGCCAGAGTTCAAGCTCGACCGGGGCTCTTCGCTTTCGTCCCTCAATATCTCCACCTCCCACGTCAGCGCGCGATGGAACATTGCTCTCTCTATCAAGAATCCCAGTAAGCTCATCTCCGTCAAGTATACCCGCATGAAGCTCCTCTTAAGCTTTGGAGGCGAACTCGCTCTCTCTCGTCCCTCCCATGTTCCGTCCTTCACTCAGGGCCCCCGCAACTTGACAACAGTGCGAGCTGAGGCCCGATTGATGTTGCCGATCGCCAATGACTTGGGCATTAAGGGCTTGGTGCGCTCTTTGCAGGGCGGGGTGGTGACCATCGACGTGGTGGTGGAAGCCAAGCGAAGGTTGCACCTTGATCTGTGGCTGTGGGTGCCTGTGTTCAATGTGTACTTCTCATGCATGGACGTCGCCTTTACAGCTCCAGACAACAGCAAGGGCGGCAGTGATTGGATGATCCTTGGTGGCACCCTACAATGCGAGCCCGACATCTTCACTATATTCTAGTAAGAAAACTCATGGAAAAGTTACACAGCAAGACCCAAATTCCTGTAAGTAATGCAATTATGGGGAAAAGTGCCAACAAAGTTCTAAACCTTTTGCTTTTGTGTTAATTTAGTGTTAAACCTTTTTTTTTTGTATCAATTAAGTTATAAACCTTTTTATATTGTGCCAATTCAGTCATTTTCGGCCAATTTTGACCAGATTTTGCTGACTTAATGCTAACTAGCCGACGTGGCCTGATTGATGCTTTGACACAAATAATTCTTAATAATATTTTAATTTTTTTTGAATTTTTTGAATTTTGTTCTATTTCTTTTTTCTTCTCCTCTTCTTCCTCCAGCCGGTCGCTGGACCACAACGATCGGCTAGAGGCGACAGCTGACAAGGTCAAGGTTGACCTCACCGGCCACCTCGCCAGTAGCCGTGAGGGCGGCCTCGCGCTGGGCTGTGAGGTCGAGCCTCAACGGCCATGGGCAAGGCTCGACCCTTGCTAGATCCAACAAGGGTGAGCCTCGCCGCCCAACACAAGGCCGCCCTTGCAGCCATTGGCGAGGTGGCTAGCGAGGTCGACCTTGACCTCGTTGGCCGTCCTTGGCGACCGGCTGGAGGAAGAAGAGGAGAAGAAAAAAAAATTAAAAAATTAAAAAATTAAAATATTTAAAAGTTGTCCATGTCAGCCGGCCAACGTCTAGTCAGTAATCCGGCCAAAATTGGCCGGAAAGGACTGAATTGGCATAATGTAAAAATGTTTAAGACTTAATTGACATAAAAAAAAAGTTTAGGACTAAATTGACACAAATGCAAAAGACATGGATTTGCTGTTACTGGTTAGTTTTAATGAAAAATGACATGGATTTGCTGTGGTGTCATTGTATTTGGCTCATTCCTCTGGGAACATGTTTTGCTTTCACGTGCTTGAAGTAGTCTAAGTTATATATCCTGTGATACTATTTATTATGTTATTGTCTATCTAGTGAGCTGATCTTTCCCTCTGCCATAACACACGTCTCATGGAATAATGCATTTTTTCCTTTGACAATGCAGAGGATGGAGGTCATTGGGAGATCGACAAGCAGATGCAGTACGGTGTGGCTTTATGTTACAATTTTCATTTGTTTCTCTTCTATTTGTGCTCTGATCGCTTCAGTGAGTCTAATCGTACGTATAGCTTTTGCTTAAAAGCTTGCTCAGCCGCGATTTTTGATATTACAATTTTCCTTTGTTTCGACTTTTTGTTGATGAACAAGTGAGGGTTTTGATTTTATCGGATTTTCTCATGAGTGATGATTCATTTGGCAAACATTAAATGAGACATATCATATGTACATAGCTTAGATTGTTTCTCAATCCAATCCGTATGAGCATGACTAGTGGAACCGATATCTTCCGTGGTTGATTAACTCTAATTATATGGGATGTAAGGCTTTTCGAAGTAACTAACTTACATCTCAATATGAATATTCAATATTCATAATCATAAAGGGATGGACATAAGATGAAAAGCACATAGGATTAGAGAGATCAAGAAATCTCACTCTTTTCTAGATTTTTTTTTTTTTTTTTGGGCCTTCTAGATTCATGTACCCATTTTAATCCAATTAGGATCACATTCAGAGTCTTTTGCACCAAAAACGTTTTGTAATACATAATAATTCACGTCCTAAACTTTTTAATATCTAGTTATAATTAAATTATTGACTGCACCCGAATCATATAGGTCCAATGCGGTCATTATCGGGCCAGTTTCTATCATTATCAAGGCGTTGTGCACGGATACAAATGTGCACTTGTACTCGAATTTTAAGGATTGGGCATTCCCAAAGACGTCTTCGAGCTTTGGAAGAAATTTCTTTCTCGACCAGCCATCATGTCGCGTGCGGATCATGTGACTCCATCTGCTAGCTAGCGTGGATCCCCGAGCCCAAGTAAAGCATTTAGGTTTTCTTAGTGCGAGTTGGGCCTGCCAATGAGATGGGCGTATTGTGGAACCCAGATCAGTGGGTGGCCCAAACTCGATCAGCGGGACACAGAGAGAGAGAGAGACTGCCGGCGATGCTGGCAAAGAACAAGCCGATCACAATCAGATCTCCCTCCGTCTCTCTCCATCAGCCATAGGCTATGAAGCACCGATACTTTCTAGGAGCTTTCGTATCTTGTTGGATCTCAGGTATGTGTTCAATACTTTTCGATACTTTTTGACACTTTCAGACATTTAGATAACACGTGTCGAAAAATTCAGTATTTGGTCAACTCTCTCGACATGCAAGTCGAGAATTCTAACATGCGAATTCAGAATTTTAACATATGATTCCCACATGCACACAATCAATTTTAAAATTTTTCAATAAATGAAGGGTCAAAATATAAATATGTAAGAAAATAAAAATAAAAATAAAAATTAATAAATTGGGAAAGAAGAAAAACCTAGCATTCTCTCCTCTTCCAACTCTCACTTCCCATGATGCATAATTCACCCCCAAAGTTTATTTTTTCTCTTCTTTTCCAACACGCTTTGATACGCAAGTCGAATATATGAATTACTTTTCTTTTTTCCTGCAATTTTTATGGATTATTTTAGAGGAGTTGAATTTGTCAAATTGAAACAATGAATATTAATAACAAATGGTAGAATAATATTTTTAATGTAAATTCATTCTGGGCTCTTTTTTTTGTTATTTATTTATTTATGAATTTAAGTCAAATTAATATGATTAAAATAATCATAAAAATAATAATTTATTATATATATTTAAATTTAATATACAACGTGTCGCAACGTGTTGGAATTCTCTATTTTTTGAGAAATGATGTATTGACGTTTATGTCATATCCTATTGTGTCACATGTTACGTATCGATGTTGATGCTACTTGGGCCAAAGGCAAGGGTGGGCCACGCTTGGGCAAGGGCGGGCCACGCTTGGGCAAGGGCGAGTGCCAGCCATCCAAGCAAGGGCCCTCTCGCTTGATTTGGCGAGGGTTGATGTCCTTGATGCAAGATCGACCCTCGCCCGGGTTAGGGCAAGGCTCTCTAAGCCTCGTAGTCACTAGGCAAGGCTTGCCAAACCTTGCCCTCACCCAAGTGTGGCGCGGTGAGACTGCCTTGGCTTGGGCGAGGGTCGACCATGCTAGATTAGTTCAGGGGGCCCTAGCCTAGCCACGCTTGGACAGTCGGTGCTCACCCTTGTCTAGGTGTGGCCCACCCTTGCCTTTGGCCGGTGACAGGCGATGGCCATTGTATAAAAGAAAAGCAATAGAAAAGTGAAAGGAAAAAAAAAAAAAATTATTAAAAAATTAGATAAATTTTAAAAAAATTATTAGAATATTATTAGAAAAATGTCCCCGTTAACATCAATAGGCTGATCGTGTTCACGTCGGCAATTTCCAGCCTAAATTGGCTGGACTGACTGAATTACTATTAAAGTGAAAAGGTTTAGGATTAAAATTGTCAAATCAAGAGATTTATGATTAAATTAGTCAAATTGGCTAAATGCCCTTGGCTGGCTGTCTAGATAAGCAATGCTTGCCCTCTACCAAGTGGGGCCTGGCAAAGTCAACCCTCATTAGCCATAGCCACAAGCCAAAATAAAAGTTAAAGAAAAGGGACGAGAAAAAATAAGAAAAAAAATCAATAAAGTCAAAAAAAATGAAAAATATCTATGTCAATGCCAACTATGCCATGTAGGACAATTGGCATAGAGTTACCAATTTTCTGCTTAAATTGACCGAATGGATTAAATTGATACTAATATGACAATGTTTAAGACTTAATTGGTATAATTGCAATGTTTATGATTGAATTGGTACTAATACAATAAATTTATAACTTTTTTTTGGTACTTTTCCTATTCGAGAGAGCTGGTTCTATAATTCATTATTTTTTTTTTTGAATTTACGTGAACAACTTCTGTATGCATTTTGGACATTTAGGTACAAGAGATGTGGCAAGGACATGTCCATTTTGATAACCAAAAATGTGATGGCACACACAATCACCCGCTTCCATTGTTGGCCACTACCGTGGCTTCTCCACTACCTCCACAAGCTGCTTCATGTTGTTGTTCAACTCCTCGAGCTTATGGCCATTAGGGATAAATGGTTTCAAGTCCCATACAGGTTCTTATACAGGTTCCACCTAGAACCTGGAATTTACCTTTTTAAAACAAGTTTTTTATTAATTGAAATCTAGAACCCACCATGTATACCTTAGAACCCGGAACCTTCTTGTTATAGGTTTTAGGTCTTACCCAGTTTCCATTAGTGTTATTAATTGAATGATTGCAATACGACGATCACTTACTACTATAATCCATTAACCTTAACTTATATTTAGTTACATGAATAATATAAAATATTAATAAAGTAAGAGAGTCAATCATAAAATGAAAACTTAGATTAGTGATTCCAAATTATATACTCATCATCTGACTCTATGAATACCATAAGATCACGTGAAGATATAAACCAAGAAAAACACAAAAATAGGTTCCGAGATCTACTACCTAGAATTTGAAACCCACTCATCAAATAGGTTTTCTAATTTTTGGAATTCGCAACCTACCCTACATACTCACGGGTTTTTATTGGTCCAGTTCTTCAGTTTTAGGTTTTACCTCAGAATCATGCTCATCCCTAATGGCCATAGGCATGTGGCTAGTCTTCACGGGCTTGACTTCCAATTTGCTCCGGTGGACGCTCTCAAGTCGATCATAGGAAATCGTCATCAAAGTGTCGGAGACAACAACTTTAACCAGAATTTGAGGTTGAGCATCGAACTCTTTGCAGCGGCCAGGCAAGCTTCGAGTTTCAAGCGCCAACTACTTGCTAACATTTTTATTGTTTGCAAACTTATATATGCATTTCTTCACAAAGCCTCTAATTTACAAAATTCTTTTAGACAATATCAACCTTAAAATGAAGAGACTTTCCATTTATCAAAGTTGGCAGATCACTCAAATAAAGACTGATAAATTCATAGAAGAATTGGCAAAGTTGAGGCATTGGCAAAAAAATAATAATAATAACTAAAGTTAGTAAAAAAAAAAAAAAAGATAACAAATTATAAATTGTAAAAAAGAATTGATAATTTCAGAAAAATTTCATTAAGTTACTAATAAATTACCAAGAAATCAATTAATCGGTTTTTCAACCTAATAGCTCTTTGAGAAATCTACTAGTACGGGAAATAGGACGGTAGAATTTTCTGAGAAAATATCTGTTTCTTTTCTGGGAAAAATATCTGCTTCTATATTACTCAAAACCAGTAGGGCACTCAGTCTGTCGACGAGCTTTGTTTATTTATTTTATTTGTGTAGAATGGAAATATTTTTTTAATTATGCCTCTTTTTCTATATGAATCTTCTTGAACAAAATGAAGGCGAAATTCTTAGCTCAAATACAATCTCCGTAAAATACATGGACTGGGCAGCAAATAGAAAATTCATGATTGTTGTTGTCAGATAATAGGGGATATTCAATATGTAGTCAGCTACATCATATACTTAAAGAATTGAACACAAAACTTCCAACAATATATTTAATAGGAAAATTTGCAAAAAAAAATTACAATTTTCACTAATTGCTAAATTGCAAAATTAAAGCTCATTAAAACTAATTTTTAAACCAAAACTGATGGTATTGATATGTGTGTCACGTGTGGGAATCTGGATAACGGATTGTGCAATCTATTAATTTGCCTCAATTTATTGAACTAAAATTAATTATATTTTGTAGCTGGCATTTAGAATGAAGAAATATATTGTCATGCCCTTCGGCTCTAGAAAATGGTTTTTGGTTTCTCATGCAGTGTAGAAAAAGTAAGGCCAGACTAATTTGATCAAATTAAACAATACATTCAGTCCTTTGAAAAACAAGTAACACAATCTTGCTGGAAAAAGTACAATAAAAGTTTTAAACGTATCATAAAAATTTCAATTGAATCGATTTAGTTATAAACATTTCCGCATTAGTATCAATTCAGTCAATTTGACCAATTTAAATAAAAAAAATTGCTGACATAAACATTGGGCATCGTACATGGCATTGTTGGCGCTGAAGTTGACATTTTACATAATTTATTTGAATTTTTTAAACAGTTCTTTTTCTTTTTATTTTCCTTTCCATTTTCTTTCTCTTTTCATTTTCCAGAGTGGCCATCATCAGCCACTAACCACAGCCATAGCCGGTGAGGATCGGCCTCGCTGGGCCATGCCTTGCCCAGACACGGCTAGGTGAAGCCACCTAGCTAGATCTAGCGAGGTTAACCCTAACTCAAGCCAGGGCTGCCTCTCTTGGGCGAGCCTCCCCCCTCGCCCTGGCCTAGGCAAGCACTGGTCTCGCGTCGAGGAGGTCGACCATCACCCAAGCGACACCTACTCTCACCCGGATAAGGCGCGGTAACCTGTTACTTCCAGCTGAATATCATGAGAGACAAAACCAGATCTGTTGCTCGTGGTGCCATCCGCTCTATAGGTCGATATCGAAAATGTCTTAGCTGAAATGCAAAATTGAGCAAGTGAAAGACAATTGAGTGTTACTTAACAGCGATGGTCCGAAGTGATGAAGAGGGAGGGCTTATTTATAAGTGAAAATTATGCAGCAAGTCGCATGGTCGACGTGGATTTCGCTCGTCATCCGAAATGATTACAATGTTGCATTTGCAATAAACAATGAAGAATTAGTGTTTTCCAATAACAGTGGGCCACGCAGGCCCTGAGGAATTCACAACGGGGCATAATCTCTCTCAGATCTGTCAGCATAAAAAAGCTTTGTTGGCTACCAATTCAATGCATAACTATGAGATGAACTCGCAATGAAGCTCTGTTAGAGCGTCAAAACTCATTAATTATGGAGTTCAAAACAACATCATGACGATTTTCTGATTTGGGATTTTCAAATGAACGATAACGTCACGATTTGGACTTACCAAGTAACTGAAAATGTCGGCTGTAGGCAGTAGAAACGCAGAAACCATTCCCCAGCGTGGCGATTCAATTCCAGAACTGGAAAAAATCATGTGGTCTGGTAATTGCAAACATGTTTTGGATTTTATTTTTATGGTGTTATTCTGTGACCTGTCTTTGTCCTATCTTAAGCCTCTCCTTGGCAAAGAGGAAGGATTTCCCCGTTTTTAACTTGGGAAGAAGCCGTTTCGAGGCATTGTCAAACGAAAATGGAAAGGAAAAAAAATTCAACAAAAATTATGAAAAATGTACACTCAGTGTCGACCACTCGACCGATGTTCACGTTAGTAATTTCTAACTTGAAATAGCCGAATGGACTGAATTACTATTAATGTGAAAAAGATTTAAGATTGAATTAGTACAAATGCAATAGATTTGGGACTCTTTTGGTTTTTTTTCCCCAACCGCCCATGATTTGTTAATCTATATATACGTAATCATAAACTTTTTTTTTTTTAAAAGTTTCTCACATATATAATTTGGAAACTCTATCTTTGGGTTTGCTGTGTAATTCGGCTCATTCAGCTTCCCTCCGCCATCCTAAAAGCTTGCTAGATGCAGGCCCCTCGCCTTCACTATCAGTCTTCGTCCTCACTGGATTGAAATGCTTCCTCAAGTAAAGTTTTCCTCAATTTAAACACCATCACTTTTCCGCTGAAGGATGAGGCTCTAGTGCCACTGTTAGTTTCTTCGGATGAAGAAAAGGGAAGAAAAATATACATATAAAGGAACAAATATCTTAATCGATTCAAAAGTTTTAGGCGCTTGATTGGGGACAAAAATACTCACGTCAATTAAGAAGTAGCATTGATACTGACATATGACACGCGACACGACACGATACGCCGACACGTCGTTTCTAAAAAAATAGAGAATTTCAACACGTTGGGATACATTGTATATTAAATATTTATTTTTATATATACGTAATAAATTATCATTTTTATGATTATTTCAATCAAATTAATTTGAATCAAATTCATAAATAAATAAATAATTAAAAAAGCCTAGAATGAATTTATGCTAAAAACATTAATCTGTCATTTATTAATATTATTCATTGTTTCAATTTGACAAATTCAACTCTATTTAAATAATTCATTAAACTTGGAGAAAAAACAAGTAATTCATATCCTGGATTCACATATTAGATATGTTGGAAGATGAGAGAAAAAACTTAAGAAGTGAATTGCGTATCACGGAAAGTAAGAGTCAAGAAAGAATAGAAAACTAAGTTTTTCTTCTTTCTCCATTTATTATTTTTATTATTGTGTTTCATTTTTTTACATATATATATTTTGACCTCACATTTATTATATTTTTCAAATTAACATCGATATCAAAATCACGTGTCGAAAACTCGTATCTCAGAATTTCAACTTGAGTGTTAGAGAGTGTCGGAAAAGTTAATCGAGTGTCAGATTTTCCGACACGTGTTGTCAGATTTTCCGACACGTGTTGACCAAGTGTCGAAGAGTGTCGGAGAGTATCGGATACGTGTCAAAGTATCTGATACGACACGAAAGCTTTCGGAGAGTTTCGGTACTTCATAAATTAAGATTTTGATGATTAACTTGGAAAGCACGGGAGAAACCCTATATCGTCTTTCCTTGGGTCTTTGTCTAGTTAAGAATGGTCTTGCTTCACTTTACATCGTGTTAAAAACTGATCAAGGAGCCGTACCATTCTTTTACACGCTAGACCGATCTTTTTATTTCTTTATAGTATAAGTAACTTTAGGCCTGGCGATAGTCATGTTAAAATGTGTGGGCTTTGAAAATAAATTAAGACAAAATTCTCCGGAAGACACATCGATTCAATGTGAATTCCAATCATCCCTTGTATTGTCACCTGGGCGGATTCCACACTTCGTTTATTATTATTATTATCTTAACGTTTGCTCCTCCCTTCTTTTCTTTGGGAAAACAAGGACTAAACTAATCAAATGGGCTAGTGTTGCGCAACCAATATTTGCTAAATTCGTCCTAAAAGTGTATACTTACAAAGAAGTATATCACATGCGGGAGCATATGACTGAAATTGTGGCGGGAGCTTAGTTCAAGTCCACCAGTTCCCGAAATACAAATTCAATAGGCCCTTCATTAATATATTTTTTTAATTTTATTTTACGTGTACATAGATGATGTCCGATGAATCCTCTTTCCACGACACAAGTCGTCCGAAGGTCCATCTGTCCGTCGACCTTCACCTTAACGATGTTTTCCTTCGTGATCGTGTCCACGCTGGATCGATTGGGCCCCACCAAAACGCATCAAAAGACCGAGCCTTCCCCGAGTTTTAGCTTTTCACGCGCCATGTAATTTCTCGGCAGAATCTTGCGAAGCCCCGCGTTACATTTTCTAACCCCAACTTCAAGCACTCCGAGGACAGCGCCAATGACCCCTTTTTGAAATTGCTGCCTTCTTTTTCGACAACAAGAAAAGAGGAGAAAATTGTTGCCTTTCTCACAAGACCGTCATGCAAAGCCAAACGCGCACTCGATTTTGCAAGTGTGACATCCCGATTTGCTGTCTCTTTTTCGGCTTGAAATGCTTGATTGTCTCTATCTAACGTCGGAATGGGGTTACAAGAGAGATGACTTGTTTTCAAAAGAAAAATGATTGGGTGATAGATTTTGAAAATGGTTGCCCTGATGGGAACACGGAGAGAGAGGAAATGGTCTAATACTTATAGGAAAGGGAGTCAACGTTAGAGAGAGGATCTATGCATTCTTTTTTTTAATAGTCTTTAAATATTGGCAAATACCTTTCCAGTTTCCACGCCCCCTTTAAATTGCTCCGTGGGCACAAAACTTCATACTGAAATGCTTACAGAAGAAGCAAAGCGCCCAGCACAAAAATTCCAAATGACAGACCACCAAGCCATTCCCCCCGCCACGAATAACAAGCCAGCATCACCTTCACCGGTGCCCCCACCTCTACCCGACAGGTACAAGCCAATCATCGGCCACTGCATCACATTTGCCATACCCATCGTTCTCGGCTTCATCATGGTCATCTTTCTGGGAATACCCGCTTTAATGCCACCGGAGTTTAGGCTCGACTTGAGCTCTTCGCTTTCATACCATAATATCTCCACCTCCCATGTCACTGCCCAATGGAACATTGCTCTCTCCGTCAAGAACCCTAGTAAGCTCATCACTGTTAAGTACACCCGCATGAAGCTCCTCTTGAGCTTTGGAGGCGAACTCACTCTCTCTTGTCCCTCCCGCGTTCCAGCCTTCACTCAGGGTCCTCGCAACATCACCACAGTCCGAGCAGAGGCCCTGTCGATGCTGCCAATCGTCAATGACTTGGGCATTAAGGGCTTGGTGTGCTCATTGAAGGATGGGGTGGTGACCATTGATGTGGTGGCAAAAGCCAAGCGGAGTCTACACTTGGGTCCATGGCTGTGGGTGCCCGTGTTGAACGTGTACTTCTCGTGCATGGACGTCACCTTTACGGCTCCGAACAATAGTGAGGGCGGCAGTGATTGGATGATCCTCGGGGGCACACTACAATGCAAGCCCGACATCTTCACTGTAATTTGGTAAGAAAAATCATGGAAAAATTACACTGCAAGACTCAAATTCACGTAAGAAATGCAATTAGGTCCTAAACTTAGGCTCAATTGCACCTTTGGTGAAGTTTTAGGACTCCATGTTAAGGCCTTGCGGTGCAATTTTCCTAGAAAGTAACGGGACACTGCTTAATTTTCATGAAGAATGACATGGATTTGCTTCGGTGCTGATGGCTCGTTCTTTGGGAACATGTGCTGCTTTCACGTGCTTGAAGTAGTCTAAGATATATATCCTGTGATTCTATGTATCATGTTATTGTCTATCTAGTGAGCTGATCTTTTCCTCTGCCATACACACATCTCATGAAATGACACATTTTACTTGGACATTGCAGAGGATGGAAGGGTCATATGAGAGATCGACGAGTAAATGCAGTATGGCGTGGCTTTATGATATAATTTTTCTTTGTTTCTCTTCTAGTTTGAGCTCTTATCGCTTTAATGAGTTTGATTGTATGTACATGATGTTGGAGGTTATAGATTTGAGAGAGAAGAAAGTCTTTTCGGCTGCTTGAAGTATTACACCAAGAGATGTCAAATTTGGAATGCTCAATGGTGTTATCTCCAACATAGAGGAATCCTAGAGTTTATATGTGTGAAAGTTATTGGGCTCTAACCCATATTAACCCAAATAGTATGTGAACATACTATTTGGACTATATTAACAATATATCCAACAATCTTCTCCTATATTCACCATATAGCACAATCCAATACGATGGTTAATGTAATGTTCAAACAAATAGGAATCATCCACATTCAGTCCAAGACAATCAACTCGGATCGGTCAAAGAGTTTTTTCAGTAATAAAGTATTAACCTCAATCATCATTTGCAATCCAAATAAGTGAATCATCCTTATCATGAATCTGTTCTGAGATCAACATATCAAAATAAGTATTATGAGTTTTAGAGTCAATCTAAACTCATCCAAATCCCGACACCCAAAATAAATCTCAGACTCAGTTCACAACCAACATATGCATAATAGTCAAGTATAAGTAGGCCAGTTAAAATAGTCTAAGGCCTTACAAATATAAAAAAAAAAAAAAAAAAAAAAAAAAACAAGCATAATAATGTTCACTAAATAGAGATAGCAACAAGTCTCAAATAAGTGGACTCCATCAAAAAAGGCAATAGCAGGTAAACTGTCAAGTCCTCACACGCTCTAAATAATATATATTTATTCATCAAGTAGGTCATCCCGGTCAAGATCCCACTCATTAAGCTCTCCTCCATCTCTTCTATCCCCTGCAGAATGTCAAATATGAATTTCATAGTATCATGAATTCAATCGTTTGAGTAAAAACTGAGTACCACTCCGTTGGGCAGAGAAGAACATATATTGATGTCACAAAGCATTATAATATCATGTTCATAAGCATCAAGTCAGTTTCATAAATTATAAATAAGACCTAAATAATATGATTTACAATGAGCCATCAACTTAAGTTAATTTGTAGGAGAATAACTATTGTCTAATTTCAAAGAACAAGACCAATAGTCAAGTCACTTACAATAACTTAGTCATGTAATATCAAGTTTCAATTAAGAACAAGACCAGCAGGCTTTTTATGTAAACAACTGTTTCTATATTTCAATTTGGAATGTCACAGTTACTGATTTCTTAAAGTCAAATAATCTAGCATCAAGTTTGGAATGAGATCATTTAACTAAAATGATAGTTTAACCTAGTTGAATTGTATCGTCAAGTTTGGAATGACACAAACTTTTTCGATAGAACATTTGAATTAGATTAAAGTCATATTCATCAAGTTTGAAATGAGACAACTCACCATTTTCAAATTAGTCAGCAACTGTCAACATCGATGAAACATATAAATTGTGCTTATCATTGTGGCCAATAAAGGAAGATTCGATCATTCAAAACACACAATTAAAAGGTAAGTAAATGGTAATTAAGACTTCCCTATATAGTCTTTAACCCCATTTCCCTCACTGTTTTGAATAATTGATCTTTAGGCATACCTTTAGTGAGAGTATTGGCTATGTTATCCTTCGATCTCACATCGATCAATACGATAACCCCTTGTTCTCTCAGATAATTCAACAACGCATGTCTTAGTCTCACATGTCTTCGCTTTAAATTAAAGAGAGCATTCTTGACGACTTGGACAGCTGCTTGATTATCACAGATAGACTTAAAGAATTAATCTTTAGCCGAGTTAAATGAATAGCCATAATCAAATTCTCTATCCACTCGGCCTCTTCGCCAGCTGAGGCCAAAGAAAAAGTTCCAACTCCATAGACGACAATGTAATATAAGTCTGTCGTTTGGATTTCCAAGTAATAGTAGCTCCACCCAAAGTGAATACATATTTACTAGTGGACTTATTATTTTCAATATATGAGCACCATGAGACATCAGAATATCCATCCACAATTGGAGGATAACTAGAATAATAGAGAGCATAATATTTAGTACATTTAAGGTTTCTCATTAGCCTATTGAGAGAGGACATCCCAATGCTCTTTACTAGGACTACTAGTGAAACAACTCAGCATGCCAACTATAAAGGTTATGTCAGGTTTAGTGCAACTCATAGCATACATGAGACTACCAAGCAGTTTCGAGTACTTTAACTGATCCACGCCGGTTCTTTCATTAGGACTCAATCTGTTATTATAATTATATGGTATCTCACTCGATTTACACTTATCGTATCCCCAAGTAGAAACTAGCTAAACAATATAATGAGTTCAGCTAAGGGAGATGACTTGTCATTTAAAGCTTACTTTCATACCAAGAATGATGTTAGCAATACCAAGATTTTTCATGTCACTCACTACCGAATGATTGGAACCAAGAATTAACATGTCATCAACATAGAAACAAATAATGACTATCTTATTTGACATAGAACGATGGTAAAGGCATTTATTTGAATAACTAGACTGAAAGCCATAACTCTTTACCTCTTTGTCAAATTTAAGGTGCCACATCTTAGGTACTTGTTTAAGACCATACAATGATTTGTTCAATTTATAAATTTTGTTTTCAAGACCTTTCATAACATATCCTTCTGGTTATTGCATGTAAATTTTCTTATTTAACTCCCTATTTAAGAAAGCTGTTTTAACATTCATTTGATGCACCACAAAGTGTTCAATAGATACTAAAGCAAGAAGAATTCTTAGAGTTGATAGATGACACACAGGTGAATAGACATCAAAATAGTCTATTCCACTTTGCTGTTTATAGCCTTTAGCTACTAAACATGCTTTGTCTATTGATCAATCACTATTCAGTTTATTCTTTAATACCCATTTACAGCCTATAGCCTTAGCCCATTTTTGCAAGTTTACTAGCTGCCAAGTGTGGTTTTGCAGCAGAGAGCTCATTTCATCATCTATGGCTTTTGCCCACAGTAAAGATTCTCTATATCTCACTGCTTCTTGATTGAAGAATGGATCATCCTCAAGATGGTAAATAACAAAGTCCTCACCAAAACTTTTGGGAACTCTCTCTCTCTCTCTCTCTCTCTCTCTCTCTCTCTTGTACATACTCTAACTAAAAATAGTTCAATAGCTAGCTGTGTAGAATTAGTGTCAGAAGGGCCTGCTTCGGATTCTACAGAAGATTCTGAAATCATATATGTAGATCCAGAAACATTCAAACCTTGATATATAAGAAACTTGTTTTCGAAGAACACTGCACCTCCAAATTCTATCACCGTGTTAGTAGATAGATTTAAAAATCTATTTGCAGCATTATCTTCTGCACTACGTAGATATGCACAAGTAATGATTCTAGGTTCCATCTTGGTCTCTTAGGATCTTGTATGCTTACATAAACAATATAGCCCAAACTCTTAAAAGTATCATATCTACAATGACGCCTATTCCATATCTCATAAGGTGTCATAAACAACTTAGGGTGCGACAACTTGTTCAAGATGTGATTAGTAGTTACAACTACTTCTCCCCAATAAGAGGAAGGCATGTCAGTTGTGTAGCATAGAGTTTAACATTTCAATTAACGTTCCATTCTTACGCTCAATAATATCATTTGATTGGGGTGAATAAGGAGTATTGGTTTCAAGTATTATACTTTCTGAAGCACAAAATTCCTTAAGCCTTGTCATTTATATTCTCTTCTTCTATCACTCATAAACCTCTTAATTTTCAAGTCAAGTTGATTTTTTACTCTAAACTTGAAAATCTTAAATTTTTCAAAAGTCTCATCTTTCGATTTCAACAAATAGACATGACAATATCTAGAAAAATCGTCTATCAATATTATTAGATACTTCCGACCACCTCCAGTAATGTAATTTCTAAAGTCACAAATGTCAGAATGTAGAGTTATGTGCTGTTATAAACCAACTTAAAGGGTTTTCTAGTGATTTTAGCTTGTACACACACTTCACATTTGTCAAATTGAATAGATGTATCTAATGGAATGTTGTGAGTTTTAGCTAGATGTTGCATTTTCCTATAATTCACATGTCCAAGTTTATTGTGTAGCAACTTTGGATCAATCAAAGTTGAATTCACATGGTTTATTCTATCGATATTTAAACTCAACCTATACATATCATTAACCATGAATACACAATCGAAATAACATGAGTTGACAGATAAAGTTACTCTATCATTCATAGTTGAAAAAGACGTACCGGCTTTATCAAGTAAACTCATAAATATTAAATTCTTTTTAAGTAAAGGTACAACTCTAACATGTTTTAAAGTTAGTAATTTACCCAAAGAAAACACCAAATATGCAGTTCCAGCATGAGTCACCTCTGCCTCACCACCATTGCAATTTTCCACAATGTTTTTACTCTTGTGACCTTAGTGAGTAAGTTCTTGTCATTTGTAGCATGACAAGTACCGCCACTGTCCAACCACCACTCAGAAGATATGCTGGCCTTCCCATTCTTCATCATTTCAACGAAGGCTCGAGACTCAAATTCACTAATTAGCATATTGGCCTCATTTTGTAGTGTGTCATTCTTTGATTTCTTTGGTAAGTTACACTCTATCGCCTAGTGACCCCACTTTTTACAGTTATGGTACTTGCCCTTCTTCTTCTTTTTGAAGATAATTTTTTTGGCCTCTAACTGTAAATAGGGTTTTCATCTTTTGGTGACTCGGGAGGTTTATTGGTGTGTGAAACTAAGTTGGCAACTGATTTGTTGTCCTACTTGTTCCAAACTCTTTCTAGTAATGTTTTGATCCTCAATGTGAATATATCTCTTTAATTCATCTAGTCTCATATGTACCTTTAGTCTGTACATTTTAGTTTTGAAAGAACTCCATTCAGTTGGCAGCTTGCTCAACACAAGACCGACAAAGAGATTATCGGACATATCAAAGTTATCATCTCTCAGCTTATTCCTCATATTCTCAAATTCAACTAACTGAGAGGTAATACTTGAATTTATAGTGAATTTAAAGTCAAAGAATTTCTCTATTATGAGAGTTTTAGAGAGCCTCTCTTGTTTTTAGAACTGAGCATTCAAGTGATCTCATATCTCTTTCGTCGTCTTATACTCATTATAAGTCATAGCCGGATTAGGATTTAGAGAGTTCAACAAGTAATTTCTACAAAAATCTTCATCTTAGTTCCATTGATATTCATCCACATCTTTAGTGATAGATGCAAAATCACTTATTCTAGAGTATAAATATGACACGTTCTTTCATGCCAAATTGGACATGTAATTTCCAGCCACGAAATTCAATAACATCAAATTATTGCGACTTTCTAATATCATAGGAACTATGCTTTGTCATTTTAATCAGAGCAAAGTGTTAGAAAGAGTGCACCTTGGAGTCCTCGGAGCCACAAAGTTAAATAACTCCCCTAACCTTGATCAAACCGTTTTGTAGAGATGGATTTGCCAAAAGAAACCTCAAAAATAGATATGAAGCGCCCAAAAACCTTAAGATGGACTGCCCTTGTCGCCGAAACTCGCTGGAAATTTTCATTGCTGAAATTTGTTGAAAATTCCGTTGAAAACTTCCAAACCCCGTAACTTCTCCGTCCAACCTTCGATCGATGCGAGTGACCACTCAAAATGTTTGTATCGACAAGTAGAACAAAGCCCAAGTGGTTTCATTCTCTAAAACTGGCTATAATTTTTGAGTTTTATGAATCAAAGATTTTGGTCACCCGAATCTTCAAACTCAAATCCCGACCAATACCACTGTCGAAATCGAAAGTAAATTACACCTGTGAGTTCATCTTGACAAAATTTTCAAGAAGACACCTTACTCACTCAAATCCGACCCACGAACATAATACTTCAAGAATGTTGGAGGTTATAGATTTGAGAGAGAAGAAAGTCTTTTCAGTTGCTTGAATTATTACACCAAGAGACGTCAAGTTTGGAACGTTTAGCAGTGTTGCCTTCAGCGTAAGAGAACAACCTTAGAGTTTATATGTATGAAAGTTATTGGGCTCCAGCCCATATAAGGGTGAGTATGGTCCGGGTTGGTCCGGGCCACCCTCTAACCCTAGGACCAACCCGTATAATGTTGATCTTCAATTTTTAAAACCAAGGATCGACCCTATTGAGCCTAGGACCAAGGACTGGATTGACCCAATGGGTTCGGTCCAGTTCTAGGATCAACCCGGGACCGATCGATAATTTTTTTTTTCTTTTTTGTATACTCCCTAAAAAAGCAAACCTACAAAAAGTATCTCAATCATCGTATGAAATCGAAAATGTGGCATATAAGATGAAAAAAAGTATCTCAATAATTTTTTTCGTCTTGTATGAAATCATGCATATACATAACTAGATCAAACACAAAGCTTCCTAGGTTCTTCTCCAACAGTAGGTAAGCCACTAGGATAGAATGGAAGAGAACGTACTTTGGAGAAGGAAGCCGTGAGGAAATTTACGATGTAAACTCCGCACCATTTTGGACGTCACGAGTCCGTGACTGTGAGGAACATACTTTGGATTGTGAAGGAGGACGCCGTGAAGACATTTACAGCATAAACTTCACACCTTTTGGATGCCGTCTGTGACTATGAGCTTGAGGAGTTAATAGCTTTAACATCATTTTACTTAGGTTTAAATATATAAAAGAATTATAAATAATATAATATAATATACAGGGTTGGTCCGGGTTGGACCAACCCAAAACTTTTAGGACCGAGGACCAGCTCGCACAGTGTTGGTCGTAGAATTTCAAGACCAAGGACCGACCCAGTCCCCTTGGGAACTGCACTAAGACTAGTAGAGTTAGGCTAGTCCAAGGTCGGTCCAAGGTCGACCCTAGACCGCTGCTCACCCCTAAGCCCATATGGACCCAAATAATCGTGCTTTCACCTATTGGACTTATATGTGAACGTATTATTTGGACTATATTAACAATATATTCAACACATGATATGTGTAGCTCTTGCTTAAAAGTTCACTCAGCCACGATCTTTTGATATTACTTTCGATTATTTAATTTGGCCGAGATCAATAGCTGGATCTGAGCAACCTTGCGTCGATGTGCAAGTGGGGGTCTTGATGTTATCAAATTTCTTCATGCATGATGATTCATCTATGTTGCGAACTAATCCCTCTCGAGGGGGAGGGAGTTTGTTAGGTTTAGGAATATTGTCAACTTTGGCCAATGGCCTTCCACTCACTTGGATTGTCCCAAACCCATAATCCACGTCTGGATTTGTAATCATGACAGAACTATATATGATATGATATGAAATTTATAGGATGTTATATCTTATTCACTATTTAATGATTGTAGTAATAAAGTAGAATATATTCATATTGTATTTTATATATATATATTGTTTGGTTAAACATCATATCAATATAGATTAATCATAGATTTTATAGACGGAGATGATAAAAATCTCTCGTAACACTATTATTAACTTTATTTTTATTTTCCTCTCTTTTCTTTAATTAATTGTGTTTATTTCTTTCTTCCCATTTCATCATTCTCTAATAATATTTTATTAATAGAAAACTGTACTGTTACGTAATAAATATAAATATAAATATATATTTATATATTGAAATTTATATTATAAGATAGAATTAAATTTGAATATATAAATAAAAATTAAATTAAATTAAAAAATAAATTTGTTATTTTGAATTCTTATATTATAATTCAAATATTATTTATATTGAAATATATGATTTTAAAATTTGTTAATTTAAGAAATTTTTCATTTGAAAAAAAAAATTCTTATTATGAATATTATAAATCATATCCACATTTATCCTACCTTACTCATTGGATAATTTTATCTAGTCTATATCCCTTTCATATTCAATTTTATCATATCTTGAGCAGGCAACAAATGTAGGATATGATATATTTTATCTCATCCCGAGTTTTACCATAATTGTCAAACGCAACCTAAAGGCTTATCCAATCTTTGGTTTTATTTCTCTAAAGGGTTTTCTATTTTTTTTTTTTCTAAAATTTTCTTTTTATGTCAAAAATTTTAAATATTTTTATAATTTTAAATTTTTTTAATGATTTCTGGTTCTTAATTTTTATGAATTTTCTGATTCTCCAATTTTTTAGTATTTTTTTCTTTTTTTTTTTTAATTTTAATGACTTTTTTTGTTTTTTTGTTTTTATTTTTTATGATTTTCTAAGATTCTCTTTTTTATTATTAATTTTTAAATTTGCTAAAATTTTTTGTTATTTCCTCAAGTTTCAAAAAAATTTATCATCTTCCCATTTTTTATTTATTAATATTCTTCATTTTTTATTTTTTATTTTTCATTTGATTATTATTATATTTGGGGAACGGGCTCGGACCTGGCTTTCCCGATCCGGTCCGTTGACCCGGCCCAAACCCGGATCTGACTCAGCCTGATTAAAAAGAAAAGAAAATTTTCAATTTTTTTATTTTTTTTTATAATTATTTTTGTATCTTTGCTTCCTTTTTCTCTTTTGTCTTCTTCTCTGTTTTATGTTTTTACCCTGCACCATCTTCTTCGTTCAGCTTTCTTCTTCCCCGAAGCTTTCCTCACCGCCTGCCACTTCATCTTCATTCAGCCATTTAACCCAAACCATCAAACTCAAGGCAATACCATCTTCCACCCTTTTTTTTCCTCGCCGACATATGCATCGCCGCCGAGCAACCACCAATCTACGGTCACTTGTTCCGACCGACGGCCACCAACTCCGGCCACTCATCCCGACGACCACTATCATGAACAAAAAATAAAAATAAAAATTATCCAAAACTAATTTCCTTTCCATCCTAGCCTTTCTAACAAATAAAAAATCACCAGTACACTACAAAGCGAAAAGATAAACTGACTGGGATGTCTTGAACCATAAACTTTGCCGGCGAGAGGAGAGGTCTCCGGCGAACAAACTTCGGGCATGGGGATATGCATACACGCTGAATTCGAACACGGATTTTCACCAAATCGCATCAGAACACAACAAAAACACAAATTTCAGACAAGATCCAACTCATGCAGAAGCAAACACGTGTCGATATTAAGGTTCAACGAAGAACGAGGTTCGGCCTTCTTTCAAGCATATTATCAAGCACGTGATATGCAAGTTCCATAATGGTATTCCGATTCGGTTTTAACGTGGTTCTCAGCAACCAGTGCAGGCTCCGAGCACCATTATTAGCGACCAAATAGCTTCGTTTCCTCAAGATCTCCCCAAAAGCAGCAATCGATTCATGGGAATTTTTTGGTCTTTTTTAGACATTTTAGCAAACCCATGGTGTACACTTTAGTAGGCAAGCTACAGATCTGTGTTCATGGCGGAATGACGTTCAATCTTAACGTGTAGAAGCATGAATCAGCATTCTTGGTCATAGATCAGTTTCATTTCTATAGAGGGTGTCCACGACCTCACGAAGAACAAACCTCGGATTTCAGTTCGTAAAAAATAAAATAAAATAAAATACACAGGCTGTAAGGAGTTAGCTCCTGCCAGGTTCAGAGATGGAACCTTTGCTGCCGTACAAACGCCGGGTGACCTTTCTCGTCTGAGGATCGAACCTGCGGCCTCCGCCTAGCCGTGGACAGCGAAGGAGGTCGGCGGCCGTGCGCGGACTTCTCCGGCGATCTTCCTTCCTCAGCCTCTCAAGACCTTTTTCTCCTTCTAGCTAGCAAGAGGAAGTCTGGTCTTCTACTGGAAAAACTCTCCAGCCTCTCCAAAACCACCAAAACTAGAAAGAACTCTCCTCCTCCAAAACCAGCACGCTCCAATGCTTTTTTCCCATCTGCCCACCTCTCTCCCGACGACAACGCATCATTCTTCCGTTGCTCGCGTCACTGTGGTGGCGTCAGCAATACGCCTGCTGGACACCAGCGCGTTGCGTCTCGCTCGCGTGAGAGAGGAAAAGAGGAGAGCCGCAGGCTCGGCCTTCGTTGCTCTCTTCTTGGGTTGAAACACTGGGGTTTTAAGGAAACGAAGGAGACTTGGACGAGCATGGACAAAAGAAGGGAAGATGGGCTAAACAAAAAGGGAAGAGAAGTGGGCGAAAAAGAAGGAAAATAAATGGGAAGTTGGGTGTAGTATTCATAATGGCCGAAAATTCATTGGAAGGATGGGCTGGACACGCCGGCCCACTGGACCCGACTTTTCATTTCATTATTATTATTATTATTATTATTATTATTATTATTATTTGCTTTTTACGTTGTTATAAATTTTTATATTTTTGCAAAATAAATAGATACTTAAAAACATTGACAAAAATTCGGATGTCAACAATCTGCCAAACATAAAGTTAGACACGTTATATATACGTAGCTTAGATTGTTTGTCAACCCAATTCGTACTAGCACGACTAGTGAAATTGATATGTTACATGGTTGATTAACTCTAATTATATGAGAAGTAAAGCTTTTCGGAATAACTAATTTACATCTCAATATGAATATTCAATATTCATAATCATAAGTATAAGGGGATGGATGTACAATGAAAAGCACATAGAATTAGAGAGATCAATAATTCTCACTGTGAATTTAATCCAAATGGAATATTATATTCACGGTCTTTTGTACGAAAAATGTTTTATAATATATAATAATTTACATCATGCAAGATGATCCTTCTTCGGTGACTCTACTATGGTAACAATTAAACTATTAACTGCGCTTGAATTACTTGGGTCATGTGGATTGCTAACTAAATTGAGTGCATACAATAACTTCTTTTAGTTATACCCAGAGCCATGTACTTTTTAGAAAAGAAAATAATTACGATAAAAAACAAAGTCAAATTTTTCTTTGCATTGGTTATACCTTTCTCACTGTGAGAGAATTATATATTTTTCATGCAATTCTCTTCTCTATTGGAGTCAAGCCTGATTGAAAATTTTTGTGGTGTTTCTATCATCATCAAGGCATGGCGCAAAACTAATATGGATGCAAAATATGCGCTTTCTACTCGAATTTTAGGGATTGGCCATTACCAAGATGTCTTCGAGCTTTGGAAGAAATTTCTTTCTCGATCAGCTATTATGTCGCGTGGGCTCCACATGACTCAATCTACTAGCTAACGTGGACCCACGAGTCACAGTCAAGCAATTCGGTGTTCTTAGCTCGCATTGGGCCTGCCAATGAAATATGGGCTGATTCGTGGAAGCCCACATCAGTGGGCGGCCCAGATTTGACGCAGATCACTTTTTTCCAACCCCAACTTCCAATATTCCTGGGACAACCCCAATGCCCTTTTAAATTGCTGTCTCCTTTTTGACAAAAAATAAAGAAAAGAAAAGAACAAAATTGCTGTCTTCTCTCACAAGACCTCGCGCAAGGCCAAACAAACACTCGATTTTCCCTTCCATAACTATTCGGGTGCAGTCACGTGAGGGGGCACAATCGGCACCAATTTTACCAAATTAGGGTGTAATATGCCAAAAAAAAAAAATTTGTAACATCAAAATGGACCTTGCCACAATCCCAAGTATTAAGTGGGGTAAAGCTTCAAGTCTCCCGTCTCGCAAGGTTCTTCCTTCGTACCTCCATCGCTGGGCAGGTCAAGCTAAAGCGCATCTGCAAAGGGAGGAAACATTAGAGGGGCCGTCAAGAGAAACTGTCCCCTCCAATGTCTCCTTGAGCCCGTTAGTACATATTGGATTGGATGTTGGTCATTAAATTTATATTACATGAAAATAAATTAAAATAAGTAAAATAGTTCGATATGAATCAAACTATTTTTGACCAAACCCAACTCATCTGTCTACGGCCTTAAGGGAAGAGGACCCATTATGTTTTCCTTTATCTATTGGGTCCCATTAGAGAGTGGGGAATTTAAGGTTATATTTGTTGGCAGTAAGTCCCGAACCATTCAGCCTCCCATGTAGATGACAAGACTTCCCACACCCCGCTTCAATTTGCCGTGTAGCCACAAAACTTCACGTGGAAGTACTTGCAGCCAAAAAAGTGGACCTGAGCAAGTCCTTAAACTGCTCATGAAAGTACTTCAGGGAGAACCTGGCATGGATGAAAGTCCCCAAATGCTTCTCCTGTTGCTCTGCCAACAGGTAAAACCATGGCAAGGAATTAAAGGGCGCTCTTTCGTTGGATTCTCGCGATGTCGAGCCCTGATAACCAACCCGAGGGAGGTATAAGGAAAAACAAAAACAAAAAAAAAAGAAAAGCACTCGGCACAAAAATTCCAAGTGACAGCGCTCTAAGCCATTGCCTCCGCTGCGAATAATGATCCAATATCCCCATTGCCGTTGTGGCCACTATATCGTATATGCCATACCCATCGTTCAATTTGCTTTTTCTTAATTTCGCACCAAAATTTAAAATCCTACATTTGGCAACATCCAAAGTCTAATATGGGCTTTCCAAATTAAAGAATCCATAATCACGGAAAATGACGTCAATAGTCACGAGTACATTTATATTAGAATTATTCGCAAACTCAAATTCAAGGCATTTCAAAAGTAAAAAATGGACAAGAAAAAAAAACGAATAAAAGAATGTTAAAAAAAAAATCTGTACAAATATAGTCAATTCCAATGACAATAAATGGAATCATCCTAAATTAATTCACTTGATGTATTATCCCTTTTAACTCGTCCTTCATATGATCTCACAATTTTCCCTTTTGACATACAAGTAAGCATTTCTTGGGAAATCCAGTTAATTTCAAATTTCATGCATATAATTCGGAAACCCTCTCCTCCGGGTGCATAACTCGATTGATTCACGTCCCCCTCGCCAGGCCTCTCGCTATCCGTATGCTTTGATCCAATTGTATTCAATTTCAGCATGAGGGGGACGCATAGAAGTTTGGGACCGCAGGAAATCTCGCAAGTGACTTCCCGCTGCTTGCCTTGTGATGTTCGAACGTGTTTCGTAAGGCATTGCTGGCAATTTCTTGGATTGGTGAGCATGGGACGGGGAGAGTAAATTCGGTAGGACGAAGTACAACATATAAGGAACATATGTCTCAATTGATTCAATAGCTTTTCTAGGTATTTGATTGGGGGGAAAAGTCAATTGCCTGGCGACAGCGAGATTAAAATGTACGAGTTTAAAAAAAAAAAAAAAAATTGACAATCGTGACAAGATTTTCAAAGGTAACCTTAATTTATTGCGAATGCTAGTCATTCCTGTCGGGATTCATGTGGATTAGGATGTTGGGCGAAATGCGTGGGCAGGTTCCACACTTCATCCATTTTATTAATGAGGGTGGACTTCTTATTGGTACTTCTTGCGTTAAGTGCCCCGCCCAAGAAAAAAACAATAAAAACAGGTGAGAATGCATAATTGCTTGAAGCTCCAGCGGGTGGTTGCACATGACTTATGATGAGGCCGAATTCGCAAGAAGAGCATTTGACTAAATTCGCAACGCCTAAATTCGCGACGACTCAATTCCCATGCCAAGGACGCAATTTGGCCCCTTATAAATTGCTCATCTTCTCCCAAGGCCTTCCGCAAAACAGAAGAAAGCACCCGATACAATAGTTCCCCCCCCCCAAGGCAAGCCTCCCCGCCATTCCACCCGCTGCGAATGACAAACCGCCATCACCCTCACCAGTTCCAGCGCCGCTGCCCCCGACGGGCACACGACGATCATCGGCCACTATATCGTATTCCTAAGAACAAAAATTTTACCAAACGCGATTATATTCTAAAACAACTCATGGGAATAAAAAATCAGAATCGGGTACTATTTGGATGGTTATCAAACAGTCCCTAAGTTCTACCTTAGAGTCATACTCGACCCTAATAGTCATGGCCATCTAAGCAGTCTTCACAAACTTGGCTTCCAATTCGCTTTGGCAAACGCTCTCAAGTCAATCATGGGAAATCGTCATCAAAGTGTCCGAGACAACAACTTTAGCCAGAATTTGAGGTTGAGCACCAAGCTCTTTGCGACGACAGGCAAAGTTTGAGTTTCAAGCGCCAACTATTTGCTAACATTTTTATTATTTTCAAACTTGCATATGCATTTCTTAACAAAGCCTCTAATTTACAAAATTCTTTTAGACAACAACAACCTTAAAATGGAGTGACTTTCCATTTATAAGAGTTGGCAGATCAGTCAAATAAAAATTGATAAATTCATACAAGAGTTGGTAAAGTTGAGGCATTGGCCCAAAAAAAAAAAAAAAAAAAAAAAAAAAGCTAGTAAAAAAAAAGAAAAACTAATAAATTGCAAATTGTAAAAAGGAATTGATAATTTTATAAAAATATCATAAATTTACTAATAAATTACCAGGAAATCAATTAACTGGTAACTTTTTCAACCTAACTAGCTCTTTTAGAAATCTACTAGTACGGGAAATAGGATAGTAGAATTTTTTGGAAAAATATCTGTTTCTATAATACTCAAAACTAGTAGGGTACTCTCAGTTCATTGCACGAGCTTTGTTTATATATTTATTTATTTGTGTAGAATGGAATTTTTTTTTTTTTTTTTTTTTTTAGTACGCCTCCTATTCTATATGAATCTTCTTGAACCAAATGAAGGAGAAATTCTTAGCTCAAATATAATCAAGGTAAAATGCATGGACCGAGCAATAAAAAGAAAATTCATGATTGTTGTTTTTAGATAATAGGGGGATATTCAATATGTAGTCAGCTACATCATCATAATACTTAAAGAAATGAATGCAGAACTTCCAACAATGTATTTAATAGAAATTTTTTTAAAAATTATAATTTTCACTAATTGCTAATTTGCAGCATCAAGTCTCATTAACACCATTTTTAAAACCAAAACTATAGCATTAATATGTGTGTCACGTGTGGGAATCTCGATAATTGATTGTGCAATCCATTGATCCGCCTCAATTTATTGAACTAAAATTAATTATGTTTTCTGTTTGGCATTTAGAATAAAGAAATCTACTGTCATGCTCTTCGGTTCTAGAAGATGGTTTTTGGTTGGTCATGTAGTGTAGAAAAAGTAAGGCCAGACTAATTTGATCGAATTAAACGATACATTCGATCCTTTGAAAAACAAGCAACGCAATCTTGCCGAGAAAAGTATAGAAAAAGTAGAAAAGGTCCTAAGCCTATTACATTGGTACCAATTCAATTCTAAACTTTATAATTAAACCAATTTAATCTTAAATATTTTCACATTTGTATCAATTTAGTCAATTCGGCCAATTTAGATCAAAAATTACTAACGTGAACGTCAGGCATTTTACATGGCATAATTGGTGCTAAAGTTGACATTTTAAATAATTTTTTAAAAATTTTTAAAATAATTTCTTCTTTTCCTTTTCCTTTCCATTTTCTTTCTCTTTTTATTTTCGTGGGTGGCCATCATCAACCATCAGCCACAACCATGGCCAGTGAGGATCGGCCTCGTCGAGTCATGCCTTGCCTAGGCACAGCTAGGCGAGGCCCCTTGGCTAGATCTAGTGAGGTTGACTCTCACCGAGGCTAGGGTCTACTCACCTGGGTGAGCCTTGCCCCTCACCCTGGCCTAGCCAAGCTTGGGTCTCGCGTTGAGGAGGCCGACCATCGCACAAGCAAGGCCCATCCTCACCCATGAGGCGTGGCGACCTGTTACTTCCAGCTGAATATCATGAGATAAAACCAGCTCCGTCGCTCGTGGTTGCCAAACGGCTCAATTTAAACATCACCACTGTCCCGCTAAGGATGAGGTTCTGGTGCCACTGTTTAGTTTCTTGGGAATGAAGAAAAGGGAAGAAAAAAATACATATAAAGGAACAAAAATCTCAATCAATTCAACAGTTTTAGGTGCCACTGTTTAGTTTCTTAGGAACGAAGAAAAGGGAAGAAAAATATACATATAAAGGAACAAATATCTCAATCAATTCAACAGTTTTAGGTGCTTGATTGGGGACAAAAATAGTAGTTTTCTGTAGATTATAACACCATCATCCCGTGTGACACCTTTACTCACGTCGGTTAAAATCATATCTTGATTATTAACTTGGAAAGCACGGGGGAAACCCTATATCGTCTTTTTATAGGTCTTTGTGCAGTTAAGAATGGTCTTGCTTCATTTTACATCGTGTTAAAAACTGATCAAGGAGCCGTACCATTCTTTTATTCGCTAGACCGATCTTTTTTTTTTTTTTTTTTTTTTTTAACATTATAAGTAACTTTAGGTCTGGCGATAGTGATGTTAGAATGTGTGAGCTTTGAAAATAAATTAAGACACACGTCGATTCAATGTGAATTCCAATCATCCCTTGTCTTGTCACATGGGTGGATTCCACACTTCATTTATTATTATTATTATTATTATTTTAATGATTGTTCCTCCCTTCTTTTCTTTGGGAAAACAAGGGATAATTAATCAAATGGGCTAGTGTTGCGCAACCAATATTGGCCAAATTTGTCGTATAAGTATATACTTACAAAGAAGTATATTACATGCAGGAGCATATGACTAAAATTGTGGCGAGAGCTTAGTTTAAGTCAACCAGTTCCGAAATACAAATTCAATAGACCCTTCATTAATATTTTTTTATAATTTTATTTTACGTGTATGTTGATGATGTCCGATGAATCGACTTTCCATGGCTTAAGTTGTCTCTGGGAAAACAAGGAATAACTAATCAAATGGGCTAGAATTGTGCAACCAATATTGACCAAATTCGTCGTATAAGTATATACTTGCGAAGAAGTATGTTACATGCGGGAGCATACGACTGAAATTGTGACGCGAGCTTAGTTTAAGTCAACCAGTTCCCGAAATACAAATTCAATAGGCCCTTCATTAATATTTTTTAAAAAAATTTTATTTTACGTGTATATAGATGATGTCCGATGAATCGACTTTCCATGACTTATGTCGTCCGAAGGTCCATCTGTCGGTCGACCTTAACAATGTTTTCCTTCGTTGATCGTGTCCACGCTGGATCGCTTGGGCCCCACCAAAGCGCATCAAAAAAGACCGAGCCTTCCCCGAGTTTTAGCTTTCACGCTAATTTCTCGGGAGAATCTTGCAAAGCCCCGCGTTACATTTTCTAACCCCAACTTCAAGCACTCCAGGGACAGGGCCAATGACCCCTTTTTGAAATTGCTGCCTTCTTTTTCGACAACAAGAAAAGAGAAGAGAAAGTTGCTGCCTTCGTCACAAGACCGTCATGCAAAGCCAAACACGCACTCGATTTTGCAAGAGTGACATACCGATTTGCTGTCTCTGTTCTGATGGACCAGAAGTCTAGGACGGACGGACTTGAAATGCTTGATTTCCTCTCCCTAACGTCGGAATGGGGTTAATGACTTGTTTCGAAAAGAAAAATGATTGGGTGATAGATTTTAAAAATGGTTGCCCTGATGGGAACACGGAGAGAGAGGAAATGGTCTAATGCTTAGAGGAAAGGGAGTCAACGTTAGAGAGAGGATCTACGCATTCTTTTTTTAGTCTTTAAATATTAGCAAATACCTTTCCAGTTTCACGCCCCCGTTAAATTGCTCCGTGGGCACAAAACTTCATACCGAAATGCTTACAGAAGAAGCAAAGCACCCACCACAAAAATTCCAAATGACAGACCACCAAGCCATTCCACCCGCTGCGAATAACAAGCCGGCATCACCTTCACCGGTGCCGCCTCCACCTCTACCCGACAGGTACAAGCCGATCATCGGCCACTGCATCACATTTGCCATACCTATCGTTCTTGGCTTCATCATGGTCATCTTCTTGGGAATACCCGCTTTAATGCCACCGGAGTTCGGGCTCGACTTGAGCTCTTCGCTTTCGTACCATAATATCTCCACCTCCCATGTCACTGCCCGATGGAACATTGCTCTCTCCATCAAGAACCCTAGTAAGCTCATTGCTGTTAGGTACACCCACATGAAGCTCCTCTTGAGCTTTGGAGGCGAACTCACTCTCTCTTGTCCCTCCCACATTCCGGCCTTCACTCAGGGTCCCTGCAACATCACCACAGTCCAAGTAGAGGCCCTGTCGATGCTACCAATCGTCAATGACTTGGGCATTAAGGGCTTGGTGTGCTCGTTGAAGGGAGGGGTGGTGACCATCGACGTGGTGGCAAAAGCTAAGCGGAGTCTACACTTAGGTCCATGGCTGTGGGTGCCCGTGATGGACGTGTACTTCTCGTGCATGGACGTCACCTTTACGGCTCCGGACAACAATGAGGGCGGCAGTGATTGGATGATCCTCGGTGGCACACTACAATGCAAGCCTGACATCTTCACTGTAATCTGGTAAGAAAAATCATGGAAAAATTACACTGCAAGACTCAAATTCACGTAAGAAATGCAATTAGGTCCTAAACTTTTCCCTTAGCTTAGGCTCAATTGCACTTTTGGTGAAGTTTTAGGACTCCATGTCAAGGCCTTGTGGTGCAATTTTGCTAGAAAGTTATAGGACAGTGCTTAATTTTGATGAAGAATGACATGGATTTGCTTCAGTGCTGATGTATTTGGCTCTTTCTTTGGGAACATGTTCTGCTTCCACGTGCTCGAAGTAGTCTAAGATATATAGCCTGTGATCCTATGTATCATGTTATTGTCTGTCTAGTGAGCTGATCTTTTCCTCTGCCATACACACGTCTCATGAAATGACACGCATTTTCCTTGGACATTGCAGAGGATGGAAGGGTCACATGAGAGATCGACAAGTAGATGCAGTATGGCATGGCTTTATGATATAATTTTTCTTTCTTTCTCTTCTAGTTTGAGCTCTTATCGCTTCAATGAGTTTGATCGTATGTACATGATGTTGGAGGTTATAGGTTTGAGAGAGAAGAAAGTCTTTTCGGTTGCTTGAAGTATTACATCAAAAGATGTCATATTTGGAATACTCAACAATGTTATCTCTAGCGTAGGAGAATCCTAGAGTTTATACATATGAAAGTTATTGGGTTCCAGCTCATATGGACCCAAATAACCGTGCTTTCACCTATTGGGCTTGTATGTGAACATTTTATTTGGACTATATTAACAATATATCTAACAATTTCCTCATATGTTTACCATACAGCACAATCCAATACGATGGTCAATATAATGTTTTTTTTAGCAATAAAGTATTAATCTCAATCATCATTTGCAATCCAAATAAGTGAATCATCCTTATCATGAATCTATTCTGAGATTAACAAATCAAAATAAGTATTATGAGTTTTAGAGTCAATCTAAACTCATCCAAATCCCAACACCAAAAATAAATCTCAGACTCGATTCACAACCAACATATGCATAATAGTCAAGTATTAGTAGGCCAGTCAAAATAGTCCAAGGCCTTACAAATATAAGAAACAAGCATAATAATGTTCACAAATTAGAGATAGCAAAATGCAAGTCTCAAATAAATGGACTCCATCAAAATAGGCAATAGCAGGTAAACTGTCAAGTCCCCACACGCTCTAAATGATATATATTCATTCATCAAGTAGATTATCCTGGTCAAAATCCCACTCATTAAGCTCTCATCCATCTCTGCTATCCGTTATAGAATGTCAAATATGAATTTTATATTATCATGAATTCAATCATTTGAATAAACCTTAGCACCATTATGTTAGGCAAAGAAGAACATATATTGATGTCATAAAACATCATAATATCATGTTCATAAGCATCAAGTCACTTTCATAAATTATGAACAAGACCTAAATAATATGATTTACAATAAGCCATCAACTTAAGTTTATTTGTAGGAGGATAACTATCGTCTAGTTTCAAAGAACAGAACCAATAGTCAAGTCACTTATAATAACTTGGTCATGTAATATCGAGTTTCAATTAAGAACAAGACCATCAGGCTTCTTATATAAACAATTGTTTCTATGTTTCAATTTGGAATGTCACAGTTACTGATTTCTTAAAGTCAAATAATCTAGCATCAAGTTTGGAATGAGATCATTTAATCAAAAGGATAGTTCAATTTAGTTGAATTGTATCATCAAGTTTGGAATGACACAAACTTCTCCGATAGAACATTTGAATTAAGTTAAAGTCATATTCATCAAGTTTGGAATAAGACAACTCACCCTTTTCAAATTAGTCAGCAACTGTGAACATCGATGAAACATATAAATTGTGCTTATCATTGTGGCCAATAAAGGAAGATTCGATAATTCAAAGCACGCAATTAGAAGGTAAGTGAATGGTAATTAAGACTTGCCTATGTAGTCTTTAACCTCATTTCCCCCATTGTTTTGAATAATCGATCTTTAGGCATACCTTTGGTGAGAGTATCGGCTATGTTATCCTTCGATCTCATATCGATCAATGTGATAACCCTTTGTTCTCTCAGATAATTCAACAACGCATGTCTTAGTTTCACATGTCTTTGCTTTAAATTAAAGAGAGCATTCTTGATGATTAGGACAGCTGCTTGATTATCACAAAATAGACTTAAAGAATTAATCTTTAGCCGAGTTAAATGAATATCCATAATCAAATTCTTTATCCACTCGGCCTCTTCGTCAACTGAGGCAAAAGCAAAAAGTTTCAATTCCATAGACGACAATGTAATATAAGTATGTCATTTGGATTTTCAAGTAATAGCAGCTCCACCCAAAGTGAATAAATATCCACCAGTGGACTTACTATTTCCAATATCTAAGCATCATGAGACATCAGAATATCCATCCACAGTTGGAGGATAATCAAAATAATAGAAAGCATCATATTTAGTACCTTTAAGGTATCTCATTAGCCTATTGAGGGAGGACATCCCAATGCTCTTTACTAGAATTACTAGTGAAATGACTCAGCATGCCAATTGTAAATGCTATGTCAAGTTTAGTGCAACTCATAGCATATATGAGACTACCAAGCAATTTCGAGTACTTTAACTGATCCACGCCGGTCTTTTCATTAGGACTCAATCTGTTATTATAATCATATGGTATTTCACTCGGTTTACACTTATCGTATCCCCAAGTAGAAACTAGCTATTTAATATAATGAGTTTGACTAAGGGAGATGACTTGTTGTTTAAAGCTTACTTTCACACCAAGAATGGTATTAGCAATATCAAGATCTTTTATGTCAAATTCTTTAGCTAAAGTAGCTTTCACGTCACTCACTACCGAATGATCGAAACCAAGAATTAACATGTAACCAACATACAAACAAATGATGACTATCTTATTTGACATAGAACGATGGTAAATGCATATATCTAAATAACTAGACTGAAAGCCATAACTCTTTACCACTTTGTCAAATTTAAGGTGCCACATCTTAGGTGCTTTTTTAAGACCATATAATGATTTGTTCAATTTACAAATTTTGTCCTCAAGAAATTTCATAACATATCCTTCCGGTGATTCCATGTAAATTTTCTTATTTAACTCCCCATTTAAGAAAGTTGTTTTAACATTCATTTGATGCACTACAAAGTGTTCAATAGATACTAAAGCAAAAAGAATTCTTAGAGTTGATAGATGACACACAGGTGAATATATATCAAAATAGTCTATTCCACTCTGTTGTTTATAGCCTTTGGCTACTAAACGTGCTTTGTTTATTGATCAATCACTATTCAGTTTATTCTTTAATACCCATTTACAGCCTATAGCCTTAGCCCATTTTGGCAATTTTACTAGCTGCCAAGTGTGGTTCTGCAGCAGAGAGCTCATTTCATCATTTATGGCTTTTGCCCACAGTAGGGATTCCCTATATCTCATTGCTTCTTGATATGAGAATGGATTATCCTCAAGATGGTAAATAACAAAGTCCTCACCAAAACTTTTGGGAACTCCCTCTTTTGTACATACTCTAACTGGAAATGGTTCAACAGCTAGCTGTGTGAAATTAGTGTCAAAATGGCTTGCTTCAGATTCTATAGGAGATTCTAAAATCATATATGTAGATCTAGAAACATCCAAGCCTTGATCTCTAAGAAACTTGTTTTCTAAGAACACTGCACCTCTAAATTCTATCACCATGTTAGTAGATAGATTTAAAAACCTATTTGCAACACTATCTTCTACACTACCTAGATATACACAAATAATGATTCTAGGTTCCACCTTTGGTCTCTTAGGATCTTGTATGCTTACATAAGCAATACAACCCCAACTCTTAAAAGTATCATATCTATAATGACGCTTATACCATATCTCATAAGGTGTCATAAACAATTTAGGGTGCGACAACTTGTTCAAGATGTGATTAATAGTTACAACTACTTCTCCCCAATAAAAGGAAGGCATGCCAGTTATAAGTAACATAGAGTTTAATATTTCAATTAACGTTCTATTGTTATGCTCAACAATACCATTTGATTGGGGTGAATAAGGAGTAGTGGTTTCAAGTACTGTACCTTTTGAAACACAAAATTCCTTCAATCTTGTCATCGTATATTCTCCTCTTCTATCACTCATAAACTTCTTAATTTTCAAGTTGAGTTGATTTTTTACTCTAGACTTGAAAATCTTAAATTTTTCAAAAGCCTCTTCTTTCGATTTCAACAAACAGACATGATAATATCTAGAAAATCGTCTATAAATGTTATTAGATACTTCCGACCACCTCCAATAATGTAATTTCTAAAGTCACGAATTTCATAATGTATTAGCTTAAGAAGTTGTGTATTGTTAGAAACCAATTTAAAGGGTTTTCTAGTGATTTTAGCTTGTGCACACACTTCACATTTGTCAAATTGAATAGAAATATCTAATGGAATGTTGTGAGTTTTAGCTAAATGTTGCATTTTCTTATAATTCACATGTCCAAGTCTATTGTGTAGCAACTTTGGATCAATCAATGTAGAATTCACATGATTTATGCTATCGATCTTTAAACACAACCTATACATACCATTAACCATGAATACAGTACTCTCCTCCTCCAAAACCAACACGCTCCAATGCTTTTTTCCCATCTGCCCACCTCTCTCCCGACGACAACGCATCATTCTTCCGTTGCTCGCGTGACTGTGGTGGCGTCAGCAATACACCTGATAGACACCAGTGCGTCGTGTCTCGCTCACATGCGAGGGGGAAAGAGGAGAGCCACAGGCTCGGCCTTCATTGCTCTCTTCTTGGGTTGAAGCATTGAGGTTTAAGGAAACAAAGGAGACTTGGACGAGCATAGACAAAAGAAGGGAAGATGGGCTAAACAAAAAGGGGAGAGAAGTGGGCGAAAGAAGGAAAATAAATGGGATGTTGGGTGTAGTATTTGAAATGGCCAAAAATTCATTGGAAGGATGGGCTGAACATGCCGGCTTACTAGACTCGACTTTTCATTTCATTCCATTCATTTTATTTTATTTTTGGCTTTTTACCTTTTTATAAGTTTTTATATTTTTGCAAAATAAATGGATACTTAAAAACATCGACAAAAATTTGGATGTCAACAATTTGCCAAACATAAAGTTAGACATGTTCTATATACATAGCTTAGATCGTTTGTCAACGCAATTCGTACAAGCACAACTAGTGAAACTAATATGTTACATGGTTGATTAACTCTAATTATATGTGAAGTAAAGCTTTTTGAAGTAACTAATTTACATCTCAATATGAATATTCAATATTCATAATCAAAGTATAAGGGGATGGATGTAGAATGAAGAGCACATAGAATTAGAGAGATCAAGAATTTTCACTGTGAATTTAATTCAAGTGAAATCTTTCGTTCACAGTCTTTTGTGCGAAAAATGTTTATAATATATAATAATTCACATCGTGCAAGATCCTTATTTAGTTACTCTACTATGGTAACAATTAAACTATTGATTGCACCCGAATTATATAAGTCCAATGCATGTCATTGTTGGGTGATGTGGATTGCTAACTAAATTGGGTGCATACAATAACTTCTTTCAGTTATACCCGAAGCCGTGTACTTTTTAGAAAATAAAATAATTACAAAAAAAAAAAAGAACAAAGTCAAATTTTTCGTTGCATTGATTATACCTTTCTTACGTGTGAGAGAATTATGTATTTTTCATGCAATTCTCTTCTTTATTGGAGTCGAGCCTAATTGAAAATTTTTGTAGTGTTTCCATCATCATCAAGGCATGGCGCAAAACTAATATGGATGCAAAATATGCGCTTTGTACTCGAATTTTAGGGATTGGCCATTACCAAGATGTCTTCGAGCTTTCGAAGAAATTTCTTTCTTGACCAGCTATTATGTCGCGTGGGCTCCATGTGACTTGATCTACTAGCTAACGTGGACCCACGAGTCACAGTCAAGCAATTCGGTGTTCTTAGCTCGCATTGGGCTTTCCCATGATATATGGGCCGATTCGTGGAAGCCCACATTAGTGGGTGGCCCAGATTTGATGCAAATTACTTTTTTCTAACCCCAACTTCCAATAATCCAGGGACAACCCCAATGCCCCTTTTAAATTGTTGTCTCCATTTTGACAAAAAATAAATAAAAGAAAAGAACAAAATTGCTGTCTTCTCTCACAAGACCTTGCGCAAGGCCAAACAAGTACTCGATTTTCCCTTCCATGACTATTTGGGTGCAGTCATGTGAGGGGGCATAATTGGTAGCAATTTCACCAAATTAGGGTGTAATTTGCAAAACAAAACAAAAAAAGATTCGTAACATCAAAATGGACCTTGCCACAATCCCAAGTCTTAAGGGGGGGTAAAGCTTCAAGTCTCTTGTCTCCCAAGGTTCTTCCTTCGTGCCTCCATTGCTGGGCGAGTCAAGCTAAAGTGCCTCTGTAGATGTCAGAGAGGAAACATTAGAGGGGTCGTCAAGAGAAACTGTACCCTCCATTGTCTCCTTGATCCCATTACTAACGGCTGGAGGAGAATAGTTTTCCTAGGTTATTAACATGTTTTAATAATATAGATCAAGTCGAGTACATATTGAATTGGATACACCATTTTTGACCTAACTCGGCTCACCCGTTTGACGGCCTTAAGAGGAGAGGACCCATTTTGTTTTCCTTTCTCTACTATTCCCGTTACAAGAGAGGGGAATTTAAGGCTATATTTCTTGGTGATAAGTCCTGCCCGAATGATTAAGCCTCCCATGTAGATGACAAGACCTTCCCACACCCCCCTTCAATTTGCCAAGTAGTCACAAAACTTCACGTGGAAATACTTGTAGCCAAAAAGCAAAAAAGAAAAGCACTCAGCGCAAAAGTTCCAAGTGGTAGCCCTCCAAGTCATTGCCCCCGCTGCAAATAATGATCCAGCATCCCCATTGCTAGTGTGGCTTGATGGGAGAACAGTAACAATTCGAATAATATCGAATTAATGCAGTGGAATAAAATAGCATCCCCTCTTATATAAACCTAATAGAAATTGATATAGGTAGAATAAAATAAATACCAAACACGCGAACACAAGATGACTTTTTTACGTGGAAAACCTCCTCAATGTGAAGATCAAAAATCACGGGACCTGAGTCCACCCGAAAATCTTCGTTATCAACAAAATTGGGTGAATAATGTTCTTCTCTAGCAAATACTAGATGTACATAGCAGCAAAGACCTTAAGAACATAATTCTTGGCAATACACATGAATTTCACAAGAAATCAAGAATAAATTTGACCAAAAACGTAGGATTTGATCAATCCATAAAAAACCTAATGTAGCGAGCTTCAAATGAAAATCAAATCATTCGTATTTGAGAAGATTGTACCACGAACATGCTAACAAAATTTCAGCTCAATCGAACCACGAATCGACCTCCAATGCCAGCTTAATGTAAATCAGACTTTGCCCCAACCTTAGATTTTTTGCTCTCTCTTTTTCTCTTGTTACTATGTCTTTTTGCGGCTACCACTTTTTAAGATAATGAGAAATCCTATTTCTCCATATGACTTATCATATGGACTTAAGCCTTTTTTGGGCTTGCAACTCATTGAGCTCCCTCCACATAGGAGTGAGCCTAGCTAACAAATCTCCCCCTCACAACAATATGGAGGGATTCACCATCCTTGCTATCAATTGGCAATGTTCAAGCTTCTCTCTTAGTAGAGTCTTCGTCATCATATCAGAGCCATTATGATCCGTATGAATTTTCTCAAGTTCCAACAATTTTTCATCTAGAATATCTCTTATCCAATGATATTTAACATCAATATGTTTCGATCTAGAATGAAAAGATGAATTCTTACCAAGATGAATTGTGCTTTGATTATCACAAAATAGCACATACCTCTTTTGCTTGAACCCAAGTTCTTCCAAGAACTTCTTCATCCATAACATCACTTTACTAGCTTCAGTCACTATAATAAATTCAACTTTGGTTGTAGAAAGTGTAACACACTTATGCAATCTTGACTTCCATGACACAGCTCTACCCGTAAAAGAAATCACATAACCAGAAATAGATTTACGAGTATCAATAACTCCTGCCAAGTCGGAATCTGTGTATCCAACTAACTCAAGTTTTCCGGTCCTGAAACTGAGTTTCAAATTTAAAGTTCCCCGAAGATACCTTATAATCCACTTCACTGCATTCCAATGCTCTCTGCTTAGATTTGACAAATAGCGACTAACAATGCCAACTGCGTGCGCCAAGTCTAGGTGTGTACATACCATCGCATACATTAAGTTTCCTACAGCTGAGGCATATGGAACACTTTCCATATTTTTCTTCTCTTTATCAATCGTAGGACTTTGTTTCATATTTAATAAAATAGGCAGTAAGAGGAGTATTAATCATTTTAGCCTTGTCCATATAAAATTTCTGAAGGATCTTCTCGATATATTTCTCTTGCAACAAAAACAACTTCTTAACATCTCTGTCTCGGGTAATTCTAATGTCAAGAATCTGCTTCGCCGAGCCCAAGTCCTTCATGGCAAAAGACTTGCTCAACTGTTTTTTCAATAACTCAATTCTTGAAGCATTCCTACTAACAATCAACATATCATCAATATAAAGCAAGAGAATAATAAAGTCATCATATAAAAAAAAAAAAAAAAATTGGACAAACACACAATTATATGAGAAAGTCTTCTTATAGTCCTATTTTGTTATAACTGACGCAAACTTTTTGTACCACTACCTCAGTGCTTGTTTTAGGCTATAGAGATTTTTCTTCAATATGCACACATAATTCTCTTTCCCTTAAAAACCGAAGAAAATATATCATCAAAATCAATACCCTTTCTTTAACCGAATCCCTTAAAAACCAATCTAGCTTTGTATCGTGGTTGTGAAGTATGTTCATCTTACTTCAACATATATACCCACTTGTTCTTCAAAGCACTTTTACCGTTAGGTAATTTCACCAACTCAAAAGTATGATTATCATAAAGTGACTACATCTCATTTCGCATAGCATTAAACCAAGTGCTTTTGTACTCATTTTCTATTGCTTTTGCATAGCACTCTAGTTCATCTACATCAGTCAATAATACATACTCATCTTTAGAATACCTGGTGGAAGGTCGTCAGTCTCTAATAGATCTCCGGACTGGAACATCCAATGGAACATCTAATTGAGCCTCTAGTTCAGGAATTGTATTATCTGTTTTAACATATTTAGGAACATGTGCATTATTTGGAACATTGACTTCCTGCTGGTCTTCATCAACCTATGTAGCAATATTTGTAAGAAAAACTGGATCCAAATCAACCAAATTATCACTAACATGTGGTGCTGAAATCATCTCTACTTTCTCAATATCCTCTATTCTTTAATCTTCCATAAACATAATGTCTCTGCTTCTTACAATTTTCTTTTCAACCGAATCATAAAATTTGTAACCCAGCATATCCTGTCCAAAACTAATAAATATGCACTGTCGTATTTTCATATCAAGTTTAGACCTCTCATTTTTGGGAATATGCAGACATGCAAATAATCATAAGAAACATCTTTACCTATTCAAACTCTATTAGGAACATCAAACTTTAAATAAATGCATGGAGTAATATTTAATACATGCACAACTGTACTTAAAGCCTCACCCCAAAAGGATCCAGATAGTTTTGACCGTGAAAGTAAGCATCTTACTCTTTCAACTAGTGTTCTATTCATTCTCTCAACTAAGCTATTTAACTGAGGCGTCTTGGGAGGTGTCTTTTAATGTCGAATATCTTGTTGTTTGTAATATTCATCAAAATATCCAATATACTCTCCCCCGTTATCAATTCTGATGCATTTCAATTTCTTTCCAATTTGTCTTTCAATTGAATCCTGGAATTGTTTAAAAGCATCTAATACTTGATCTTTAGTTTTCAAGGTATGAATCTAAATTTTCCTTGAAAAATCATCTATGAAAGTAACAAAATAAAGAGAGTCATCAAGTGATTTTGTTTTCATAGGACCACAAACATCAGAATGCATTAAATCTAGTATACCTAACTTTCTTGAATGGGGGGAGCTTTTAAATGCAACTCTATTCTATTTTTCTGCTAAACAGTGAGCACACTTCTTTAGCGTCAAACTTTTCCATCCTAAAATGAGCTTCTTCTTGGCCAATATTGATAAACCCTTCTCACTGATGTGACTGAGCCTTTTATGCCGCAACTCAGCTGCATTTTCGTTGTCTTCTGCATTAATCTTGTCTATGGACAACTTTGCCTACGGACAACTTTGCCTGCATAATGTACAACGAAGAATATTTTTCACCTCTAGCCACAACAAGAGAACCTTTGGTGAGCTTCCATTGACCATTACTAAAGGTGCTACACCCCTCATCATCCAACTTGCCTGTAGAAATCAAATTTAAGCGGATATCAAGTATATGTTTAACATTATTCAATACTAACCTTATGCCATTGATGGTTTCTAGGCACACATCACCGATGCCTACAACTGGAGCTAGCCCATTGTTTCCAATCTTTATAGATTTGAAGTCACCTAACCTATATGATGTAAAAAAATCCCTACGAGACGTAACATAAATAGATGCACCACTATCAATTACCCAACTAGTCTCATGAGATAGGAAATTCACCACATCACCATAAAAAATGATGAGAAAGTCTTCCTTAAGTGTAGCAACACGATTGTTATCACTGTCATTATCACTTTTCTTCTTTTTACTTTTCTCCTTTTGTTTCTCCCTTTTTAACTGGCGACAAAACCTCTGAATATGTCCCCTCTGTTGACAATAATGGCACTCAACATTTGCAAATTTATTATACTTACCTCTGTTTTTATGTCAACTTTTATCTCTATTTCTCGAACCTCGAGACTCACTTCTTCCCCTTTTCTCAACAACCAAGACATCAGAATGTGAAGAGGATGATCCTTGTGTCTTCCTTCTCATCTCTTCATTCAAAATATATTGACCAAATCCATGATAATCATACCATCTGGGATAGAATTAGACAAAGTTGTTCAAAATGTCTCCCATGAGTCTAGCAAAATACCAAGCAACCATAGTGCTTGTATCTCATTATCAAACTTGATTCCTTGCAGCCAACTAATTTATAATTCCTTGAAAAGAATTTAAGTGATCAGTTAAACGAGTACCATCTTGATATCTCAAAGCTATAATCTGTTTTATCAAAAATAACTTATTATTCCTAGTCTATCGAGTATATAACTGTTCAAGCTTATCCCATAAACTGTGTGCATGCGTTTCCTCAATAATATAGTTCAAAACATTATCATCCACCCACTGCCTAATATAAGCACACACTTGACGATGAAATATAGACCATTCAACATCAATTTTATTCTCCGGTTTCTCCTCAACAAATACGGGCAAATAAAAATCTTTCACATATAAAAGGTCTTCCATCTTCCCTTTCCAAATATGATAATTTGAACCATTCAGTGTAACCATTCTACTCGTATTCGTTTTCATTGTTTAACACAAAGCAGAAAAATTAAGCAATAACCAGAAACTCTGATACCACTCTGATGGGAGAACAGTAACAATTCAAACAATATTGAATTAACGCAACGGAATAAAATAATCTCCCTTCTTATGTAAACCTAATAGGAATCAATATATTAGAGTAACATAAATACCAAGCACGCGAACACAAGACGATTCTTTTACGTAAAAAACCTCCTCGATGTGAGGAGATCAAAAACCACGAGATCGGAGTCCACTCGAAAATCTTCACCATCAACAAATTTGGGTGAACAATGTTCTTTTCTAATAAATACTAAAGGTACATAGTAGCAAAGATCTCAAGAACATAATTATTGGCAATACACATGAATTTCACAAGAGATCAATGATAAATCTGACCAAAAATGCACATTTTGATCAATCCACGAAAAACCTAATGTAGGGAAATTCAAACGAAAATCAAACCGTTCAGATTCGGGAAGATTACGCCATAAACATGCTGACAAAATTTTAGCTCAATCGGACCACAAATCGACCTCCAATGCCAGCTTGACATAAATCGGACTTTGCCTCCACCCCAGATTTTCTGCTTTCTCTTTTTCTCTTATTATTACGTCTTTTTGCGACTACCACATTTTAAGATTGTGAGAAACCTTATTTCTTCATATGACTCATCATATGAGCTCAAGCCTTTTTTGAGCTTGCAACTCATTAGGCTTTCTTCACATAGGAGTAAACCCAGCTAACACGGCTATTATATCGTATTTGCCAGACCCATCGTTCAATTTCCTTTTTCTTAATTTCCCACCAAAATTTAAAATCCTACATTTGGCAACATCCAAAGTCTAATATGGGCTTTCCAAATTAAAGAATCCATATTCATGGAAAATGACTCGAATAGTCACGAGCACATTCAGATCAGAATTATTCACAGACTCAAAAGGCTTCCAAATTAAATGCACGAAATTTGAAATTAACTAGATTTTCCAAGAAACGTTTACCTCTATGTCAAAAGGGAAATTGCGAGACCATATGAAGGAGTAAAGAACACCCCAAGTGCCATAACTTGGCACGGGGGGACACTTAAGTGCCATAAATTTTTTTCGGTACACTTAAGTGCCACTTTTTTTTAAAAATGGAACACTTAAGTGCCAATATCGGAGTAAAATGGAACACTTAAGTGCCACTCCGGCGAATATCCGGCCAAACGGCCGACGTGGCAATTTTCCGGCGATGGAGGTCCAAAACGGCGTCGTTTTTGCATGCCGACATGGCAAAAAAATGCAAAAACGACGCCGTTTCGCGTCGACCTGTAAAAATAATAAAAAATAATTAAATCAAATTAAAAATTAATTTTAAATAAAAATACTCTAAAATTTATAAAAAAAAAAAAGGGGGACGGACGGGGGGGCGGGCGAGAGCCGAGCCCTCGCCGCAGCCCTTGCCGCCGCCGCCTCCCCGCCGTCGCCGGAAGGGCCGGCGACGGAGGGGGTAGGGTCGGCCGGGGTCGCCGGCCCCGGCTGACCGGCGGCGAGGGCTGCGAGCCCTCGCCGGATCGCGGCGAGGGCCCGCGAGCCCCCAGCCCCAGGATCTGCGAGGGCCGCGAGCCCTCGCCGCGATCCGGCGAGGGCTGCGGGCCCTCACCGCCTCCCCGCCATCGCCGGGAAGGGCCGGTGACGGAGGGGGGGGGTCGGCCGGGGTCGCCGGCCCCGGCCGACCGACGGCGAGGGCCGCGAGCCCTCGCCGGATCGCGGCGAGGGCTCGCGGCCCTCGCCGGATCCGGGCGAGGGCTCGCGGGCCCTCGCCGCGATCCGGCGAGGGCTCGTGGCCCTCGCCGCCGGTCCGGCCGGGGCCCGGCGACCCCCGGCCGACCCTACCCCTCCATCGCCGGCCCTTCCGGCGACGGCGGGGGCGGCGGCGGCGAGGGCTTAGCCCTCAACCGCCCGCCCCTTCGTCCCTTTTTTTTTTTTTTTTTTTTTTTTAAATTTTAGAGTATTTTTATTTAAAATTAATTTTTAATTTAATTTAATTATTTTTTTATTATGCAAACAGTGTCGTTTTTTGCCGAGTCGGCCGACTCGGCTCTCCGGCGAGCCACGCAAGCATTAAAAAATAATAAACACGTGCCACGTAAGATTTCCGGCAAGGTCGCCGAAGGTGGCACTTAAGTGTACCGAAAAAAAGTTATGGCACTTAAGTGTCCCCCCGTGCCAAGTTATGGCATTCTAGGTGTCCCAAACTCCCATATGAAGGATGGGTCAAAGGGGACAACATTGTCATAACTCGGTTGGGACATTGTCATAACTCGGTTGATTCACCTCCCCTTTGCTAGGCCCCTTGGTATTCGTATACTTTGATCCAGCTGTATTCAATTTCAACATGAGGGGGACGCATAGGAGTTTGGGACCGCAGAAAATCTCGCAAGTGACTTCCTGCTGCATTGCTGACAATTTCTTGAATTGGTGAGCATGGGACAAGACGGGGAGTAAAATCGGCAGGAAGAAGTACAAAACATAAGGAACATATGTCTCAATTGGTTCAATAGCTTTTCTAGGTATTTGATTTTTTTTGGGGGGGGGGGGTCAATTGTCTCAATTGGGTAGGCGTTCCCTCTCTGTCGGAAAGGTCGAGCGTTCGAAACCCCTACGACGCAAGTCGAAGGGAGGCTGACTGAGAAACTAGGTGACTTACCCAGTGGCACGTGTGTGGTGGCTAGCACGTGTCACCTAGGGAGTTTACGGCGGCTACCGGCCAAGCCGGTTCCTCCTGTCACAAAAAAAAAAAAAAATACGAGTTTTAAAAAAAAAAAATTCACAATAGTGACAAGATTTTCAAAGGGAACCTTAATTTATTGCGAATTCTAGTCATCCCTATCGGGATTCATGTGGATTAGGACGTTGGGCGAAATGCGTGGGCAGGTTCCACACTTCATCCATTTTATTAATGAGGGTGGACTTCTTATTGGTACTTCTTGCGTTAAATGCCCCGCCCAAGAAAAAAGCAATAAAAACATGTGAGAATGCATAATTGCTTGAAGCTCCAGCGGGTGGTTGTACATGACTTATGATGATGCCGAATTCGCAAGAAGAGCATTTGACTAAATTCGCAACGCCTAAATTCGCGACGAGAGCGTATGACTCAATTCGCATGCCAAGGACGCAATTTGGCCCCTTATAAATTGCTCATCTTCTCCCAAGGCCTTCCGCAAAACAGAAGAAAGCACCCGATACAATAGTCCCCCGCAATGGCAAGCCTCCCCGCCATTCCACCCGCTGCGAATGACAAACCGCCGTCACCCTCACCAGTTCCAGCGCTGCTGCCCGCCCCCACACCCCCTCCCCCGGCGACGAGCACAAGACGATTGTCGGCCACGGTATCGTATTTGCCATTCCCATTCTTCTCGGCTTCCTCATGTTCATCTTCCTAGGAATACCTGCGGTAATGCCGCCAGAGTTCAAGCTCGAACTGGGCTCTTCACTTTTGTCCCTCAACATTTCCACCTCCCACGTCACCGCCCAATGGAACATTGCTCTCTCCGTCAAGAATCCCAGTAAGCTCATCGCCGTCAAGCACACCCACATGAAGCTCCTCTTGAGCTTCGGCAGCGAACTCAATCTCTCTCGTCCCTCCTGCATTACGACCTTCACTTAGGGTCCCCTGCAACTTGACAACCGTGCAAGCCCAGGCCCCATCGATGCTGCCGATCGTCAATGAATTGAGCACTAAGGGCCTGGTGCGCTCTTTGCAGGGCGAGATGGTGACCATCGACGTGGTGGCGAAAGCCAAGCGGAGGCTGCACTTGGGCCTGTGGCTGTGGGTGCCCGTGTTCGACATGTACTTCTTGTGCACGGACGTCACCTTTACGGCTCCAAACAACAGTGAGGACGGCAGTGATTGGATGGTCCTCGGTGGTACCCTACAGTGCGAGCCTGACATCTTCACTCTACTCTGGTAAGAAAAATCATGAAAAAGTTACACAGCAAGACCCAAATTCATGTAAAGAATACAATTAAATCCTAAAATTTATTACTTAATTTAAGACTCAATTGCGCTTTTGATAAAGTTTTAGGACTCCATGTCATTATTTAGGACTCGTGGTGCAATTTTCCTGGAAAGTAACTGTTACTGCTTGGTTTCGATGAAGAATAACATGGATTTGCTGTGGTGCTGATGTAATTGGCTCATTCCTTTGGGAACATATTATTCTTTCACGTGCTCGAAGTAGTGATATATAGCCTGCGATGCTATGTATCATGTTATTGTCTATCTAGCGAGCTGATCTTTCCCTCTGCCATATACACACGTCTCATGGAATAATACATCTTTTCCTTTGACATTGCAGAGGATGGAGGTCATTGGGAGATCGACAGGCAGATGTAGTATGGTGTGGCTTTATGTTATAATTATTCTTTGTTTCTCTTCTAGTTTGTGGTCTGATCGCTTCAGTGAGTCTGATCGTACGTACATGATACATGTAGCTCTTGCTTGAAAAGCTTGCTCAGCCGCCATCTTTTGATTTTACTTCCGACTCCTTAATTTGGCCGAGATCAACGGTTGAATCTGAGTGACTTTGTGTTGATGAACAAGTGAGGGTTTTGATGTTATCGGATTTTCTTGTGCATGATGATTCATCTAGCAAACATAAAGTGAGACATGTAAACATAAAGTGAGACATGTTATATGTACGTAACTTAGATTGTTTCCCATTTTAATTTGTACTAGCACGATTTGTGAAATTTATATCTTACGTGATTAATTAACTCTAATTATATGGGATGTAAGACTTTTCAAAGTAACCAACTTATATCTCCGTACAAACATTCAATATCAATAATCATAAGGGGATGGCCATAAGATGAAAAGCGCATAAGATTAGAGAGATCAAGACTTTATTCTAAATTTTTTATGGTCAATACAGTTTTCTAGATACATAAACTCATTCTAATCCAAGTGGGATCTTTCGTTCAGTCTTTTGCACCAAAAATGTTTTATGATATATAATAATTCACATCCTAAACATTTTAATATCTGGTTATAATTAAATTATTGACCACGCCCCAATCATATGGGTCCAATGTGGTCATTCTTGGGTCGTGTGGACAACACATGTTGTGCTAACTAAACCGGATGCCCACAATAACATCTGGTTATACCCACGTCCATATGCTTTTTAGAAAAGAAAATAATTAGGGTAATGAACAATGTCAAACTTGCTTCGCATTGATCATGTGTTTCTCATTGCGAGAGAACCGTTTTTTTTTTTTTTTTTGCGCGCGCGCGCGCAATTATCCTCTTTATTTGCGTCCTGCCTGATCGAAAATTATTGTGGGGTGAAGGGGGGGTTTTCTATCATTATCAAGGTGTTGCGCAGAATTAATACGGATACAAAATGTGCGCTTGTTCTCAAATTTTAAGGATTGGGCATTACCATGATATCTTCGAGCTTTCGAAGAAATTTCTTTCTTGACCAGCTATTATGTCGCGTGGGGATCACGTGACTCGATCTACTAGCTGGCGTGGACCGCCCAGTCCAGGAAAAGCATTTCGGTGTTCTTAGCTTGAATTGGGCCTGCCAATGAGATGGGCCGATTGTGGAAGCCCAGATCAGTGGGTGGCCCAAATTCGACCAAGCAGGAGAGAGAGAGAGAGAGAGAGAGAGAGAGAGAGAGAGAGAGATTGCCTGCGACGCCGGGAGACAACAAGCCGATCGCATTCACATCACTCTCTGGCGACATGTCCATTTTTATGACCACGCATGTGATGGCACACACAGCCACCTGCTTCCAATGTCGGTCACTGCCATGGCTTCTTCACCACCTCCACGGTCACCTCCATGCTGTTACCTGGCTCCTTGAGCTGGACCATCTAATTTGATCGGATGAAACGTTATATGTTATTTATATGTGGATCCTTTGAAAAATAGGTAACACAATTTGGTTCATTCTTATATCTTTTGCCATCTTAGAAATTTGTTAGGAGCCGCTCATTATCTAAGCCTCTCGACCTCGCAATCACTTTTCACCCTCATCAGATAAGGTCTTTATCCTAAATGAAGTCTTCCTCAAATTAAACACCATCATTGTTTCACCGAAGGGTGAGGCTCTGGTGCCACCAAAGGAGTAAGGATCCTAGTTTAGTTCCATGAGTTTTCCCATTAAGCCGCCGTTTGGCGAATGTTGTCGCTTTGGTTGGATTTGCTCGACTTCAACAAGCCTCTTTGTTTAATTATTCGAGATCACTAGAGAATCCCAAGAATAAAGAGAAGGGGAAAAAAGTATGCATATAAAATATGTTTAATATTACGAAAAACCTCAAATTTGTATATTTGTAATAAATTTATCACAAATTGATGTTTTTATAAAAAAAAAAAAAAAAAAAAAAACTCTAAAATGGTACACCTATAATAAATTTATCCCAATTGATCATTAAAAAAATTCTAAAATAATACACTTGTAATAAATTTAGTCTAACAATTTTTTTTTACTGACAAGAATCTTAAACTGATATGTTCATGATAAATATATCATCCATCAAATTGGATTAATACCACTAAAAATCACAAAACCGATATAATTGTGACAAACGGAGAATAAAATTTTAAATTGGTATATCAATCAAATGATATAACTGTGACAAACGGAGAATAAACTTTCAAACTGGTATACCAATTAATTATCATATGTTAACGAACTCAATAATTTGATAATAAAATTAAACGGAAACTAATAAATGATATATTTATAACAAGCGTATTGGCTTGGAGAAAATTTATTACACATATATCAATTTGGAGTTTTTCGTGATATTAATCCTATAAAAGAATAGATATCTCAATCGACTCAATAGTTTTAGGCTTGATCGGGAAAAAAAAACGGTGCTTATCCGTGGACTATAATACCATCATCTCGTGTGACGTGTATATCCACGTTCATTAAAATTGCACCTTGATGATCAAACTTGGATGGACAAAGCGAAGCAGTGAAACGATGGTACGGAAACACCCTATATATCCTTTCCTTAGGTTTTTATGTCATCAAGAGTGGTCCACGTTGCAAAAGAAGAAAAGAAAAGAAAGTTATTAACTTATGATCCGTTTGATAATGCTTCTACTCCAGCTAACAATTTCATTTAAAAAATAATTTTTTTCTATTTCTATTTCCTAAAATAATTTATAAGTAAAAGAATGCATTTAGTAACTATATAAAATTTCTATTCTCGATATAGAAGAAGAGAAATGCATTTGGTATGAATCATTCATATATATATATATATATATATATATATATATATATATATAATTTTTTAAGAATTTTTTTTTTTTTTTCTTTTCTTCGCCGGTTGATTCGCTAGAAGTCGCCCCCGTGGGGGGAAGGGGGGAGTGGTGGGCGGCGGTAGGTGGCAGCTACGGTGGAGGGCGATGGTTGGCTGCGATTGGCGAGTAAGAAGAAAAAAAATATAGAGTTATTTCTAGAAATTATTTTAAAAAACAATGAGTTACTTTTTTATATTTCTTGTTTCCGTTTCAAATTTATTCTTCGACCATATTTCTATTCTGGAGATAAAAAATTAAATGAAGTTACCAAATGGATTTTTTTTTTTTTTTTTTACTCTAGGGAACAAAAGAATAAAAAAAAAAGGAATAAAAACGTTAAGAAACGGACCCTTAATGAATAATGAAAATCTAGATAAAAACAAATCACATTAAAGACTTATGAAGAGATCACACGATTGTTTCATCCACTAGACTAGGGGTGAGCATCGGTCTAGGGTCAACCCTAGACCCATGCTAGACCGGCCCAACCCTGCCAGTCCTGGTCCGATTCCCAAAGAGATTGAGTTGGTCCTTAGTCCTAGAATTCGTGGACCAACACTGTACGGGTTGGTCCTCGGTTCTAAGAGTTTCGGGTCGATCCAACCCGGACCAACCATGACTATATATTATATATATATATATATATATATATATATATATATATATCTAATATATTACTTATAATTTTTTTTATATAAAGAAAGACTTAAAATAAATAGTGTCAACAATATTAAACAGCTATTTAGTGAATAATTCAAGTAATTTTACATTATTCTTTAATAACTTAGATTTTTAATGTCTTTTACGACATCAATAGTCATAATTTACGAAAGAGAAAAATATTTTTGTGAGAAGTCCTCACAGTGTCCAAAAAGACATAAATAGCTCCTTATGGTATCATTCTCTAGTATTCGTTCTCTTCTGTTTTATTTGTCCTCTGAGTCTTCAATTTGCCAAAATCAAAAAGAAGCAACCAGTGAGGGACATGAAGCCCTCATTGGCCTTTCCTAGCAGCCGCTAGCCAATGCCTAAAAAGGAAAAAAGTAGAAAAGAAAAAAAAAAAGAAAAAAATTGGATGAAAACGCCCTTGACTAGTTGAAAATGTTAGTCGATTGGCAACTGGCAAGGTCAAGCTCTTATTGAACAATCATGACTACTTCAAGGCCTTATTTCAAACAATAAGGCCATTTTATGCATTTGTTTGAAATAATGTCCACTTTAGGCTTTTATTCGAGAAAATGATGGCATTTTAGGCCAATTTTTGAATTTTTCTCCATGTTATATGTCCATAACTAAGATTGTTTCTCAATCCAATTTGTATTAGAATGACTAGTGGAACTGATATCGCATGTGGTTGATTAACTCTAATTATGTGGGATGTAAGGTTTTTCAAAGTAACTATCTTACATCTCCGTTTGAATATTCAATATTCATAATCATAAGTATAAGAAGGTGGCATAAGATGAAAAGCACATACAATTAAAGAGATCAAGACTTCTAGATTTATTTTTGGTCCATACTATTTTATAGATACATAGACCCATTTAAATCCAAGTGGGATGTTTCATTCAGTCTTTTGTACCAAAAACCTTTTATAATTAATAATAATTCACATCCTAAACTTTTTGATATCTTGTCATAATAAAATTATTGACCGAATCATATGAGACCAATGCTGGTCATTTTGGGTCGGGTGTACTCCACATGCTGTGCTAACTGAACCAGGTGCAAACAATAACTTCCACTTATATGCACAACTGTATGATTTTTAGAAAAGAAAATAATTAGGGTAAAAATTAATGTCACACTTGCTTCGATTTGATCGCCGGTTTCTCGTCGCAAGAGAATCGTATTTCTCCGTACAATTCTTCTTCTTATTCGCATCGCACCTGATCAAAATTTATCAGGGGGATTTCTATCATTATCAAGGCGTTGCGCAGGACTAATACGGATACAAAATGTGCGCGTATACTCGAATTTTAAGGATTAGGCATTACCAAAGATGACTCGAGCTTTCGAAGAAATTTCTTTCTTGACTAGCTATTATGTCGCGTGGGTTGCAAGCAAATCACCTCTCTCTCTCTCTCTCTCTCTCTCTCTCTCTCCGCGGAGACCAAGCAAAGCTGGTCCTTCTATCTCTTCCCGAGCGTGTAGAATCTCTCTCTCTCTCGCTCGCTTGCATAGAATCTCTTCACTCGGCAATCTTAATCGCCAGACCATAAAGAAACCCTAGCTCTCTCTTTGTTCTGCTACTGCATTCGGACCAGCTTAGAGGTTTATCGTTCGGGCTCCTTCACCGGGTTCGACGTTCGTATGCTCCTGTGCTTGGAACATGTTTCGGAAACCATACGACCAGCAGTGGCTGTGGCATTGGTTTAGGAGGGCGGCGAGAGTTTCCTCTAAGAAACAAGCAAATAGTAGCGAGATTGAAGATTCATTGACTTCCGGCGAGTTTCGAGTTTGCTGTCTCTGAAGGACTTGGAAGAAGAAGAGGAAGAAGTATGGACATTATCAGCCAGTTTACAGTTTCCTCTTCTGGCTCCTGAGACCAGATTGGACACGCCTGCATCAAGTCTGGATAGCCGGTACCGTACTTCATTTATTTTTCACGAAATTATATGATCAACTTGTATACGTGTTTGGGACATTCAGATGTAAAGATGTGGTGAGGACATGTCTACTTTGATAATCACGCATGTGATGGCACACACAACAACACTCTTCCAATTTTGGCCAGTGCTTCTCCACCACCTCTGCCGCGGCTTCCACGCTGTCGTCCGGCTCCTACGGCCATGGCCACGTCAAGGCATGTCCGCCACCAGCACCTCCATTCTTCACAGACTTTGTATTCCTAGTATACACGCTCTTGAAAACTATACGCAAACTCATTAATTGCGGGTCCTTTTTTTTTTTTTCTTAAAATAATGGAAGGGCATGGAGTGGAGATCCGATTATTTGGAGACCTATGGATTACCCAATAAATCTTATTGAGTTGATTAAGTCGAGACATTTGAACTATACAAATGGTCCTGATCTAATACAATTTGCATACAATTGGTTGGATTCGAATGGGTAACCTTCATTTCAAGAGCTAGAGATTCACTCATGCCCTGATCAACTGCTACAATCTAGAGGGCATCATGAGCATATTATTAAAGACTTTGGAGTTTATTTTCCGGTGATTTATATTGTGTAATGTTTACCAAGAAGTTAGACCCATCTTTTAGCCTAATACCACATGCATTTGTGCTTGTTATGAGATGTAATCTGAGTATGATCCGATGTAGATGTGCTTTTGTAATCCAAAATGATTTTTTTAGAACCGCCTATTTATTCTCCAAATCGTTATGTAAGATTTCACATGGTCATACTTGAACGATATGCTAGAAGACGTGACAATGGTCTGCCGATTTTTTATTTTTTTTCAGGTCATCGGCGAATAATTAAGTAACGTCTACCAGATGCGGCTTCCAATTCCAGCCCAACTTTTTTTTCCTTTCCTCATGAAATAGGACCAAATTTAACTTGTGTATCAATTCAATCGTTAATCAAGTTTGGCTCTTGCTAATTTTCTGCCCAGTGATACCATTAAAGATTTGACGTGTCATTCCACTTGTACCTGACGACTCATGAATATCGTCGTCGGAGCCACCGTTGAAATATGGATATTTTCAAATTGAACGAGAAGAGGAACGTGAGCATTCAAGTTTGTATTTTGGTGACAAATGGTGAAATGAACTAAAGAAATGACTTACCTGGGGCAAACATAGTACAAATAAGCAATTCGCTGGATCCGAGCATGTTCAAAAGAGAAAAATGGAACCTTGAACTCACAACTGGCTATGTCCAAAAATAGGGGAAGCTTTTGGATTATATGCAGTCCTTCCATGTCAACTCAACCATGAACCACCAAGTATATGTGGAGTGACGCGTCACGCGGCATCATTGGACAAAAACCCAATGGGGGCAGGATTTGGATGACAATTGAAAGTTTAAGTTTTTCCTTTTATGAGACAATAAAAAAAAAAAAAAAAAAAAGATTGGATCAGAAATTAGATTCAACTTAAAGTTAGTGCTTTTTAAGGGAATTAAGCTTAATAATATCCATTTGAGGTGAAAACTGTGATTATTATTATTATTATTATTATTATTATTATTATTATTATTATTATTATTATTATTATTATTGCAAAAACAAAAAAGAAGAAAAACATAAGGTTAAATATCTCAATTAAAGCATGAGTTCTTGGATGGGGACAAAGAAATCATTAGATGTCCTTAGATCATAACACCATTACTCCATTAAAAAATGTGGGGTGATGAACGACTTGGATATAGACTAAAGCAGAATGAGAAACGGGGAAACACGGATTTCCTCGTTGGGTTTAAGGAGCATTAAGGATGGTCTTGCTTCACCTTTTAAAATATTGGAAGTTTAGTAGGGATGGACCTCGTTAATACGTGTGATGAATCTCTATCATTCTTTTGTTGTCTAGAGTTTTTTTCTTTTTTTAATATATGTTGATACCTAAATTTTCGTGATCCGATCATTTATTTAATACATAAAAGTTAGGGACTAAACTTTGGCCCCTAAAAAAAAAAATTATTAGTCAATTGCATATAGATATTCGAAGGGTTATCATCAATTCATTGCATCCACATTAGAATTGGCCTGATATGAGAATGGCCCTCATGAGATTCGGTTACAGAAATCCGCAATTGTGGTCAAAGAGCCCACTCACGCATTTGCTTGAGTAAAGTCCAAAAGTTGATTGATATATATGTTGAAGAAGAGAAAGGAAATGAAAATCCTGGAGATATTTGATTGATTCGATGGACATGAAATGAGGGGGATTGCTAGTGAGGGGATCGGCAAACATAAATGGAAAGAAACCAGAAAGGTTTTGCTGAAATTTATTCTTTCTATGGTTAAAAAAAGGGCTACAGCATGATGTGAATATAAGTAAAAGGATCAGCAAATTGTTTTTCGTATCTTCACACCAAGGGGAACAATATATTCAATACAAAAAGAGGAAAGTGGAATTTCTTCTTCACTGGCATGGTCACAGAAAAATCACAAGAATAGGAAAGAACTAAAACATAATATGTAGATTTATTCTCTTTCCCTAAAATCCCAGGTTATCCTTACCTATAAAAGGACCACCTATGGACAAGCAACGGAGGGCCGCGGATATTGATACACACGGCCACATGTTGGTGAAGAGCCACAATTCTGAAAGAGCACATACACGTGAGAAAAGAAAGAGAGAGAGACCAGGCCCTGGCTGAGATATCCTGTTCCGGCTTGTCTTTGCCTCGACACCAACCTGCACTAGCGAAGATTACGACAATTTTCCGTGGTATTTTTCGGCTGAACCCACAGAGGGTTAGGATTTCCCGCAACGCCACCATCGCCCGCAGGCTACCGGCAAAACCACGAAGTTGAAGTCCCTATCTCGACAACGATCCAGTGAGCGCTCGAGCTATTGCATTATGGTTCTCCGACAAGTTATTCCCAACCGCGTCGCCCAAACCGATGATCTGCCATCGTCGTCATCAATTGCTCCACTTGTGGCCGTCCAAGTTCTCTCTGATGCCGAGTCCTCCTTGTGTTGCATGGGTTTTTGCTGAATTTTCAATGAAGAACACTGATCCAGTGCCTCGGTTTGCGAGTTTTGCTGCGTTGTCTATCAAGTTTCTGTTTTGCTAGTTCTCCCCACCACACACGGCCACCATTGGAGGAGAGCCATCATACAGAGGAGACGAGAGTGGTCCACCGGTCAATAAGTCAACGGAAGGAGAGAGGAGGTCGTCCTCTTCGAGCATCCCTTCACGTCACCGCAGCTCCTTCACCGATGACGTTACTGCAGCTCCACCGCTGCTGTCCTCCGCCCACGGCCACCCGTCCCCATGGGCTAATCGAGCACCACCACCTACCGCGGGTCACTATTTGGTTCAAATTTGATAATATCATTTCGAAAATAGGTAATTATATTATCTAAATTTGATTTAGATATTTTATTGCCTAAAACATGCTTTTCAGTATCTTACGTGCATATTGGAATGATAAGCGCATTCTCAATTAGGATTTATTGCATAATCCGCAACCGTACATCACTTTAATCTGCAACCATACGTCACTTTAGATGGAATAATTAATCACACGGGAGTAAAATTGATCAATGTTTAAGATCAATTTATCGATTTTATTAGCGAAATAATCAAGTTGAGTAGATATCGTTTCCAAATTCGAACAATGGATAATATTTTTGATGACCATGAATGAATTGGTGCTTATCTTTTAATTGCTTTATTTATCCCAAAAATACAAAAAAAAAAAAAAAAATTGTATTTGCATTTTATGTAGATTATAATTGAGTTTCTTAGATAAATTGCATGATAGAATAGTTGGATTTTTTTTCTAATTATATTAAAAGATGGTATCTTGGTTAGATAATATCTTTCAGATTAAATTGCATGACGAGATAATTTCCTAAGTTAAGATAGAATTCGGATTATTTTATTCCTAACTTAAAATAGATAATATCTCACTTAAGTTTGATTTTTAATTTTTTTTACAAATTTTTATAGAAAATACAAAAAATCATGCGCATGTCATATAGAATTAGGATCATAAAATGTATGACATTTAGTGATTGTTGCTAAGTTCATTTAATTAGAAATTGCCCATCATTAGAATTAAGTCATTTGATTAATTTATAGTGCACATTTAATTATTGCATTTTTTTAATTTCGAATTTCATGAAGAAAAACAAAAAAAAAAAAATTTGTGTTAGAATAAATTAATTAACTTTTTAGAATAGATTGCATGCTCATTAAGAAAACACAAAAAAAATTGCTTTACTCGTGTCATATAATTTAGGCTATATTGCTATATCATATCACTTCATATTAGATTAGTAACATTGCATTGCATATAAATTAGATTTAATTAAACAAAAGAAAAATTTCTAAAAAATTGAGTTACTACATGTTAATTTAAAAAATTGGTTAATTTAAAAAATTGGTGCACCCGAAAATTAGGTTGCGATAATATATATAAAAAAAATTCATTCCACTTTATTAAATTCCCCGGGATCAGGACATTGGGTCCTTGTCCTCATTCGACGTCTCAAAGAGGACGTCTCATTGACGTCTCATTTTGACCTGCCAGCAGGAACGCTGTTTTTGCCTTTTCCTCTTTGGAGATGAAAATATGGTTATACCCCAAGTGACCGTCCATGAATGACAGAATTTTTTGTAAAAAAAAAAATACGATCGATAAGGATCTAATACGAACCTTGACGCCCGACGGGCGATAAAGGTAAGGTAAGGGACGGAACCAATGCTGTGTGGAAAGATGCAACGAGGAAACCTCTTCCCGGTCGAAAGCCGTGCAAAGACCTAAGAGGATACTGCTGCTTCCTCGTAACGGTAGAAAGAGGAATTTGACGAATGAGGCGTCCGAAGTCCTCATTCGCGAATGGGGACGTCTCATTATGGGGACGCCGTCTCTCATTCGCGAATGGGGACGTCTCATTTTGACGTCGTCTCTCGTTCAATGAGACGTCCTCTTTTGAGACGTCCGCACTCGACGAGGACCCTTTTCTTGCGCGGTTCTCCTCCTTCAAATTCCGTGCCCTTACACAACTTCAACCAGAAATGCTCACAGAAAAACCAACACGCAACACGAGCATTCCAAATGAGCTCCCCCCACGCCGTCTCGCCCCGTGCTATCCGTGATCCGGCGTCACCACCACCAGGGCCACCACGGTCCAATCCGGCCTCACCATCACCCGGGCCGCCACGGTCTGATCCAGAGTCACCGTCGCCAGGGCCACCACAGTCCGATCCAGCGTCACTCTCGCCAAGGCTGCTACAGTCCGACCGGTGCAAGCTCATCATCTGCCACTGTATCGAGTATGCCATAGCCACTTTTCTCAGCCTCCTCTTGGTCATCTTCCTGGCCATACCCGCCCTAATGCCCCCGGAGTTCTGGCTCGACCCGGGCTCTTCCCTTTCGTCCCTCAACATCTCCACCACCGAGGTCACCGCCCGATGGAACATCGCTCTCTCCATCAAGAATCCCAGTAAGCTCATAGCCGTCAAGTACCCTCACATGAAGCTCCTCTTGAGTTTCAACAGCCAACTTACTCTCTCTCATCCCTCCCTCATTCCCGCCTTCACTCAGGGCCCTGACAACGTGACCACGGTCCGAGCCGAGGCCCTCTCAATGATTGCGATGGTCAACGACTACGGGGTGAAGGGCCTGGTGAGCTCGTTGAAGGGAGGGGAGGTGACCATCAACGTGGTGGCGAAATCCCAGCGGAGGCTGCACTTGGGTCCGTGGTGGGTGCCCGTGTTCGATGCGTACGTCTCATGCATGGGCGTGACCTTCACTGCTCCGACCGACAGCAAGGGTGATAGCGTTTGGATGATCCTCACAGGCACCTCAAGCTGCACGGCCAGCATCATCACTTTGCTCTGGTAAGATACATTTTTTTCAAGTTCCTGCTTAGGTTTTGCATTATTATCGTCGTCGCAGTTGTTTGTTCACCAATGAAGCTGATGAACAAAATGAAACAAAAGAGAAGCTGCTGATCCTTAATATCATCACCTTCTTGGCACTGTCACCACCCAGCTGCGCTGGTAATGACTAGTCGAGATGGCGGTACTTCCCTTCGTACCAGTCTAGAACGATATGGCCCCAGCCAGGCTTGCGGCCTGGCATGGCTGGAGGAACAAATAATGAGCAGCAACTTGAAAAATGTTGCTGTCAGTTTCCACAGTCAACTATCGATCTAGGGCCTTGTTGTGTCAATGTTTTCTTTTCTTTGCCCTTCCCACATCTGAAAGAAGCACAAATGAGTTGGTTCATTCATCTCGAAATAAGAAAAGGACATATGCAACTCATTTAAAGTTTGATCTTTCCCTCTGCGAAATACAAGTCTTACGAGCTGAATTTTCCTTTGACATTGCAGAGGATCAAGGCGTAGCACAGGAGTTCGACAAGCAGATGCGATGTTTGTCTTTCGATCGGAAATGAGTAGATAAGCTTATACAATACGGCGTGCCCTAGCAATATATCTTTGTGTCTTCCTCTTGTAGTTTTGCTCTTTTGTATCCTTCTGTTGGAATATGTATATGTATATGTATATGTATATGTATATGTATATGTATGTATGTATGTATGTACCTGAATATGTAAACATAACTAGTTATGCAGCTACCATTTTTAGCTTAATTTTTTTGTTTCGTAAAATAGCATTAACTTTAATTTGAGTATCAATTCTTTTCGGTAATCAAATCTGACTCTTGTCAATTTTCCACCCAATGATACCCTTAAAAGAAATGGAATGTCATTCCACTCGTATTCGAGGGCTTTCAGATGTTGTCATTAGAGCCGCTATTGGGGAAAAGTGCCAAAAAAGTCCTAAACCTTTTGCCTTTGTGCCGATTTAGTCCTAAACCCCTTTTTGGTGCCGATTCAATCCTAAACCTTTTTATGTTGTGCAAATTCAATCCTTTCCGACCAATTTTGGCCGGATTTTGCTGACTGGACGCCGGTCGGCTAACGTGGCCTTATCGACGCTGACGTGGACAATTTTTAATAATATTTTAATATTTTAATGTTTTTGTTTTTGTTTTTGTTTTTATTTTTGTCTTTTTCCTCCAGCCGGTCGTCGGTCCGACAACCAGCCAAAGGTGACGCCCGGCGAGGGCGAGGCTCGACCTCGCCAGATCCGGCGAGGGATGGCCATGGGCGAGCCTCGCCCTCGCCGGATCTCGGCAAGGCAAGCCTCACCCATGGCCGATGGGGCTCGACCTCACTAGATCCGGTGAGGGACGGCCATGGGCGAGGCTCGCCCATGGTCGACGAGGCTCACCCTCGCCCGATGCCTCGCCCATGGTCGGATCTCGGCGAGGTTGAGCCTCGCCGGCCATGGGTGAGGCTCACCTCACCAGATCCGGTGAGGTGGCCGGCGAGGTCAGCCTCGCTCTCGCCAGCCGTCGCCTCTGGCCGGTCGCCAGATCGGCGACTAACTAGAGGAAAAAGACAAAAATAAAAATAAAAATATTAAAATATTATTAAAAGTTGTCCACGTCAGCGCCGATAAAGCCACGTTAACCGGGCCGGCGTCCGTCCAAGAAAATCCGACCAAAATTGGTGGAGAGACCGAATTGGCACAACATAAAAAGGTTTAGAACTGAATCGGTACCAAAAAAAGGTTTAGGACTAAATCGGCACAAAGGCAAAAGGTTTAGGACTAAATCGGCACAAAGGCAAAAGGTTTATGACTTTTTTGGCACTTTTCCTGCCGCTGTTGGAACATAGATAGCTTTGTACCAAGCAAGGGAAGGAACGTGAGCGTTCAAGTTTGTATTTTGGCGACAAAAAGTGAAATGGACTAAATAAATGACTTATCTAGGGCAAACATGGCATACATGAGCAACTTGTTGAATCTGAGTGTGTCCGGAACCTGAGAAAATTATAACCTTGAACTGGCGATCGGCTTTGTTCAAAAACAGGGAAAGCTGGTCCTGTCCACCAAGTACACTATGGAATGGCACGTTGCATCTTTAGCAGCATCATTGAATAGAATTCCAATTAGGTCCATATTTGAATACCAATTGAAAGTTTGTGCAAGACAAAAGAATAAGTTTGAGCTAGCATTTAGATTCGAGTTAAAATCGGTGCTTTGTAAGATAAGTAGGCTCAACAATATCCATCCGAGGTGAAAAGTATGATTATTTTTTCGCAAAACAGAAGATAAGTAAAACCATCACAAAATCTCAGTTAATGCACGAGTTCTTGGGTTGGGAAAAAAAATAATTAGATGTCATTAGATTATAATACCATATTACTTACTCCAATTAAAAAAATGTTGGGTGATGATCAACTTGGATAGACTAAAGCAGGTAGAGAAAATGATGATGCGGGGAAACACAGTTTTCTTCGAAGGGTTTAAGAAGCATCAAGGATGGTCTTGCTTCATTTTTTAAAATATCGAAAGTTTGGTAGGGATGGACCTCGTCAATACATTTGAAGAATCTCTATCATTCTTTTTCTATTGTCTAGAGTCTTTTTATTTTTTAAATATATAAAACAAATTCATCCCACCTTTTTAAACTCCCCGGGATCACGACACTGGGTCCCTTGTCCTCATTCGACGTCTCAATGAGGACGTCTCATTGACGAATCGCGGGCCCATCGACGAGATATGGGCCGATTCCTCGTAGGCCCAAACTAATGGGCGGCCCAGACTTCGCGCACGGGGCGAAAGAAAAGATCGCCTGCGACGCCGGCACACAGTAACCCAACCTCATTACACACTCTCTCTATGCATAAACCAAGCGAAGCTGGTCTCTCACCTTCTCTCTCTCTCTCTCTTCGCGCGTGTAGAATCTCTCTCTCTCTCTCTTGCACAGATTCTCTCTCTACTCGGCAAGCTTCCAATCGCCTGGCCTTGGAGAAACCCTAGCTCTCTCTTTGTTCTGCTGCCGCGTTCGGAGCGGCTTCGACGTTTGCCGTTCGCGCTCCTTCGCCAGGTTCGACGCTGTTCCGTAGCTTCAATTTCGGATTTTGGCGTGAAATTTGTGGGTTGATTGCCGTATCCAGCTTTCCCTTGTGCGTCTGGTTCGTTTTCGTGGGGCCTTGAGGGTTCGATTTTATGGATCGGTGATATTCGACCACGTTCAGGCCGAAACCCTAGCTTTGATTTCCTTTTTGTTTTCTGGGTTTTGATTGGCGCGCGTGATTATTGGAATTTCGCTTTTCAAGTTTGAACTTTTATTTTGCTCGGATGATATTGCTACTTGCTCTCGTAAGGTTTAAAAGTTTGTGAGAATTGAGGTGAATTAAGCGCGTGTCTTGTGAATTGTTTTCATTGTCGAATTTCAAGGATGAAATTTGGCTTTTTCCAGCTAGCGAGTGGGGGCGGTTTGGTCGAATTCGTTGTTTTACTTCAGAAATGTTGTGAATTTTTTGTTTTTGCTTCATTTGATTGCTGTTTGTAATATGTGGGCAGTGACCTGCGATGTCAACTCCTGCGAGGAAGAGGCTGATGAGGGATTTTAAGAGGTTGCAACAGGACCCACCGGCAGGCATTAGTGGGGCGCCCCAAGATAATAACATTATGCTTTGGAATGCCGTGATATTCGGGTATGTTGATTAGTGGTCTTAGATTCTTATAATATCTTCGCTTCCTTTCATTTGGTTAGCGTTTCATCAGTATGGCTGGGTAAGCTGTTTGTTGTTTCTTCTGTGGTTGCATTGCAGTCCTGACGATACTCCATGGGATGGAGGTAAGCCTTCCATTGATTGTTCATCGCTTATGTGGACCTTCGTTCTGGTTGAGAATGTGGTGCTGTTATTTCTGTTGGAGATTATATATTGGTGGAGATTTTGGTTGTGGTTTACTTGCTCTAGTAACAATACATCTTACTATTACATAGAGGAGGGCTTTAAAGACATGGCATGTTGTCAGTTGTCAATCAATAAGGTGGCTTGGCGAAATAGTGTTCTCTTATTTCCTTACGTTTCCTCATTCTTTGGATAAGAATCTTTATTCTTTTACTCGAAAGCTAAAATTATTTTCATTATTTCGTGGGATAGGGTTCATGTAGGTTGTACAATTCTCGATATCAGGTGCATTTATTTGCACTTTAGCATAAGCATTGCTTGATTAACATTACATCTTACTATTACATAAAGGAGGGCTTTAAAGACATGACATGTTGACAGTTGTCAATCTATAAGGTGGTTTGGCGAAATAATGTTCGCTTATTTCCTTTCCTTTCCCTTATTCTTTGGATAAGAATTTTCATTCTTTTACATGAAAGCTATAAAAATTTCCTTATTTTGTGGGATAAGGTTCGTGTAGGTTGTACAGTTCTCGACAATTATCGGGCGCATTTATTTACACTTCAGCAAAAGCAAAACATAATATTTTTTAAAATTTCGTGAAAACTTAAAATATTACACAAATTTAAATAAAAAATTACAAAAAACTATACTCAAATGTACATAATGTGGTGAAAGTTTCAAGCATATGGGTTAAAGAAAGTCAAAATTGCGTTTGCCACAAGATTTATTTTAACAAAAAAGTAAAAAGTAATTTTGAGGAAATTCATTTGTCTGCTTGACCATTTCCAGTTAATGAGCTCTTGATGTCCTTTGCATCCTTTTAAGTATAGAGCCAATTGTGTTTCATGAAGTGTAGTTTTATCTGTTTTGATACCTTTTTTTGTCTAGTTGAGGATTAAATTCAGGAGTAGAATTTAGTTTTTTTGTTGTATTTACTAAAGAAGCCTCGTTTTTTTAATTTCTCATGCACTTTAAGGAGAAAGTTCTCATTGAGAGCTTCTCAATAAAAATGTCATAAAATGTTGGTTATATTGAAGGTCCAATACATGAAAGATCTAACGAGAAAGTTTTGATTGGGAGCTTCTCGATAAAAAATGTCATGAAATTTGGGTTATATTGAACAATGCATGAAAGATCATTAAAGAAAAAAAGTACTTCAAGGTCGTATACCAAAGGAAATATTACATTCGAACTAAATGTGAAAAGATAATGAGTTATTGCTAATGAGTTTGACTTATTTAGGGAAAAATATTTTTTTGCAAATTATGATGGCTTTTCTTAATACTATTGTTTGAGTATTAATTATGAAAAAAGTTAGGATTAGATAATCATGAAAATGCCAAAAAAAAAGTATTCCATACATGCCCTAGTTACTTCCCTATTACGGGCATTGAGTGCGTTATAACCATGGGGTGTCGCATTTATTCATGTGGGACCACATGATGAACCCTCTTTGAACTAAAAGGAGATGATCCACTGTCTCATTCTCTTTATGTTTTCTTTCTGGTTGCTTATGTGGGTTTTACTCCATACATCCGTGGTAATTTTCTGCACCTGTTGATTCTACATTTAAAAATTTGCAAGAGTTTTCCAGGTACGTTCAAGTTGACTCTTCAGTTTTCAGAGGATTATCCAAATAAACCTCCGACAGTGCGCTTTGTTTCTCGAATGTTTCACCCAAACAGTAAGTTGGAGGAAAATCAAGCTACAAGCTGCCTTGAGTGATCATCTATTCTCACGATGTAAAATGATTTCTGATGGCCTTGTTTCATTACTAAATTTTTTTATAGTTTATGCCGACGGAAGTATCTGTTTGGATATATTGCAAAACCAGTGGAGTCCTATATATGATGTTGCAGCAATACTCACATCTATCCAGGTACTATAAACTTTCCTGTTTTTAGTAGCATGCTTTCTACAAGAAAGCAACTGGAACATTTACTGGATGGATATATTGGTTTTGAATTTGAACTTGGCATCTAGTGTTTTCTATATGCATGAACCGTGCTATTACTCTATGGTAGACACAGCTTTTTTTAGTGGCTTCATTTATCGTCCTCATCTCATTCGCCATACAATGTGTAGATATTCAATGAGTTGTTCTTGGCTTTGATATGCATCTCTCTGTTTTTGGTCAACCAACATTGTCGACAGTTTGCATGTTTCAATGAGACCCCTAGCATATTTCGTACTCTTCATTTTTTAATGATGCATACTTCAAGAATTAAGTGGCGATGGGAAATCAATCCGAAAATTCTGGAAGTAGAGTAATGGAATTCATGTTGTATGTAGGAGGAAGAGATTTCTGGAAGATCACATGCAATTGATTAAATTTTAGAAGCTTCCACATCTAGTATTTGTTTGCCTGATGCTTTGGCCATCAAAATTTAGTGATATTGATGGTGCTTAATAGGTCATGATTTTGGCCATTAAAGTTTAGAGCAAGATTGGTTTCGACTGATCATTCAGGATGATCATTTGTGCAATCCAAAAAACAGTTATGGTACTTCATTTACAAGTCTTTTACGTCGTCTATCAGCTTTGTTATTAGAAATCTGAAAATACAGTTTTCTGAAATGCTATGACAGTAAAGGGGATAAGGTCAAACTGTATATAGTCCCGCAGTGAGCCAACTACCCAAGCTCTGCCTGTTTTCATTACCAGAGTGGTATTTCGGGATGAGTAAATATTTCTGTGGAGATATAGTCTGCTGCTTCTCTTCATCTTTTAATATGGACTCTTTTTTACTACCATTCGAAGTTCTGCGGCTTGGTAATTATCTTTTCTGGCAATTAAGCTATTTTGCTCTGACTTGTGTCGTATGCCAACATGTGGTCAGCTCATAAATACTCACTTAAGCCTTGTAATTTGCCCAATTTTTCAGTCTATACTTGATTTGGCTTACATTTATCAAGTCCTGGGAGATATTGGGACATAAGTACTAGTGAGTGGAGTGAGCAGAGGGCTCACTTCATCAGATGTTACTTTTAGAGACTTGAGAATTGGCCTCTTCGGTGGTAGAACTTATTTCCTTGAGTTGATTATTCTGGTGAATGATGAAACTTGCATCTGTTTCTTGGTGCATCTGTTTCTTGGTTTTATTAGCCAAAAGTAGGTGTAAGCTGGCCATGTGTTTGTTGAAATACTTTGCTAAAGTGTAGCCATTGTCAATTTTCTTCTTACGATCCTGGCTCATGGTTGGCTTAGAAATCACCAATATATTTCTGCTGTGACCTCCTACTGATGCTACAGCTTCATCTATAATTTGCTCAGTTATCCTCAAGCAATTCCGCTCTTTGGTAATGTCATTGTTCTTTGTTGCAGTCTTTACTGTGTGATCCCAATCCGAACTCTCCTGCAAACTCAGAAGCCGCTCGAATGTTCAGCGAGAACAAGCGTGAATACAACCGGAGAGTAAGGGAAATAGTGGAGCAGAGCTGGACTGCCGATTGAATTCAATCCCAGGGCAGCGGTAGAGAGTAGGTCAAGTTTGGGGGTTTTTATTCGCGGATTGTAATCCACAATCGAAACAAGGGGTGTGTAACTTGTATCCTGTAGTAAAAATGCCACACTTCAATGCTTTCTTATGTCAATTGTTTGAAAAATCATTTATTGTGGTGCTATTGTCTTTCCAAGCTTGGCCAGAATTTTAACTTTGTAAAAGTTAGAGTTGAACTATCAGCAGTGTATTGGTGAAAGTAATGTAATATATGGGTTTATTTGATTGCAGATGGCTCCGTTTGCTTTCAGTAAAATGTTTTTCGGGAAATCTTTCCCCAAAATTTGTAATGTTTGAGGCTTGAAAAATGAGCTGTCAAAGAAAACATTTTCTGGTGAACTAAAAATCCTCATTTAAAATTGTAGAAAATGATTTTCGTTTTTGAAAAAAGAAAATCAATTTTCCATCTTTCTCAAGCTAGGGCTTCTTCCTCTCTTTCCTCACTTAACTCGAGTCAATAGAACACTTAGCTAGACTCGCTGTTGCAGCGCGTCCACCTCTGTCGTAGCTCGTCTCCCTCGTCTCCCTTCACTGGCATGTCTTTGCCAATGTCGATGACTCCTTTTTGGGTTTTCCCCTCTTCAATGGCCACCGGTGTCGCCGCCTCGCCTGTGACGATCTCGATCTCAATTTGGCTACACTCGCTTCACGATCCTTCAAGCACTGCTCCAGCCTCCTCTTTGGTCATCATCCCTCTGTCATTGTTTTGGGCTTCAGCCTGGGGATTGTGTACGGGCGTTGAGTTTCCGACGGTGATGGCTCGAAGCCATTTGTGCCCACAGCTGAATCAGCTCGTCTTGTGTCCGATTAAATTCTAGAAATGATTTTCAGTTCCTTCCTGCTTTGTCCTCGCTGATATCCAAGCTCCGTTGCCATTGATTTGCCGTGGAGGAGGAATTGATTTTGCAAGGAAGATGTTTAATGAAATGACGACGGACTTTGTCTCGAGGAGTACTTGTTCAATGTAGAAATCATCGACGACTAGACGGTGGATAACTCAAGCTTTGGACGTGATTGAGTGAGAGCAAGTCTCTCGAAGATGGTAGTCCAAAGAAGCTCGCTGAATGCGCTCGACAATGCCATGATCGTGTCCACGGAATCTCTCAATCTCTTTCTCTGCAATCCTATCATGATTACGAATGATGCTTGCTTTTTCCTTTCCAAAAAACAGAAAATGTTTTCATTCTTCTTTTCAAATATTAGCCAAACACCGAAAAATATTAACTTTATTGAAAAATAATTTCTCGAAAAATAAATGAAGCCCCAGAAAAATAAAAGGCCTCGGTTCAAAGTAATATTGGCAATATTACTCAGGTTAAGGACGGTTCTCTAGTTCCAAGAATTAGCTATCATGGTTTGCGGAAGCTGCAGGTCTTGAGACTAAGGCGGTGGTTAAGTGAAACAATCTTTTGTAAATCAATTGCTAAAAATGATTAGTCAATAAAAAAACCATTTAGGATCAAGAAAATATGCATATTTAAAAATTACTAAAATGAATTTCCCAATTTGACAAAAAGAAAACAATTTCCTGAAAATTGTTTTCCCAAAAATCATTCGTCTTTATCATGAAATGAAATTGTTCTAGAAACAACACACCCTGAGTTCATATCAATTCGCATCTTAACTAATCTTGAAACATCATGAATATACATCTACAACCTAATATGCCATACGTAAAGAAATAAAGATGTTTGAAAAATTCATGCTCCACTACTTGGAACAAGTTTTAAAGACCATGCAACCGCCTTCAAGAACAAATGGCTATGGCATGATTTAGGCTGCTCACTTAATATGTCTGCAGGGCAATAAAAGTTCTCCAACTAAGAAACGCGCAATACCAGCGTGCTTGAAGATTGCAAACAGCGCTATATTTTTTATTACATTGAAAATAGAAAAATAAAAGAATTGCAAGCTGTTCCTCCTCTCATCTTGCCATTTCACTGAATCTAAAACCACATCTCAAACAAGGCCTCTCGGCCAGAAAACGTTAACCACACTGTGAGAGGAGCGGTCCGATTGTTTGAATACACTTAAATTTCACCTATAGGAATTGCAAATAAAACCAGCAAAAGGAAAGATGATTTTAGTTTTTCAAACCACACCGACACACTTGCTGTAGAAACTTCTATCTATACAAGCAAAGAGTTCCTCATTACGGGATGGATGCTGGACATGGGCTCAAGCAGCCTCAGACAGGCCCTCTTGAACCAGAGCAGAGTCCTAAAACAGAAGAATGCTTCTTGTCATTACGAAATGATACATCAAAAGAAAACAGAGGAACTTAGAGCATCCTGAATCCCAGAAATTCAGTATAGAAGTACAGATAATTTCATCAAATAAAAAGGGGGAAGCAATTTCACAGAAGCCTAGTTCATCATCAGACCCAAATGGTACTGTGATATTTTGGACCAATCTAGCTCTAGCAATACCTATTGAAAACTTAACAATTCTTAAGCATAAGACCAGATAGAAAAAAGACTGGCGATAAACATTAACAGGAGTTTACCATGTTTTCCTTGTTCTCAACAGTGTCCTCTGCAGGTAAATGCTTATTTTGACCTGTGAACAAGGGAAGATGACTTAAATTTCCTTCGTATATGCAATAACTTAAAGCTATAGTAAGTCTGAAGATTTCTCACCTTCTTCAGCAGCCAATTTTCTTTCTTGCTTCTTTGCCTTTTCTTTGTTGAGTTCTTGTTTAACTGACTTCTGAGGCTTCTTCTGCAAGTTTCGAGTTTCTCTGTCTTTGAAGGTCTTGGAGTTAGCCGAATTCCTACTGACGGGTTCTCTAATTTTAGTGGCAGCTTTGGGCTTGGAGTCCTTGGCTGATTCTGCTACTGGGGAAGTTTGAGCAGATTCGTTGTTCAAAGACTTAGGTTTGAGCTTCCTAGCCCCCGTCACTGAAACAGAGCTATGGACATCATCATTAGATGCTCTAGTTTCCTCTTCTGGCTCCAGAGAACAGGTTTGAGACACCTGCATCTGCTCTACACTCTCCACAATATTGTAAGTTTCAAATAACTCCTTCAGTGATTCTCCAAATTCAGCAAGATTGTGACGTTGTGCATAAGATTTGAGCTCTTCCCGCATTTTCTGAACGGGCTGCAAATTTGGAAATAAACAAACAAGGTCAATTTTGTCAGAATTATCTAAATATGCCTCTGATTGTCCATCCAGAAGAAGAAAACCTTGATCAGTGCAAGCTACTGTCTGAAGATGCAGTATTTTACTCATACATTAAAGTTTGTTTCTTCTGGCAGGATGCAATTGTCCCAATCAAAGAAGATGATAGACATAACTAATAATAATACATAGTCAAAATTATGTTTCCTTAAAAGAAAGTCCCTGACTGGAATCTGCAGCTTTATGGTATGCAGTCACCTGGTGCTTACCATAAAGCTGCAGATTGAAGAAATCACTAGCTTCTATTGCTGTCCACTGTGCAAATTATCTAGTCCCAGATTATCAGATTGGAAAAGAGGTTGCATGCAACAGTTTTGACAAAGCCTCATTGGACAAGTTGCATTCATATTTCAATAAAGCATCAAGCGCAGTGCAAGGGTCATATGGCCTAAAATGAACCTCAGTTACAGGATTCATTAAACAGACCTTGGCAGAAATTATTGGTCCTAATCAAAAGAATATCTGAAAGTCCTTATATGACCAAATGACACAAGATGGCATACCTCACATCCAGCCTCAGCAGCGAGTTTGAAAAAGCCAAGAGAAATAGAGTGCTTGTTATCAGATTCCGAGAGACTAATCTGTGATAGCCAATATGATGTGGAAGCAAGAAGATTGTACTTCTTCCGCACAGACGACCGGGAGACACTAGAGAGTGGTGTTTCGTTCTTTGCTTGACTATTCCCAGGTCTCCTCACTCTTGCCTCGGAGATCGGAGTCACGTTGCCACCCAATTTCGGAGCTGCATTCACACTGGACTTAGCAGGGATGGAAAGCCTTCTGGGTGGCTTCGCAGATTTCTCCTTCCCAGAGAGATCAAGATTGCCCATGCTTTTACTCAGTGAGGGTGAGCGTCTCGTCCTAAACAAAGTGCAATTGCAGCGACATCACTAAGCAGTTTACATACATGGAGCGCACTTTTTAGCGATACTTATCATGGTTGACGCCCATTAAAATGTCTTAATCAGCATTACATGAACCAGTCAAGATTTCTCACATACACGAGAGAGTCGATGATCAAAGTATCGAGTTTACAAACTGACTCGTTAAACGCTTAATCAACACGTGTAACTTAAGCGCCCAGAAAAATCACACGAACCCTGTCTGAAGAAAGGCAAGTCGTCAGGCACCATTAAATTGTACCATCTCATGCAATATACTCTCCCACCCTTTCAATCTGCTCCATCTAACATGTAACTTAAAACCCCCCTCCATCATCGCGACAAGCACAACAGCAATTCCAGAGCACACTGCGGCACACAGGCCCCCACACGGCACACACATCCAGCGCTCCATTCGCTAACGAGGTAACTCCGAGATCAAACGATCCCGCTCACGACCAACAAAGTCTCCGTACCCTCGCGCAAACCGACGCAAACTGTGCATCCTACAGACCGAAACAAGCAAAAACAAATGATAGCTCGCTCGATCTTCGCACGTGACGAACGCGATCGACTAGGTCCGATTCCGGCAAATCAATCACTCACTCACGCATGCTCACAGACGCCCTAAACTACAGGATGAAGAACAGAAAACCGTCAAAGCCGCGAACAGGCAAAGGAGAGGAGGTCGAGGCGAAACCAACCTCCGAGACGAAGAAGAGCTCGGCGCCGCCTCCTGCTTCTCCTCCTTCGGCTTCGCGGCCGATCGCAGCCCGTAACGGAGCAGCTTCGGCTTCCCTGAAGAACAACAACAACAACAAACTCGCTACCATCACCAACCGACGCAAGGAGAGAGAGGGGGGAGAAGCAAAGAAGGACCGCCGAGAAACGCCGCGATTCGACTTCGCCGCCGCCGCGAAAACACGAGAGAGAGAGAGAGAGAGAGAGAGAGATCACCGGAACCGGCGGACTGTTCCTTGGCGGCCTCTTCCATGTCCGATGTCTACCCCTCTCCTCGCCGGCGAGCCTCCGATCGGATCTTCTCCTTCACTCCGGCGGAACTGAGGAACGATCGCGTCTCTCTCTGTCCTGCTGCTTGGGAGGTTTCAACGAGCGGTTTCTTATACAACTCGCTCCAGAACTACCCAAACGGGAAAAAAGAAAAAGTGATTAAATTAATTTTTTAAAAATTAAGAGAGGAAAACGTTATTTTCTATTTTCGGGCGGGAAATTTTCGGCCTCCCTGTCGAAACCGCTTTGGACGCCCGTGACGTGAGCTCGCCTGCTTTTGCCCCCTTGCCCAATACGCTTCCGACACGTGTGAAATGAGACGGGGCGGGTTTTGACGCCGTGAGGACGGGATTAACGGATGAATCTTTGGACTGCTGGAGCTTGAATGGGGCCCAAGTGCCGTTTCGGTCGCGGGCCCAGGAAGAGGAAAAAGCTCCGCGGAAAATTCGAAATTCGAATTTCGAAACGCATGCCGTTGGGGACTTTTTTCTCTCCGTGGGTCGGTCAGACAGCCGTTGGATTGGAACTGGGGCTCGGACTTTTTGGTTAGCTTGTGGTTTTCGGGCCCCGTTTGGGGGCGTTGGCTTGATCTAGGCCCATTTTGGCCCGTGATGTCTCCACGTGTCGGCGGAGGGAGAACCTGGGGACAGGCAAGGGGCGCGATAGATCCATGCCTCATAGGACACTATCCTGAACGGGCCAAATGTTCCCCAAACCCTAGCGGAAACTTGGAGCCGGAGGGGTATACTAGTGCTGTGAAAATGGTCCATAGACCCATAATTTAGCTCAAAGTTATGGAAGTGGATAGTAAATGGGTTAGCTTAAAATTAAGATATGGGTTATGTAAATTAAAAAGCCTATAATAAATGGATTTTAAAATGAACCTATTTAAGTTGCGTTTGTTTCAATTTTTTCCAGAGGTTTTGGGAAAATACAAAGGAAACATAAAGAGATTTGGAAAAGTGTAAAAATTACTTGGTAAACTGTGCTTTAGAAATAACTTTGAGAGAAAGTTCATTTGGCGAAAACGCATTAGAAAACTTCTTTATAACCTGTAGCTTTAGGACTTCGTTGAAACTTAGGCAAATGATCTAATTTCTTTGTATGACCCCAAATTACTCGTGGATTTTAGATATCCCGCATCTACAAAATAGTATTTACTAGCACAAAGAATAATGTAAATTTAATATAAAAAATACCACATACATATATAAATGTATAAAAATCACTAATTAATGAACTTGTCGAAGGATAAGGAAATTGTAAGTTGCATCTCCCAAATGATAAACAATTACAGAAAGGGCGATTGCACGAAGTTGCAAATATCCCTTTTGGGAGAATAATCCATAATTGGTTAAACTAAAAAAAAAAAAAATAGAGTTAAATAGGAGATGTAACAAATTATCTTGATCATCGGTCAACATAACAATTATCAACTATCATATACATGTAAACTCCACCAAATAAAGAGAACATCAACTAGAACAAGTCTCGCAATAGAATATAAATATAAATAAGTGAGTGATGACTTAAAATAGAACACCAACTAGAAACGGTTTCACAATAGAACATAAATATATCTTGTCCACTAGTATAAATAAGTAGTGCAAATATGCTCTATATTACATCAAAGTATCATACGAAAGAGTTCAAATAAGTAGTTAACATCCTAATTTTGACTATCTTTTGAACTTATACTTGATCCATGCTTCATGAAAATTTGTCTATTGTCTTTTTTTTTCCTGCAAAATGATCGAGTCCAAAAAAGTATAGATCTTGGGCATTGTTTGTTAACCATTCTAATTCTCCATTTTCTTTTAATTTATTTCCTAAAACAAAAAAAGAACTTAAAACCATTTTGTAACATCAACTAATTTTTCTACTCCCAGGAACAAATCAGTGATCAGGGAATAGATTTGGAATAGAAATAAGGGGTTGAAGTTTTTTCCCTTGAACAATTTCTAAAATAATGTCATTTTCGTTTTTTTTCTTTTCTTTTCTTGTTCTTCCTCCTCTAACTGGTTGTTGGGCAAGGTCGCTGATGACTAGCCAAAGATGTGATCTAATGACCGATTAGAGGGGGAGGAAGAAGGGAGGAATAAAACAAAAGAAAAAAATTTTTAGAAAAATTTAAAAAATAGAAAAATCTTAGAAAATTATTAAAAAAATAAAAAACTCTATGTCGCAAAAAAAAAAAAAAAATTTGAGTGTCACACCAGATGTATTCTTTTTTTAATTCCAAAAAAAGAAATTTTGTGCAATTACAAAATGTGTTCTTCTGCTCAAAAACTCGTACAGGGTATTAAAATGAAAAAACTACTTTTGAACAATAATTGTTCCCGAGAACAAACATGTAACCAAACGTACCCTTGGTCTTGCTTAATTTCAAGTATGTGTTTCAACATCTCCATGATTTGCTCATAAAGATTAAACTCCCTAGCAAGAGATGTGACATTGCTCATACTTTTCAATAACTGAAAAAATTCTATCCATTCGTACTATTCGCTTAGCAGCTATAGTCAATTTCTTTTGTTTCCTTTTTTGAGCTTGCCTTACTGAACTTTGTGTCACTTTTTTATGGTTTTAATCATGTTTAATAATATTTTTACCTACATTACACTCTATATTATTATTAGTAGATCTTACACAATCCCCGATATCAAGTTGTCTCACCACAATATTCTTATCAACACATAAATCTTATGTAAAATTTCATGTGATACTTTCAATAGTAACTATATCTCTGAACTAACAAAACTTCAAGATCTTGATGTATGTCTTTCGTCATAAAAACTCTAACTTTAGGATTTTCCTACTATAATAAATATGTTCATGAGTTGTATCATAAAAGATGAACTTCAAAAAAAAATTAACTAAAGAAGGGAAGAAAAAAACTTGAATTTTCCTCTCTTACTATTTGTTACTTGTGTTAAAATATGTCTCGAGTTTGAGCCCAATGTGAAATTCTGAATATTCCAAATTGGATATGTTGTGGATGTTCAAAATTGAGCAAAGAAGATTCGAAGATCAACTTCCCAAAGTTTGAATATGCGTTGGAGAGTTTGGCCACTGAAATAGGAAAGCCTAACTTCCACTTGGATTTAAATTTTGTTTAAAATATATAGAGATATCTTTTGGTTAAAATAGGCAAGTTAAGAAACAGAATCCTATGAGAAGTTGGCAAAAGAATAAGGGTCTCACTTATATATATATATATATATATATATATATATTATATATATATATGGAAGACTTGTGGCTATGGATGGAAGAATGTTGATCGTGAAGAATTGGTCTTGAAGCACCATCTCGTTGTCAAGTGCTTGGGAGGGATTTTCTTTGTCCTTCTTGTTCGTGAATTACATCCAAGGAAGTTTAGTGTTGAAGCCAATTAAATCTTATAGTAAGATTTGCATGTAATTCCTTCGTGAGATTGAGAGATTATTTCATGAGGAATTTCGGGGCTAAACACCGTGTACGTTATTAGGTGTAATTGGGGCTTGGGAAACACAGAGAGAGTGTTTGAGTGACTCGAGTGTGTAATCTCCTTGTATCGCTTGATCTATAGTGAAATTCGATGCTGCTCTCCCCATGTACGTAGGTCTTTACGACTGAATCATGTAAATCCGGTGTCTGATTTATTTTCTTTTTCTGTCTATATTTTTGTTCGATCGCTCGCTTTATTGCAACAAGTGGTATCAGAGCCAAGCTTAGCTAAGTTGATGCGAATCGATGGCGACAGAAGAAATAAAAGTGATAATCAACATATTTGATGGGAAGAATTTTAGTTTCTGGAATATGCAAATTGAAGATTATTTTTACCAGATGAAACTACACTTGCCCTTATCTGGGGAAAAACCAGAGACGATGAAGCAAGCTGATTGGGATTTGCTGGATAGAGGAGCTATGGGTGTTATTCGATTGACGTTGGCTCGTAACATCACGTTTAACATCTTGAAGGAGAAGACCACTGCTAATTTGATGCAAGCCCTATCAGATATGTACGAGAAGCCCTCTGTGATCAATAAGATCTATTTGATGTGACGTCTATTTAATTTGAAGATGACTAAAGGTGCGTCAGTTGCAGATCATATCAATGAATTCATGTGATTGTTAGTCAATTGAGTTAAGTTGAGATTAATTTTGAAGATGAGATATGTGCTTTGATTCTGTTATCCTCATTGCTTGATAGTTGGAATACTACTGTTACTGTTGTTAGTAATTCCTCTAGGTCAACAAGTTTGATGTTTGATGGGGTTCGAAATTTGATTCTGAGCGAGGATATTCGTAGAAGAGAATCTGGTGAATCTATATCTACTGCTTTAGTAGGTGAAAATAGAGGAAAATCTGTAACACGTGTAGGTAAGAGTATTACTAATATGAACAGACGTAGTCAATCTAGGACTGCTAATGTCGCCTGTTGGAGCTGTGGCAAGAGAGGGCATCTTAGAAGGAATTGCCTTAAGTTGAAGAATGAGAAGGGTAAGGGAATTATAGTTGATTCTACAGATAATGTTGCAGCTATAGTAGATAATGCCGATTATGTCTTGTCTGTTACTAATGATTCATCGCTTGATGGATGGATTATGGATTCTGGTTGTTCTTTTCATATCACACCAAATAGAAACTGGTTTATCACTTATCAGTGTACGGGTAGTGGTAAAGTCCAGTTAGGAAACAATGCTGAGTGCGATGTTGTGGGTGTTGGTGATGTTAAAATCAGAATGCATGATGGCATTGTGAGGACATTGATTGGAGTAAGACACGTTCCAAAATTGAAAAAGAACTTAATTTCTTTGGGTGCCCTAGATTCAGCTGGTTGTAGGTATTCTTCAAAAGGTGGAATTCTGAAGGTTGTTTGAGGTGCCCTGGTGATAATGAAAGGAATCAAGCATGGAGGCCTGTATAAACTTCAAGGTGAGACAATGATAAATTTTGCCCCGGAGACGTCGGATGCATCTGTTCGAGAGTCTTTTGACTGCTCAAGGAAGACCTGGGTGTTTGTGGCAATGCACAAGTTTGATGCTTGTGTCAGGATCACGCAGTTGAGAGCTTTGACCGAGACGGAGACTGATAAGTTGATCAAGCATGTGCGGACTAACAATAGCATGGAGTTCTGCTCGGAGCTAGCAAATAAAATTCGGCATGAAAGAGGGCATAGTGAAACATTGCACTAGTGCCAGTAAATCACAACAATTTGTAGAATTGATGAGTAGAACATTACTAGAGACGGGTCAAAAAATTATCTCTAGTGCTGGTGTTGCTATAAAAAACCTAGCTGATGTGCTTAGTATGATAAGTTGCCTGGTGAATAGATTCCCATCAACTGCTATTAAATGGTGGACTCCTGAAGAAATGTTGTCAAGTAACGTTGCTAGTTATTCTATTTTTAGAATGTTTGGTTGCCCGTGTTATTTTCGAGTGAGTAATGGTAAGCTTGATTGGAGGGCAAGGTGCATATTCCATGGCTATGCACAAGGTGAGTGGGGCGATTGGTTGTGATGCCCATATATAAATTCACCTGTTAACAATAAAGAAGTTACATTTGATGAGTCTCCGATACTTCTAGCTAGGAGTGTTTGTGGTAGTGTTAATATGGATCTGGACTGTGTTCAGCTTGAGGTGGAGTTGCGATTAGAAACTCCTGAGGTAGCAAGTATGAGTACTAGCAAAGTAATCGACACAGATAGTGCTCATAGCGATGTGGAGCCTATAGAGCCCATGGTTATTGTAACTGTTGATATTGACAATGTATGTATTCAATCTCCTAATAAATATGGATGCAACAATGGTTTTGTTTTATCTGCGATTGAGGAAGTTGCGTCGGAAAATCCTTGCGGAGTAGTTAAAGGTGCATATGGAGTTGGTATTCTGATGAGGTCCTCGGTTATGGCGAAGTTTAAGCGAGACTTGGACTTGGATAATATCTGTGGTGATTGAGTTCATTGGGGGCTATGGGAAAATAGTGGCAGAGTTTGAATTTTATGCGAAGCGATTGCGACTTGGCTCAAATGTCGAGCCAAGGTGGAGATTGTTAAAATATATCTCGAGTTTGAGCCCAATGTGAAATTTTGAATATTCCGAATTGGATATGTTGTGGAAGTTCAAAATTGAGCAAAAAAGATCCGAAGATCAACTTCCCAAAATTCGAATATGCATTGGAGAGTTTGGCAACTGAAATAGTAAAGTCCAACTTTCACTTGGATTTGGATTTTGTTTAAAATAAATAGAGATATCTTTTGGTTAAAATAGGCAAGTTAAGAAACAGAATTCTATGAGAAGTTGGCAAAAAAATAAGGGTTCACTTATATATATATATAGACTTGTAGCCATGGATGGAAGAAGGTTGATCGTGAAGAATTGGTCTCGAAGCACCGTCTCGTTGTCAAGTGCTTGAGAGGGATTTCTTTGTCGTTCTTGTTCATGAATTACATCCAAGGAAGTTTAGTGTTGAAGCCAATTAAATCTTGTAGTAAGATTTGCGTGTAATTCCTTCGTGAGATTGAGAGATTTTTTCGTGAGGAATTTCGGGGCTAAACACCGTGTGCGTTATTGGGTGTAATTGGGGCTTGGGAAATATCGAGAGAGTATTTGAGTGACTAGAGTGTGTAATCTCCTCATATCGCTTAATCTATAATGAAATTCGCTACTGCTCTCCCCGTGGACGTAGGTCTTTACGACTGAACCACGTAAATCCGGTGTCTAATTTATTTTCCTTTTCTGTCTATATTATTATTCGATCACTCGCTTTATTGCAACAACTTGCATCAATGGTATTATTCTTTAGATCTTCTCATAATCTTGTTTCCTTTCGAACCAATTGCCTCCATTTGTTCTTTTCTTCCTTAACAATTTCCCACTTACTCTTCATTTGATTTTTATCATACCTTTTGCCTCTTAGCTCCTCAACCTTGTTAATTATGGTTGTCCGTTCATCCCTTTCATTGTTCATTGGACGATTGCTTTTTTCAATTTGTTCAACACGTAAACATGTCAATATTACAGATCATTAAATATGGCAAGGTAATGATCTGTATGAAATGATGTTGTGTATTGGATGTTGATCGTTAAAATGAGTGTTGATTTCGTAACTAATGCAAGGAAGATCCTATAATTATAATGATAGCATATGCACTTTTGCTATGTGATTAATGCAACTCGGCTCTTCTCAAGTTTTATATGTCCTTCTTAGCTTCTCCTCTCGCATTCACTTTAGGTCTTCCATAAGTTTTTCTCGTCACACTTTCTGTTGTCTTCAATCTTTTTCGACTGATTTTGTGCGTCACTAGCCTGGCTCAGCTTCTTCGGGGTGATTCCAATTGTTCTATGAGATGATCATTCGAGGGGGTAAATGATTTTTGGATAGGGGTGATCGGTTCTCGATCTGAATCTGTTCCACCCAAGAACCGAGAATCGAACTCGGAGGACCGGCTCCCAATTTTTGGGACCATGGATCGGACCGGCTGGTCTTGGAATCTGGAATCGAATTGTATCGACTGATTCAGTCTAGATCCAATGGACCATCACTTGTTTTCATTTCATTGAACAAAAAAAAAAAAAAATTGTATGCATCCCTACTAGTGACCAGCAAAGTGACGCTCTATGAAAATGTTACCTTATTGTCAAGTCAAGTTTGCTTATCCACCACATGACTAGCAAAGTGATGCCCTGTTAAAAATATACACGTCCACTTTGTGGAAACAAAATCCTACGTCTGACCCTATGTCCATGAACTGTTATGAAATGGAAAAATAAGCAAAGAACCACACAAATTGGGATATCAAAAATGTTTTTCTTTCCAAACATACTTCACATACTCACCTTCATTCTCGTGAACATAAATGTTAGTAGAGAGGCAAAAAAAGAAAAAACAGAACCCCAACTCAACAAAAGTTCAATACATAGTTCGACCATTATTCAATGCCATCCATTAGGGGTCATAAATAATCTAGAACAAACTCTTTGTGGAACTAAAAACAAAATCAAATTCCACAATTAGCACAAGAGAAAGACATTCAACATTAAACCGCTAAACTCCACACATCTCACTTAATCACTCAATATTGCGTGCCTCAAGGGAAATAGAATCTTTAATCAAGTAAGTAAAATATGATCAAAGCCAAGAGCCTAAAAGCAATAGCTAAACTTCCTAATAGTCCTGCAATAAGTATATATGATAACTCAACATTAGTTTTAAACTAGAATTACTTTTAATTGAGCATAAGACTCTGTATATCACTTCGAATGATTATTTTAATGAGATAGCTACTTTTTATAAAACTTTAAAATAAGCGGAGAAGGCATTATATCCTAGGGTGAAAACCATGGGTACGAAGATGAAGAAAAAATTTGACAAATATTATAGGAGTTTTGAAAAAGTAAATATGATGGTTATGATTGTGGTAGTATTGGATTTAAAAAAAAAAAAAAAGATGAATTATGTGCAGTATTGTTATAGAATAATTTATGATGATAGTGTGAAAGTTGATGAAATGTACAATAAGGTGAGGATTACCTTGGAATGTATGTTTCATTTTTATAAGAAATCTTATTTTGGTTCTTGTGATAGAAATTTAGGTGATCAACTTCTAATTGATACTGATAGTAGTTGAGATCTTAATAGCCATGAGGAGGGTAACAAAGACAACCTTGATTTAGTTGTGAATTTCAATTTGGAAAAGCCGTATAAATTCTTTCTTTATGAGAAGGAAAAAGTGTACGCAAGCAACTTATTTGAACTTAATAAGTATCCTAAAGCTGAACGTGAAAAAGGTCGTGATCTTGACCTTTTGATGTGGTAGAAAACTACTAGCCAAATGTTTAAATCCTCTCTTTACTGGCTCGGGATATTTTGTCTACTCTTGTAACAACCATTGCATCGTAGTCGACTTTCAGTACATCTGGTTATCTTTGATGGCTTTCAAAAGTTTTTCGACTCCTAAAATGGTGGAAACTTTGATTTGCATTCAAAACTAGTTGAGAGTGGTTATCATGCCGATTAATGTTGAAAAGTGCATCGACTATGTGGAAAGGTTTGAGTGGGGTAAGTCATGGATATATCTTTTTATCTTGTAATTCTTTTGTGTATTTAATAAGTGAATGCTTTATAATATTTTATTTTTGTAAGATATGAATGATGTTCACTTAGAGCTTCCCAGTTAATAAAGTTTGCAAGTTGAATTGGAAGAAATATATATATATATATATATATATATATATATATTGATTTTCCATTAATTATTTAAGTTCGATTTCTAGTAGTTCTAGATTTAAACTAATGTTTAGTATAGATGGCAGGATTATCTGCAAGTTTAGCCATGGTTTTTGGGGCTCTTAGCTTTGATCATATTTTGCTAACTTGATCAAAGAATTTGTTCCCCTAGGGCATGCAACACTTGGTGATTAAGTGAGATGTGGGCGTATGGCGGATTAATGTTGAACAACATCTTTCTCTTGCGTTGATTTTGGAATTTTATTTTGTTTTTTACTCGTTCAAGAGTGATCCATTTTTTTTTCATTGTTTGTACTGATTCTTTATCGGTGTGCTTTTGTAAGAGCTACAGTGATACGGTGATTGGGCTAATGTTCTTAGGATGATTGTATTGATTCGTGATGCGGCACTCTTTTTTGGACTGTCTATTCGGATTCTCAAACGTAGTGTAGACTTAATCTCGTTGTGGCAGCTCTTTTAGTTTCCTCTTTCCCTACCTATTTAGAGAGGCTGGAAGCACAACCAAGTGATGTTGATCAAGGGACTTATGAGATGATGTACCACCATATATTAAAGGTTCTTGTACAGTCACTGAACGTAGATGCATACAAACTATCTTCATCAGAAGTACGTACTAATAACACAAAAATTCGTTAATCTAGGAGCAGAAATAGCCAACTCAGCTCTACAAACTATCCAGGAGATTGGTTTTACCTTCCATATGTATAATGTGACGTTCAAAACTACTTTTTGTTAGCAACATTTCAAAATTTATCCAAAACCAATTAAAAGAAAACCTCTATTCACTCTTACAAAATGCTAACTTGAAATCTGCACCATGCGAAAATATTCACGGTGGACAAGTTGATGCGCAAATTCCAACATCTTGCTTATCCCAAAGAATCTATTGAACTTTGCATTACTTAATTTCATACTGGAGGACAAATTGGGATGACAAAGTTATCATCACAGGACAGTCTATCACTGAGTGCAAAAGTTCAAATTGTTGGACTTTCAATCACAACGACATTTTTGGTAAGCCAAATCACTTCAGCACAAGAATTACATGCAATTAAACTGCACGCAAGTGCGAAGCGCACCTAGAACAAACGTCTCCCAAAACAACCTGCTTAGCTCAAAACTCGAGTCCCACTCCTACACAAAAGTTTCTACTTTTTATGGATCGGAATAAGTGACTGGGGGTTCCCGTTTCCTTGATGGGATTGGTTCGGATTGGAAATGATCACCGTACCATGACCTCAATTGTCTTGTTTTCCAATGACTTTAAACTTGTAATCATATCTCAAGACTCCTCATGTATTCGGTCTTCTTTTAAAATCTTGACAATATCTCATCAATACTCTTGCCGATCATTGTCAATCACTTGAAATCGTATATCGATGACTAATCGAGGATGAATATTGACGTGTTCCAATGTCTATATTGATCTTGATAATTGTCAACCATGCGTGACGTGCTTGGTGATATCCATGCATTAGCCACATGCTCATCCATTCTGAAGAGTTGGTCATTTTTTGTTATAAATAGATTCAATAGGTCGGATATGGTATTTTGCATCATACGGATATGTTTTTCAGAGATTAGTGTACATTGATGTTGAGCATGAATTCGCGTTAGGTTTCTCAATTTACCCGATGGGAATGCTTCGACGGGAGTCTTGACAAAAGCCTCCCCTTCAGCCTGGATTTTGCGGCTTTTTGCTTTTTACTCTCAATCTTTCCTGAATTTAGGGTCATTATGAGTGTTAGCTGCATTTTCTCTGCCGTGTCCTTTTTGACCGTGTCCATTTTCTGTTATAAATAGAATCAATAGATCGGATATGATATTTTGCATCATACAGATATGTTTTTCAGAGATTAGTGTACATTGACGTTGAACATGAATTCGCGTTAGGTTTCTGAATTCACCCGATGGGAATGCATCGACGGGAGTCTTGGCAAAAGCCTCCCTTTCAGCCCGGATTTTGCGGCTTTTGCTTTTTACTCTCAATCTTTGCTGAATTTACTAATTTAGGGTCATTATGAGTTCCCTGCATTTTCTCTGCCATGTCCTTTTTGACCGAGTTGCTCTACTTTTTGTTCCCTTGCGTGTTTTCCTAATTTCCTTCGTTCACACGCGCGAATGACGCGTCGAAAGTGGCCTCAAGTCGACCATTTCGGGTCGGTCATCTAGAAGGAGGAGGGAGCGGCAAGGACTTTTAGAAGTCGTAGAGCAGACCGCGTTCAAGAACTTCTATAGGAATTCCGGCTTAAATTCGCCTTGGAAAATTCAGGGTCAAGACGTGTAACAGATCGGTTTGTAAGAATTCATAATCTTATCATAAAGGATCTACAATATTGGACGCAAAAATAGAGATTGAGAATGTGGCATTATAGTTATATTTTATGAGAAGTCAAATTATCGGCAGATTTGATTGGTAATTTTCGTGACAATGTAAATGATAATAAGGCCTTTGAATGAAAACGGTAGGTGTCGACCATAATTTTCCTTATATATTAGCAAGTTAATATTTCTTTTTAAATTATTCGTTGGGTGAAATTTCTTTTCTTTTTTATTAATGATTTAGACTGCATATCAAATTAGTCTTGCGAATTGTTTGATTGGACCGTAGAATTTCCTTAGACATTGACATCGCAATCTAAGTTGTTTTCTTTAGATTCAGAAATGAAAAAGCATTTTTCTTATGGATATAAGTGATTAGTGTAGTTAAAGTTCTTAATTTAGACAAGATTTATGGATAGTAAATAATCAGCCCTGCTTCCGAGGTTTTCTTAAAATACAAGGTAACTCATTCTTAGATGGAAAAAGGAGCGATGCTAGACATAAGAAAAATGGATATATATTTATTTATGTGTGTGCACCAAGGTGGATGGAGTATGATGAGAAAAATAGTGCGGTAGCCTTTATAGGTAATTTTTTTTTTAAAATTTTCTTTGCAAAGTCTAGAGAGTTTGGCAATTTTTTTTTTGTCCATCCTATCATTAACTCTCATATCACTTTCAAATTTTTATTTTGTCATCGTAAAGTGCAGGAATCGACTGCACACCCATCATAATAGCACCCTCACCCCCGAGTTCCTTTACAACTAGGTCTGCCTGCCTAGTGGCGAGTTTGGCAATTAAGTGAACCATTCTTTAATTTTTTTTTTAGGGATATGTTCAACAGAAATCCTAAAACTTGTCAAGAAAGTGCAATTGAGTCCTAAAATTTACAAAAAGTGCAATCAAGTCCTAAAACTTGTCAAGTTGGTTCAATCGAGTCCTAAGGCTAACGCCGTTAGGAAAATTAACGGAAATTGCTGACGTCATATTTTAAATGAATTTTTTATTTTATATATGAATTTTTAAAGTATTTTTATTCAAAATCTTTAAAAATTAAATTAAAAATAAAAAGGAAAAGTTAAATTTATTTAAAAAAACTGTTCAAAAAAAAAAAAAAAAAAGGGTCACGGGCCACGGCGGAGCTTTCGCCGCCGCCGTCCATTGCCGGAGGGGCGGCGACCGTCGCCGCCCAGGGCGGGGTGGCGGCCCTCGCCGGGCAGGACTCGCCGGCCCCATGTGAGGGCCGCCATCCCCGCCGCCTGTCGGGCGAGGACACGCCGCCCTCGTGGGGGCGGCGACCATCGCCCGCCCCGGGCGAGGCCTCGCCGGACCTCGCCCGGGGTCGGCGATGCTCGCCCGGATCCGGGCGAGCGGGCGGCGTCCGTCGAGGAGCCGGACGGACGAGGCCCCGTCGAGCGGGTCCTCCTCTTCCTCGGCCTCGCCATTCTCGTCGGCGTCGTCGTTGGTGGCGGGGCGGCGTCGTCCCGCGTCGGCAAAGGCGGCGGAGCGGGCGACGGCCTCGTCCGGATCTGGGCGCTCCTCCCCCTCGGACCCGTCCGATAGGGCGGACGACGCCCGCTCGCCCGGATCCGGGCGAGCATCGCCGACCCTGGCGAGGGCGGCGAAGCCTCGCCCGCCCCAGGCGATGGTCGCCGACCCCCACGAGGGCGGCGAGGCCTCGCCCCCGGATCCGGGCGTCCTCGCCCGACCCGGCGGGGGGGCCGGCCCTCACCAGGGCGGCGAGGCCTCGCCGGCGAGGGCGGCGACCGTCGCCGAGACCCTCCGGCGACCGTCGCCGGCCCCTTCGCGATGGGCGGCGGATGGGCGGCTGCGGAAGCCCCCGGCGGCTTTTTTTTTTTTTTTTTTTTTTTAACAGTTTTGTTTTTTTAAAATAAATTTAGCTTTTTCTTTTTAGTTTTTAATATAATTTTTTAAGATTTTGAATAAAAATGATTTTAAAAAGCCATATATTAAATAAAAATTCATTTAAAATATGACGTCGCACGACGTCGGCAATTTCCGTTAATTTTCTTAACGGCGTTAGCCTTAGGACTCGATTGAACCAACTTGACAAGTTTTAGGACTTGACTGCACTTTTTGTAAGTTTTAAGACTGATTCGGCACTTTCGACAAATTTTAGGTGACTTCTTTTGAACATATCCCTTTTTTTTTTTTTTTATCAAATAAACATATTTTAATGTTCAATAATACTTTTCCACTTCATTTGGTATACTGTTTTTTTTTTTTAAAATCTTTATATAATTAGTATAATTGTGGGTGGGGAAAAAAGGTAAGTGGGCTCAAAAGTTTCTTTAGTTCACATTACTTCCTCGTGGCTAAAGCTGAAATTGAGAACGCATTTTTTTGAGTAGGACCAGCCACTCCTTTGATGACAGTGACATGGGAGACGGTGACGCTACACGCTTAATGCTCCTCTGGATCCATGCCCAATGTGTAAGGGCTATTCGAGATTCTCCTTCCAAGGCGTGTTCTCCTACTTAGATAATCCATAAATTCTCCTCCTTTTTTCAATAAGTGTTATTTAATTTTCCTTTGTTAATTTCCTTTGTGTAGATCTAGTGGACCTGTCTCTTCTTGTGCCGTTTTCCTGGTGAAATAAGGAGAGAGATCTCTGTACTTTGGGTGTACATAACTCAGGTGGTTGGCACTGTTAGGAGGATTCAAGGATTTTGCATCAATATCAAGTCTATCTAGTCAACTAACTATTAACATAATAATTGTGATTCAAGGACTTTGCATAATAAATCGGTTTGATTTTTTATGGGGTTCTTTAGTAGATAAGTGATGGTATGTATAGTAAAATCTTTCATAGGAATTCCCCACTCAAATTTGCATTGGAAAATTCAAGGTTGGATTGGGCTGTGTAAGGTTAACAACAATTCTATTAGAAAACGAAAGAGATTGAGGATGCAGCATTACAAAGGTATTTTTATCTCTAGTGAAATTATCGATGGATTTGATCGCTCATATTTTCATGAAAATATGAATGAGCCATTTGAGTGAAGAATTTAGGTATTGATAATAATTTTCCTTAAATAATAATAAGTTAATATTTCTTTTTAAATCATCCCTTGGGTGAAATTTGTTTCTTTTTTTTTTCTTTTATATCAGTGATCCCCTAGAACTGCATATGAAATCAGTTTCGCGAATTGTTAGACTTCACTGTAGAACTTTGTTGGACATTGGCATCGCAACCTGACCTGTTTTGTCCCGATTCGTGCCTTGTTGAAGTCCGGGAAAACGTGGTATGCGGTGGGACAGAAAAACGAAAGCGACGAAGAGAAAAGGGCAGGGAAATCGAGACTCAAAGGGAGGGCGACCCAGCGGGAGAGGAATGGGCACTTTCGGGACTCCGGTGCAAAAGGCGAGAGCAGATATTCTCCTCCTCTCTCCCTACTGTGTACAGTTCCTTCGTTCAATGATTTTTGCTTTTTCGGCACCCAAAGGGCGCACCGATACAGGGGGCTCGTACGTGCCGAGGCCGGACCCACCTCCCCTGTACCCCCAACAGAGACAAGAGACCACAAAAGGGAGGGAGGTAGAGAGAGAGAGAGAGACTCACTCCTTTGTGTTACTCCCGCAGATCCCTCAGATCTTCTTCGAGCGCCTCTCCTCGCCGGCCTTCCGGTTTTCGCTTCTCCGGTTCCTTTCGTTCGCCTCGTCGCCTACGTGCCCCCGAGCGGGTCGCTGGTCGCGGTCGTGATTTTTGGGGGTGTCGAAGTTAGGGTTCTTGGATCGCTTTCTTCCGGGGCGAAGAAGCGCGGATGGCGCTCGCCGCGTGATTTTGACGACGAAGATGTGGAAGGCCATTGAATAGGAGAGGCACATTTACAATGTTAGTCGTAACTCAATGACGGTAACTTTCTCGTCTATTTTTCATATTTTCACCCAATTTTTTTTTTTCATAAATAAATGAGAAAGAGAGAAACGGCAACACTTATAAAATCAGCAATCCAAGTAATTTTTTTGTCAAAATGGTCACTGAGAAGAGAGAGAAATTGCACTGTAATTGTAACTATTTTAATTTTCAATTCATACCTAATGTCCGTTGTGTTGTCGATTTTTGATAAAAACTTAGTACATTTCTTCCAATAGTAAAGGTCACCCAGATGATGCTATTCGAATGGATTGCATATTCCCAATTCTCCTCCGATATATTCAAAAAGCTTATTTGTCCAATGATTTGGTGAAAATGTCTGCTAGCTAATGTTTCATTCCCACAAATCATATGCATATATCACCATTGTTCACATGAGCTCAAGCTTGCCCCTCGTTGAATCTGGCGAGGCTCGAGCTTCGCCCAACGCCGGTGAGTTCGAGTCTTGCCAATCGGGGAGGCTCAGGCCTCGCTAGATTCAGTGAGCTCAAGGCCTGCCAAATCGGTGAGGCTCGAGCCTCGCCCGACGTCGGCAAGTTTGAGTCTTGCCAGTCGGGGAGGCTCGGGCCTCGCTAGATTCGGCGAGCTCGAGGCTTTGCCAGATCGGTGAGGCTCAAGCCTCGCGTGACGTTGGCAAGTTTGAGTCTTGCCAAATCGGTGAGGCTCGAGCCTCGTTGAATGCTGGTGAGGCGAGGCCTCGTCAAATCCGGCGAGCTTGAGCTTGCCCAATGTTGGCGAGCTTGAGGCTCGCTTGGCCAGTCGCCGGCCATCGCCATGCCAGCCACCAGAAGAAGGAAGAAGAAAGAAAAAAAAAAGGAAAAAAAAAAGAAAAAAAATTTATGATTTCGATTTTTATAAAAAAAAATATTTTTGTAAAGTTAAAGAGGAAGAGAAAGATTATGTAATTTTGGTTGAAAATGGATTTTAAATCCAACCCATTTAAGACCCACCTATTTTAAGTCTTTAATTATTAAACCAATTTAACTAGTTCCTTCAACAAACAAGTAACCCGTGTATGACTCATTTATGATTTAAATGGGTCATATATGGGTTTAAGACCCATTTTGCCACCTCTAGCCATTACCTTGTACTCTTGATGCTTCTTTGGATCCATGCTTAATGTGTAAGTACTGCATGAGATTCTCATTCCAAGGCGTGTTCTCCTGCTTAGATAATCCAGAAGTTCTCCTCCTTTTTTCCGATAAGTATAATCTAATTTTCCTTTAATTTTTTCCTCTGTGTAGATCTAGTGAATCTCTCTCTACTTGTGCTTTCGTTCCTGGTGAAAGAAGGAGAGAGATCTCTGTACTTTGGGCATACACAAATCAGGTGGTTTGGATCCGTTAGGAGGATTTGAGGATTTTGCATCCATATCAAGTCTATCTGGTCAGCTAACTGTCAACATGACTTAGGAATCCTTTATGTTTCTATATGCATCTTTTTTTACGGATCTTGTCTGTTTTTAACCGTTCTGTGCTTTTGCTTGGCATTCTCTGTTTTTCATGTAATGTCCTCTTTGTAGGTAATAGCAAAAAGAATGCCTAAAGAGCGAGATCGATTTCGTGAGTATGTGGACGATTTGGAGAACAGAAGGTGGAGGTGCAAGTTTTGCGGCAACAAGTTTGCCGGAAGTACTCCAAGGATCCGGGCGCACCTCGCTGGAATTCCGGGCTATGGTATCAAAGCTTGTGAGAAAGTTGATGATCCAGTGAGAGCAGAAGCCTTGCAGGAAATTAAAGGTAAAGGCAGCATGTTCAATACATGCACGGGAGGCACATCGGGCAAAGGAACAGAAAGAATAGTTCTTGGAGCGAGTCAAATTATATCCCAAAGGGATGATGTGTCGAATCCCAGTGCCGCGCAGAACTCGAATCAACTCAGGCGTGCGCCACAGCAACCATCTTGCGATTGGCCGACTGGAACTGGTACTGCTTCAGCATGCCCTCAGGATCAAGTGTCTTTGCCCCCCCGTGATATGCCTCTGGATAATCTAGATAACACCCAACAATCCGATCTATCGAACCATCGGTTGGATGCATCGCATGGAAATGAAATTGCTTCACCTCTCCAGCAACTTCTGATGGACTCATCGGCTTTACTTTCTCCTAATTTTACTGAGCTAGCAGCGCTTCTTGAGCTACCAATTCATCTTGAATCAGAGGGGGACAGCAAAGTTCAAGAGGGCTATCATCAGTCCCAAATGATCGGTTCCTTGGGAACAGTATGTCAAATGGGCCGCAGGGGTTCATCGGAGGTGATGTTTTACCCACTCCTCTACTCAGTAAGACAACTACGACCAGCATTCCCCTATATTCAAATGAACAGTATCCAAGCTTTGACGAACAATTCGCAGATGAAATCATTCTAGATTCACCGCTACATTCGACAGAAAATCCTCACTGCTCTCTGCCAGAGAATCCTCTTGAATCTCGTGATGTAATTGTAAACACTTCCGAGGGAATACCAACGAATGAACTGCATAATCCAACGGTGGGATCATCATTACAAAATGATTCATGGCATGATGTGGACTGTGCAAATCGTCTGCAGGATTGTGGTCAACCGCGTGTAGTGGAAGGGGTTCCTACGGGCAACAATACAAGTCCGACCGACACTTTTCAGCATCCTGGTCAGCTTCCCCCAAGGTGTGACAAGGAAGATGGGAATGATATCCATCGGTTTCCTTCGCGAACTCCAATTGGCATAGATCTCTCAGTTGCATCACAGCAGACAAGTGACCCTCACATTTTTGAGGCAACAATGATTGACTCGCTAGTTATAGAGGCATCAACAGATACTGTAGGCCCATCATCATCACACGGTATGTCTGATTAATCTACATTGATACTATGCTTCCATTAGATCCTTAAATATCCACAGATTATTTTATTAAAATCCAACATATGATGTGTTTTGAAACAAGATATCGGGGGTTCTCCGATCAGGAATATGCCGAGCATCATCGCATATTCAATATGTCCAAATTCAATTCCTTTTTATTGCACCGTTTTTTTCATCAACATATTTAACTTTTGCGGATGTTAATTTTCATTGTGGAGATTTTTTGTGATCAAGTTCTAGATGTTTCATATGTGACCATGGCTTGATTTGAAAGTCCAATTGATGATTGATCTTACACTAGAATATTTTTACAAGCAGCTTCGGTGCCACCATCATCATTACAAGCTCCACATAATGCTCCTCCATCTCCTCATATTCTACCTTGTGGAATAGGCCTAATAGGCCCATCGTCATTACCAAGTCTATAGTTATTTACAAAAATTAATCCTTATGTATCACCATGTTACATTATTATGGGGCAGCAAGAATGCTCATGAGACTCTAACTGATGGAATTTTTAAATTGTAGAATTAGATATGAACGAGGGTGCGCCAATGACGAGTCATCCAAACACAGAGGACGACTTTGAAGTGAATAGAGCTTTGAAAAGAAAACTAGAACTACTCTATAGCAAAAGAGCTATCATAAGGGATGAGTTAGAATTTGCTGCATCTCTATCCCTAAAAAAGCCGAGAATGGAAGTTGTGAATTGGTTGGCCAATGTGGAAAAGCTTAGAAATGATTGTCCTGAAGCAGCAAGCAAGGATTGTTTGCCACCACATCAACAGGTGGACATACTGATGCATGAAGTAGAAGACCTTATGAGACAAGGCAAAGGACTATTTGAGGTGAGAGAGACCAAAGTCAATAAATTGTTAGAAGATGAGATGGTGGGAGAGGCATTTCAGAGAAATACTACAAAGATTTTGGAGAACCTAGTAGGGAATCAAATATCCCGACTAGGCATTTATGGAATGGGGGGTGTTGGTAAAACGACTATTATGGTGCACATACATAATAGACTCCTCGAAGAAGCAAACTATGGCAATGTGTTGTGGATCACTGTATCACAAGATTTCAACATAGAAAGGTTGCAGGACGCCATTTGGAAGGAATTAGGTTTGGGCATCCTACAAGAAAAGGATGTGAGGAGACGAGCAGCAATGTTGTGCAATTGTTTAATGGAAAGAGGCAAATCTACAATAATCTTCGATGATGTGTGGGAACGCTTTGATCTTAAAGAGGTGGGAATCCCGGTTAGAGCAGATGGAATTAAGTTGGTCTTAACCACTCGATCCATTGAGGTATGCCGCCATATGCAATGTCAAGAGATGATAAAAATTGAACCTCTATCTCATAAAGAAGCGGAGAGCTTATTTTGGGAGGAGCTTAAATTAGAAGTGGCCCTTACATCGGAAACTAAAATAATTGTGAAGTCCCTTGTTAAAGAATGTGCAGGCTTGCCGCTTGCAATCATCACGATGGCAACAAGCATGCGAGGAGTGACCGATGTGTTTGAATGGAAGGATTGCTTAAAGAAATTGAGAGAATCAGATATGGGGCAAACGGATATGGAAAAGGTGGTCTTAAAGAGACTAGAATTCAATTACAATCGCCTTGGTAAGCATGAAGTTCAACAATGCTTCTTATCTTGTGCACTTTATCCAGAAGATGAATTGATTGATAAGTTCGAGTTGATAGAATTTTTTATTGACCAATGATTGTTTGGTCAATTGGAAACGAGGGAAGAACAATATTGTAGAGGCCACACCATACTGAACAAACTAGCAAATGTTTGCCTATTGGAAGATCATGGGAGTGACATGAAAATGCACGATTTGATTAGAGACATGGCATTGCACATTATGAGTGCGATTTCAATTGTAAAAGCAGGAAAGGGGTTGAAGAGGATACCTTATGAGGAATATTGGACGGATGCTTTGGAGAAAGTTTCTCTGATGCAGAATGATATTAGAGAATTTCCCTTGAACATGTCACCAAATTGTCCTAAACTATCAACTTTTCTATTGAATAAAAGCTTGTTGTGTGATGTGGTTCCTGATTCTTTCTTCAAACAATTATGGGGGCTAAAGGTTCTAAACCTAAGTGGATGTAACTTGAGAGAACTTCCAAATTCCATTTCAGACTTGGCACACTTGACAGTACTATCGCTTGGATTTTGTCAGGAATTGCATTGTATTCCTTATTTAGGGAAGCTTAGATATTTGAGAAAGTTGCACGTGTTTTCCTGTGTTAAACTTGAAGCGATCAAGGGTCTGGAAATGCTGGTGAACTTGACATTCCTTGACATAGCTTATACACGCATAAAGAGGTTACCCAAAGGAACATTGAAGGCTTTACTAAAGTTGCAATATCTTAGCGTTCAAGCAGTAAACGAAGAAGACACTATAAAATTGTGGGCATTGGAGACACTTAATTGAAAGTTTGAAGATGTGGATGATTTTAACAAGCTTGTGAGGGTGGTTAGTAAGCAGGAGAATAACCCTCGCTATTACAAGCTCCACATATGTCAAGAACGACCAGGGACCTGTTGGGATTTAAGTGAAGAAGCTCGATTTGGGAATCGTGAGAGGAGTGTCCACATTAAGACGAGGAGCCATGCTATTGTGAGCACGGGAGGGGAAAGCAATGGTGGTGGCATTTGTATTTTGATTCCCCAAGATGTGCAGAAATTGACAGCGAGCAATTGTGACGGTGTAACAAATTTGTCTGACATAGGTCCGCTTGAAAATCTTGAGGAGCTGGAAATAGGAGAATGGGAAGACTTGCGGGTGCTCTGTAGAGGACAAGGTGAAATAATCAACACCCATGATTCCCCTGCCCCAACCCCTACCCCTACCCTTACCCCTCTCCCCTTCCCAAGCCTTAGGGTTTTGAAATTATATCAATGTCCAAAACTGAAGTATCTCTTTGGGCATGGGCCTGTATTCTCCCTTCCACATCTACAAGAGATCAAAATAAATGAATGTAAGGAGATGGTGGGGATAATAGTAGCAGTAACATCACCACCACCGCATCAGCCCCCAGCCTTCCTTAGTTTAGAATATATTTCTGTTTTTGGGTGTAATAAAATAAAGAGAGTGGTGGAATCTGAGGGACTGCCTTACTTCCCTAATCTAAGAAAAATTGATGTATGCTATTGTGAAAACATGGAGGAGATAATCGGATGTCCTTCCCCATACATGCCAGTTGAAGAGATTTCTTTAGAATGGCTTCATGTACACGGTTGTCATAACATGAGAAAGCTGTTTCCGCATGAGTTGCTGCTCCATTTTCAAAATCTTCAAAAGATCCAAGTGAGCGATTGCAAAGGAATGGTGGAGATATTAAGTGAAGCAAGACAAGGCCAAGAAGGAAGCATAATGACTCCTGTAAACAAGACCCTTTCATCTTTCCAGTCCTCAATTTCTCTCCCAAAGCTGTATTCCTTGAGCCTAAACTATCTACCCCAACTGAAGAGCATATGTGAAGTCCCAATAACTTGTCATTCATTGGAATTTTTGGAGGTGCTTCGTGGAGGACAAGATAAAGAAATAATCGATATCCATGACTCCCCTACCCCAACCCCTGCCCCTCCCCTCTTCCTAAGCCTTAGGGAGTTAATCTCTCTAATTGTCCAAAATTGAAGTATCTCTTTGGGCATGGGCCTAAATTCTTCCTTCCACATTTACAATATATTGGAATAGAGGAATGTCAGGAAATGGTGGGGATAACATCACCACCCCCACAACCACCCTCAACCTTCCCTAGTCTAGAAGTGATTACTATTCGGAAGTGTGATAAAATGAAGAGAGCGGTGGAATCTGAGTGGCTGCTCCACTGCCCTAATCTCAGAGAAATTGCATTAATCTATTGTGAGAACATGGAGGAGATATTCGGAGGTCCTCCCCCATACGTGTCAGTTGAAGAGATTTCTCTAGAATGGCTTTGGGTAGAAGAATGCCATAAAATGAGAAAGTTGTTTCCGCATGAGTGGATGCTCCATCTTCAAAATCTTCGAACTATCGATGTCACTCGCTGCAAAGGAATGGTGAAGATAATAAGCGGAGCGGGACAAGGCCAAGAAGGAAGCATAACGACTCCTGTAAACAACACTCCTTCATTCTCCCAGTCTTCAATTTCTCTCCCAAAGCTGAATTGCTTGTTCCTACGCAATCTACCCCAGCTAAAGAGCATATGTGAAGTCCCAATAACTTGCAATTCCATGGAAGGATTGGTGGTGTCCGAATGCCCAGAACTGAATAGAATTCCTTTGCAACTACGATTACGTGATATTAAGGACCTTCCATATATTGAGGTGGAAGGTGAGGAAAAGTGGAAGACTCTGATATGGGATCATCCCAATGCTCAGACTGTTCTTCAATCTCATCTCCTTTTTTATGGGGCTCACTTTATTCTAGAAGGCCAGGGCATTTCAAGTGAGTTATTGATAAAATTTCGTTCATTCCTGATAGAAATAAGAAAATATTGAAGGACTTATCGATTGCAGTGCTATATGTTTTGCACATGTACACAAGCCTATTTATAATGCAAAAAAGACAAAATAGATAAAAATATACAAGATAACGTTTTCCTATTTTACTGTCTAAATATCTAATCTTATGGATTGATTTAGATGAATTACTCTGTAATCAGAATTAGATTTAAAATCAAATCAAATCGTATCTCCTACAATTCCTTGAAAATCGTTATAAAGATGTAGCCCTTCTTTTTATGTTCATGCTGCTATGGAAGACTATAATCAGGACTAGAGTCGTGCAGCTCTAACACTGGCTTTTTGCAGAATCGTCCGCCAAGTGGATGAGAATCTCGCCGATGCTGATTTTGAACAAATCTGAAGAAAGACCTTCAGATGCTATTTTAGTTACTCAAGCACGCTTTCCTGCAAACTATCAAGTTGCCATATGAATTACTTTCTTCTTATGCCGTACTGACGGAGGTCCTTCATGGGGGCGGAGGAGCTCAAAGATGTTCCGACAGGCGGGCCTCAACCTTGGGGAAGGAGTGTGGGAAGTAGGCATCGAAGGAGCAGCCGAATGCATCCTTCTAGGAGATCTTGGGCAGCTTGGTGATGGTGGCCACGGCAACTACGACGAATTTAGTCATAGTAGAAAATTAAAGGATCAAAGTTTGCTTTGCCTTCACAAGCATCACCAGCTTACAACTCCAATCCATAATTTAATGGATCGGATATGACATTTTGTGTTATACAGGTATGGCTGTCAGAGATTCATGTGTATTGACGTTGAGTGTAAGTTCGTCTTAGGTTTCTTAATTCCCTCTCTGTGACTCCATGAGCAAGCTTCGGGTTGTTGCTCTTCCATTTGTTAATTATGTATATGTTTGTAATTTGGGCCAAGCGTTGTTCAAACTTGCATTGTTATTGTATACCGATAAGAAAAAACACCTGCAATCGCCCTGTTGTTGAGAACAAATCGAAATCAAACTGTTGATAATTCAGAATCGCTTGCATTGGTCATGAGATTCGTGATTTTTCTTCAATTAAGCCTCTCAAACGAATCTGTAAAACTTCATAGGTCAAGAGAGAGAGTTTAGCGCCTGTGTGTTTGATGAAATTCTTAAAGTCAGTAGCATGCTTGGCTATTGATTATTTGTTCATAGCATGTGTGCTTGGTTGCTGTTGATAATTGATATGTATTCACAATCCAGGTGGTATCCTTGCTTTACTTTAGTTTGAATTATTTTTTATTCGACCAAGAGATTTCCATAGATCAAGCTTGCTTTGTTTTTTTTTTTTTTTTTTTTTAACCTAATTTTCTGAGTTTGGAAGGTGGGTTATGAGATAATGGCTAGTGTAGGAAGACAATATTGTTTTGACTCTGTCTTGGGTTAATTTGACTCTGCAGTTCAAAGAAGATGACTAGAGTTGGAAAATTAAATTTGTTTCAACTTTGTCGTGATTGCCAGTAAAGTGTCCGTGAAAATTTCTCAAAGGAATTTGACTTGAAAGTTTGAAAATTTCAGCATATATAGTTTAAGTCAGTCGTGTAAATTAGAATGTTCATAAAGCCTCTCTATTTCAACACCTAGAATATATTTGATACTTTGCATTGTCTAAGATACTAGTTAGTTTGGGTCCAAATACTTGCTCATCTTATGCATGCAGCACTATTCCTATGAAGACAATCTATGGAGCGATTTTGTGTATCTATAAGTTTACAACCCAAAACCCGTCTATATTTAACCCAAAACCAGCCCAAACCCATTTCATGGTTTATATATGACATGGACCAAACTTTCACCATCGCTTTCGTGCCCCTATTCACAACCTGATACCGAAACTCCCTCACCAACTCGACAAGCCGGTTCATGGAGCTGCTCTGTCATGACCCGAACTCCGAGCACATGCACATCCCTCCGTGGTCGATATAAATTTGGGACGTCCCAGGGAGTGTCGCCGACCCATTGATTATTATGCACATGCGGAAACGTAAAACAATCTCCATACAACATGATAGTGGGATAGAAACGTAGGATAATATTTTCACAAACCACACCTACAATAAAATAGTACTTAAATACAAACCAGTTTAACACCCCAAGGTCTAACACAAAAAGTGAAGCTGTTTGATTTCCTATAATTTAAGCTTCTATTTACAAAACCGAGGTTCGTTATTATATTATCATACTCCTCAACCCTTCTAGGGTGAACTGTCACCCATTCCCAATCTTGACGGAAGACCCGTCATCACCTGGTGAAGGTAGAGAGACTTCTATTTTTCCTTCCCCGCAAACCACTTGTACACGACTGGCCTTCCTTCGTCTAGGGACACGAAAATGTTAGCCCACTAAGGGGTGAGATCACATCTCAGCAAGTCAATCTACTAAACCCAAATTAGGAGAAGGGTACATATAACATGCAATCTAGTTACCCTTCTTACCCTTTCTCATCACTTGTACTTTCCTGCACGTTAGTGGCAATCATACAATATCACATTGACATTTCTAGCAGTTGAACACTTCAATGCATATACAGATAGGGATGCAGATGTCAGATCATTAACTGTGGCCAATTTTTAACAGATAACAGTCATCCGGTATAACCGGACTTCGCCTCACACCTTTGAGCGCGGCAACGTCTACATCTAGACGGCATTCCGATTAAGGAGCATCAGCCCAGCCTCCACTGCGACCGGCATCCGTTGACGTGGGGCATTCCCGAAGGAGCATCGTCCGGCCCCAAAGGCACGTGACGGAATCATGTCGTGAATGCATATGATAGATGCCACATTTCAATAATCAATTATACACAGCATCCACAGCATCAAATGAGCAATTTCATAGTAAGAATTCTTCAAAACAAGCATATACTCTTATTCACCCAAATTTACAGAAAGCTGTCCAATAATGTTCTTCTAGTGTCACAGTCAGAAATTCACTCAAATGATCTCGAAAAATTCTCAAATTCAGACACGTGCTAGAAAACATATAAACAAACATTTTCATGAAGACACTGAGATCCAGATCCCTCTGGATTCGGCCCAGAAATTTCTTCTATCCAGCACAAAAATCGGGTCCAGTTCCAGAGAGTCTAACTCATCAAAATCAGTTCGGTTTTGGGTCGAAATCTTGTTCATTTAATTTGAAATTCGAGTATGTTATATTAGAAGTTTTAAGGAACAACTTTGATGAAGGAACCGATTGGAAATTCGACCTCTAAAGGTAGGTAACAACCCTTGGAATCATGGCAGGTCACGGGTTACTGGACTGTCCGAGATACTGTTCCGAGGATGATGTCATTAAATCGTCACCTATTTAATTTCTAAAAATTCTGAGAAAAATATATGTTATTATTTAGGATGTCCAAAACATTTCTTCAGAAGGAAATTTCTTCAAAATCACATCACAAAGTTGTCCACGAAATTAGCAAAACATACATGTCCTGGAAACTGTTTCAGAAAACAGCCTCTGTTCTATTCCGAATCTCTCTCCACGACTTTTATTTTGCTCCATAAATCCTATTTAAACTTTTCTATGGCCATTATAACATCCCCTAGTAATATTCATCCACATATAACTTCATCTACATAGTTCCTCCACATAAAAATCCCTAAAGAATGTACTCAGCCCCTAATCTACGTTTAGGAGACGACTTACCGTTAAATCTAATGGCGATCCTCACTTGTGGCCGGACGGCAACACAAGGACATCCCTGGAGGTGTTTTGACGATGATTTGAGCCCGGCACAACGGCTGGAGGAGTCGTTGAGCAACCACCACAGCAGCACACAAAGTCCTGGATTTTCTTGAGGAGGGAGGAACGCTCAAGACCTTGCTATTCAGTTGCTGTTTTGTCGTCCAAGGGGGAGCAAGAATGGCTGAATAAACTAACTTAAAGGAGAAGAAGACAAGACTTTTTGGGCCTGCATGATAAAATTTCAGAAATGATTTCTCTTCTGATTTCTGTTCCCTGGAACAGGTTTGGAACAGAAATCCGTTTGGTTACGCAATTTGATTTTTCAATTTCTGAAATAGATTTCTATTCCAGAAACTGATTTGGAGGAGAAATCGAAGCTAAAAATTTTAGCTTCTCCAATTTCTGAAACAGAAATAAAATTTTTTTTTCTTAACTTTTCAATTTGGTCCAAAATATTTTGGATCACTAATATTGAAATAGAAATAGAAATAGTTAATTTAGTCCAAAATATTTTAATATTTTTTAATATAAAATTTTTTTTCTTAACTTTTCAATTTGGTCCAAAATATTTTAGATCACTAATATTGTATCTTTGGCTTTTGTAATGTAGTAGTATTATTTCAACTATTATTTTGTATTTGAGGATTTCCTATGTTGTTATATAATCAATTTCCATTTTATTACATTTCCATTTTATTAATTTCGATTCTCTCGCAAGTTGCGCCCTATGTAGCACCGACACGGACACGCAACACTCGACACGACACGACACGACACGACACGCCGACACGTCATTTCTTAAAAATAGAGAATTTCGACACGTTCCGACACGTTATATATTAAATATATTTTTATATATAAATACATAAATAAATAATAATAAAATAGCCTAGAATTAATTTACACGAAAAATATTAAATAATATCATTCATTATTTTAATTTGTTGCAATAATACACAAAACTTAGAGGAAAAAAACATTGTTTAAAGAAAAATGCTGAAATGATATTTTTAAATTTATTTATTTATCATATATAGCATTTTTTTTATTACTTCTTTCATAGTAAAATACTTAAAAAAGAAACAATTCTTAAAAAAAAAAAAACTGAAAAAGAAATATTGACATCGTGCATGTATATTTATAGCAATTTTATTACTTCTTTTTGTGTATATTTATATTTTCACCCCTCAAGTATTAGAAATTTTTAAAATTAACCCCGTGCGTGTCGGAATAGCGTGTCGAAATTTTGGACTAGCGTGTCGGAGCGTATCGGAAAGAGTTGACCACGTGTCGGATTTTTCGACACTCGTTGACCGCGTGTCGGAGAGTGTCGGACACGTGTCAGAGTGTCGGACACGACATGAAGGCTTCCGGAGAGTGTCCGTGCTACATAGGTTGCGCCTCCATCCATGTCAACTAGTACCTACCATAAAATCACTTCATTCGGCAATTGGCATGATGTTCTGGTTGAAGATTTCTTTCTATGGTTTTGTGTATATTAATGGGTCGTCCGTGACCTTTTGAATACCCAATCCTCCCGTACCACACACAGAGGAAAGTAACCGAAGATCGCACGTGTTTGTCCACTTAAAATGATCTCAAAAGAATGCAAAAAAAGTGTAGTGACTTGAACTCGAATCTTGAATGAGGAGAATAAATACATTGACTATTTGCATATTAGCATTTGAAAATACCAAATCTTTTATAGTTTGCATATTAGCATTTTTTATACTAATTACTAGCTTTTATTTATATAAATTGCTAATGTTTTGAAGTTCCTAGCTACTCTATCGAATTACCAATCTAAATTAAAGTGATTTACCAACTTTTATCAAATTAAACTACCATCACAAGTACCAAGAAGAGTGAGGTAAAATGATGGGGACAACATGATTCATAGAAATAGAAATTTTTATTTTGTTATCAAACGGAATTTCTGTTTCAAAATAGAAATTTTGAGTCGTTATCAAATGGGTTTCTTTACTCAGAAACTTGGCTGGGAAATAGAAATTGAGAAATCAATTTCTAGCCAGAAATCAATTTCTGTTTTAGAAATTTTGTCATGTGCGCCCTTTATGGCTGTGAAAGGGAAAGGAAATTGTTGTAAGGCTAGATAAGGGAAAGAGAGAGACAAGTGCACGGCAGTAGGGGAGAAGAAATAAGTGCAGAAGAAAAAAAAAAGAGGGTAAAGCAGAAGTAATTGCAGATAAATTACTCAGCATTCACTCAGCCATTTGCTATTGCATTTCGGTTTCCTACGGCAAGAAGAGGAGAGGGAAAAGGAGAAGTAATTGCAGATAAATTACTCAGCATTCACTCAGCTATTTGCTGCTGCATTTCGGTTTCCTACGGCAAGAAGAGGAGAGGGAAAAGGAGAAGTGATTGCAGAGGAGTTACTCAGCCTTTACTCAGCCATTTACCTCATGCTTTTGGCCTAATTTTTCATGGAAAAATGGCTCTCCATTACTACCTTAGGTCCCCCTATCTTTTCCAAGTCTATCTCCATTAAATACCAAGGAAATTGAGGTGAAATTGTAGGAGAGAGGGATTCCTACGAATTTCATTTTGAGGAGACTTCTCTTTTTCTTTAATTACCAATCTAACATCTAAATCAATAGGGTCAAGTCCCTTAGTAACAACTTATAATACCTCTTTTAAACTTCTATAACTCTTTTTTTTTCCAATTGTTTCATAATAAATGCCCAAAACCTATTTAAAAGTGGCATTTCCTTTTTATTCTTTTAATTTGTTATTCTTGCCTCTTTTCCGTTAATAATTCCCGTCGTCCATAAAATTTAGAAAGATGCAACAACATTCCCCGGGATTAATTGTGACACGTGAAAATTCTTAATTTCTGTAATCGACATCATTTCCTCGGTTAATTTCAGTCAAATGTGATTTTAGCGTAACTTAAACTATCAGTTAGTTTTTGGGAATTTTTGGTGCACTAACCTGTGGTCGATTATTCCCGAGCCACAATGTACATCTTCGACGCATTGACGACTCTCGATTGTCGTGAAAAATCTCGAGGTTTCAATTACGAGCACCGGGTACCAAAATAACAGAAAAATCGGTTTAGTGCCAATCGACGAGAATTCTATAATTAGATGGAATCACCCAAGTCTAATTTTATCTCTATCGAATCGACCTATTTCTGATTTCTAATATATTTTCGATTGTGCCGAAATGATCCTTGTAGACTAACACGGTCGAGCAATCGATTCCTGGTCGAATTCTCAAGTCGGTTGCATCAAAATTCTTTAATAACTTTCATGATTAGTCTAATTATCTCATGAGTGATCAGCTCAGAGAATAGCGCTATAGGCACATCGATGAAAAGCCCGATTCATTTCATTGAAAACAAAAGTGGAAAAATCAGACTGTCACATGCTCATTCTCATTTTTCAAAAGCAATAATTTAAGGAGAGAAATGTTAAAAAAAAAAAAAAAAAAAAAAGAATCACAGGTTTGGTTGGGTATGGATCTTTTATAAGTCGAGTTAGGTATGGGTCAAGAAATTTATATTGCAAACAAGTTGGTCAAAATGAATTAAATAAGTCAATTTGGGTTTGGCCACTTATGACCCAATCCAAACCCACTCAACTCACCCATTGGATGGGCTTATAGGTACATTGTCGGCCAATTCACAGGGTGGGGTTGTCTAACACTAAACCTATCCTATCCCATGAATCTGCCCTTTTTGTGTAGTTTTCATTGTATATAAATAAAAAGAAGTATAGATATGAAGAGGACTTTTAAGAACACTATCTTCTTCTTACAAGCCTTATCTTGTGCACTTTATATAGAAGATAGATTGATTGATAAGTTCAAGTTGATAGAACTCTTTGAGCAGGGATTGAATACGAGGGAGAAACAACATGTTAGAGGCCTCACCATAACGAAAAAAACTGGCAAATGTTTGCCTATTGGAAGATCATGGGAGGAGGATGAAGACGCACGATCTGATTAGAGACATGGCATTGCATGTCATGAGTGCAACTTTGATTGTAAAAGCAAAAAAGACGATGAGGAGTATACCATCTAAGGAATATTCGACGGATGCTTTGGAGAAAGTTTCTCTGATGGAGAATTATATTGATGAATTTCCTTTGAACATGTCACCAAATTGTCCTAAACTATCAACTTTTCTGTTGAATGGAAGCTTGTTGTGTGGTGTGGTCATCCTTGATTCTTTCTTCAAACAATTATTGGGGCTAAAGGTTCTAAACTTGAGTGAATGTAATCTAAGAGAAATTCTAGATTCCATTTTAGACTTGGTAAACTTGAGAGCACTATTGATTAGTTATTGTCGAGAATTGCACCGTATTCCTTATTTAGGGAAGCTTAGATCTTTGAGAAAGTTGGACATTTTTTGTTGTGCTAGGCTTGAAGCGCTCGGGATCTAGAAATGTTGGCGAACTTGAGATACCTTGACATAGGTTGTACACGCATAAAGAGATTACCCAAAGGAACATTGGGGGATTTGCTAAACTTGCAATATCTTAAAGTTGAGGTAGTAAATGGAGAAGACATCACAAAATTGTGGGCACTGGAGACACTCAAATGCCCCTTCAAAGATGTGGATGATTTCAACAAGTTTATGAGGGTGGTTAGTAAGGCAGTGCATGATAACATTCCCGGGAACAAGAATTTCTATTCTTTGGTTCCCGGGAATAAAAAAAGAGTAGAAACCTGTTTGTTTACGGGTAATTTGTTTTTGTTCCCGGGACTAAAAAAATCTGGCCAATAAATAGTTTTGGAACAGAAACGAGAAGTAAAAAAGTTACTTCTTTTTGGCCAAGAATTCCCAAGAAGAGAAAGAAGAAATAGAACCGGTCAACCCCTTTCATTTCACGAAGCTTTCACCGCCTTGCCCTTCACGAAGCCCTAATTTCTCCAGTCGCCCCTCGCAATCGTGCCGCCGATCTTGTCGTCGTCGGTGCTGTGGCCGCCGGTCCTGTCGTCGCCGGCCACGGCTTCGGCCACGCCACCCACGTCGTCAAGGTCCTCTCTCTCTCTCTCTCTCTCTCTCTCTCTCTCTCTCGTACTTCGCCTCTCTTTTCCCTCGCGATCGTGCTCCAATCGCCACCGATGGAGGCCCCAATTCGCCGGTCCGGCGGCGTTCGGGCGTTTCCGAAGCTCGGTTTGGTGGTTTGACTCCCGTCTCTTGCTACTGATGCGACAAGCTCTTTTCTTTTTTCTTTTTTTTTTTTTTTTGGGGGAGTTACTCTCGTGTTCGGCTTCTCTTTCGGTGGTTCTTCGTTTTTCTTGCGAAATTTCGTAGCTTTGGCGATGCTGCCGGTGGTAGGCTAGTTTCGGGCCGGAGGGTCGCGGCCGACCAGCTCGCGCAAACTCGGTCCCGTCCATTCCTCCTTTGGTTGTCGTGTGCTTCTTCGTCTGTTTGGTGAGAGTCTTGGTTTGGGTTTGGTTCCTAGTTGAGCCGAAAAACCTCATGATTCGCGAGTGCCCTTCACCCATTCGACGAAATGCTTAAGTGAGATCGAGTTTTCGTCCTCCCGTTTTTAGCCGAAATCAAATCGTCCGGGCACGTCGTGCTGTATCGGGTTGTTCCAATGGTGTTGGGCGACCTTGGGCGTCGGCTGTGTAGTCGTTCGCCACATTCCCATCATCGTCGTCTTGCACTATGGTCTTTTTTTAGTATTATAAAAGAGTGTTTGATGGTTTGCATCAGATTTTTGGAGAAGTGAATACTTTCTTAGAATAAGAGGTCTTCTCGAGGATGTTGTTATCACATATTTGATCTTGATATTTCAGCTACTCTTTGTGGAGTCTGTCCTTTATGTGTTTTCTGCAATCCATACTCTTTTTTTTGTGATGATTTTCTGATGGATGCATGCAGATCAAAGATGATATAAAAAGACCAGTGCACTTTGCTTTGATAAAGCTTCGCAAAGACAAGGACGTAGCAGTCAGGGTATGATGCCTAACTGAAAATTCACAGATATGAAATGTCTCCTACTTTTTCTAATTATTTGACAAAATCTTTAATCAACTGTATCAGAGTACTTTCTAATATCTGAAGTTGTTTGTCTAATATGGCAGTTGTCTAATCTTGCAAAGTGAATTCACTGATCTTGTTGCAACCTTTGCTTTAATCTCTGCTTTAATTTGGTGGAGGATGTCTAGGAATTTGATTCAAAGGTAACATAACAAGTTCACAAAGTTTGAATAAAATTGTTGTACAAAGCTTTACTTGGCCACATTATATCTTCAGCATCACTATTTGAGGTTAAGTTCTCTCGTAGTACTTTTAGCTCGATGGCTTTTCACGCTATATTTGGCTGGAAACTAATGCACATTGGCTGACCACCACATTTCTAGCTACACTGTACTCTTTATGTATTGTTAACCCTTGTAATGTTTATAGCCCCATCTATCCTGTTGACCGAATTGGAAGATATGTGGTACAGCTCAAAAGTTTTGATTCGAGGAGCATGCTGAAGTCCGGTGACTACTTTTTAACTACTGAATGAATGTTGTATGTGACCAGGATGAAACCTGGTTGATTCATTAGGTAAAACAGTAAAACTTTGATTACAAAAGCATAATGCTGTGATGCAAAACGATAATAATGTTTTAAACAAAGCTGAAGCATGCGGTTGTGATTTTGCTTTGAGAAAAATGCTAAAATCGAGTTTTGTCGATGCCTATGGAGAGATGAGATGCAGTTGTGATTTTGCAAACGATCAATTGGTTTTCTCAAGGTTGAGTAGTGTAAATCCATTAATTCCTTTACCACTTTGAAATTGTTGAATTATATGTTCTGTCTTGGGTGTTGTCTCTGGCAGGATGACTTATGCATAGAGTTATGCAGTCCAGGGCAAGTTGGTGCTAAAGGTTTTCTTGCTGTATCTCGTGGGATTGATGCGATTGGATTGCGGCTGTAGGTGGAGGAGAACATCTGCAAGTTCGCGAAGAAAGGCTTGACGCCGTCGCAGATTGGTGTCATTCTTCGTGACTCCCATGGAATTGCCCAGGTGAAGAGCGTCACCGGGAGCAAGATTTTGCGTATCCTCAAGGCACACGGTACGTTTTTCTTTCCATTTTCATTGTATTCGTGAAGTGAATTTTGCCTGTTAATATATGGATGCTGTCTATATGCTAGCTATGGAGTACTTAAAGTTGTAAGCTTGATGACTTTGGCGGCTGAAACCAGTTAAATCACTGCTTTAAGAGGAGATTAATTAGTTTTTTTTGAGCTTGTTATGTTGTTGTGGTCCCGAAATCATTCTGAAAACTGTTGGATCGGATTGAAAAGAAGTCATTTCTGGAATCCGATGTGTGTTTTCGTCTTGCGTAAAAGTCGGTATGGATTGTTGGAGAAAGCATCGGTTGCTACTGCTTCTAACTAAACAACACTTTTGGCACGCGAAAGTCACCGCTTTTTCTGATGATTTTCGGTTTTGCTTTTCCAACAGGCCTTGCGCCCGAGATCCTTCCTGAGGATCTCTACCACCTCATCAAGAAGGCAGTGTCCATCAAGAAGCATTTGGAGAGGAATAGGAAGGACAAAGATTCCAAGTTTAGGCTCATTCTTGTCGAGAGCAGGATCCATAGGCTTGCGTGCTACTACAAGAAGACCAAGAAGCTCCCTCCTGTCTGGAAATAGTAAGCTCGCTTGCTAATGTTTGGCTCTTTTTGTTGAAATCTTTATGTCGCATGATAGTAAGCATAATATATCAAGTTCTGTTCTGTGTATTTAATGATTCTTTGTCACCACCTAGCAACTCTGACTGAAACAATGGGATAATGCAGATTCTCTCTCTCTCTCTCTCTCTCTCTCTCTCTCTCTCTCTCTCTCTCTCTCTCGTCCCTTTATCAACTTTGTCGAGGTTCCATCAGGATCTGAAGGAGCATCTCCCTTAATCTGCGTGCAGTCTCAGGTATCGATCTCTGGCACCTTGCATTTGAGTATTGGAAGGGGTCGCCGTTAATTGTTATGTGCTTGTGACAATGTCCTGTTCTTGTTTCTCTTCTGTGATTTGTGTTTACTGATATTGCTGTTTTGCTGTTTTACTAGTTCTGTTTTGCTGATTTTGTTGGTTATTTGTTTATTGATCTTGTTGGTTCTTTGTTTTGAGGAGCAAATTCTCTTGAAAATTTATACAATAATGGAAGGCAGGAGCATGTTGCACTTTCTTTTTAATTGTTTTGAACTCATATGATATTCAACTAGTGAAGGTTACATGGCATCCCAAAAGAGGCATTCACCGCAAAGTGGATTGAGCCTTTAACCAACTTGTTCGTCGGTTTGTTAGTAGAAGAGGTCAAAAAGGAAATCGCACCTCTTCTACTTTCAACAAGGCAGGGTGGAATAACATACGGGTAGAGTTCAACAACCGAGCAGAACTTCAATATACTGCAGTACAATTGAAGAATAAGGTGAACAAATTGAAAAAGCAGTATGCTAGTTTCAAGAAGCTTCTTTCACAATCCGGATTTGGCTGGGATAACGTGAACAAAAAAGTTATTGTTGATGATCCAAGCATATGGGAATCTCATATCAATGTATGATGTAACCTTTTGATCATTTTCATATCACTATAGATGTATATCCAGTATGTTTAATTGTATTGCTGATATATGTCGTCATTGTGAAAATTGCAGGATAATAGTGAGTGGGCGAAATTCAAGAAAGATGGGTTTCCTCAATATTCTGACTTGTGTATTGTATTTGGCGATACATATGCTACTGGGGACCATGCAGTAGGACATGCCGAAGATTTTGTGATGTCGGATGAACTTAACATTGGTGGTGATGATGCAGACAAGGGACTAGAGGACGTTGGTGAACAGCATGCTAATGAGGAAGGTTTTATGTCGACAACACTCCTTCTCCAGTTCATGACAAACATAGGATGGATAAAACTCCAAATACTAAGAGGAGAAGGAAGAGTCAATCATTTGGTGTTGCTAACACCTACAAAGCCTTGCAAGAGATGATTAAAAGTAGGGTTAATCAATCTGTGAGTGGTTCTATCAACTCACAAGTGACATCACCACCTACAGACCCATTCTCCATATCTGTGGTGATTGATACCTTACTTGCCATGCCTACATTGGACGAAGATCTGTACAGCAAAGCAGTTGAGCGAGCCAGCGTTAATGCCACGTGGAGGGAGGGTTTTATGAAAACCCCAGCTGAAAGGAGATATGGACTTCTCCTACGTCTTTAGTGTTGTGGATTTAATGCCACGTGGATGTTAGAAAATATGTTGTGGATTGCATGGAGTTTTATTAGACCATGTTTTTTTTGTTGGTTGTTATTTTGTTGTTTAAGATATTAATGTTGAGACTTTTGCATCGTGTTATGGTTTGGATATGATGGATTGTGCTTAATATTTATATTTGGTTTGCATTTTCACTCTATTACTTACGTTATTGGTTTCAATTGTTTTGTTATTTTTATTTTTACATATATCTATATTGATTTTTTTATATTTGTGTAATGGCATAGGTACTATGGAAGATGAATCATATAGTGTGTCTAATGAAGAGGTAGCAGCAGTTGAATGGTATTTGGATGACTTTGATATTGACATAATAATAGTATGGTTATCTCTTGTTACTTTGGACATGTGTTTGCATACGAGAGAGCCTATTAGGGACAGTAAATTATCAGGAGCTAAATGGGTAAGGGAAATTGTTTATGGGCATTCAGATAGGATATATGAAGCATTCAGATTAGAGAGACATGTTTTCCTTAACCTATGTGATCTAATGAAGGCAAGAGACTGGCTGAAAGATTCTCGATTTGTAAGGGTGGATGAACAAGTTGGGATTTTCTTATCTATGGTTGGTCACAAAAACTCAAATAGAGATTTATGTGAGAGATTTCAACATTCGGGACAAACAATCAGTAAGTTCTTCACTCTGGTATTAAAAGCGCTTCTTAAATTATCAAAGGAGATTATCAGGCCGCCTTCTTTTGATATTGTTCCAGAGGAGATTCTTATCGATCCTAACCATGCACGTTACTTCAAGGTATGATTTTAATATCACTTTTACGTTATTAAAATATATATAGTTGATAATATTGTCTAATGCTATAATTTCATAAAATTGCAACTTTCACGTTATTAAAATATTTATATTATAATCGCAACTTTCACGTTATTAAAATATATATAGTTCATTAAAATTGTCTAACGTTATAATTTCATAAAATTGCAACTTTCACGTTATTAAATATATATATATATATATTATAATTGCAACTTTCACGTTATTAAAATATATATAGTTCATTAAAATTGTCAAACGTTATAATTTCATAAAATTGCAACTTTCACGTTATTAAAATATATATATTATAATCGCAACTTTCACGTTATAAAAATATATATAGTTGATAATATTGTCTAACGCTATAATTTCATTAAATTGCAACTTTCACGTTATTAAAATATATATATATATATATTATAATTGCAACTTTCACGTTATAAAAATATATATAGTTGATAATATTGTCTAACGTTATAATTTCATAAAATTGCAGGGTTGCATTGGTGCTATTGATGGGACCCACATTAATGCATCCGTCCCTGTATCGAAACAAATCCCATTTAGAGGCAGGAAAGGGACTACTACTCAAAATGTGCTGTGTGCTTGTTTGTTTGATATGAGATTCACTTTCGTATATGCTGGGTGGGAAGGATCTGTCAATGATTGTCGGGTTCTCTCGGCGGCACTTGAGACTCCTCGATTGCAATTTCCTCGACCACCACCAGGTTCTTGTTTTGTCTATATTAAGTGATTTTCTTTATGATTATATAGCTATTGCTTATCATAACAAATTTATGTATATATTCTTGTAGGGAAATACTATGTAGTAGATTCTGGTTATGCATCACTTCCAGGATTTTTAACTCCATTTAAAGGTGAACGGTATCATTTGAATGAGTACAGGGGTAGAATGAGACGGCCCAGAACAGCAAAAGAATTGTTCAATCATAAACATTCCTCATTGAGAAATGTTATCGAGAGGTCATTTGGGGCATTAAAAAATCGCTTCTCAATTTTGAGACATATGCCTCCATTTTCAATTCGAAAGCAAGCATATATTATAATCGCATGTTGTACTCTTCATAATTATATTCGTGACCAAGACAAGATGGACAGGAACTTTGCCCTTTATGGAGATCCGGATTATCCACTTGGATCTACAGAAGATGAGGTTGTAGATGATGCATCACCTGATGAGGCGGCTGAGATAAACATGATCAGGAAAGATATTGCAAATATGATGGCAAGGGATCACAATATGCAAGAGATTCCATGACTTTCTATTTCCAACTTTTGCGACGTGTTTTTTGTTTTTTGGTGAAAACTTTTGCGATGTGTTTGTAAACTATTATGAATACATTTCTATTAATAGTATTAAGGTCATCCAATTCTATCTCCCTGAGCATAAATGTCATTTAATGTATCATAAATGTGGACAAATAGAAGAGAAGCAAATTGTGAGCTATTGTATAGGTGACACTTCAAGACCTACAAATCGCCGTTCAAAGTTTCTAAGCTAGTCAAGAAAGAAAAAAAAAGCTAAAAATGAGAAGAAAAACACATCCCTTTTATCAAAATTAGCCAACACCTTATAACGACATCAAGGTAATTCGGAAGAAGCAAGGTAAAAAGTAGCATTAAGATGGGATGCATCGACGGTTCAAAATGCAAGAGACCAAGATTTTTACTAAGTGTTTTAGGAGCATGCTATGAATTATATGCATAATGACAACAAAGCCACGCCATGCATGCACCATTCCAACAGTTGGAAATTTCCAACCCTAACCCGACATCCATGTCAAGATTAAAAGAGACTAAAATCTCCAAGCCACACATGCACTAGAATTACAATTTTTTTTTTTTTTTTAAAGAGTAAAAACTTAGTCCCAAGGAAATGAGCATAAATTAATTTGACTGACAATATCACGTGTGCTTTTTCGCAATATTTGCTATATCAAATATTAAAATTTGCAAAAAGAAAATATATTATTGAGAATTATAGTTTAAAACATTAGTTTGTGAATATTGATTCCAACAAAGCGCTACATAAATTCAATACGCTATAAAACATAAGTGAAGATCCTCACATATAGATATAAAATAATAGCTCACGTTCCATTACAATACCACCTATGTTACAAGCATATTTGACTAGAATGCTTACACCTAAGCAAATGTATTATTAATCTAATAATATTTTGATCTTGTCAATTTTATGTAATATTAAACTTATTCCTTTTTCTTAATTTAATTTTTTTTAAAATAAAATTTGGAATAGAAATTTTGTGCAGTTACCAAACGTGTTTCTGTTCTTTTTTTGTTCCAGAAATAGAAATTTTGTGCAGTTATCAAACGGGTTTTTTTGCTCAGAAATTGTTCCCCAGCCAAGAAATGGAAAAGAACTGTTTCTGAAAAAAAAAATTATTCCCCAGCCGAGAAATGTTGCCATGCGCAGCCTAAGCAGAGAAAAAACCTTTGCCATTACAGGCTCAACGCGAGTCAAGAATCGGAGAATTATGTGATATTTGGTAATGAAACTCGATTTGGTGAGAGGAGTGTCCACATTGAGATGAGGAGTTATGCTATTGCGAGCGTGGAAGGGGAAAGAGTGGAGGTGGCATTTGTATTTTGATTTCCCAAGTTGTGTGGAAATTGACAGCAAGCAATTGCGATGGTACAACAAATTTGTTTGATGTGGGTCCACTTGAAAACCTTGAGGAGCTAGAAATAGAAAATTGGGAAAACTTGCGGATCTTTGTGGAGGACAAGATGAATAAATAATCAACATCCATGACTCCTCTGCCCTAACCCCTTCCCCTCCCCTCTTCATAAGCCTTAAAAAGCTGAGTATCTTATAATGTCCAAAACTGAAGTATCTCTTTCGGTATGGGCCTACATTCTACCTTCTACATTTACAAGGGATTTAAATATATGAATGTGAGGAAATGGTGGGGACAACAGTAGCAGTTACATCACCACTATGACATCCTGAATTTATGGCTCTGTTTTCAATTGAATAAGTTGTGCTTTTCATCAACGCACCTATAGTTCTTTTCTCTGAGTTGACCACTCACAAGATAACTAGCCTACTAGGTGAAGCCGTTAAGGAATATAAACGCAATAGACTTGACAATTCAATCAGGAACCGACTGTTCGATCGTGCTAATCTGCAAGAGTCATTATGGCACAGTTAAAAATCGATCAGATACCGAAGATAGGTCGATTTGACAGAGGTGTGTGATTAAGTGTGGGTGATTCCACCAAATTGCAAAATTCTTATCGATCGGCACTAGACTGATTTTTCTATCATTTTGGTATCTTGTGTTCTAATTTAAAATCTTGAGATTTTCACGACAACCAAGAGTCGTCAATGTGTTGAAAATGTACAATGTAGCTCGAAAATAATCGACCATAGGTCAATTGCACTAAAAATTCCTAAAAGCTACATGGTAGGTTAAGTCACGCTAAAATCGTGTCAGATTGAAATTAATTATGAATTTAAACCCGATTTCAGAAATTAAAAGTTCTGTTATGTCACAATTTATTTTAAGAATGTCGTCTCATCCTTTGAGAAATTTACGGCAAATTTGGGATTTTACGGAAAATCAATTTTGAACGATTCGAAAAAAAAAAAAAAAAAAAAAAAGGACATTCGATTGGCCATTTTCAAGTGGATTTTTGGCCTTCCAAAAAGGACTAGTTTGTGAAGACAAGGGTGGAAATTGGCATGGCACCCTCCTCAACAATTTGACCATCAAATTGGAGAAATTTGTTAAGAAATTGAATTTCGGATATATCAGAAAATGAAAGTAAATTCGGATGGGAGTGAGAGTGGCCATTTTTGCTGTCCAAGACTTGATATTTGTGGGAGTTTGCATGCAACAAAGTAATAGGGAGACCAAGCATTGATGTTTAGATATTTCCATTTAACTTCCCCCCCCCCTTCGATCTCTCTCTCGGACGTCTCCCCTCCATCTGACCACCCTCTGTCATATTCCTCCATTTCTTCTCCTCCTTTTTGACTTTTTGGAGTTCGTCCTTATCCCTTCCTCTCTGCCGACATCTCTCTCTCCTCCCTCTCTTCTTGCACATGCCAAGCCAGCTGCCCCCTCTTTCCCTTCTGCCAGCGAAGCCCCGACGTTTTCCTCTCTCTCTTTCGCTACCTCATTCGTCCACTTCCCTCACGCCAGCCCATGATCTTCCACCGCCTGCTGCCATCCACCTCTGCGTGTCCCCCTTATAGCTACCGAGTCAACCCCACCGCTCCATCCTCCTTCGTTCACAACACCTCCCCTGGCAGTAACCAACCTATGTAGCTCCTCCAACGTGTGTCTCCTCCACTCACGAAGGCAGCTTGTCGGTTTCCTCAGCCGGTCAGTTGACCATTGATCTTCACGACAGCAGTTGCCATGAAAATGCCGCCAGCCCACTTCACCGAGTCAACATAGTAGTAACACCCTCTCCACGTCCACGACACAAGCCTTGGACAACTTCAGCATCCACCGAATTTTTCAAGTTAGGCCACTTTCATGCAAGCCCAGCGTCCACTGAAGTAAATCTTCAGCTGTGTGTAGCTGCAGCTCAGCCCAGTCTCGAGCCGAGCCCAACCGCAAGCCGTCGAAGCTAGCTTAGTCCAAAAATAGAACCAAGCAGCTTAGCCGTGGGCTTTGTGGCCTTTTTGGGCTGCTTTCGGGCCTTGTTGGAGGTCGCCACTAAGAGGTTTGTTGCCCGTCTTCACGACACCGTCGTCGTGGACTCATCGGATCGCTAATCCAGTGAGTTTACTCACTAAACTCTGCTTAGGGAGTTAATGATGCTTAAGGATTAATTAGTTTAGACTAAGTATGGTTTAGGTGGTTAGTTAGAATGGATTAACGATTTAATTATTCGTTTATGCATGTTAGGTGGATAGAATAGCGTAATCAGGGACTAGATAGATTGTGCTATTTATCTAGTTTCGTTCAAAAATTTTCCGGGCCCGTCTCGGTGTTTAATTAGGCATTTTTGGCTTAAGTTTCTATTTTTGGCATTTAATTGTATTTATTCAATTATTTTTTGTATTTATTTAATTATTCATTATTTTCCAAAAATTATACTAGGATAGTCGATAACCGGAATTTTGTGCTAATTTCAATGGTGTGTATAGTTTCTACAATTGAATGCTATATTGTGCAAATTGAGTGGAAATTGTAATTTTGGGTATTTATCTCAAAATTGTGTAATTTTGGTATTTTGTTCAGAAAATACTTGGCGTCGGTTTTTAATGCCAAAAATGTTTTTAAGCACTATAATAAATAGTGAAATTTTTTAAAAGGAAGATACAATATTTTTGACTCAAACTGATCGTGTACCTACACATGATTATTTTATCGAGTGTTTTTACTATGAAGAAAAAATATTAAGTTCATTATCTTAATTAAGGCATTTAAGCACAGAGCACAATGTCCTTGGCCGTGATTGAGTAATCGTGTGATGGTTCACAGTCATTACAAGATGACTATTGAAAGTTGAGGTGACGTGTTGTGTGAAGGAACTCGATAGGTTGTGAGCCGGTAAAGAATTAAGTGCTACACAATAATTAAACTTCGTGTGAGCCACCTCTAGTACCTTGTACCATTTCTTATTGTAGTCAAGGTCTAAGTGCTATATGGTGAAGTGAGTCACATGAGAGCCACCTCTAGAAGCCTTACAGTACTGTCATGCATAGTCAAGAACTAAGTGCTACGTGATAGCACGATTTTGTGTGGGTTACCTTTAGAATTTTGTACTAATGTTTTTTATAGTCAAGAATTAAGTGCTACGTGACAGCATGACTTCGTGAGAGGCACCTCTAGTATCTTGAGCTATTGTCTAGTATAGTCGAGAACTAAGTGTTACACGACAGGGTGAATTCGTGGGAGCCACCTCTAGTACCTCGTACTATAACTGATTGTGGTAAAGGACTAAGTGCCACGCAATGTCGGAATTTCATGGAGAGAGGGCACCTCTAGAACCTTGGGCCTGGTATTGAGTATTGAGTTGGAATATTGAGTGGGGATGTTGAGGTTGGATTGGGAATTTGAATATTGAGAGTGAATATTGAGACTCCTCTAAGCGATTGTTTGATTGAATGATGGATCAATTGTATTGAATGATTGATTGACTAAGATTGACATGAGACGTTCCAAATGCTTGAGTGTTGTTACTGCACTTATGTGATATATGAATTGTGCTAACATGTAGGAGGGAACTGAGGCGAGATAAGTCTTCTGTATTGTGTGCATAGACTGCCTCTAGGCGTATTTCCTTCCTAGTTGGGGTTTAGGGGAGTGAACTTGCTGAGATATCGTCTTATTCTTTCATGGGCTTAACTTTTCATGTCCCTAGTGTGAAGAACTTGGAACTTGAGGCAAAAGGGTCAGGAGCACGGGTGACTCAGAAGTTCTTTTGGAGATAGACCTCTTGTACATAGACCCTAGAGTTGGCCTCTGTTTATAAACCAGATTGTTTATAAAAGCTGTGTTGATTGATTTGAAATTTGTTGTCTTACTTTTCTATCCCATATATGTTGTGGTTAGAGGATTAGTAATTCGCTTCCGCATGCGCATTAAAATGAATTGGTCGGCGATGCGTCCTAGGACGTCGCAAATTTATCGACTACCGAGGGATGGGCACGTGCTCGAGGATCGGGGCATGACAACCACCACCACATTCGACCCCACCCTTCCCTAGTCTAGAATATATTAATGTTCGGTCGTGTGATAAACTGAAGAGAGTGGTGGAGTCTGAGTGGCTGCCTCATTTCCCTAATTTGAAAAGAATCACAACAAACTTTTGTGTAAACATGGAGGAGATAATTGGAAGTCCTCCCTCATACAAGTCGGTCGAATAGATTTCTCTCGAATTTCTTGAGGTGACACTATGCAATAACATTAGAAAGCTGTTTCTGCATGAGTTGTTGATCCATCTTCAAAGTCTTCATACTATCTATGTTGATTGCTGCGAAAGAATGGTGGAGATGATAAGCCGACAGGGACAAGGCCAAGAAGGAAGCATAATGACTCCTATAAATAACACCTCTTTATCCTTTCAATCTTCAATTTCTCTCCCAAAGCTGAAATCCTTGCAGCTACTCACTCTACCCCAGCTGAAGAGAACATGTGAAGTCCTAACAACTTGCAATTCAATGGAAGAGTTGGTGGTGACCGGATGCCTAGCACTGAACGGGATTCTTTTGCAATTGCGATTACGTGATATTGAGGACCTTCCGCGGATTGAGGTGGAAGGTGAGGAAGTGGAAGCTGCTGATATGGGATCATCCCAATTTCCGGGCTCTTCCTCAATCTAATCTCCTTTTCGTTCACAGTCGCTGGATTCTACCAGGTTGGCGCCAGTGCTATTTACGCGAGTTATGGATATAATTTCCTTCACTCCCAACAGAAATTGAAAAACAGTGAAGGAATTTTCAATTGTATTGCTATATGTTTTGTACATGTACATAAGCCTATTATAATATAAAAAAAAGATGAAATAGGAAAAAAAAAATATACGAGATAATGTTTTCCTATTTTGCTATCTAAATATCTAATCTTAGGGATTGATTGAATTGATCAGAATCAAAATCAGAGTCAAATCCAATTGAATCTCCAATGATTCGTTAAAAATCGTTACGAAGATGTAACCCTTTTTTATATAGTCATGCAGCTATAGAGAGTCAGAGACTAGGATCAGAACTAGAGTCATGCAAGCTCCAACACTGGCTTTTGCAGAATCGTGGTAATGAATCCCCCCAATGCTGCTTAGAAGAAGTCCCGCTGAAAGGCCTTCGCTACTATTTTAATTACTCGAACATGCTTTTCTGCGAACTCAAATTGCCATATGAATTACTATCTTCTTATACCGTACCGGCGGAGGTCCTTCATGAGGCAGAGGAGCTTGGAGATGTTCTGGCGAGTGGGCCTGGACATGGGCGAAGGAGTGTGGGAAGTAGGTGACGAAGGAGCAGCTGAATGCCGCCTTCTAGGAGGAGATCTTGGGCAGCTCGGCAATGGCGGCTGGGGTGAATTTAGTCATAGTAGAAAATTGAAGGACCGAAGTTTGCTTTGCCTTTACACTCATCGCGAGCTCACGACTTTGATCCATAATTCAATAGGTTGGATATGGGATTTTGTGTTATATAGATATGGTTTTCCGAGATCCATGTGTATTGACATCGAGGAAGAGTTTGTATTAGGTTTCTTAATTCTCTGTCCGTGCCTTCATGAGCAAAACTTCACGTTTGTCGATACTTAAATTTTTGTGATTAGATTGTCATTATATTTCATAAAAAAATTTAGGGACCAAATTTGCATTCATTCCTACCCCACGCGGTTGTTGCATTCATTCCATCACATTCGTGATCTGAGGCATGTTGATTTTGACCAGCGCTACTCGCGAGTTTCTTGAACATCTTAATCATCCAAGGCGCTGGTTTTGTCCTTTGTCCTCCCCTGTTCACGGAATATTTTGTTGAACGAAAAGAAGCCAACGTCACCGAGTGTAGACTACTCTCCTGACCAGTCCCAGAAGCACCATCGCATCGTCGTCTCGCGCTCACCTCACTTCATAGACTTCGACGACAACCGCTAATCTAAGCTCCTTTCGATTTTGCTCGGTTCAAGCACTTTCCCGTCCGCGTTTACCTTACAGAGCTGTCATCGCCGATCCTCTCCGAATCCTCTTCACGAGCAAATAAGTTTCTCTCGATAGATTCAGATTCACTGCCTCTCCAAATCAAAGTGGACAACATCGCTCTTACAAGCAACAGAGACGGGAGCATTCGTTGAGCTTCGATGTCTTCCTTCAAGAACGTTGCGCGCCGCCACGTCTACCAGGTTGTTTTTTTTTTTTTTTTTTTGGGTAAAAACGTCTACCAGGTTGTTTCTCTCCAAATAAGCTTCAAAAACGGTTTCGATTGATTCTGGATTGATCTATCGGTTTCGGCTTCGTTTCTTTTCCGAGCGGTCACTGAATCGTGGAGCCATATGCCAAGACTTTGCCGAACTGTCGCTGGGTAACCGTTGCGCCCGCCCTCTCGTTGCAATTATGTTGTTTCCGTCCAACCGAGTCTTCGTTTCTATTTTCCCGGTTTAGCCGAGTCGTAGGCTAACTGATTTGACGTGCTACGTCTATTGAAACTGAGCTCCGTCAACCCTCGTGCTTTCGCGCTGCCATCGATCGCCGGACGGAGTTGCTGATGATAACTGCCCGGCCGTTCCGTGGCTGATTCCGAATCAAGATTCATTGTTGCCCCCAACAAAATCAGGGTTGTCTCCCTCATTATTCTCTAAAGCTGTTTCGCTTTCTACATTTGTTTCCTGCCTGTGCTTTGTTTTTGATTTGATCTTGTTGTCTTGCATTGGATCATTGCATCAAGCGATCAATCAGTCATCGCATCATGATTTTTAGCATTTGCTTATTTGAGATTTAAGCTCGTGATTTGAGTTAGCGGTGGTGAGCAGAAAAGAAAGACGATTTATTAACTCAAAGAGATAAAATTATAAATAAGATTTTAAAAAAACGATTAGATAGTATTTAGGTGTTTTATTTCTAGTTTCATTACTAGTTTAGTATTCATTACTAGTCTCGTTTTTATCACAATGGAATTTTATCTTCTATATATTTAGATCAATAAATTTACATCTATTAACTCAAATCACGTTTATTTTTACACACCGCTCACGGGGGAATCTTGTCCCGAGGCAGTGGGGCGTAATAATAAGGCTGTGTGTATTCTCTTCCTGACTCATATCGGGCTTTATTTGACGTACTTTAATTTTTTCATCATTGTCATACTTGATTTCTTGTGGTAATGATTCCTCTGGCATTACAACATTTACTACAATGAAGCTGTCCATAGATCAAATTATTTTGTGCATTAGATTTCACTTGACTATCTACGGCTCCATTGCGTGCTTTCGTTTTGATCACTTGGATGTGGATATATGAGGAGCCGGACAACTGGAGTGTTAAAACTCAGCACGAGAGACATTTGAGTGCCAAAAGTTGGGAAATGTACACATAAGTGTCAAAATTAGAGGAAAATAGATTAATTAAGTGCCAATGGCAAGAAAATTCTACCAAAATACTAACATGTCATTTTTTCGACGAGAGAAGTGCAAAACGATATCATTTTGCACGCCGACGCGGAAAGAAAAGCAAAAACGACATCGTTTTGCCTAGGATTTGAATTTTAATATAAATATTAATTAAATTAAGTTTAAAGCTAACTTTAATAACTAAATTTAAAAATAATAATAATGAATAAATAAATATTTAAAAAAAAAAAAAAAAAAAGGAAGAGGAGGCAGCGGGTGGGGCCTAGCCCTTGTTGCTCGCCCGCCCTTTATTGCCAAGAAGGGATGGCGACGGTGAGGGCCCGATGACCTCGGACCTATGGTGAGGGCTTGCAAGCCCTCGCCCATATTTGAGCTAAGGGCCGTGATTGGCCAGGGGGTCGCAAGCTCTCACTGCTACTTGGCCAAGGTCGCCAGCCCCTAGTTAGGGCCCGATGACCTCGGCCGACCCTCCCTCCATTGTCATCGGCCCTTCACGGTGACGGTGAGGAGGCAACAAAGTGAAGGCTAAGCCCTCACTTCTTATCTTCTATGTTTTCTTTTTTTGTTCCTTTTTTTTTTAAATTTAGATATAAATATTTTAATTTAATTAATATTTATATTAAAATTCAAAAGAAAAGACAAAACGACGTCGCTTGTGCCATGTAGGCGATTTATATTATTAAAAAATTGTCACACAGGATTTCTAGCCACTTTCGCTAAACTTGGCACTTAAATATCCCATTTTTGAAAAAAAAAAAAGTGACACATAAATGTTACTTTCATAACTTTTGGCACTTAAATGCTTATTCATGCTAAATTTTGACATTTTAGGCATACTTTTGCCTAGATATATGTATTTATGGTCTATTATGTTGAGTTTGATTGCGCATGGACACATAGATGAACTATTGGTGTGAGTTGTCAATTAATATTAATTAGTGAAATTGTAGGGCTAATTAGTTGCTAAATTTGTATTGTATATGTCCTCAATTATAGTATTACAGGTTGTGAGAAAGTTGATTAACATGTGAGATTCGAAAGATAAAGCTATTACAAATGGACCAAACGTAAGGAAACCTTATTGGAATTTAATTGATGATAAAGTCTAAAAATGTCAAGATAAAAATACTCATTAGAATTTTATTGACAACGTGGATACAGAAACTACAACTAACAAATACGCAGGAATTTAATCAATGACATAAGTTTAGAAAATAAATATACAGTGTAGGAAAGTAAAGATAACTGAAAAATAGTAAATTTGTTTGATTTGTGTGGGGCTCTTCAATAGATGAGTGATGATATTTATAGTGATAGTAACCGTATCTGCTTTTTAGCAGTTTTCATCGGTTGTATCCGTGTTCTTGCATATTTGTGGATTCCGTGACCATTTTCTCACAATATGACAATCCTATTCTCGGATAATTGCTCCTCCAATAATGCATGCCGGTTGTTCCAAGACCTAGATTGCCTTCGCCCCTAGTGACTTTAAACTTGTAACCAAATCTCAAGGCTCCTCGGGTATTCAGTCTTTTTCTAACTCCTTAACAAGTTACCAATATTATCAATACTCTTGTCAATTGTTATTAATCACTTGTCGCCATATATCAACAACCAATCAATGGTGAATATTGACGTGTACTAATATTGATATAGACCTTAATAATTGCCAACATTGCATCGCTTGCATGGTAATGTCCATGCATTAGTCACATGTCCATATGTGCTAACGGACTCAATCATCTTTTGGTATGAATAGATTCAATAGATTGCATATGACATTTTGTGTTATACAGATAAGATATTTAGAGATTCGTGTACATTGATGTTGAGTCTGAATTTGTATTAGGTTTCTTAATCCACATGGTGTGAATGCTTCGACGAGAGTCATGACTAAAGCCTCCCTTTCGACGGGGTCATCACGAGCGTGCGCTGGATTTCTTTGTTGGTTCCTCTTCGATCGAGTGGCCCTCTATTTTGCAGAATTTCTCGGCCCACTGTTGTTTTCGCGTGTTTTCACACAACTATTTCCCTTCATTCACACACGCATTATTGTCGTGTCGAAAGTGGTGCCGAGTCGACCGTTTCGGTCGACTAGAACGCTGGAGGAAGGAGCCGCAAGGACTTAGAACTCGGAGAGCGACCGCGCCTAAAAGCTTTTATAGGAATTCCCTGCTTATCCTCACCTTGGGAAATTTAGGTTTGGATTGGGTCGTGCAGTAGATCGGTTCACTAGAATTCATAACTTTATTAGAAATAATCTACAATATTGAAAGCGAAAAAATGCAATAGAGATCGAGAATGTCATAGAGATTGAGGATGCAGCATTACAAATGTATCTTTATCATGAGTCAAATTGTTGGCAGGTTTTGTCATGCCCCGAACCCCCGGTATGTACACATCTCTTGGCGGTTGAATAAAATTTGCAATGTTTCCAGCACGCATCGCCGACTCATTCGTTTTATGCATAGACGGAAGCAAACTAATAAACCCCATATAACAATCAAACACAGGGATAGTAAAAGTAGGACAACAATTTTCACAAAACACACTTCGTAAAGAAACTAGGTCAACCCTGCAAGTTATACACAAAAGGTCTATCTCAGAAAGAAAGTCCTAGGGAACCTAAGCCCCACATCCCACTGACTCTGGCTCTGAATCCTCCACGATACCATCGAGGATGTCATGTCCATGGGGTGTCTTATCTCCCCATCTTCTGTCTTGACACGCGGTCTGTCGAAAACTGTGAGGGACCCCCCGAGCCCCATTAGATGTGTTAATGAATCATGCCTTGAAGCGATAAGGCACCAAGTGAAGGAGGCCCTTCAAAAGTAAATCCCGTTTAAATGATCCTCCACCTGGGTATAGTAAGCAAAAAAATATTAATAAATCTTTAAAAAAGAATAAATAAATAAATAATGGTGAGACTAGACCGACTTCTCGGCCCACCAAGCCCCTGGCCACGAGGGTAGACGTCCGTCGGACCGAAGAAGCCGTACACTTTACGGAAGTAACGCGCACAGGGTAAAGCATCGGCTATCATTTCCTGCGCTCGAGTCCAGATTGAATTTGTTGCAACCACCAGGCGTCGAGCCATGGTTGGGGGATTCCAGCCCGGCAGTCCGCGGCTAAAGCCATCTTGCGGTGATGCTCGCTGGACTTACCGTGAGCGCGAGGCCATCATAGGTCCGCTCCTTTATTTATGACTGCTCCACCAGCTTTACTGACATAGAGAGAGAGAAGAAGATATTACAAAGGGGCCAAATGTAAAGACACCTCATCGGAATATAATAAAATACATATTAAAATTTTATTGACGACTCGGATATTGAAGCTACAATTAAAAAACACATCAGACACAAATTTGGAAAAATTAAATATGCAGTGTAGGAAAATAATAATAACTGAAAAATAGTAAATTTATTTAATTTATGCGGGGCTCTTTGATAGACGAGTGATAATATTTATAATGATAGTATTATAATTGCTTTTGAACAGTTTCCAAGTATTGTATCCATATTCTTCCATCTCCATGGATTATTTGCCCATATTCTCACTACACCACAATCCTATTCTCGAATAGCTGCTATTGTTCCATGACCTCAACTACCTTGTTCCCTAGAGACTTCAAATTGGTAACCAAATCTCAAGGCTCCTCATGTATTCAATCATCTTCTAACACCTTGACAACTTACCAATCTTATCAATACTCTTATCTATCATTGTCAATCACCAGTCGTCGTATGTTGACAACCAATTGAGGATGAATATCGATGTGTACTAATATCCATATCGATCTTAATAATTGTCTAACAATGCATCACGTGCATGATAATATCCACGCATTATCTAAATGTTCATCCATGCCGACAACTTGGTCATCTTTTGGTATAAGTAGATTCAATAGATCGGATATGGCATTTTATATTTTACAGATATGATGTTCAGGGATTCGTGTACATTGAAGTTAAGTCTGAATTTGTATCAGGTTTCTTAATTCACATGGTGTGAATGCTTCAACGGGCATCTTGACTAAAGCCTCCGCTTCGATGGGGCATCATGAGCGTGTGCTATTTTTTCTCTCCTGTGTCCTTTTCGACCGAGTCACCCTCTATTTTGCAGAATTTCTTGACCCACTATTGTTCCTTGCGTGTTTTCACACTACTAATTTCCTTCGTTCACACACGCAGTAATGCCGTGTCGAGAGTGGCCCCAAGTCGACCATTTCGGTCAACCAAAAGTAGGAGGGAGCGGCAAAGACTTAGAACTCGGAGAGCAGATCGCGTCCAAAATTTTTTATAGGAATTTCTTGCTTAAATTCACCTTAGAAAATTTAGAGTCAGATTGGGTCATTACATAGATCGGTGCACAAGTATTCATAATTTTATTAGAAAGGATCTACAATATTGAATGCGAAAGAATGCAATAGAGATCGATAATTTTCATGAAAATGTGAATGAGGTCTTTTAGCAAAAAATTTAGGTGTCAACAATAATTTTCATAAGATATTAGTAAGTTAATATTTCTTTTTGAATCATCCCTTGCGTGAATTTCTTTTATCAACAATCCAGCCTACATATGAAGCCGATTTCCTTATACATTGGCATTGCAATCTAACGTGTTTTGTGAAGATTTGGAAATGAATAAGCCTTTTTCTTATGGATATAAGTTTTAGTGTAGGTAAAGTTCTAAATTTAAGACAGGATTTATGGATGGTAAATAAGCAGCACTACTTCGGAGGTTTTCTTAATTAAAACAATGTGACCCCTTCCTAGAGAGAAAAAAGAGCAATCCTAGAGATAAGACAAATGCATATATGTAAGATGAAGTATGAAGAGGAATGGTGCGGTAGCCTTTTTAGGTAGGTTTTGTTTTTTATTTTTTATTTTCTTTGCAAAGTCTAGAGAGTTTGGCAATTATGCGAATCATAATTTAACGTTTTTTCTTTAATTGTTAAATAACAAGTTTATAACGTTGAATGATAGCTTTCCACCTCATTTGTTACGCTGCTTTATTAAAATCTTTATATAATTAGTACAATTTCAGGTGGGGAGACAAAGATGAGTGGACTCAAAAGTTTCTTGGGTACACATTATTTTCCTCATGGCCAAAGCTGAAATTGTCTCAAAAGCGAACGTTTTTTTCTTGAGTAGGACCGGTCACTACTTTTGATGACAGTGGCATGGGAGACCATTATCCTGCGCTCTTGATGCTTCTCCGGATCCATGCTTGATGTGAAGGCCGGGATGCTTGAGATTCTCCTTCCAAGGTGAGTTCTGCCGCTCAGATAATCCAGAAGTTATCCCCCTCTTTTCGATAAGTATAATCTAATTTTCTTTTTTAAATTTCCTCTGTGTAGATCTAGTGCATCTCTCTCTACTTGTGCTTTTGTTCCTGGTGAAAAAATATAGAGAGATCCCATTTCTTTGGGCATACACAAGTCAGATGGTTTGGATCTGTTAGGATTTTGCAACAATATCAAGTCTATCTGATCAACTAACTGTTAACATAGGAATTCTTTATGTTTCTTTTTGCGTCTTTTTTCTATCGATCTCGTCTGTTTTTAACCATTCTATGCTTTTGCTTGGCATCGTGTCTTTTTTCATGTCTTGTCCTCTTTGTAGATAGCAGCAAAAAGAATGCCTAGAGAGTCGGATCCATTTCGTAAGTATGTGGAAGATTTGGAGAACAAAAGGTGGAAGTGCAAGTTTTGCAGCACCGAGTCTCACGGAAGTGCTACAAGGATCCGGGCGCACCTCGCTGGAATTCCAGGCTATGGTATCAAAGTTTGTGAGAAAGTTGATCATCGTGTGAAAGCAGAAGCCTTGCAGAAAATTAAAGGTAAGGGCAGTGTGTTGGATATAAGCACGGGAGGCACATCAGGCAAAGGAACGGAAAGAACAGTTTTTGGCGTGAGTCAAAGTGTATTCCCAAGGGACGATGCGTCGAATCCCGATGACACGCAGAACTCGAATCGACCTGGGTGCGTGCTGCAGCAACCATCTTGCAATTGGCTGACTAGAACTGGTACTGCTTTAGCATGCCCTCAGGATCAACTGTCTTTGCCTCCTGATCATATGCCCCTGGATAATCTAGATACCACCCAGCAACCCAATCTATCGAACCGGAGGTTGGATGTAGCACATGGAAATGAAAATGCTTCAACTCTCCAGCAACTTCTGATGGACTCGTCGGCTTCACCTTCTCTTGATTTTACTGATCCAGGAGCGCTTCTTGAGCTACCAACTCATCTTCAATCAGTGAGGGAACGACAAAATACAAGAGGGCTATCATCATTCCCAAATGATCAGGTGCTTTGCAACAGTAGGTCAATTAGGCTGAAGAAGTTCATTGGAGGTAATGTTTTACCCACTCATCTACTCAATAACATAACTACAGCCAGCATTCCCTAATATTCAAATGACAATATCGAAGCTTTGATGAACAATTTGCAGATGGAATCTCTCCAGATTCGCTGCTATATTCAACGGACTGGTCAAATCTCCACCACTCTCTGCCAGAGAATCTTCTTGAATCTCGTGATGTAATTGTAAACTCTTCCGAGGAAAGACAAACGAATGAACTGCATAATCCAACAGTGGGATCATCATTACAAATTGATTCATCCCTTGATGTGGACAGTGCAAATCGTTTGCAGGATAGTGGTCAATTGCGTGGAGCGGAAGTGGTTCCTTTGCGCAGCAATACAAGTCCGACCGACACTGTCCAGCATCCTGCTCAGCTTCCCCGAAGGTGTGACAAGGAAGATGGGAATGATACCCGTTGGTTTCCTTCGCGAACTCCAATGAACGTAGATCCCTCAACTGCATCACAGCATACAAGTGTCGTTGATTCGCTAGTTCCAGGGGCGTCAACAAATACAAAAGGCCCATCATTATTGCGCGGTATGTCTCAATTAATCTACATCGCTACTATGGCTCCATTAGATCCTTAAATATCCTCAGATTATTTTATCGAAGTCTAACATATGACATGTTTTTAAACAAGATATCAACGGGTCTCTAATTAGGAACATGCTGAGCATCATTGCATTACTTCCTTTTTATTGCACCATTTCTTTCATCAAAATATTGAACTTTTGCGGATGTTGATTTCGTTGTGCATATATCGTGTGATCAAGTTCTAGACGTTGTTTTATCTATAACCATGGCTTGATTTAAAAGTCCAATTGTTTATTGATCTTACACTTGAATATTTTATGGCAAGCAGCTTCGATGCCCCCTCAATGTCGAAGGATTCCACATCAATCCATTAATCTCGAGACAGTGCACCAGAATCCAACCGTGCCATCATCATCACAAGCTCCAAATGATGCTCCTCCACCTCCTCAGATTCTACCTTGTGGAACAGGCCTAATAGGTCCATCATCATTACCAGGTCTATGATTATTTACAAAAATTAATTCTTATGCATCACCATGTTACATTATTATGGGGCAGCAATAGTGCTATAATGAGACTCTAACCGATGGAATTTTTAAATTGCGGAATTAGATATGAACGAGGGTGCGCCAATGACAAGTCATCCAAATATGGGCAACAACTTTGAAGTGAATAGAAATTTGAAAAGAAAACTAAAACTACTCTATAGCAAAGATGATGATGTAAGGGATGAGTTAGAATTTGCTGCATCTCTTTCCCTAAAGAAGCCAAGAAAGGAAGTTGCAAATTGGTTAGCGAATGTGGAGAAGCTTAGAAATGATTGCACTGAAGTGGCAATTGAGGATTGTTTGCCACAACATCAACAGGTGGATATGCTTATGCATGAAGTAGATGACCTTATGAGACAAGGCAAAGGACTATTTGAGGCAAGAGAAACCAAATTCAGTGAATTGTTAGAAGATAAGATGGTGGGAGAGGCATTTCGGAGAAATACTACAAAAATTTTTGAGTACCTAGTAGGGAATCAAATATCTATACTAGGCATTTATGGAATGGGGGGTGTTGGTAAAACGACTATTATGGTGCACATCTATAATAGACTCCTTGAAGAAGCAAACTATGGCAACGTGTTATGGATCACTGTATCACAAGATTTCAACATACAAAGGCTGCAGGACGACCTTTGGAGGGTACTAGGTTTGGGCATACTACAAGAAAAGGATGTGAGGAAACGAGCAGCAATGTTGTGCAATTGTTTTACGAAAAGAGGCAAATCTATAGTAATCCTTGATGATGTGTGGGAACGCTTTGATCTTAAAGAGGTGGGAATCCCAGTTAGAGCAAATGGAGTAAAGTTGGTCTTAACCACTCGATCCTTTGAGGTATGCTTTGCCCAGATTCAATGTCAAGAAATGATAAAAATTGAACCTCTATCTCATATAGAAGCCGAGAGCTTATTTTTGGAGGAGCTTGGATCCGAAGTGGCCCTTAATTTGGAAACTGAAGTAGCTATGAAGTCCATTGTTAAAGAATGTGCAGGCTTGCCGCTTGTTGTCATCACGATGGCAAGAAGCATGGGAGGATCGAGCGATATGTTTGAACAGAAGAATTACTTAGAAAAATTGAGAGAATCAAATATGGGGCAAATCGATATGGAAAATGAGGTCTTAAAGAAACTAGAATTTGGTTACAATCGCCTTGGTAATCATGAAGTTCAACAATGTTTCTTATCTTGTGCACTTTATCCAGAAGATAAATTGATTAGTAAGTTCGAGTTGATAGAATTCTTTATTGACCAAGGATTTATTGGCCAATTGAATACAAGGGAGAAACAATACAATAGAGGCCTCACCATACTTAACAAACTGGAAAATGTTTGCCTATTAGAAGATCATGGGTGGGAGATGAAGATGCATGATTTGATTAGAGACATGGCATTGCACATCATGAGTGGGATTTCGATTGTAAAAGCAGGAAAGAGGTTGAGGTCGATACCATCTAAGGAATATTGGACAGATGCTTTGGAGAAAGTTTCTCTGATGGAGAATGAAATTAGAGAATTTCCTTTGAACATGTCGCTAAATTGTCCAAAACTATCAACTTTACTATTGAATGCAAACTCATGGTATGATATGGTCATTCCTGATTCTTTCTTCAAACAATTGTGGGGGCTAAAGATTCTAAACCTGAGTCAATGTGAACTAAGAGAACTTCCAAATTCTATTTCAGAATTGGTAAACTTGAAAGCACTATTGCTTAGAAATTGTCAAGAATTGCGTTGTATTCCTTACTTAGGGAAGCTTAGATCTTTGAGAAAGTTGGACATTTTTTACTGTGCTAGCATTGAAGCACTCGAGGGTCTAGAAATGTTGGTGAGCTTGAGATACCTTGACCTAGCAGGTACACATATAGAGAGATTACCCAAAGGAACATTTGGGGCTTTACTAAATTTGCAATATCTTAATGTTCATGTAGTAAATGTAGAAGACATTACAAAATTGAGGGCATTAGAGACACTAAAATGCCAATTTGAAGATGTTGATGATTTTAACAAGTTTGTGAGGGGGGTTAGTAAGCAAAGGAATAACCCTTGCTATTACAAGCTCGACGTGTGTGAAGAAGCATCAAAGATTTATGTGGAAGTATATGATGATGCTCGATTTGGGAATTGTGAGAGGATCGTTGACATTGAGATGTGGAGTCATGCTATTGTGAGCTCGGAAGGGCAAAGTAGTGGAGATGGCATTTGTATTTTGATTCCCCAAGATGTGCAAAAATTGACAGCAAGCAATTGTGACAGCACAACAAGTTTGTCTAGCATAGGTCCACTTGAAAACCTTGAGGCGCTAATAATAGTAGAATGGAAAAACTTGCAAGTGCTCTTTGGAGGACAATATGAAGAAATAATCAACATCCATGACTCCCCTACCCCAACCCCTACCCCTCTCCTTTTCCCAAGCCTTAGGATTTTGATAATAAGGAAATGTCCAAAATTGAAGTATCTCTTTGAGCATGGGCCTAAATTCTACCTTCCGCATCTACAAGAGATTGAAATAGAACGATGTGAGGAAATGGTGGGGATAACAATAGCAGTTACATCACCACCACTGCATCCGCCTCCAGCCTTCCCTTGTCTAATAGAGATAAGAGTTTGGGGGTGTGATAAAATGAAGAGAGTGGTGGAATCTGAGTGGCTGCCCCACTTCTCTAATTTGAGAAGAATCTTAGTAGTTCGTTGTGAGAAAATAGAGGAGATAATCGGAGTTCCTCCCCCTCACATGCCAATTAAAGAGATTTCTCTAGAACGACTTTGGGTAGAAGGTTGCAATAACATAAGAAAGCTATTTCCGCATGAGCTGCCGATCCATCTTGGGAATCTTCAAAGGATCGAAGTTCAGGGCCGCAAAGGAATGCTGGAGATGATAAGTGGAGCGGGACAAGGCCAAGGAGGAAACATAATGGCTCTTGTAAACAAGACCCCTTCATCCTTCCAATCTTCAATTTCTCTCCCAAAGTTGAACTTCTTGCGGCTACGCAATCTTCCCCTGCTAAATAGCATATGTGAAGTTCCAATAACTTGTGATTCCATGGAACGTTTGGAGGTAATTGAATGCCCAAAACTAAATAAGATTCCTTTGCAACTGCAATTACGTGATATTAAGGACCTTCCGTATATTGAGGTGGAAGGTGAGGATAAGTGGAAGTCGCTGATATGGGATCATCCTAATGCCCAGGCTATTCTTCAATCTCATCTCATTTTCCTTGACGGTGCCTGTATTCTAAAAGGCTGGCGCAATTCATGTGAGTTATTCGATACAATTCCCTTCATTCTTGATAGAAATTGAAAAATGTTGAAGGATTTACCAATTGTATCGCTGTACATTCTATAAAGGTATATTAGCCTATTTATAATATAGAAAAAGATAAAATAGGAAAAAATATACGAGATAACATTTTCGGATTTTACTGTCCAAATATATATTTTATGGATTGATTGAATCAATTAGTTTGTAATCAGAAACAGAATCAGAATCAAATCAAACTAAATTGTATCTCCAACAATTCCTAAAAAAGTCGTTACAAAGATGTAGCCCTTTTTTTTAAGATGGTGCAGCTATACAGACTAGGATCAGAACAGGAGTTGTGCAGCTCTAACACTGGCTTTTGCAGTCCGAAAGTGGAAGTGAATCCTCCGATTCTGATTTCGAAGAAGTCTGATGAAAGGCCTCCAGCTGCTATTTTAATTACTCGAGCATGCTTTCCTGCAAACTCAAGTTGCCATACAAATTACTTTCTTATGCCGTACTGGCGGAAGTCCTTCACGAGGCAGAGGAGCTCGGAGATGTCTGAAGGGTGGGGCTGGACTTGGGCAAAGGAGTGCGGGAAGTAGGTGCTGAAGGAGCAGCCGAATGCTGCCTTCTGGGAGGAGATCCTGGGCAGGTCGGCAATGGCAGCAATGGCAAATTCAATCATAGTAGAAAATTGAAGGATCGAAGTTTGGTTTGCCCTCACACGCATGGCGAGCTCACAACTCCAATCCATAATTCAATGGATCGGACATGGCATGTTGCGTCATACAAATATGGTTTTCCGAGATTCATGTGTATTGACGTTGAGTCTGAGTTTGCATTAGGTTTCTTCATTCCCTGTCTGTGGCTCCATGAGCAAGCTTCACGCTTGTTGACACTCAACTTTTTGTGATCAGATTGTTGCATTTCATAAAAAAGTTTAGCGACCAAATTTGCCAATAATGGTTTTTGTCCTCTGCCCTCCCCTGTTTACGGGATACTTTGTTGAATGGAAAGAAGTCGACGTCGTCGAGTGTAGACTGCTCTTCTGACAGTCCCAGGAGAACCATCGCATTGTCGTCTCGCGCTCACCTCACTTCATAGACTTCGACGACAACCGCTAAGTTAAGTCGAGCACGTATTTTCTTCTCCTCTCGATTTTGCTTTGTTCCAACACTTTCCCGTCCGTTTTGTCTTTATGGAGTCGTTGTCCCTGATCCTCGCCAAATTCTCTTCACGGGCAAAAGGTTTCTCTGGAAAGATTCAGTTTCGCCGACTCTCCAAATCGAAGTGGACAACATCGCTTTTACAAGCAACAGAAACGGGCGCATTCGTTGAGCTTCGAAGTCTTCCTCGGAGAACGTTGCGCGCCGCCACGTCCACCAGTTTGTTTCTCTCCAAATGAGCTTCAAAAACGGGTTTCGATTTATTCCGGATTAATCCATTGGGTTTCTGCTTCGTTTCGTTTCCAAGCGGTCACTGCATTGCGGCGCCAAATGCCGAGACTTTGCAAAAACCGTCTCTGAGTAGCCGTTGCTCCTGCCCTCACGTTACGATCAGGTCGTTTCCGTCCGACCGAGTCTTTTGAGTTCTTTTTACGTTCGGTTTTTCGCCCTTGCTTTGTTTCTCTATTCCTGGTTTTGTCTATTTTTTTTCTAGCTGAGTCGTAGGCGAATGATTTGACGTGCTACGTCTATTGAAACTGAGCTTCGTCGCCCCTTGTGCTTTCGGACCGCCGTCGATCACCGGACGGAGTTGATGATTATACTGCCTGCCGTTTCACCATCACCGCTATTCAACCCAGACATTGCCGGCGACAGTAACCAAGATCGAGTCATCGCTCGCTCCAATCGCGTCATTCCGTTCCGTGGCTGCTTCCAAATCAAGATTCATTATTGCCCCCAACAAAACCGGGGTCGTCTCCTTTCTTATTATTCTCTAGAGCCGTTCCGTGGCTACATTTGTTTCCTGCCTTTGCTTTGTTTTCAATCTGATTTTGTTGCCGTGCATTGGATCGTTGCATTGAGCAATCGACTAGTTGTCGCATTATGATTTTTAGCCTTTTCTTATTTGAAATTTAAGCTCGTGATTTGAGTTAGCAGAGGTGAGCAGAAAAGAGGGACGATTTATTAACTCAAACAAATAAAAATATTTAAAAAAAAAAGATTAAAGAAAAAAACGATCAGATGGTATTTAGATGCTTTCATTTCTAGTTTCATTACTAGTTTAGTATTCATTAATAGTCTCGTTCTTATCACAATAGAATTACGTCTTCTATATATTTAGATCAATGAAATTACATTCATCAAGTCAATCCACCTTTATTTTTATGCACCACCCAAAGGAGGATCCCACCCTAGGATTTAATAACAAGGTTGTGTATGTTCTCAGCTCGGCTCATATCAGGTTTTACTTATTGTACTTTAATCATGTCATTATCGTCATACTTGATTTATGTATTTTCATTTTGATCACTTGGATATTGATATATGTATTTATGATCCGTCATATTTGGGTTCGATTGCGCTAGGGAATTAAAAGTTAAAACACCACATGATTCACATTTTCGAATAATCAAAGCAAGATTAGGTACCAAAAGATTGTCAAGTGAACTCTTAAAGTGAACCACTGGAATTCGCCTCAGTGGTCACATTTTCAACATGAAAGGATGAGATGAGGGATTCAAATTCCCACATTCTTAGGGGGATGGGGTGAGGACGAGTAAATTTCAGGAGTGAGTTTCGACTCTCACGCTCTGCAAGAAGCAGGGTAAAAATTCGAGGGTGAGTGTGGAGTAGGAATAAAGAGAGTAGGACCGACCAAAAAAAAAAAAAAAAACTCTCAAAGTGATCCTTCATTTTCCATCATATAAAACTAATCTTCAAAAGCAAATTCCATGGTCCCTTAAATGATCCTCCACGTGCTATCATAATCAAAAAATATTATCATTACTATTATTATTAAAAAGATTTAAATAAATAAATATAAATAAATAATGGCAAGACAAGACCGACTTCTCGGCCCACTCTCGGCGACAATCACCTCCGCGGCACGCTCTCCCTCACGCCCCCCTCGCCGTTCCCGTGGGACGATCCCCGCCGTGCGTGTCCCTCACGTCCTCCAAGCACGATTCGTGCCGGAGTCCCCCTTCGGCCCGCGAGGGCAGACGTGTAAATTCACACGATACCGTCAGACCGAAGAAGCCCTGCACTTTGCACGGAAGCATCGCGCAGACTTTAAAACACCGGCTACTGTTTCCTGCGCTCGAGTACAGACTGAATTTGTTGCAACCGCCACGCGTCGAGCTACGGTTGGGCGATGCCAGCCGGCGAGGCAGCCGTTGTAGCCATCTTGGGGTGATGCTCACGGGAGCTCGCTGGACTTATTTGTGATTTTTTTCCCAAAAATATCAGCAGTGTTTTGCACCACAAGCTACACTGTGTGAGGGGAGAGAGGTATTACAGACCAAATGTAAACAAAGCCCGCCGGATTTTAATCCACGGCAAAATCTGAAAATATCAAAATGAAAAGACACGTCAGAATTTTATCGATGACATGGATATGAAAACTACAACTAAGGAAGAGTCGAAATTTAATTGACGACATGAGTTTGGAAAATAAATATATTGTGCCAGAAATAAAGATAATTGAAAATTAGTAAATTTATTTGATTTGTGCGGGACTCTTTAGTAGATGAGTAATTGTAAATTATAGCGGTAGTCCCATAATTACTTTTGAGCAATTTTTGGCGGTTGTATCAATGTTCTTCCATCTTTGTGGATTTTGTGCCGATATTCTCACGAACCATCCTATTCTCCGACCGTTGCTCCTCGAAAAACACATGTCAATTACACCATGACCTTGATTGACTTCGAACTAGTAATGTATCTCAAGGTTCCTTATGTATTCAGTCTTTTTTTTACACCTCGACAAGATCTTATCAATACTTTTGTCAATCATTGTTAATCATCTGTCGCCATAGACCGATAACCGATCGAAGGTGAATATCAATGTGTACTAATATCGATATCAATCTTAATAACTATCAACAATGCATTGCGTGCGTGGTAATATCCATGCATTAGCCACATGTTCATCCACAACATCTTTTGGTATAAATAAATTCAAATAATTGGATATGACATTTTATATTACACAGATATATTTTTCTGGATTTGTGTATATTGTCGCTGAGTTTGAATTTAAATTCAGAGTGTGAATGCTTTGAGGGGAGTCTTGAGTAAAGCCCCCACTTCGACGGGGTCATCATGAGCGTTTGCTGGATTTTCTCTGCTGTCCTTTACGACCGAGTCGCCCTCTATTTTGCAGAATTTCTAAGCCTACTTTTGTTCCGTGCGTGTTTTCACACTGTTAATTTCCTTCGTTCACACGCATTATTGTCGTGTTGAGAGGAGCCTCAAGTCGACCATTTCGGTCAACCAGGAGGAAGGAGCGGCATGGACTTAGAACTCGGAGAGGGGACCGCGTCCAAAAACATTTATAGGAATTTCCTGCTTAAATTCGCCTTGAAAAATTCAGGGTCGCATCAGATCGTGTAACAAATTGATTCACAAGAATTCATAATTTTATTAGAAAGGATCTATGATATTGAACGCGAAAGAATGTAATAAAGATTGAAAATGCAATAGAGATTGAGGATGCGACATTACAAATGTGTTTTTATCGGGAGTCAAATTATTGACGGATTTGATCGCTAACATTTTCATGAAAATGTGAATGAGGCATTTGAGCGAAAAATTTAGGTGTTAATAATAATATCCGTTAAATATTAGTAAGTTATTATTTCTTTTTAAATAATCCCTTGGGCGAAAATTTGTTGTTATTTTTCTATCAACTATCCAGACTGCATATGAAACCGGTCTCGTGAATTTTTAGACTGGACCATAGAATTTCCTTAGATATTAACATTGCAATTTGACCTGTTTTGTTCAAATTTCGAAACGAAAAAGACTTTTTCTTATGAGCAAAAGCGATTAGCGTAGGCAAAGTTCTAAATTTGAGACAAGATTTATGGATAGTAAATAAGCATCACAATTTAACTCATTTCTAGAGGGAAAAAAGAGCGATGTTAGACACAAGAAAAATGGATCTATATATATCTGTGCATATATATTAAGATGGATGGAGCATGAAGAGGAAAATCGTGCGGTAGCTTTTTTAGGTAAGTTTTGTTTTTGATTTTTTATTTTCTTTGCAAAGTCAAGAGAGTTTCACAATTAAGTGAATCATATTTTAAAGTTTTTCTTATTCGAATAACCATATTTTAACGTTCAATAATAGCTTTTCACCTTAGGTACACTGTTTTTTTTTTTTTTTTTAATCTTTACATAATTAGTACTGTTTCGGTGGGGACAAAAAGATAAAGGTCTCAAAAGTTTCTTGGGTGCACATTACCTTCCTCAAAGGCCGACGCGTTTTCTTGAGTAGGATCAGCCACTTCTTTTCATGACAGTGACATGGGAGACAATTACCCTACTCTTGATGCTCCACTGGATCCATGCTCAATGTGTTGGAGCTGCTTGAAGTTCTCCTTCCAAGGCGTGTTCTCCTGCTCAGATAATCCAGAAGTTCTCCTCCTTTTTCCGATAAGTATAATCTAATTTTTCTTTGTTAATTTCCTCTGTGTAGATCTAGTGGATCTCTCTCTGCTCGTGCTTTTATTACTGGTGAAATAAGGAGAGAGATCTCTGTACTTTGGACATACACAAATCTGGTGGTTCGGATCTGTTAGGAGGATTCAAGGATTTTGCAGCGATATCAAGTCTTATCTGGTAAGGTAACCGTCAACATAACTTGGAATCCTTTGTGTTTCTATATGCATCTTTTTTTTTATTGATCTTGTCTGTTTTTAACCGTTCTGTGCTTTTGCTTGGCATTGTCTCTGTTTTTCATGTCATGTCCTCTTTGTAGGTAATAGCATAAAGAATGCCTAGAGAGTCGGATCGATTTCATGAGTATGTGGATGGTTTGGACAATAGAAAGTGGAGGTGCACGTTTTGCAAGGAGAAATTTGCCAGAAGTACTCCAAGGATCCGGGCACATCTCGCTGGAATTCCGGGCCGTGGTATCAAAGCTCGTAAGGAAGTTAAAGATGCAGTGAGAGCAGAAGCCTTGGAGACATTTAATGGTAAAGGCAGCGGGTTGGATAAAAGCATGGGAGGCACATCGGGCGAAGGAACGGAAAGAGCAGTTTTTGGTGAGAGTCAAAGTGTACACTCAAGTGACGATGCGTTGAATCCGAATGACATGTAGAACTCGAATCGACCTGGGTGCGTGCTGCAGCAACCATCTTACAATTGGCGGACCGGAACTGGTGCTGCTTCAGCATGCCCTCAGGATCAAGTGTCTTTGCCTCCTGGTGATATGCCTCTGGATAATCTAGATAACACCCAACAATTCGATCCATCGATTCATCGGTTGGATGCATCACAAGGAAATGAAATTGCTTCACCTATCCAGCAACCTCCAATGGACTGGTCGGCTTTATCTTCTTCTGATCTAAGTGAGCTATTTGCGTTTCCTAAGCTACCAACTCATCTTGGATTTGGAGGTGATGTTTTACCCACTCCTTTACTCAGTAACATAGTTACGACCAGCATTCCCCAATTTTCAAATGGACAATATCTAAGCTTTGACGAACAATTTGCAAATGGAATTGTAGGAGTTTTCCTCTAATGTAAACTAAATTAATTGACATTGTTATTTACCGTTTAACGTTTACTGTTTTACGGGGTTTGGTCTTAGGTGAGATAGAAGGTTTCTTAATTAGTCTAATATGGGACTGGCTAGTGTGGGCCGAGTTGAGTCCGGCCCGTAATGAGGGGGATTGGCTGGAAACTCTATAAATAGTACTCAAGTCTCTCCTCTAACCCTAATATCACATATCCTCACCTAAGGGGCGTTATTCTAACGCTAATCGTGATAGGCCGCCTCATTGAGCCAGTGATACGGAGGGCAATAGAGGATAAGGATTTGATGCGTGGATAAACCCCTTAAGTGTGGGCAATCTCTTTCCACTTCCGCTTCCAAGAACGAGATCCTAAAACAGGTGCGTTAATCTTCTACTCTTGGGTGTGTATTCTTGTTCTAGTTATGGAGATCTTGGGGTTGCGCAATTTGCGTCCTACATGTGGTATCAGAGCCTCCATAACTCTAGAACTTGAACCCTAATTAAATTTTCCTAATTGTACAATTAAGCCCTAATTAGTATTGATCTCGCCCTAATTTGTGATTTTCGAGACTTTTTATTCAATAAAAGTTAAATTAAATCACAAATTTGGACTAGAGGAGACGAGACGGTCAAAACCGTCACCGGCGAGTTGACAGGGGACGCCGCACGCGCCCCCACGCGCGGCCACGCGCCCACACGCGCAGGGCATGCGACGCATGCGGACGCTGACGTCAGCACTCGACCCGCTGACGTCAGCGACCCGGGTTCGACTCGATGCGTGCGCCGCACGTGCGTGCTGACGTCAGCGACCGGATCGGACCCGATTTACGACCTGACCCGTCCATTGACTCGACCCGGGACCGTTGACCGACCCGACTCGACCGAGGATCCGACCCAATCCGTTAACCGACCCGACCCGGTCAACCGGTCGGACCGGCGACTGGACTGAACGGTCGAACCACTGCCGGTCGGACCGGTTTTGACCGGTCTTCAGGCCAGGCGCGTGAGCTCCACGCGCCGCGCACTTAGGCGGCGCGTGTGGGCACGCAGAGGCTCGGATCGGCGCGTGGCTGGCGGCGTTGGATTCGTATGGTCCTCCTCTATCTTGTGGTATATTTATTTTATTTGTTTGATGATTTTATTGATGTGAAATTGCATATGAAACCCTAAATACGTGTATTTTTAAATGAATTTTTGCGTATTTTTCTTGTACTTTTCTGTGATTTCGGAAATACAAGTGTTGGGTTACAGGTATGTTATTTTATTAATGGATGAGGCAGTTTAATTAGCATAATATGTGATTTGAGTAATATGTGCCCCTATCACTGAAGTTCGAATCACATGTATATGGTTTATGTGAGGTATAAATATATTCCTGGTATGAGAGAGTTTCAATGATTCAATTAAGTAGTGACCGCCTAAGTGGCACGCTTGATTGGGTTTGAGAAATTTCGGTCTCGTGTGTTAGTTGGGATATCTCCTGGTCTAATGCGTGGTCATACTCCCAAAGGAGGTGATTGTGTATTAGTTCATGGAGGGATACATGATGGTGTGGTGGAGGAGTAATCACTCCTAGTGGTTCATTTGCTCAAAGGTGATAAATTCACGAATATTGGAACATACTCTCATAACCGCTATCATGTGGGGAGTGTACAACTGCATGTCATGTATTCTGCCCAAAGGTAATTATATGATTATGCGTGTAACTCTCTGGATGTGTACTTGTACGTCAAGTTACACGGTGCTCACATGATGCTAATTATAGGCATTGCTTGTTTTTCAGTCACCTTTATGTAATTAATAACTCCACTATTATTGAAGTTTTTACTGCTTCAAATTTTAAATTGTGGACATATGATTTATCGCTTGGGATAAGAGCAATAGAATGTGCTTACTGTCCATGAAGCGATCCATTTTGGAACACTTGAAAAGTGGTTTGCCTATTCACTGCACTGCTAAGAGATGATGGAAACCTTAGTGGCTTGTAATTATGTCTTGTCTAATACCGAAATTAGGACACATCTGCAAATATTGCGTTTAAGTCCTAATGACATATACATCAAGTATATGTTTAAAAGGTTGTCAGGCTTAATAGTGGCCATGAGTATTTTGGCAAGTATGACAATACGAAATAGCTTAAAGGGTCATTTGTCAAATACTTGGTAGATTCTAGGGTGGTAATTTAATTATTATACCTATAAATCATGACAAAAGATTTGGCCAAAGGCATAATTACACCATAATTGACGAAGATAGTTGCTCTCAGACTATTAAGGATAATAGTACAATGGAAAATCACTGTGTCTTTATTTTTGTCTAAACAGACAATTGTGGAATCTCCTGTACCATAAACTAAACTTGATGAGGTTCAAAGTACTATGATGAAATTTTCCTCTCAAGTATAGAATGAAGCGGTTATAGATTTACTCGGGAGATTTGTTAGGGAAAGACAATCAGTTATTCCATTAGACTATATAGTTTATTTGTGAGAGCATGACCACAATATTCACTACATGGTTGATTTAGCGACATAAATAAATGTTGTTTCTTATCCTCAATTAAGTATGTGTTTAGATGCCATAAAAGGCAATATGTAATCTATGAAACATGTTTGGAAACTTATTGACTTGTCTAGAGATCACAAGTTCTTCAGTTACAAATTGGCGTACAAAACTAAAGGATTTCAAAGAAAGATTGTGAAGTTTAAAGCTGAACTTGTAGTTAAAGTTTTCACTCTGAAAGAGGGGTGGATTGTTAATGGTGAAGAAATAATTATTTCTTTAAAAGATTCTTTCAGAGTGATTGTAGCATTTATAACTCTTTTTGGTTTGGAGTTACATCAAATAGATACAAAATCTATATAGTGCAACTGGAGGCTTTTGCAACAGATTTAAGTAAACTTGTGTTTAGACTGAAAAGTTTTATTAATAGTTTTATGTAAGTTTTCAGACAATATTAATAAAGTTTCATAGTGCTGTTATTATTTTGTTCAATTGGGAACAAAGTAATTCAATATACTGCAAGGTCAGTGGGAGGAAATTTATTTTTCCTCATACTGTATGTACATGATACTTCGTTTAAAAGTAGTGACCTTGACGCATCTTTTATCCTTTGCACTAAGGTCCGTAAGGATTATTCTTGTCACATATATTGGATTTTATTAGATTTTCTCGGAGGACATTTGCTGATCGTATTTTGGAAATATTCAATATACGTCATTGCAAGTTAGGAATTACTCTTATTGTTAAGGGTGATGAAGCTAATCCATTACATTGTCTTTATTCAGATATTGAGAAAATCTAGTTAAATGGTGTACCTTGTGTTAGTGCACTTAAAAGTATAATATGTGCTTGATTTTGCACTAGATTAAATATCGTCTTTGTAACGGGACTTTTAGGCATATATAAATTAAATCCAGGACGCGATCACTGGGTTGTTACCAAGAATGTTTTAAGGTACTTTAAAAGGACAAGAGATTATATGTTCATATATAGATAAGTTTAATTCTTGCAGTTAGTAGGGTATTTAGATATTAACTTTGCTGACTGTTAGGATGTTATGATATCAATAACATGATACATATTTATGTTAGCAGGAAGTGCAGTACGGTAAATAAAGTTATATGTCTACTATATAAGTAGAGTTTGTAACTTTATTTTAGGCTATTAATTAAGCTATTATGCTTCGGAACTTTATGAAGGAGTTGACCGTTTTGATTTTTTGGATAGACCCATACAATTGTATTGAGATAATAAATTTATTTTTAACAAATGTCTCAATGGGTCTAAATATATGGCGGTCAAATATTTTTTGATAAAGAAACGGTACAGAAAGGTGACGTTAACATATTTTCACATATACTGTTATTTAGTGGGAGCTACTTTGTCTTTACTCTGATATAGTTCACATCTGTGGTTCGTTACAATTTAGTAACATTTTGATATATATATTTCAACTTTTGCATTCAATATAATATCTTTTGAATGGTTTGTTATTTTGTTGAATGTATATATTGTTAAAATTCTCAAGGTATTACCTTGAGTGAAGGCTAAGGGGCATTTTGGTTATTAGCCTTGTGCATATGTTCTTGTAAAATGTTAACCATAAGGACAAGACATATGTGGGTTCATTAGAACCATAATTTCATTCTCTTGTGGCACAAACTTTTGTGTCGCCTAAGTAAGAGAATGGTGACTGACAAAGGTTCATTAGAACCATAACTTCATTCTCTTGTAGCACAAGCTTTTGTGTCGCCTAAGTAAGAGAATGGTGACTGACAAATGGATCTCTCTATGAGAGATGTTAGCCATTTGCCACACTACCATATTGAATCCATATCAATAAAGTTGAAAGCACTTGTGACCATGGAAGACTCTATGTGTATACATGCAGTTACCGCCATGATTCGGTGTTGGAGACTTTATGGGATAGGATTGACTATTAAGAATTATCTCTGGACCAATATGCACACATACAATACAATTTCTATTAATATAGTCCAAGTGAGAGAATGTAAGAGTTTTCCTCTAATGCGGACTAAATTAATTGACATTGTTATTTACCGTTTAACGTTTACCGTTTTATGGGGTTTGGTCTTAGGTGAGATAGAAGGTTTCTTAATTAGTCTAATATGGGATTGGCTAGTGTGGGCCGAGTTGAGCCTGGCCCGTAATGAGGGGGACTGGCTGGAAACTCTATAAATAGTGCTCAAGTCTCTCCTCTAACCCTAATCTCACATATTCTCACCTAAGGGGCATTATTCTAACGTTAATCGTGATGGGCCGCCTCATTGAGCCAGTGATACGGAGGGCAATAGAGGAGAAGGATTTGATGCGTGGATAAACCCCTTGAGTATGGGTAATCTCTTTCCACTTCCGCTTTCAAGAACGAGATCCTAAAACAGATGCGTTAATCTTCTACACTTGGGTGTGTGTTCTTGTTCTGGTTATGGAGATTTTGGGGTTGTGCAATTTGCGTCCTACAGGAATCACTCCATATTCACCGCTATATTCAAATTGGTCAAATCTTCACCTCTCTCCGCCAGAGAATCTTCTTGAATCTCGTGGTATAATTGCAAACGCTTCTGAGGAAATAGAAACAGGTGAACTGCATAATCAAACGGTGGAATCATCATTACAGACTGATCAATTCCTTGATGCGGACAGAGCAAATCATTTGCAGGATTGCAGTCAACCGCGTGGAGTGGAAGTGGTTCTTGTGCCTGGCGGCACAAGTCCAACCGACCCCGTTCAACATCCTGGTCGGCTTCCCCCAAGGTGTGATAAGGAAGACGGGAATGATATCCATCGGTTTCTTTCGCCAACTCCAATGGACATAGATCCCTCAACTGCATCATAGCAGCTAGAGGCGTCAACAAATACTAGAGGCCCATCATTAGCACACGGTTTGTCTGGATCAATCTACATCTCTACTATGGTTCCATTAGATCTTTAATATATATATCTCCAGCTTATTGTACTAAGATCTAACATATGATGTGTTTTTTAACAAGATACAATGGGGGGTTCTCCAATTAGGAATATGCTCAACATCCTTGCATATTCCATATGTTCAATATCACTTCCTTTTTATTGCACAATTTCTTTCATCAAAATTTATAACTTTTGCAGATGTTGATTTTTGCAGTCGGTATTATGTGTGATCAAGTTCTAGATTTACATGTACACACGGCTTGATTTGAAAATCCAATTGTTGATTGATCTTACACTTGAATTTTTTACTACAAGCAGCTTCGGCGCCCCCTCAACTTCAAACCGTTCCACATGGATGCATTAATCTCACAACAACGCATCAAAATCCAACCTGGGCATCATCTTCGTCAATAAAACAATTAGTCACGTGTCACCCACAAGCTCTAATGGACATGCCATCATCATCACAAGCCCCAAATAATGCTCCACCACCTCCTCAGATTCTACCCTGTGGAATAGGCCTGATAGGCTCATCGTCAATACTAGGTCTATGATTATTTACAAAAATTAATCCTTGCGTATCACCATGTTACATTATTATGGGTTAGCAAGAATGCTATCATGAGACTCTAACCGATGGAAATTTTAAATTGTAGAATTGGATACGAACAGGGGTGCGCCAATGACGAGTCATCCAAACACAAGGAACAACTTTCAAGAGAATAGAGCTTTGAAAAGAAAACTAGGCGAAGTCAATAAATTGTTAGAACATGTGATGGTGGGAGAGGCATTTCAGAAAAATACTACAAAGATTTTAGATTACCTAGTAGGGAATCAAATATCCCCACTAGGTATTTGTGGAATGGGGGGTGTTGGTAAAACGACTATTATGTCGCACATACATAATAGACTCCTCGAAGAAGCAAACTATGACGATGTGGTGTGGATAAATGTGTCACGGGATTTCAAAACACGAAAGTTGCAGGACACCATTTGGGAGGCCCTAGGTTTGGGCAAGCTACAAGAAAAGGATGTGAGCAAATGAGCGGCAATGTTGTGCGATCATCTAACAAAAAAAGGCAAATTTACAATAATCCTCGATGATGTGTGGAAATGCATTGCTCTTACAGAGGTGGGAATCCCAGTTAAAGTGGATGGAATAAAGTTGGTCTTAATCACCCGATCCTTTGATTATGCCACCAGATGCAATGTCAAATGATAAAAATTGAACCTCTATCAGATATAGAAGCCAAGAATTTATTTTTGGAGAAGCTTGGATCTAAAGTGGCCCTTAATTTGGAAACTAAAGAAGTTATGGTGTCCATTATTAAAGAATGTGCAGGCTTGCCCCTTGCAATCGTCACGACAGCAAGAAGCGTGCGAGGAGTGACCAACGCATTTGAATGGAAGGATTGCTTGGAGAAATTGAAAGAATCAGATATCGGGAAAATGGATATGGAAAAGGTCTTAAAGAGACTAAAATTTAGTTACAATCGCCTTGGTGATAATGAATATCAACAATGTTTCTTATCTTGTGCACTTTATCCAGAAGATTGGTTGATTGACAAGTTCGAGTTGATAGAATTCTTTATTGACCAATGATTGATTTGTCGATTGGATACGAGGGAGAAACAATATGATAGAGGCCTCACCATTCTACAGAAACTGGTAAATGCTTGCCTATTGGAAGATTATAAGGGCAAGGTGAAGATGCACGATTTGATTAGAGACATGGCATTGCACATCATGAGTGTGACTTCGATTGTAAAAGCAGGAAAGGGGTTGTGGAGGATACCATCCGAAGAATATTGGACAGATGCTTTGGAGAAAGTTTCTCTGATGAAGAATGATATTGAAGAATTTCCCTTGAACATGTCACCATATTGTCCTAAACTATCAACTTTTCTATTGAACGAAAGCTTATCGTTTACTTTAGTAATCCCCGATTCTTTCTTTAAGCATTTATGGGGCCTAAAGATTCTAAACCTGAGTGGATGTGCTCTAGAGGAACTTCCAGATTCCATTTCAGACTTGGTAAACTTGACAGCACTATTGCTTCAAGGATGTTATCAGTTGTGTCGTATCCCTCATTTAGGGAAGCTTAGATCTTTGAGAAAGTTGGACATGTTAAGTTGTGTTAGGGTTGAAGTGCTTGAGGGTCTAGACATGTTGGTGAACTTGAGATACCTTGACATAACTGATACATTCATAGAGAGATGTATAAAGAGATTACCCAAAGGAACATTGGGAGCTTTGTTAAACTTGCAGTGTCTTAGAGCTGGGCTAGTAAATGGAGAAGAAATTACAAAATTGCGGGCATTGGAGACACTTCAATGCTTGTTTGACGATGTGGATGATTTCAACAAGTTTGCGAGTGCGCTTAGTAAGCGGCGGGGGAATAACCCTCGCTATTACAATATCATGGTAGGTCCAGAAAGATTTATGAATTTTCACTTCAGAGATGTTGGTGGTCAATTTCAGGATTGTGTGAGGAGTGTCACAATTATGACGACGAGTCATGCTATTGTGAGCGCAAGAGGGGAAAGCAGTGGTAGTGGCGGTAGCATTTGTATCTTAATTCCCCAAGATGTGCGGGAATTGGTAGCGCATGATTGCGACGGCGCGACAAATTTGTCTGACATTGGTCTGCTTGAAAAGCTTGAGACGCTAGAGATAAGATACTGGAGCAACTTGCGGGTGCTCTGCGGTGGACAAGGTGAAGAAGTAATCGACATCCATGACTCCCCTACCCGAACCCCTGTCCTCTTTAGAAGTCTTAGGAAGTTGACAATAATTGAATGTCCAAAATTGAAGTATCTCTTTGGGCATGGGCCTAAATTCTCCCTTCCGCATCTACTAAGTATTTCAATATGGTATTGTGAGGAAATAATGGGGATAACAGTGGTAGCTACATCACCACCACCGTATCCACGCCCAACCTTCCCTAGTCTAGAAGAGATTTGTGTTTGGGGGTGTCATAAAATGAAGAGAGTGGTGGAATCTGAGTGGCTGCCCCACTTCCCTAATCTAAGAAGAATCAAAGTAGAATATTGTGGGAACATAGAGGAGATAATCGGAGGTCTTTCCTCATACATGTCAATTGAAGAGATTTCTCTGGAACGGCTTTTGGTAAAAGGATGCCATGAGTTGCCACTCCATCTTCGAAATCCTCAAAATATCCAAGTCATTGGCTGCGAAGGAATGCCGGAGATGATAAGCAGAGCACGACAAGGCCAAGAAGGGAGCATGACGACTCCTGTAAACAACACCCCTTCATCCTCCCAATCTTCAATTTCTCTCCCAAAGCTGAATACCTTGTGTCTACACAATCTACCCCAGTTGAAGAGCATATGTGAAGTCCTAATAACTTGCGTTCCATGAGACATTTGAAGGTGACCAAATGCCCGAACTAAATAGGATTCCTTTGGAGCTACAATTACATGATATTGAGGACCTTCCGTATATTGAGCTGGACAGTGAGGAAAAGTGGAAGACGCTGATATGGGATCGTCCCAATGCTCAGGCTATTCTTGGATCTCATCTCGTTTTCAGATCTCCTCTCGTTTTCAATGACAGTGATTGTACACGTGAATTATCGATATAATTTCCTTCATTCCCGATAGAAATCGAAAAATATTGAAGGAATTATCAATTGCATTGCTATATATTTTATACATGCACATAAGCCTATTTATAATACGAAACTGATAAAATAGGGAAAAAAATACAAGATAACATTTTCCAATTTTACTATGTAAAATACTACTCTTATGGATTAATTGAAGTAATTAGTCCGTAATCAGAATTAGAATCAGAATCAAATCAAATTGTATCTCCATTTGAATTCGTTATGAAGATGATGTTGCCCTTCATGTTATTGTCATGTTAGCTATAGAGACTACGATCGAACTAGAGTCGTGCAGCTCTAACACGGCTTTTTCGAATCATCCGATAGTGAAGATGAACTATCCGAAGGTGAAAGTGAATCCTCCGATGCTGATTTCAAAGAAGTCTGATGAAAGGCCTTTGGCAGCTAATTTAATTACTCGAGCATGCTTTCCTGCAAACTCAATTTCCATTTGAATTACTTTCTTCATATGCCGAACTAGTGGAGGTCCTTCATGAGGCGGAAGAGGTCGGAGATGTCCGGGGGTGGTGCTGACCTGGGCGAAGGAGTGCACGAAGTAAGCGACAAAGGAAGGGCCGAATACCACCTCTGGGAGGAGATCTTGCATAGCTTGGTGGTGGCGTCTACAACGAATTTAGTCTTAGTAGAAAATTGAAGGATTGAAGTTTGCTTTGCCTTCACAAGCATCGTGAGCTCACAACCACCTGAGGTCGCAAACTAGGCGACGCCGCCTGAGGTTCGCACGACCTCAGGTGGCGACGCACGTGCGTCCCACGTGCAAGCGTCAGTACTACGCGCGTGAGTCGCACACGCCTTGGGCCCGAATCGGCACGTGCATTGCACGTTCCGATGATGCCGGTTCATTCCAGCCGCGCGTGGTGGAGGGAAGTCGGCGTCCGGCAAGGTCGCGCGAACCTCAGGCGGCGTCGCCTGGTTCGCACGCCGCCTGAGGTTCACGTTGCTTGGGTCGCGCGTCGCCGCTTGAGGCCGCACGGACCTCGGGCGGCGTCGCTTAGGTCCGCACGACCTCAAGCGACGCCGCCTGAGGTTCGCGTCGCCTGGGTCGCACGTCGCGCCACCCCCAGACGGTGGTCACCGACGACGCGCAACCCTCAGGCGGCGGTGGCAGCGGCTGCCAGAGAAGCCCGGTGGCCAAGAAGAAGAAGAAGAAGACAATGGGGGAAGAGAGAACGACGAGAAAAAGAGATGAGCAGTGGCGAAGAGAGATGAACAGTAGGCGTGGCATTTCCCAAATGCTGAATGCTGAATGCTCCCCCTCCCCAGCTTTGAGCATCGAGCATTCAGAATGTTCATACTTAGGCAAAGGAGCTTTCAAAAATATTGCCAAACACCAAAATTTTCCCCCAAGGGCTTTGGGGCTTTGAGGGCCCAAAGCCCCTTGGGAATGCTCAACCAAACGGCTCCTAAGCGTTATAGGTCAAGAGAGTTTAGCGCCTAACGTGTTTGATGAAATTCTTACGCTAGTAGCGTACTTGACTATTGATTGTTTGTGCATAGCATGTGTGCTTGGTTGTTGGCAATGATTGTTTTGCATTCATAATCCACGTGGTATCGCTGCTTTACTTTAGTTTGGATTATTTCTTATTCAACCATGAGGGTTCCACAGATCAAGCTTGTTTTGTTATTTTTAAGCCATTTTTCTGGGTTTGGGAGGTGGATTTTGAGATGATGGTTACTATAGGGAGACAATATTGCTTTGACTCTGTCTTGGGTTAATTGGGCTCTGTAGTTGGAAAGAAGATGACTAGAGTTGGAAAATGAAATTTGGGTAGTTTGGGTCCAAGTACTCTGTCATTGCCTGTAAAGCGTTCGTGAAAATTTCTCGAAGGAATTTGACTTGAAAGTTTGAAAATTGCAGGATATATAGTGCAAGTCAGTTGTGTAAATTCGAATGTTCATAGAGCCTCCCTATTTCAGCACCCAGAATTTTTTATACTTTGCACTGTCTCAAGATATTGGTTAGTTTGGGTCCAAGTACTTGCTTGTCTTATGCATGCAATGGTATTCGTATGAGGAGCAATCTATAGTGTGGTTTTGTTTATCAGTAAGTTTACGATCCAAAACGCATCTATATTTAACCCAAAATCAGCTTGAACCCGTTTCATGATTTGTTTATGGCGGGGGCCAAATTTTCACCATGACCTTCGTGGCCCTATTCATAGCTCTGTCCATATTTCAGAATCACTTGCTTGGTCGTGAGATTTGTGATTTTTTTTCAATTAAGCCCTCTCTCGAGAGTTTAGTGCCTATAATGTGTTTGATGAAATTCCTAAGCAGCGTGCTTGGCTGTTGATTATTTGTTCATGGCATGTGTGCTTGGTTGTTAGTGATGATCGATATGTAATCATAATCCATTATGGTATAGTTGTTGCTTTATTTTAGTTTGGATTATTTCTTATTCAACCATGAGAATTCCACATATCAATCTTACTTCGTTTTTTTTAAACCGTTTTTCTGGGTTTGGAAGGTGGGTTCTTAGATTATGGCTAGTATCGAAAGACAATATTGCTTTTTGACTGTCTTGGGTTAAGTTGACTAGTTCAGAAATGACTAAAGCTGTAAAATGAAATTTGTTTCAACTTTGTCGTTATTGCCCGCTAAGTGTTCGTCAAAATTTCTCAAAGGAATTTGAATTGAAAATTTCAGCATAGACAAATTAAAATTAGTTCCATAAATTAGAATATTCATAAATCCTCCCTATTTCAACGTATAGAATATATTCGATACTTCACACTATCCAAGATATTGGTTAGTTTGGGTCCAAATACTTGATTGTCTTATGCATGCAACCATATCGGGCAGTTTTATTTATTAGTAAGTTTACGGCCCAAAACCCATCTTTATTTAACTCAAAAGCAAAGTTCAAACATGTTTTATGATTTATACATGGCTTGAGCTGAACTTTCACCATCACCTTCATGCTTCTATTTATAATTTGATACCAAAAACTCCCTCACTAACTCAACAAGCTAGCTGTTGGAGCTGCTCTTTCCTCAAAGGCAATAATTTAAGGAGAAAAAAAATTGCTAAAAAAAAAAAAAGAATGAATCTCGGGTTTGGTTGGATATTGATTGGATATTGGTCGAGTTGGGTATGGATCAAGAAATCTACATTGCAATTACATGATAATTTGGGTCGGAATGAGTCAATCCAAACCCGTCCCAATTTACTGCTGGACAAACCTACACGTACACTGCAGAGTAAGATGCAGGGTGCAGGTGGAGCTAGCATTAGCCCTACTTCGTCCCATGAATCCATCTTGTTTTCGTAGTTTTCATTAGCCCTACACGCGCGCGCGAAAAGGACTTTAAGAACAATCTCTTCTTCTTACAAGCCTTGATTTACGGGAGATGCAAGATTGAAAGTTTTCTAGGTAAGCAATGCGGGACAATTGTTTCCCATGTACTCTGCCTTCAAATTGTTTCACATTCACAATTTTGTGATATTTAGATTTTGTGTGTCTCCATAAAATCTGTTTATTCTTTTTCAAAACCTACCCATGAAGCCATTTCTTATCATTACTCTATCTTTTTTAACATAATTATTGTAATGATAATAACAAAACATGGCAAATATAATAATAAATGAATGCCAAATATGATGCGGTGCTCCGCAAGGATTCATTGTTCCGAGAAGAGAAAACTACCTCAGCCCTCCTCACGGGGAAGGAGGCATGTTTTTCGTCCCATCATGTGCTCATCCTTAGAATTTATGTGATTATCATGATAGCACGTATCAAGTGACTGTTACTATTTATTTTTTAAATTTTTTTAAGTGCAAATCTTGCGGTTTACACGATGATTCTTTTCAAATGTTACATTTGAAGGTCTTCACGTGCAGATTCACATATAATTTTTTTCATAAAATTTTCAAACTTTGAATAATATTTTATACTCCAACTAAGAAAATAAAAAGATAATTACGTAGACACAATTTGTGCAATCTAATTATTCAAGTCAAACATATTTCTGATGTCCATGTCCAATCAACGCGATAATAATAACAAGATTTCTATCTGCATAATTTCAAAGATCTCGTTGTAATAATAAGGAAGAGCATCTTTAAATGAGTGTATCGAGTTGCAATTTCAATTGCAATAATATACATAGATAGTCGATACAATAAATGTAATCTGGTGTTTGGACTCTCAAAGTAATTTCTATCATATAAATCTAATCTTCAAAAGCAAATTCCGTGATCCCTACCCTAATGATACTCCACGTGGGTATAGCAAGCAAAAAAAATGTCATTATTAAAAGACTTTAAAAGAAAATAAATAATAGAGAGACCATGACGACCTCACCTATCAATTTAGATAGCTGACACCGGTCATCATCACTTGCCCTTGTTGTGTCTAGGAATCAAGCTTTCTATTTGCGTAATTTGAAAATATATAAATAATGGACATACATCCAATGTTCACCTTTGTTTAACGTGATAATAATGATAAATTTTCTATCCACATAATTTGAAAGATTTGGTCCTAATAATTAGGAAGAGCATGTTGCATTGAATGAGTGTATCAAGTTACAACTTCAATTGCAATAACATGCATGGACAATGGATGCAATAAGTGCAATCTGGTGTTTGGACTCTCGAAGCGATCCCTCATTTCTCATCATATAAATCTATTCTTCAAAAGCAAATCCCATGATCCCCCAAAGGATCCTCAACGTGGGCATAGCAAGCCAAAAATATTATTATTAAAAAGCTTTAAAAGAAAAAATAATAATAATAATAATAGAGGGAACAGAGAACGGCATATGACCATAATAGATCGCAGCTTCCTTGATTTGCAAGCACAGCCCTGGTACATTCTCTCTCTCTCTTTCTCTCTTTCTGTGCCTGTGATTAGTATAAAACGTTCTCGTGTCGAAACATGGGTTGTCGTGTCATCTCGATCTTTGGTTGTGGCTTGTGTCACGAATGCTAGGCGGTGCATTCCGAGGTAGCGCATTGGGCAAGTAAATTGCAGATCTGGCTTACCCTCGAGCTACATTGGCGATTTCTCCCGTCTCATGGTTTCGAGCTAGTAAGTGTGATTTCAGGTTGACTTGATTTTGGTGGGTTATGCTATGCTGAGCTCCATTCGGTGTTTTTGCCTTATTTAGGCCCTGTTTAGTAACATTGCTATTTCTCTCCATTTTTATTATTTTGTTTTCAGAAAAAATTAAAATACATTTGATAATGTTAATTAATTTTCTATTCTCAAAAAAAAAAAAAGTGGTTGGAAAATATATTTGGAACAAAAACAAAAAGTTAAAAAAAAAAAAAGCTTCTTATTTTGGAAAATAATATTTAAAAATAAGTTTTTTTTTTTTCTTTTGCATCTTTTCTTCTTCTTTGCTAGTCGCCACCTCCCTCTGCCTTCGCCATTTCAGCATTGCTGCTGCCGCTGCCACCCACCATTACCGCCTACCGCTAATGACTGCCAACGTCACTGCCTATCGCCAACCGCTGCCCCCACCGCGGCATCAACTGCGACAATCGGTGGCGGTAAGCAGCGTCGTCAACAACAATTGCAAGGATAAGGAAGAATTTAAAAAAATTAAAAATCTACATTATAAAATTTTTTATGTATTATATCAAATGCATTTCGAGGAATAGAAATAAAAAATATATATATCTAAAAGAAAATTGTTCATCGAATAGAAGTATTACCAAACACGTTCCTTTATTGATAAATTATTTCGAGAAATAAAAATAGAATTAGAAAAAAAAAAATCTATATCTAAAAGGAAATTGTTTCTCAGAACATAGGTATTACCAAACGAATCCTTAGAGGTTAGTAGTCAACTTCTTGTTTCCGAGTCACTTCAATGTTAAATGAGAGATCACGGGACAGACTGCATTTGTTGATTGGTCAAGGTGTTTGAATTTGAAATGAGAGACTATGCGTTGTAAGAGGTGAACTTGTTCTGGGTTCAGTTGATATAGTCTAATTGATGGCATGGGGGTAAAAAAAACTGCTCCTTCTGCAAATGAATCGATGATCCTTGAAGGACTCGAGAGATTGCCATTATACGGATTAATTTTACAAGTGTTAGAGAGTCCGGGATGAATTGGTGTCCTTGCCTTTAAGGACCCGACGAGAATCTGAGGTTGCCATCATGGTGAAGGGTGAATATCTAGTATGTTCCCATTTTTTACTGTTGTATTGTCGAGTCTTGTATGATATGTGGCTGCTCAGTGAAATCGACAAAGTGGTAATGAGCAAAGCTCCTGGTCCGGACTTGGCATTTTTAAAGTGGTCAAGCAGTGTTGTGCTGACAGTCATAGTAGGTCCCTGTTTCGCACGCTTGTTTAAATTTCTCCACCATTATTCTTCAAGATGAGTAATTTGGTTTGTTCTGGTCGTCCTGTTCCGTGATGAGCAAAAGCTTAAACTATTCCAGCTGGAACTTTTTTCTTTTATCAACGCCTGAGCTGTTTTACTTTGGACTGTGCAGGGGCTGAGGTTCAGGTTATTGCTGCATCGGTTCGCCTCCTCGCTCTCACCTCAGAGATCGGAGTCACGTTGCCACCCGATTTAGGAGCTGGATTCACACTGGACTTGGTAGGGATGGAGAGCATTCTGGGTGGGCTTCGCAGATTCCTCCTTTCCTAGAGAGATCAAGAATGCCCGTGCTTTTTACTCACCGAGGGTGAGGGTCTCGTCCTAAACACAGCACAATAACAGCGACATCACTAAGCAATTTAGTGATGATAAGCAGAGCGGGACAAGGCCAAAATGGAAGTATAATTGACTTCGGTAAACGACACCCCTTCATCCTTCCGGTCTTCAATTTCTCTCCCAAAGCTGAATTCCTTACATCTCTGCGATCTACCCTAGTTGAAGAGCATATGTGAAATCCCAGTAACTTGTGATTCCATGGGACATTTGGACATGTTAGGATGCCCGAAACTGAACAGGATAAATTTGCAACTGCGATTTCGTGAAATTAAGGACATCCCATATATTTACGTGGAAAGTAAGGAATTGTGGAAGAAGTTAATATGGGATCCTCCCAATGCTTAGGCTATTCTTCAATCTCATCTCATTGTCATTTTAGGTGTGTGTATTCTACTAGGCCGGCACAATATAAGTGAGTTACCGATATAATTTCGTTCATTCCGACAGAATCGAAAAATATTAAAGGAATTGTCAATTTTATTGCTATATGATTCGTACATGTAAATAAGCCTATTTATAATAACAATAAAAATATAAGATAGGAAGAATTGTATGAGATATCATTTTATTATTTACTGTGTAAATATCTAATTATACGGATTGATTGAATCAATTAGTCATAATCAAAAGTAAATCGAATCGTATCTCCAGCAATTATTTGAAAATAGTAGCCCTTCTTTTTATAGTCATGTAGCTATGGAGACTAGGATCAGAACTAGAATCGTGCATCTTCAACACTGGCTTTTGCATAATCGTCCGCCAAGTAGAAGTGAATCACCCAATGTTGCTTTCGAAGAAATCCTGCCGAAAGGCATCGGCTGCTGTTTTAATTTTTCGAGCATGCTTTCCTGCGAACTCAAGTTTCCATTTGAATTGCTTTCTTCATATGCCGTATTGGCGGAGGTCCTTCATGAGGCGGACGAGCTTGGAGCTGTCCAGGTGAGGCTGGACCTGGGCAAAGGAATGCGGGAAGTAGGCGCCGAAGGAGCAGCCGAATACTGCCTTCTGGGAGGAGATCTTGCGCACCTCGATGACGGCAGTGACAGCGAATTTAGTCATGGTAGAAAATTGGACCCATTCATGATTTATATATGGCATTTGCCAAACTTTCACTATTGCCTTCATGCCCCTATTCATAACCCAATATTCGAACTCCCTCACTAACTCAACAAGTCAGTCTATGAAGCTGCTCATTCTCATTCTTCAAAAGCAATCATTTAAGGAGAACAATGCTAAGAAAAATGAATCCTGAGTTTGGTCGAATATGGATCATATTTGGGCCGGGCCAAGTATGGGTCGAGAAAGGGAAAATTGTTCAATAAGTCCTAAACATATTACATTTTTACCAACTTACTCTTAAACTTTTTAACTTTGTCAATTCACTTCTAAACATTTTCATTTTTGCGAAATAAGTCCATCCGATCAATTTATGCTGATGTGGATGCCGATGATGCCACGTAGGACTACCGGCACTAATGTGACAATTTTTAATAATATTTTTTTTTTGGAATTTTTATTTTTTCTTTATTTTTTCCTCTCTCATTCTTTTTTTTTTTTTTTTTTTTTTGGCTTTCTTCTTTGCCTTTTCCGGTAGCCAGTCGGCCATAGGGGATGCTCGACCACCAACCACAGCCAACCAACTGGCCTCCCTCACCATAAGCGAGGCCTAGCCGGGCGAGGGTGAGCCTCGGCGAGGGGAGCCCTCACCTAGGCGCAGCCCAAGAAGGGTCGCCTAGGCGAGGCCAACCCTCGCCCAGGCCAGAGTGGCCTCACGAGCATTGGCCAGGGGACGGCAACGCCAGGCGAGATCGCCCTAGCCAAGGCGAGGGCCAACCTCGGCAGATCTGGCAAGGGGAGCCCTCAATGGGGCTCACCCTTACCGAGGCGAGTGTCGGCCTCGCCAAATCTGATCTGGGTGAAGGCTCCCCTCACTAGATTTGGCAATGTCGGCCCTCACCCAAGTGACCCTTCCCAGGCCACGCCTGGGGCTCACCCTCACTTAGTCGGGCCTCGCCTGTGGCGGGCGAGACTAGTCGACCGAGTGATTGGTGGCTAGCCATCGCCCGTGGTTAGCCTGGCTACCGAAAAGGCAAAGAAGAAAGCCAAAAAGAAAATAATTTAAAAAAAAAAAAGTAGAAAAATAATAAAAATTCAAAAAATAATAAAATATTATTAAAAATTGTCAACGTCAGCATTTTTCAATCAAAATTAGCTTGATGGACTCAATTGACCAAAAGTGAAAAATGTTTAGGATTGAATTGATAAAATTAAAAGATTTAAGATTAAATTGATAAAAGTGTAATAGGGTTATGACTTTTTGGACAATTTTCTTGACTGAGAAATTTGCATTGCAAGTAAATTGGTCAAAACAAATTAGATGAGTTAATTTGAGTTTGAACGTTTATGACCTAATCCAAATATTTATTCATTGTATATAAATAAAAACAAATATAGATATGAAAAGGATTTCAAGAACAATCGCTCCTTATCACGAGCCTTTTTATCGTGGGACAATTGTTTTCCATGTATTCCGTCTTCAAATTGTTTCGTATCCCCAATTTTGTGATATTTAGAGTTTGTTATCATTTATTTATTGACTTTTTCTTTCTTCAAATCTTGCGGTTTGCACGATGACTTTTTACAAATGTTAGGCATTTGAAACCCGTGCAATTTATAGGTCTTCATGGGCAGATTCACATATCATTTTTTTTTTCATAAATTTTTAAACTTCGAATAATATTTCATACTCCAATGGAGAAAATTAAAAGATAATTACCTAGCCCAGTCAAACATATATCCAATATCCATGTTCATTCAACGCAATAATGACAAATTTCCTATTTGTATATTTTGAAAGATCTCATCGTAATAATTAGGAAGAGCACATTTAAATGAGTGTTGTATAAAGTTACAATTTCAATTGCAATAGCATGCATAGAAAGTTCTATGAACGTAATTATTTGGTCTCCCAAAGCAATCATTCATTTTTCATCATATAAATATAACCTTCAAAAGCAAATCCCATGATCCCCAAAATGATCCTCTACGTGGGTATAGTATAAAGCTATTATTATTATTATTATTATTGATTATTATTATTATTATTATTATTATTATTATTATTATTATTATTATTAAAAGCTTGAAAGAAACAACGAAAAATAAATAATAGGGAGACCAAAGAGAACGACCGGTGACCATAATGACCCGACTCGGTCCCTGGCTGAGGCAGTTGAAACCGGTCATCATCGCCCGCACCCTCCTCCTTGTCGCTGCGAATCTCTGTCCAGACCAACTTCCCGGCCCACTCTGGGCAATCAACACCCTCCGCGACGCGCTCTTCCAGGCGCGCCCGCCCCCCGCCCCCTCCCCCACTGGCCGAGCCGGCGGGATAATCCTCGCCGTGCGCGCCCTCCACGCCCTCCAAGCGCGAGTCCCGCGGGGAGCTACCCCACCCTCGCCCGCGAGGGCAGGCGAGTATATTCCCCGCGATGCCGTTGGACCGAAGAAGCCGAGCACTTCGCACCGAAGTAAAACTGCAGCTGGAACTTTTTCCTTTATCAACGCCTGACCTGTTTTACTTCGGACTGTGCAGGAGCTGAGGTTCAGTTTATTGCTGCATCGGTTCGTTTCCTTGCTCGATTATTTGTAGGTCTCCTTGTTCTTGCCTCGGAGATCAGAGTCACATTACTGCCCCATTTAGGAGCTGGATTCACACTAGACTTAGCAGGGATGGAGAGCCTTCTGTGTGGGCTTCGCAAATTCCTCCTTTCCCAGAGAGATCAGAATGGCCATGCTTTTTACTCACCGAAGGCGAGGGTCTCGTCCTAAACACAGCGCCATTGCAGCGGCATCACTAAGCAGTTTACGTAGATGGCGCGCACTTCTAATGCAGCTATAGTAGTAATAAAATACCTTAATCAGCATTACATGAACCAGTAAAGATTTCTAGCAAACACGAGAGTTGATGATCAAGTATCAAGTAAGTCTACAAACCGACTCATTAAATGCTTAACCAGCACATATGCAACTTAAACGCCCAGAAAAATCATGAGACAAGTCCTCAGGCAAGATTAAATTGTAACATCTCAGGCAAGATACTCTCCCACGCTTTCAATCTGTTTAATCTAACATCGAAAATCAAAACCCTCCTCCATCATCGTGACATGCACAAGAGCAATTCCAGGACACGCCACAGCATACGCATCCAGCACTCCATTCGCAAACGAGGTAACTCAAAGATCGAATTCTCTGTGCCCTTGCACAAAGCGACACAAATTGTTACATCCTAACCGAAATAAGACGAACACGCGCTCGACTCTGTCCGATTCTCGAAAATCACTCACTCACTCACGCATACACACAGAAACCCTAAACTACCGGCTGAGGAACGGAAAAACCGTCAAAGCCGCGAACAGGCAAAGGAGAGGAGATCGAGGGGATACCAACCTCCGAGACGAAGAAGAGCTCGCCGCCGCCACCTGCTTCTCCTCCTTCGGCATCGCCGCCGATCGCAGCCCGTGGCGGAGCAGCTTCGGCTTCCCTGAAGAAGAAGAAGAAACTCGCCACCATCACCAAACGGCGCAAGAAGAAGGGGTATTAATATTTAAAAAAAAAAAAATTAATATTTTTAAAAAATTAAATTAATAGAAATAGCGAATAGCAAGAGGAAAACGTTCTTTTCAATTTTCGGGCGGGAAATTTTCGGCCTCCCTAACCGATTCGGACGCCCGGGACGTGAGCTCGCCCGCTTTTGCCCTCTCCTGCCAATCCGCTGCCGACACGTGTGGAGTAAGACGGGGTCGGGTCTTGGCGGCGTGAGGAGTGAGGACGAGTCTTCTTCTTCTTCTTCTTCTTCAGGATGGAAACGCCATCCATCCCCTCTCCCTCCCCCTCTTCCCCCTCCGCCGATATGATGCGGTGAGCCACCTCCGCGCCGAGAAGCACGCGTCAACCGCCATGAACAAGCTCCACGAAACCGCCACGAAAGGCGACGTCTCGGCCCTCCAAGACCTGCTGTTGCAGGACCCCCAGATCCTCCACAAGCCCACTTGCTCGTCCCCCGACGGCACGCCCCTGCACGTGTCCTGCCTCTCGGGCCACGCGTCCTTCACCAAACACCTCCTCGCCCGCAACCCGGAGCTCGCCAAGGAGCCCGACTCCCACGGCTTTCTGCCCCTCCACGTGGCGTGCGCGAAGGCCGACGTGGAGATCGTCAGGGCCCTCCTGGCCGTCCACCCGGGCGGGTCCCTCCGATGGGACCGCGACGGGAGGACGCCTCTGCACTTGGCCGCCGTCCAAGGGAGGGCCGAGGTCATGGCCGAGTTGATCCGGGCCGAGCCCGAATCAGCCCGGGTGGTGACGACTCAGGGGGAGAGCGCGTTTCACCTCTGCGTGATGAATAACAGGGTGGAGGCGTTGAAGGCGTTGGTGGACTGCGTTGGGAGGAATGATGAGTTCATGGATTGTAGGGATAAGAATGGGAACACGATCTTGCATCTTGCTGTGGCCAGGAAGCAATTGGAGGTGAGAAAGCTGGTTTTCTGAGGAGGAAGCAGCGCAATTAGGGTCTAATTTTATGTCAATCGATACATTCTTAATATGATTTTTATCGATCTGCTTGATAATATCATGAGAAGTTGTTTAGCAATCCGAATGGGAACATGAATATAAGGCATGAAATGAATAAAACTCCTTAATTGGGATTATTGTCAGATAGATCACTTCGGGCAGGGTAATCTGTTCTTCTTTTTTGAGAAAGAAAGCTGAGGATTTGGTTGCTTTTTTAGGTGATCCTTTAGTTTACATGGTACTGAGCACTGGAGAAATAAGATTAGAGCAGACTTTGCTATGTCTCGATGCACTTGATCAGATATGATTCTATTAATTTAATCTACTGCCCGAAATGGCAACATTGAACTGATAGTCTCATGGACAACTGCTAATGCTGAACTCAACTTCGCAAGCAACATCGAATACTTAAGTGCAGGTAACACGTGCACATAACTTCCCTATGTTATCAAGTGAAGCTTTTTAAGGCATATACAAAAATGAAGCTCTTTATGGATAAATGGGTTGTGCAATGTGATTATCCATGTTGTGTTGTTTCCGCAATAATATGAACCGGAACATGAATACTACAGGTTGGTCCATATTTGGGATTAGCGTTATGGGGACATTATCCTTTGCATAAACTTGAAGATTCTGCTTACAGTATCTTTTGTCCAAAGCATTCAATTGTTAGTGTTTGCCTTTTTCTAAAAAAGAATGGCTGAAAATTTTGCAGATCATCATGTATTTGCTTTCCAGCACCAACATTTCAGTATACGCCCAAAATGCGAAGGGATTTACAGCACTGGATGTCTTATCACAAGGTCCAAGAGACTTGAGATACATGGAGATCAAGCAGCTCCTACAGAGAGCCGGACCTTCGAAAAAGAATCAAACATCTTTGGGTCACGACAAAATCCAGGCCATTCCAATAACACAGCCTTATATTAAACAGAACAGTGATATTGAACCACCGGTTAAGGCTTGCGAACAGACAGATTGGCTGGACACAAAAAGAAGTGCCCTGATCGTGGTGGCTTCACTTATTGCGACAGTGGCATTCCAAGCCACGCAATCACCACCTGGAGGCTTCTGGCAGGATGACTTTACAGCAGACCCTGCGAAGAATGGCACGGATAAATCACGCCATGTGGGAACGGCCGTGATGGGCACCGCTCTCCCGCAGGCATATGGGCAGTTCATGATCTTCAACACGCTCGCATTTCTTTCTTCAATGAGCATAATTCTGCTCGTGGTCAGTGGACTCCCTATTGAAAGGAGTAGTTGGATGTGGACCCAGATGGTGACAATGTGGGTCGCTATCACTGCACTTACTGTTACCTACTTTATCGCGTGGATACAAATGACACCGGAAGATAACAGAGGGGTTCTGAACACCTTGACTAGAGTTTCTGTGTTTCTGTGGTTATGCCTAATGGGGATCGTCTTCCTAGGTAACGTCGTTCGAATGGTTCATTGGTTTTCAAGGAATTATGGGTGCTTGTAGCGAGAAGCTTCACCTGTTGTAGAAGAGAACGTGCGCCATGAACGTGCACCATGAACGTGCACCATGAACTCATTGATGTATAAAAGTCCTGTCTCTGTCATCATTACATACGATACTCTGCCAACACTGTTTCTCTTCCATTTGTTAATGATGTGTGTGTTTGTAATTCGGGCCTTATTCAAACTTGGATTGTTGCAGTTCACTGATATGAAAACACTCACAATCACCCTGTCTTTGAAAACAAATCGAAATCTCTTAGATAAATCTGTGATACTTGTAAGTGTTATAGGTCAAGAGAGTTTAGCGCCTAACGTGTTTGATGAAATTCTTACGATAGTAGCATACTTGACTATTGATTGTTTGTGCATAGCATGTGTGCTTGGTTGTTGGCGATGATTTATTTGAATTCATAATCCACGTGGTATCGCTGCTTTATTTTAGTTTGCATTATTTCTTATTCAACCATGAGGCTTCCACAGATCAAGCTTGTTTTGTTATTTTTAAGCCATTTTTCTGTGTTTGGAAAATGGATTCTGAGATGATGGTTAGTACAGGGAGACAATATTGCTTTGACTCTATCTTGTGTCAGGAATGCTAGGCGATGCATTCCGGGGTAGCGCAATGGGCAGGTAAATTGCAGATCTGGCTTACCCTCGACCTACGTTGGCGATTTCTCCCGTCTCGCGGTTTTGAGCTGGTAAGTGTGGTTTCTGGGTTGACTTGATTTTGGTGCCTTATTTAGGCGCTGTTTAGTAACATTTCTATTTCTCTTAATTTCTTTTTTTTTGTTTTCAGAAGAAAATTAAAATACATTTGATAATGTTAATTAATTTTCTATTCCCAAAATAAAAAAGTGGTTGGAAAATATATTTGGAAGAAAAACAAAAAGTAAAAAAAAAAAAAAAAAAAAAGCTTCTTATTCTGGAAATTTTTTTTTAAAAAATAAGTTATTTTATTTTTTTTTTGGCATCTTTTCTTCTTCTTTGCTAGTTGCTGCCTCCCTCTGCCTTTCGCCATTTCGGCGTCGCCGCCGTCGCCGCCACCTACCATTACCGCTTGCCTATCGCTAACCGCTGCCCCCCCAACCGTTGGCATCAACTGCGACAATTGATGGCAGTAAGCAGCATTGTCAACAACAATTGGCAAAGATAAGGAAGAGTAAGAAAAAAATTTAAAAATCTAAATTATAAAAAATTTTATGAATTATATTAAACACATTTCAAGGAATAGAAATAGAAAAAAAAATATATCTAAAAGAAAATTATTCATCGAATAGAAACATTACCAAACGCATTCCTTTATTAATAAATTATTTTGAGAAATAAAAATAGAAATAGAAAAAAAACTATATCTAAAAGGAAATTGTTTCTCAAAACATAAGTATTACCAAATGGATCCTTGGAGGTCAGTAGTCTACTTCTTGTTTCTGAGTCACTTCAATGTTAAATGAGAGACCACGGGACAGACTGCATTTGTTGATTGATCAAGGTGTTTGAATTTGAAATGAAAAACTGTGCATGTAAGGTGAACTTATTCTAGGTTCAGTTGATATAGTCTAATTGATGGCATGGGGGTAAAAGAACTGATCCTTTTGCAAACGAATCGATGATCCTTGAAGGACCCGAGAGACATTATACGGATTAATTTTACTAGTGTTAGAGAGTCCGCAATGAATTGGTGTCCTTGCCTTGAAGGACCCGACGAGAATTTGAGGTTGCCATCATGGTGAAGGGTGAATATCTAGTATGTTCCCATTTTTTACTGTTGTATTGTCGAGTGTTGTATGATATGTGGCTGCTTAGTGAAATCGACAAAGTGGTAATGAGCAAAAGGTCCTGGTCCGAACCTGGCATTTTTAAAGTGGTCAAGCAGGAGTCAGGAGTGTAGTGCTGACAGTCCTAGTAGGTCCCTGTTTCGCACGCTTGTTTAAATTTCTCCACCATTACTCTTCAAGATGAGTAATTTGGTTTGTTCTGGTCGTCCTGTTCCGTGATGAGCAAAAACTTAAACTGTTCCAGCTGAAACTTTTTCCTCTATCAACGCCTGAGCTGGATTCACACTGGACTTTGCAGGAATGGAGAGCGTTCTGGGTGGGCTTCGCAGATTCCTCCTTCCCCAGAGAGATCAAGAATGTCCATGCTTTTTACTCGCCGAGGGTGAGGGTCTCGTCCTAAACACAGCGCAATTACAGCGACATCACTAAGCAATTTACATAGATGGAGTGCAGTTCTAATTCAGCTATAGTAGTAAAATATCTTAATCAGCATTACAGCATCACATGAACCCGTCAAGATTTCGAGCAAACGCGGGAGAGTTGATAATCAAAGTACCAAGTAAGTTTCCAAACTGACTCGTTAAACGCTTAACCAGCACACGCGTAACTAAAGCGCCCAGAAAAATCACACGAACCCTCTCTGAAGAAAGGCAAGTCCTCAGGCACCATTAAATCGTACCATCTCATGCAATATACTCTCCCACCCTTTCAATCTGCTCCATCTAACATCGTCACTCAAGACCCTCCTCCGTCATCGCGACAAGAACAAGGGCAACTTCAGAACACACTGCTGCACACAGGCCCACACGGCATGCACATCCACATCCAGCACTCCATTCGCAAACGAGGTAACTCAAAGATCAAACGATCCCTGCTCATCACCTACAAATTATCTGTACCCTCGCGCAAACTGTACATCCTACGGAAACCCTGACCGAAGCAAGCAAAAGCAAACGATAGCTCGATTCCCACACGCGTTGAACGCGCGCTTGACTCGGCCTAATTCTGGAAAATCAATCACTCACTCACACATACACACAGACAACCCAAACTACCGACTGAGGAACAGAAAACCGTCAAAGCGTCGAACAGGAAAAGGAGAGGAGATCGAGGGGAAACCAAACTCCGAGACGAAGAAGAGCTCGCCGCCGCCTCCTGCTTCTCCTCCGGCTTCACGGCCGATCGCAGCCCGTAGCGGAGCAGCTTTGGCTTCCCTGAAGAAGAAGATAAAGAAATTCGCCACCATCACCAAACGACGCAAGGCGAAAGAAAAAAAATGTAAAAAGGACCGCCGCGATTCGACTTCATCGCCGTCGCGAAAACACGAGATAGAGAGAGAGATCACCGGAACCGGCGGACTGTTCCTTGGCGGCCTCTTCCATGTCCGACGTCTTCCTCTCTCCTCGCCGACGAGCCTCCGATCGGATCTTCTCCTTCACTCCAGCGGAACTGAGGAACGATCGCGTCTCTCTCTCTCTCTCTCTTCTGCTGCTTGGGAGGTTTCGACGAGCGGTTTCTCATACAACTCCCTCCAGAACTACCCAAACGGGAAAAAAAAAAAGTGATTAAATTAATTTTAAAAAAAAAATTAAGAGAGGAAAACGTTCTTTTCTATTTTCGGGCGGGAAATTTTCCGCCTCCCTGGCGAAACCGCTTCGGACGCCCGTGACGTGAGCTAGCCCGCTTTTGGCCCCCCATGGCCAATTCGCTGCGGACACGTGTGGAATGAGACGGGCGTGGGTTTTGACGGCGTGAGGACAGGATTAACGGATAAACCTTTGGACTGCTGGAGCTTGAATGGGGCCCAAGTGCCGTTTCGGTCGCCGGCCCAGGAAGGGGAAAAAGCTCCGCGGAAAATTCGAATTTCGAATTTCGAAACGCACGGCCGTTGGGGACTTTTTCTTCTCCGTGGGTCGGTCAGACAGCCGTTGGATTGGAACTAGGGCTCGGACTTTTGGGTTAGCTTTCGGTTCTTGGGCCCCGTTTGAGGGCGTCGGCTTGTTCTAGGCCCATTTCGGCCCGTGATGTCTCCACGTGTCGGTGGACAGATTATTGGGGGACAAGCCTCAACGGCCCGTGATGTCTCCACGTGTCGGCGCAGAAATTCATACACACCCGGGACACCGTCCTCAACGGGCCAAATTTTCCCCAAAGCCTAGCGAAACCAAGAGCCGAAGGGAATATACTAGTGCTGTCAAAATGATCCATATATCCATATTTTAACTCAAAGTAACCACCTTTGGGATTTGCGTCGTGTGAAAACTGGTGAGGGCTGTACCTTCTCGAGGAGGGATGGGGTGGGGACGCGCAAATTTCGGGAAGCCGGGTTTCCTCGCAAGAGCGAGCGGAAAGTCCGAGTGAGTGTTTTAGGTATAGAGTAAAAAAAAAAAAAAAAAACTCAAAGTCATGGAAGTGGATCATAAATGAGTCACTTAAAATTAAATATGATAATTAATGGGTTATAATTTTTTTTTAAAAAAACCTACAATATATGTGTTTTAAAATGAACCTTCTAGGCTTTGTTTGGTTCAATTTTTCTCAAAGGTTTTGGGAAATGTAAATGAGTAAGAGCCTTTTGAAAAATACAAAAATCATTTGGTAAAATGTGCTTTTAGAAACAACTTTGAGAGAAAGTTCATTCGGTAGAAAAATATTTGAAAAGTCCCTTTAGATGATTAATTTAAGCTTTTTAATTTTTATTTTGTTTAAAATTGAAAAAATTAATTTCTGCAACTTTTTAGATTTAAATATTGATAACAATGTTAAATATATGTATTAACAAATTTATAGATAAAAAAATAAAATTTCTGTTCTTTTTTTTTTTTTTTTTTTTGGTCACGTAGGCTAAAAGATTCAAATGGAAAAAATTCATATCAAGTGGACTTTTTTCTCAAGAGTACTTTCATTGCAATAAATGTGGTAACATATGCCTCTAGGAAAGCAATTCATTATCTATAAAAATTACAAACATCCTTAAATATTACTTAAACTTACAACTATATTTGATTATGTAAACGTGCCATATCATAAGCTACATTATCAAGTAAAGCATTATCCTTCTCATTTACATCATCGGAATCCATTGTTTATAAATTGGGATCCAATTTACTCTTGCAAAATGTTTATCATTTACGATATTTATTTGTATATAATAGTGCAAGTCATTGCTGCTATGACCATTTTTATTTATTGTTTATGCGGATGACTTGATGTTCTCTTTAGAATCTTCCATTTCTTTTTCATTACACCAAAGACTTGCTCAATTTCAGATCATAATGAGAAATGAGTACAATTGAACACTTTCTTATAACTTATAGGCACAAGACCTCGTTGAAACATAGACAAATGATCTAATTTCTTTGTATGGCCAAATAACCCGTGGGATTTAGATATCTAGCATTTACTAAATAGTATTTACTTATATTAACATAATGTAAATTTAATCAAACATACCGCATACATATATTAATGTTTAAAAATCATTAATTAATAAAATTTCCAAAGGATGGGGAAATTGTAAATCACCTCTCCCAAATGATAAACAATTGTAGAAAGCATAGCTGCATAGAGTTGCAAATATCCCTTTTAGGAGAATCATCCAAAAACTAGTTAAATTAACAAAATAGATTAAAAACAAGAGATGTAACAAATTATTTAGATCATCCATCTGACAAATCACTTATTAACCATCATATATATGCAGACTCCCCCAACACAGAGAACACAAACTAGAAATAGGCCTTACAATAGAATGTAAATACAAATGGGTGAGTGATGACTTAAGATAGAACACCAGCTAGAAACAAGTTTCATAATAGAATATAAACATGTCCCGTCAACTAATAAAAATAAGTAGTGCAAATATGTTTACATTACATCAATGTAGCATATGAAAGAGTTTAAATAAGTAGCTAATATCCTAGTGATGACTATGCTTTTTGAACTTGTACTTGATCCACGCAACTTTTTCCTAATCGCCATCCAAGTTCATGAAGATTTGTTTATTGTCTTTCTTTTTCTACAAATGATCAAGTGCAAAAAAGTGTAAATCTTAGGTCCTGTTTGTTAACCATTCTAATTCTATATTTTTTTTTTCCGTGTGTTATTGAAATACAAAAAGAATATAAATTCGTTTGGCAATGTTACCTAATTTTTCTATTCCTTAAAACAGATCAATGATGGAACAAAAGTAAGAAGTAGAAAAAACCTACTTCTTTGCTATCGAGTACAATTTCTGAAATAAGGTCATTTTTTTTTTTGTTCTTCTTCCTCCTCTAGCGATTGTCGAGCAAGGTTGCTCCGAGTTCTGAACACCTCCAATTTGTGCATCACCCTCTCATTCAGTGCTTCGAGCTCTTCTATTCGCTTTACTGACTTGCACTATCCATGGTCTTGGAGCATATCTTGCCCACTAGCACTGGGATAAGGGATGCCATCTCTTGAACGAGCTTGTGCTTAAGGAGCTCGATCTTGAGGTGCAACTCGCGTTGACGGAGGTCCTCCACAAGGTGAGGGAGGTCCAAGATGTTCGGCAGACAAGGCTAGATCTAGGCGAGGAGTGCAGGAAGTAAGCCCTGAAGGACAGGCCAAATGCTGCCTTCTACAAGGAGATTTTAGGCAGCTCGGCGATGAAGACTTCAGCAAAGTTACTCATAGTAGAAAACTGAAGGATCAAAGTTTGCGTTGCCTTCACACACATTGCGAGATCACAACTCAAATATATGATTCTGTTTTGTTGGAATTACTCGTGCAATGAATATCATCTATGGAAAGAAGTTTTTGGCCTTTTAATTAAAGGAGACGGGTTTTGTGATAACTATAGATAGGATATGTGACGTCTAGGATTTTTCACTTCCACTTTCAATTAAATTAATCGGGCATTTCATCGACGTGCCTATAGGGCTGTTCTCAGAGTTGATCACTCTCGAGATAACTAGACTATCTGGGAAAGCCATTAAGGAATTTTAAGGCAATAGACTTAAGAATTCAACTAGGAATCGGCTTTTCGACCGTACTCATTTTTAGAAGTTATTACGGCACAATTAAAAAAATTGATTTAAGATTAGAGATAGGTCGGTACGATTGAGATATGTGGCTGATCGTGGGTGACTCCACTAAATTGGAAAATTCTCATCGACTACCATTAGTTTAATTTTTCTGTCGTTTTGGTACCATATGTCCGTATTTGAAATCTCGAGATTTTCATGACAATCAAGAGTCGCCAATGTGTCGAATAGGTTCATTGTGGCTCGAAGAAAATCAACCACGGGTCATTTGTTCTAAAAAGTTTTGAAAGCTAATCGATAGCGAATTTAAGTCCGATTTCAGAAATTTAAGGTTCCTTCATTTCACAATAAATTCTAGGAACATCGACTCAATCTCAGAAGATTTTTTTGCAATCCGAGACTTTTTGGGAAAACATCGTCCTAGGGTCGTTTTTATTTAGAAAAGGCCGGTGATAATTTTTTATTGCACATTTGGGATGCCAAATGGTTCAATTGGTGAGGAAAAATATCAATTTGATTATTGACTCAGTAATGGGATTTAGTGAAGGCTAAATTGGATTGATTGAGCAAGATTAAGTGTCCAATTGAAGCCATTCCCTTGCAAATTCGTAGCTTACCCCATTGGCCTATGGTTTTGGACCATTTCAAGTGTCTACGGATGGGCATTGTTGGCTGAATTTCAGCCAAGGAGAAGCTAGTGGCCGAGGATGGCCAAGGAGACAAGTGAAGAGAAGAAATTGGCCAAGGTAAGGCCCTTGTCCCCTTGCCTTGCTCCTCAAGCCAATCGACTAGCCATCCTCCCTCCTCCTAGCCAGTTTGAATGCCAGTAGCAAGCCAAGAGTAGCCTCACGTCGTCAAAGCTGTCGTTGCACGCCAAAACGCCATCGCCAGCCACCATTTGTTGCTTCCGCCCCCATCCGCGTACTGCAGGTGCCACCGCCAGCCTGTCGTCCCCTGCTGCTTCCAGCCTTCTACCCGAGCGTCTCGGCCACGGGTCAAGCCAGGCTGAAGGCCGTTCAGCCACCGATTACCCCGCTGAGCTGTCCGTCGATCCACCGCCAGCTTCGCTTCACCAAACCAATCTTGTTTTCTCTGTTTTGCAACTGAGAATAGAGGGTTTGTTAGTGGGTTTCCAGCCACCTTCAAGGCCCGTTTTAAGGTGTTTCCGGGCCCCGAAAGCTTGGCCCGCCTCGAGGAAAGTTGGTCCCCGTTGCGTCCCCATCGATTTGAACCAAGTGGTTCGATAAACGGGTGAGTTTAACTCACTAAACCTTGCTTAGTAGGTTAATGACGTTTAGTGAGTAATTAGATTAAACTAAGATAAATTATGTGGTTAGTTAGACTTATATTAGTTATCAATGCATGTTAGGTGGTTAGTTAATGTAGTTAGTGAGTAAATAGACTCTAGTATTTATTTGACGAATCTTGGAATTTTTCCAGTCCGTTTCGGCGTCCAAATTAAGCTATAACAGCCTAAGTTGGATTTATTGCATTTATTTAATATTTTCTATAATTATTTAATTATTTACTTAATTTTCGGAAATTCAACCGGGATAGGCGGTGATCGAAATTTCGTGCCGGTTGCAGTAGTGGTCTTTTTAAAAAAAAAAATTAATTGAGTACCTGATTGTGCAAATTGAGTGATTTTAGTGGTTATGGGTATTTATTCCAAAAATTGAATAAATTTGGTAGTTAATTGGAAAATTACCAGGCGTCAGTCTACAGTGCTAAAAATTTATTTTGAGATTGCTGAAAATAGTGGGAGGTTCAAAAGTGAAAGCCTTATATTTTGGATCAGGCCGGCCATGTACCCACGCACGTTTATTTTTATCGGATATGGTAAAAAAAAATGATGAATGAAAATTGTATGGTTTGGGATGGTATACTATATCAGCTTACGGGCAATATATCAGCTTAGATTGAGAGCAGTATACCGGTATACTACATCAATCCACGGGCTCTGATATGGTAGCTTAGTAGAACAATATACCCTATCAACTTAGAGAGAGCATTAACAGTATACTAATTCATCCTACAGGCTTTGATATGTCAGCTTAGATTGCGAGCAGTATACTTGATTAGCTTAGAGGGTGCATTATTAGTGTACTATATCAGCTTATGGGCGATATATCGGCTTAAGAAGAGAAGTATACTATTTATCAACTTAGTGAGAGCTATACTATTTATTTATCAGCTTAGAGCGAGCAGTCCTAATATGGTTGGACATATAGATAGTATTGAATGGGTTGACCAAGAGATGGTCGTGATGACATGTAATCAATTGGGTCGATTGATCGATGATGCGATCTGATTTGATTAGGTGTTATGTCCGTCAGTAATTATGAATTGACTGACTTGTAGGGAGGAACTGAGGCCAAGGTAAGTCCTCTGACTCGTATTGTGCTTAGGTAGCCTTTAAGGCGTGTTGACTTCTTAATCGAGTCTTAGGGGGTAGAACTTACTGAGATGTAGTCTCATCTTGTTGTGGAACAACATTTTAGGTCCGTAGATGGTAGCACCTCCCGCTCTTCCAGAGCAGTTTGGTATACTGGAGGATATTTCTGAGATAGCTTATCATATCTCGGTACATCACCACCCTGAGGGATTAGAGTATGTTTTGGTGAAATCCACTATATGGGTTGACGTGGGTGGACTCGTCCATGTGCCTCATGAGTACCAGTCATGGTATCGTCACTACCGTGACGGGCGAAGGGAGGGTCCTATGCCAGAAACTGACATACCTTTATACATTTTGGAGAAGACTTTTGGTAAGGGTACAATAGGCCCTTAAGGTGGATCAATGGTAGACGCCAAGGACCCCGATCTCGAAGGCGATTCTGACTCTCTGGTGTATTTAGTCGAAGGTGCTAATTGGAGCGAAGAGGAAGGAGAGGTCGACGAAGAGATGGAGCTGGAGGAAATTTAAGAGTGATGGGGAGCCATAGTTATTTGGTTTTCACCCCTGTCTATTAAATCTCGTGTGTTTCCTTGTAAACAAAGTTTGGGTTAGCTTGTATTATATATAACTAGTTGTGTTGTATATATATAAGTGTGGTTTGAAATTCTATGGCCCTACTTTTCTATTCCATTGTTTTATTGTGTGGGGATTTATATCTGCTTTCGCATGCGTATATTAAAATGAATGGGTCGGCAATGTGTCCTAGGACATCGCTATTATACCGACCAAGCAAGGATGGGCATGTGCTCGTCGAGTCGGGATGTGACAGAGCAGTTCAGTGATATCAGAGCATGGTTGTTAGAAATTGGAGTGATAAGGTGCGATAGATATGGAATAGTAAGTAGGAAGGCCTTTAAATTCATGACCGATACATGTTAGTGGTAGTTGATTGGTAAATTTGTTGCCGTGTGTGAATCACTCATCTTCTAATCCAGTGTGAATTTGGACAGGTTTCGGTAAAGACTGAGCCATGAGCGAGCCAGAGCAAAGAACTCCGAGTAAGCGAGTTGTTAGACCTACAGCTTGGGTTAGAATGCCGACCAGGGTGGGTACTCGAGATAGAGGTAGGGCACAGGCATAGGCCAATGCCAATGGAGTAGCAACACTTCCTGTTGGTACTAGGGTAGCAGCCCTTGGTGATCCCAGGATCGAAGGGATCATGCGGGTGCTAGAGGTTATGGGTTACCGAATGGATCAGCAGGCTTAGAATCAAGTCGTTGTTGTTGAAGCCGTCGCTCAAGCTGCCGCTACTACTGTTGTTGTCGCTGCTATTAAGGCCGCCCCTACTGCTGCACCTGCTGCTGCACTTGTCATCGCTCCTACTGAAGTTACATGGGGGAACGTGGCTGTTGGGAGGCCAATCCACAAGCTAGTTGAACAATTCCTGAAGCTAAACTCGCCGAGGTTCAAGGGTGAAGGAGACCCTAAAGTCACATCACTTTGGATTCAGGATCTCGAAAAAGCGTTCACACTCTTGATGTGCAACTAAGAGGAAAAGGTGGTACTAGTTGTGTAGCAACTTCAGAGTAATGCGAACATATGATGGAGAGCCGCCAAGGAACTGTGTTCCCGGAGGGTGTGGCCTAGGTGTGGGACACTTTCCTCCGAGCCTTTAATGATAAGTACTTCTCGGGTACTGCCGGGGAACAGAAGATGGAGGAGCTCCAACATCTCCATCAAGGGAGTATGATAGTTGACCAATATAGGGTCAAGTTTGTGGAGCTGTCACAATATGCTTCAAGGTTGATAGAAGACCTTGAAGAGAAGGCCCGAAAATTCAGAAGTGGCCTTAGTTTTGAGTTGAAACAACCCCTACTACCGTTGGATTTGACTGATTATCGAAAGGTCTATCATCAAGCTCAGATGATAGAAAGAGGGCTGAATGAGCAAGTTGCCTCATCTGAAACGAGGTTTAGCTTCCACAGAGAAGGAATCCGTTAGGGAAAAAAGCCCATGATGGGAGGTAAATTCCAGATATCGCCTAACAGAAAGGGTGGTGTTAGCAATTTTGGATCAAATCGAATGGAAGTGTGTCGTGCTTGTGGAAAGCGACATGGAGCGAACCAATGCCCCAGAAGGACGGACGCTTACTTTGAATGTGGCCAACAAGGTCACATGGTTAGAGATTGTCCAAGAAGGCCAAGAGGACAGGTGCAATTACCATGGTCACCACCGTTGGGACAAATCAGAGAGTATGCACCTCAGAACGCGCCATAGGGAGGATAGCTGAGACCTCTAGTTCAAGGCACGGTGTATGCCATTACTCAAGGTCAGGCAGAAGCTGCGCCTGACGTGATAACAAGTATGGTTTTGCTGAACAACCATCCTACCTATGCTTTATTTGATCTAGGAGCAACATATTTCTTTATTACCGAGCAGTAAGTTAAGTTGATCGGAATAAATCCTAAATTATTAGAATTTGTTGTTAGCATATCTACACCATTGAAGGATAAGGTGTTATTTGCTTTGGGTTGTTCTGATTGCAAATTAGCGATTAGTGAGCGAGTAGGGAAAATGGATTTATTAGTCATAGCCATGTATGACTTTGATTTGATAATTGGCATGGACTGGCTCACCAAGCAACGAGCTAAAATGGATTGTTATCGCAAGTCAATTCAGTTTTACCCATCTAAGGGTGAGAGCTTCGAGTTTGTCGGGAACCGAGGAGGACCCTTGATTTCCCTAATCTCGTCGCAAGAGGCAACCTGTTTATTAGACGGGGGTTGTCAAGGTTACCTGGCAACCGTCATGGATACAATAGTTGAGAAATTAAAAATTGAGGATATTTGAGTTGTGCAAGAATTTCCCGATGTATTCCCGAATGAATTACTAGGATTGCCACCAAAGAGAGAAATTGAATTTGTGATTGAGTTAGCATCCGGAACAGAGCCAATCTCTAAGGCTCCTTACCGAATGGCGCTATTAGAGTTGAAAGAACTGAAGGTACTGATGCAAGAATTTTTGGATAAATGATTCATACGTCCCAGTGCATGACTTTGGGGAGCACCAGTTCTATTTATCAAGAAGAAAGATGGTTTGTTGCATTTTTGCATCGACTATCGCCAACTCAATCAAGTAACGATCAAGAACAAGTTTTTCTATTGCCAAGGATCAATGGCTTGTTTGATCAATTACAAGGAGCACGATATTTTCAAAAGAGGACATTCCTAAGTCATCAGCTGAGGATTAGGAAAGAGGACATTCCTAAGTCAACATTTCGTATTCGGTATGGTCATTACGAGTTCATGGTAATACCATTCAAGTTAATGAATGCTCTAGCTGCTTTTATGGATTTGATGAACCAAATATTCAAGGAATATCTGGATCGTTCATGATCGTGTTCATCGATGATATCCTGGTGTATTCAAAGAGTGCTGAAGAGCACAGGGATCATTTGAGATGAGTACTCCAGACCTTAAGGATTCACCAGCTATATGCCAAGTTTAGCAAATGCGAGTTTTGGCTAACTTGTGTTACATTTTTAGGTCATGTGATTTCTGGAGAAAGAATCTCCGTGGACCCGATTAAAATTGAAGCCATGCTCAATTAGCCAAGGCTGACAACAGTGACAGAGATCCGAAATTTTCTGGTTTTAGTAGATTACTACAGAAAATTCATGGTCTCATCTTTTGCGTCGTCTTTAACAAGACTCATGAAGAAAGACGAGAAATTTGTATAGACAGACAAGTGCGGGTGTAGTTTCCAATAGCTAAAACAGAAGCTGACTACCGCACCTATGCTAACAATTCCATCTGGTCCTGAAGGATTCGAGATCTACAATGATACGTCGTTTAGAGGACTGGGTTGCATGCTGATGCAATATCATAAGGTCGTTATATACGCCTCCCGCCAATTGAAACCTCATGAACTGAATTACTCAACACATGACTTGGAACTCGCAGCTATCATATTTGCGTTGAAGATTTGGAGACATTACTTATGTGGGGAAAATTTTCAGATCTTCACGGACCGTCAGAGTCTCAAGTACTTATTTTCTCAGAATGAGCTGAATATGAGACAACGCCGATGGATGGAATTGTTGAAGGACTATGATTGTGATATTTTATATCACCCAGGAAAAGCGAATAAGGTTGTCGACGTTTTAAGCCGAAAGTTGTTAATTGCCCACTTATTGGTTAAAGAGTGGAATCTTATTGAGCGAGCTCGAGATTCTGTATTCAAGTTTGAGGTAGTGTTGACACTTAAATTTCGCCATTTTATTAATTTAATCGCATACAAAATTAGGAATTAGTCACACTAAAAAAAAAAACCACAAAAACAAAAACAACAAAAAACAACAAAAAAAAGAGAGAAAAAAAGAAAAAAGAGAATGTAGAAGGGGCCGGGCCGGATCTCACCTTGGCCCGGCCCATGCCACCTTCTCCCTCCTCCAGCTCGCATGCGCATCTGCAGAGGACAAAAACAGATCAGCACGGGAAGCGAAAGAGAGAACAAAGACAAGGACGGGGGACGAAGGAGGGGAAGAAAAAGCAAAAACCAGAGAAAAACCGAAAAGAGCACCTGGGAGGAGAAGGGGAGTCTCGGCATCGTCGTCGCCGCCGCCGACCCTCGCCGCCGCCTCCAAGACCTCCGGAACCCGCCGCGGTTCGGGGTCGTTCCACCGCCTCGACCGACGTCCTAGCCACGGCCGCCGGCAACCCCGACCTCGGAGGTCGAGGGTTGCGCCCGCTTGCCCGGTCTAGGCAACGCCGTCGCGACCCTAGCCAGAGGGGCCGCCTGTGCCGCCACCGACCACACCTCTCCAGCAACCACCATCCCCGACGGCCGCCACCGTGCTTGGGTCCCCGCCGTGCCGAGTCGCCCCGTCGCAGCACCAGCCCCGAGCCACCGCGGGATCCCAACGCCATCGGCCGCATCAAGTCACATTGCCTCGCCAACGACGCCGCTCGAGCTCGAAAACCACGGCGCCGTCCCCGACGAAGAAGTCCCGACGCCGTTCCTGAGCGACTCACCACGAGATCCACCGCGCAGGGCTGTTGTTGCCTCGCCGAGGCACGCCGCCGTCCACTGCAGCTCTTCCCCCGAACAAGGTAGGTCCCTTGAACCCCGTCGCCTCATTGCTGGAAAACGTTGGGCCGGGCTCGCGGCCGGCCTGCTCGCGCAAGCTCGGCCCTCGTCGCTTTTGTATTCCGTTCCCATGTTCCTTGTATGCTGTGTTTGAGACCCCCAATGCACGTTTGAGGCTCGGTTGAGTCGGAAACCTTTAAATTTGGTGGTGCACCCCAACTGTTTGACAAAATGCTTAAGTGAAGCCCACATGACTATCCTCGAACCTTCGCCCATTATATGCGTTTGCTGTTGATAGATATGTTTTGTTGCTATTCCACACGTTTTTGTTTCATCTATTTCGAGTTTACATTATCGTGATTAGGGCTTATAGTCGTATGTTGCGATTTGGGGCTTACTTTCATGCGAGTTGGGTCTCGTCTTCCTCCTTGTCCGTATCGGTGAGAGAGTGGGTGTCGGCTCGACGGTGTTCAGAGCGCGAGCGGTGTCGATGCCTGAGATGATGGGTAGTGAGTCTTGTTTAAGAGGGCACTGGTTTAGTCGGTGAGTCTCGGTAAAAAGAGGGTAGGAGAGAAGGCGGTTTCGGGCGTGCGAGAGAACGCACGAAGAAGAAGAAGACCAAATGGAAAGAATTAAAAAAAAAAAAAGGAAAAGCAAAACAAAAAAATAGAAAACTAAAATGATAAAAGTTGGTTGGTCTTGGGAAGAGCAATCGCAGAAGGGGGCAAAGTGAGAAAAGACAAAAAAAAACAAAAGAGTTAATTTTAATTATTTTTTAATGATTTTTATTTTTATTTAAAAAAAGCAAAAGTCTTGGATCTGGGTTTGTGTTGGGTCCACGGGCCGGATTGGGTTTATCCGGTCCGAACCCATTTTCGTGAAATATAATAATATTAAATATTAAAAATTAAAAAAAAAAAAAATTCAAAAATTTCGAAAAAATTCAAAAAAATTCCGAAAATTAAAAAAAAACTCAGAAAACATTAAAAAATTAATTAAAAATGAAATGAAAAAAATAAAAAGATAAAAAATTGATTAATTATTAAAAAATTAAAAAATTAAAAAAATTTCGAAAATTCAAAATTTGTGGGGTTTGGTTAGGAATTGCTATGTTTTGCCTCCTTGGTGTAATTAGGCCTTTATTTACTCGTACATCGACTATATCACGTGTTTAATTTGCATATTTGATTATGCTTAATTACACGTGCCTAATTTCACTACAATTAGAATGTTGGTAGCTGTGATTGTTATTTTAATGATTGCGCACTCGCATGATCACCCTGCATGTTAGTGGATGAATGTAAAATCAATCCAAACTGCCTGACAAAAATATTTTCTTCTAAAATGAACAAGATTAGGTACCGAAAGGGCACTAATTAGTCAATTAGTGTAATCAAGTCCCCGACCCTAGATTCTCTCGGTTTGCGTAGGAAGTGAGGTATACTCCACTGCTTCACTTGGTTTCTAGCCGACCCCAATAGGCTAGTGGCGACTCCTTTTGTGCAAGATTCCTAAAAAATATCCCAATGTCACGCGGGGTATGGGCTTGGGAGAGCCTGTGCCTAATAATGGGCCTTAGGTCCGTCCTTTAGGCAATACCCCTAAACCTGTTCCCTCCCCCCGAGGGTAGGTTGCGACAGGTAGGCCACCTTTCAAGTCTTATGGCCACCCTCAGAATTGAACCGGATGTGCAAATTAGGATAAAGCTAATTCAGCTGACAGACCCAAATGTCCAGAAAATTTTGCAAGAGTAAACTGAAGAAAGAAAAGTTGACTTTCAGGTTTTTGATTATGGGACACTAAGGTTCCAAGGACATTTGGTTGTACCTAACGATGCGAAGCTTAGAGAGGATATTCTATTAGAAGCTCATCTTAGTAGTTACAACATTCATCCCAGAAGTATCAAAGTGTATTAGAATCTACGTCAACACTATTAGTGGTTTGGTATGAAGGCAGATATCGCCAGACATGTCGCTAGGTGCTTGACATGTCAACAAGTTAAAGCTCAGCATTGCAAGCCATGAGGACTATTGCAACCTCTTGAGATCCCATAATAGAAATAGGAGCATATCACAATGGACTTCGTGATCGGGTTACCAAGGAGTCAAAGAGGCAATGATTCAATTTGGATAATAGTCGACAGGTTGACAAAGTCGGCTTATTTTATTGCAGTGCGAAAGGATCTTGACTTAGATAGGCACGCTGAGTTATACATGCGTCAGATAGTTTGACTGCATGGAGTGCCGGTTACGATAATGTCGGATCAAAACTCGAGACTTACTGCCGCTTTTTGGAAGAGCTTGCAAGGTGCTTTAGGTACAAAATTTCAGTATAGTATGGCATATCATCCTTAGACGGATGGTCAATATGAGAGGATAATTCAAACTCTTGAGGATATGCTGAAAGCTTGTGTACTAAACTTTAAAGGAAGTTGGGAGGAACAACTTCGTCTCGTGGAATTTGCCTACAATAATAGTTATCAATAGAGCATCCAGATGGCTCCATTTGAAGCATTATATGACAAATCGTGCAGAACCTAGGTATGTTGGGATGAAGTTGGGGAAAGAAAGATTACATATCCAAAGTCGGTTAAGCAATAAGTGGATACCGTGGCAGTGATCAAAGGCAGATTAAAGACCGCTCAAAGCAGACTAAAAAGCTACGCCGATAAGTGTCGAATGCTTTTGGAATTTCAAGTTAGTGATCACGTTTTTTTGAAAGTATCACCGATAAGGGGAACTTCGTGCTTTGGCAAGAAAGGAAAATTGAGTCCGAGGTACGTAGGTCCGTTTGAGATTCTTGAGAAAATCGGGATCTTGATGTATCATCTTGTGTGTTGCCGAGATTGGTGCACGTGCACGACGTCTTTCACGTATCGATGTTAAGGAAGTATGAGCCTAACTCGACCCACGTGCTCAATTTCGAGGAATTGGATGCGGTTGACTGTGTGTCATACGTTGAAAGCCTAGTTCAAATCGTGGACAGAAAAGAACAAGTTCTACGTACTTTGACCATCCCGATGGTCAAAGTGGTCTGGCAACACTATGGTACTAAAGGAGTAACTTGGGAGACTGAAGAGTCAATGAGACATTTGTACCTCCACCTTTTTGCTTAAAGTGTATAAGGTTTAAATTTCGATGACGAAATTTTTATAAGAGGGGAAGAGTTGTGACATTCGGGATTTTTCACTTCTGCTTTCAATTAAATTAATCGGGCATTTCATCAACGTGCCTATAGGGTTGTTCTTAGAGCTGATTACTCTCGAGATAACTAGACTATCTGGAAAAGCCATTAATGAATTCTAAGGTAATAAACTTGAGAATTCGACCAGGAATCGACCTTTCGACCGTTCTTATTTTTAGAGGTCATTACGGCACAGTTAAAAAAATCGATTTAAGATCGAGATAGGTCGGTACAACTGAGATGTGTGGCTGATTGTGGGTAACTCTACTAAATTGAAAAATTTTCGTGGACCGGCACTAATTTGATTTTTCTGTCGTTTTGACACCCTGTGTCCGTATTTGAAACCTCGAGATTTTCACGACAACCGAGAGTCGCCAATGTGTTGAATAGGTTCATTGTGACTCAAAGAAAATCAACCACGGGTCATTTGCTCTAAAAAATTTTGAAAGCTACCCGATAGCCTAGGTCACGCTAAAAACGCGTCGGATTGAAATTAATCGCGAATTTAAGTCCGATTTTAGAAATTGAAGGTTCCGTCATGTCACAATAAATTCTAGTAATGTTGATTCAGTCTTTGAAGATTTTTCTACAAGCCGAGACTTTTGGAAGAAAGTCGTCCTAAGGCCGTTTTTGTTTAGAAGAGGCCGGGGATCGTTTTTTATCGCGCATTTGGGATGCAAGATGGTTTAATTGATGAGGAAAAAATCAATTTGATTATTGACTCGGCAATGGGATTTAGTGAAGGCTAAATTGGATTGATTGAGCAAAATTAAGTGTCCAATTGAAGCCATTCTCTTGCAAATTCGTAGCCTCTCCCATGGTCTATGGTTTTGGATCATTTCAAGTGTCCACGGATGGGCATTGTTGGTTGAATTTCAACCAAGGAGAAGCTGGTGGCTGAGGATGGCCAAGGAGACAAGTGAGGAGAAGAAATTGGCCAAGGTAAGGCCCTTGTCCCCTCTCCCTGCTCCTCAAGCCAACCGGCTAGCCATCCTCCTTCCTCCTAGCCAATTCGGACGCTAGCAGCAAGCCAAGAACAGCCTCACGCCGTCGAAGCCACCATCGCATGCCAGAACGCCATCGCCAACCACCGTTTGCTGCTTCCACCCCCATTTGCATGCTGCGCGCGCCACTGCCCAGCCCGTCATCCCCTGCTGCTTCCAGTCTTTTGACCGAGCATCCCAGCCACAGGTCAAGCCAGGCCGGAGCTCGTTCAGCCGCCGATTGCCCATTGAGCTGTCCGTTGGTCCACCGCCAGCTTCGCTTCACCAAACCAACCTTGTTTTCTCTATTTTGTAGCTGAGAATAGAGGGTTTGTTAGTGGGTTTCCAGCCACCCTCAAGGCCGGTTTTGAGGTGGTTCTGGGCCCTAAAAGCTTGGCCCACCTTGAGGAAAGTCGGTTCCCGTTGCGTCCCCGTCGGTTTGAATCGAGCGGTTCAATAAACGGATGAGTTTAACTCACTAAACCTTACTTAATAGGTTAATGGCATTTATTGAGTAATTAGATTAAACTAAGATAAATTATGTGGTTAGTTAGACTTAATTAGTGAAATTAGATTAGTTATCTATGCATATTAGGTGGTTAGTTAATGTAGTTAGCGAGTAAATAGACTTTAGTTATCAAGATGCGGACCCCTAGAGTGCCATAACTTAGCAAAAAGGGATACTTAAGTGTCATAACTTTCGAAAGGTATACTTAAGTGTCAAAACATGAGTAAAATGGATCACTTGAGTGCCACTCCGATCAAAATCCGGCCAAAACGCTAACGTGTCATTTTTTCAGTGAAACGAGCCCAAAACGACGCCGTTTTGCACGTTGACGTGGCCAAATAATGCAAAACGGCATCATTTTGAGTTGACGTGGTAAAAAAAAATAAAAATTAATTAAATTAAATTTAGTTAAAATATTTAAAAATAATAATTTTAATATTAAAAATTTTAAAAAATTTATTTTTTTTTTTTTTTTTTAAAAGGAAAAGGGGGTGAGGCGGCTAAGCCCTCAGCCCTCACTGCTGCCGTCGTCGGGAAGGGCCGGCGACGACGGGTGAAAGGGTCAACCGGGGTCGCCGGGCCGGCCAAGGGTCGACGACCCCTAGCTAGGGCCGGGCGACCCCGGCCAACCCTCCACCCATCGTCGCCGGCCCTTCTCCGCAATGGTGGGGAGGTGGCGATGGCGCTTGAGCCCTCAACTGCCTCACCCCCTTTTTTTTAAATTTAAATTTAAATTTTTTTATTATTAAAATTATTATTTTTAAATATTTTAACTAAAATTAATTTTAAATTAAATTTATTTAATTTTTATATTTTTTTACCGTGTCAGCTCAAAATGATGTCGTTTTTGCATTATTTGACCACGTCGGCATGCAAAAGGGTGTTGTTTTGGGTTAGCTTCGCCGGAAAATTGACACGTCAGTGTTTTGGCCGGACTTTAGCCGAAGTGGCACTTAAGTGATTCATTTTTTTCGAATGTGGCACTTAAGTGTACATTTCGAAAGTTATGACACTTAAGTGTCTCTTTGTGCCAAGTTATGGCACTTAAAGCGTTCTTATGCTAGTATTTATCTAACAAACCTTGGAATTTTTCCGGGTCTATTTCGGCGTCCAAATTCGGCTATAACAGGCCTAAATTGGATTTATTACATTTATTTGCATTTGTTTAATATTTTATGTAATTATTTAATTATTTATTTATTTTCCGGAATTTCAATCAGGATAGTTGGTGACCGGAATTTTGTGCTGATTATAGTCGTGCTCTTTGTTTATTTAATTGAGTACCTGATTGTGCAAATTGAGTGAAATTAGTAGTTGTTGGTATTTATTCCAAAAATTGAATAAATTTGGTAATTGACTGGAAAATTACCGGGCTTCGGTCTATAGTGCCAAAAATCTATTTTGGGATTGTTGGAAATAGTGGGAGGTTCAAAAGTGAAAACCTTATATTTTGGTTAAGGCCGGTCGTATACCCACGCACGTGTATTTTTATCAGGTATGATAAAAAAAAAAATGGTGAATGAAAATTGTATGGTTTGGGATGGTATATATATCGTCGGCCTACGGGTGATATGTCAGCTTAGATTGAGAGTAGTATACCGGTATACTATATCAACCCACGGGCTTTGATATGACAGCTCAGTGAAAGTAGTATACCCTATCAGCTTAGAGATAGCATTAACAGTATACTAATTCATCCTACGGGCTCTGACATGTCAGCTTAGATTGCGAGTAGTATACTTGATCAGCTTAAAATGAGCATTATTAGTGCACTGTATCAACCTATGATAGATATATCGGCTTAGGGAGAGCAATACACTATTTATCAGCTTAGTGAGAGCTATACTATCTATTAATCAGCTTAGAGCGAGCAGTCCTAATATGGTTGGACATATAGATGGTATTGAATGGGCCGACCAAGAGACGGTTGTGATGACATGTAATCAACTGGGTCGATTGATCGATGATGCGATCTGATTTGATTAGGTGTTATGTCCGTCAGTAATTATGAATTGACTGACTTATAGGGAGGAACTAAGGTCAAGGTAAGTCCTTTGACTCATGTTGTGCTTAGGTAGCCTTTAGGGCATATTGACTTCCTAATCGAGTCTTAGGGGGTAGAACTTACTGAGACGTAGTCTCACTCCGTTGTGGGACAACATTTTAGGTCCGTAAATGGCAGTACCTCCTGCTCCTCCAAAGCAGTTTGGTATACCGGAGGATATTTCTGAGATACCTTATAATATCTCGGTACATCACAACCCTGAGGGATTAGAGTATGTTTTGGTGAAATCTACCGTATGGGTTGATGTGGGTGGATCCGTCCATGTGCCTCATGAGTATCGGTCATGGTATGGTCACTACCATGACGAGCGAAGGGAGGGTCCTATGCCAGAAACTGACATACTTTTGTACACTTTGGAGAAGGCTTTTGGGAAGGGTACAGCAGACCCTGAAGGTGGATCAATGGTAGACGCTAAGGACCCCGATCTCGAAGGTGATTTTGACTCTCTGGTGTATTCAGTTGAAGGTGCCAATTGGAGCAAAGAGGAAGGAGAGGTCGACGAAGAGATGGAGCTGGAGGAGATTGAGAGTGATGAGGAGCCATAGTTGTTTGGTCTTTACCCCTGTCTGTTAAACCTTATGTGTTTCCTTGCAAAAAATGTTTGGGTCAGGTTGTATTATATATAACTGGTTATGTTGTCTATATATAAGTGTGGTTTGAAATTCTACGGCCCTACTTTCCTATCCCATTGTTTTGTTGTCTAGAGATTTATATGTGCTTCCGCATGCATATATTAAAATGAATGAGTCGGCGATACATCTTGGGACATTGCTATTATACTGACCAAGTAGGGATGGGCATGTACTCGCCAGGTCGGGACGTGACAGGAAATATCTAGGCAAATAAGGAAATCAACTACTTTACTTTGAATAAAAGATAAAACTATACGTATGCAAACCATATAGGAATTTAATTGATGATAATGCTTGAAAAGTACAGCTATTACAAACAGACCAAGCGTAAACAAACCTTGTTGGAATTTAATTGATGACAAAGCCTAAGAAGGTCAAGATAAAGATGCACCTTGGAATTTAATTGATGGTGCGAATATGGAAGTTACAACTAAGAAACAAGCCATAATTTTATCGAAGACACGAGTTTGGAAAAAAAAAAATACAATGCATGAAAGTAAAAATAATCGAAAGATTGTAAAATTGTTTGATTTGTGCGGGGCTCTTTAGTAGATAAGCCATGGTATTTATAGTGGTAGTACCATAACAAATTTTGAGTGTTTTCTTGCGGTTGTATCCATGTTCTTCCATCTCCACGAATTTTGTGCCCATATTCTTATGATGTCACGATTCTGCTCTCAAACATTTGCTCCTCCAAAAATGCATGCCAGTTGTTCCACAACCTCAACTGCCTTGTTATGCAGTGGCTTCGAAACCGATAACCATATCTCAGGGCTCCTCATGTATTCAATCGTCTTCTAACACCTTGACAACTTACCAATCTCATCAATACTCTTGTCCATCATTGTTAATCACTTGTTTTCCTAAATCGAACACTGATCGAGGGTGATTATCGACGTGTACTAATATTGTGAATATCAATATCAATCTTAATAATTATCAATAATGCATCATCTGCTTGGTAATGTCCATGTATTAGCCACGTGGTCATCCATGTCAATGACTTGGTCATTTTTTGGTATAAAGAGATTTGATACATTAGATGTGGTATTTTGTGTTATACATATATGAATTCAGAGATTCGTGTACATTGACACTGAGTCAGAATTCGTATTAAGTTTCTTAATTCACTCGGCATGCTTGGACAGGCGACTTTATTTTCCTGCTTTTTCTTTGCTTTTTCACTCTCAATCTTGCTGAAGATATGGTTATTATGAGTGTGTTGCTGGTTTTCCACTGGCCGTGTCCTTTCTGACGCCTTTTGACGCCACTTTCGATCCTCTTTTTGTTTCCTTGCTTGTTTTCACACTGCTAATGTCCTTCGTTCACACACGCATTATCGTCGCGTCGAAAGTGGCCCCAAGTCGACCATTTCGGTCAACCAGAAGGAGGAGGGAGCGGCAAGGACTTAGAACTCGGAGAGCCGACCGCGTCCGAGAACTTTTATAGGAATTCCCCGCTTAAAGTCACCTTGGAAAATTCAAGATTGGAGTCATGTAACAGATCCGTCCGCGATAATTTGTGATTTTACATTAAAGGATTTAGAATATTGAACACGAAAGAATGCAATAGAGATCAAGAATACGTCATTACAAATAGACTTTTATCGGGAGTCAAATTATTAGTGGATTTGATAGCTAATTTTCAAGAAAATGTGAATGAGGCCTTTGAGCAAAAAGCGTCGACAATGATCTTCCTTAAATATTAGTAAGTTAGTATTTCTTTTTAAATCATCCCTTTGGTGAGATTTCATTTTTTTTTTTTTCATTAACAATCTAGACCGTATAGCAAACCTGTCTTGCGTATTGTTAGATTGAACTGTAGAATTTCCTTGGACATTGACGTTGCAATCTGACCTATTTTGTTCGGATTTGCAAACGAAATGGCCCTTTTATTATGGGTACAAGTGATTAGTGCAAGAAAAGTTCTAAATTTGTGACAGAATTTATGGATAGTATATAAGTATCACTACTTCCGAGATTTTCATAATTAATACAATGTAACTCATTCCTAAATTAGAAAAATGAGCAATGCTAGACTTAAGAAAAATGGATTTATATATGTAAGTGTGTGCGTATATAATAAAATGGATGGAGTGTGAAGAGGAAAATAGTTCGATAGCTTTTTTAGGTAGGTTTTGTTTTTAATTTGTCATTTTCTTTGCAAAGTCTAGAGTTTGGCAATTAAGTGAACCATACTTCAACCTTTTTTTTTTTTAAATTATTATTATCAAATAACCATATTTAACGTTCAAAAATAGCTTTCCACCTCATTTGGTACATTGCTTTATTAAAATCTTTATTTAATTAGTATAATTTCGGGTGGGGGACAGACAAGTGGGCTCAAAAGTTTCTTGGCTGCATTTTACTTTTCTCACGGCCAAAGCTGAAATTGACCCAAAGACAAACGTCCACTTCTTTCGACGACAAAGATGTGGAAGACCATTGCCCTACACTCTTGATGCTCCTCTGAATCGATGCTTATTGTGTAAGGGCTACTTGAGATTCTCCCTCCAAGCGTGTTCTACTGCTTAGATAATTCAGAAGTTCTCTTCCTTTTTTTAATAAGTATAATCTAATTTTCCATTGTTAGTTTCCTCTGTGTAGATCTAGTGCATCTCTCTCTGCTTGTGCTTTTGCTCCCGGCGAAATAAAGAGAGAGATTTCTGTATTCTGGGCATACACAAATCAGGTGGTTTGGTTCTGTTAGGAGAATTCAAGGATTTTGCATCAATATCAAGTCTATCTGGTCAGCTAACCGTTAACTTAGGAATCCTTTACATTTCTATATGCATCTTCTTTTTACTAGTCTCGTTCTTATCACAATGGACTTTTGTCTTCTGTATATTCAATAAATTTACATTTAATAAATTTCATACACTGCTCACGGGGTGATCCTGTCCCTGGGTGTAATAACAAGGCCGCATATATTCTCCGCCTGACCCGTATCAGGTTTGGCTTACTATATTTTAATTATTTCTTTATCATTATACTTGATCTATATGTTTGTGTTTTGATCACTTGGGTGGCCTGTTATGTTTGGGTTCGATTGCGCTGGCGAATTAAAAGTGGAAAGGCAGCATGATTCGCGTTTTGGATAACCAAAGCGAGTTTAAGTACCAAAAGGATGTTAATTGGACTCTCAAAGTAATCCTTCATTTTTCATCATTTAAACCTAATCTTCAAAGCAAATCCCGTGATCCCCGGTTAGGGAATTCCAGCCGGAGCCGCGGTTGGAGCCATCTTGCGGTGATGCTCGCGGGAGCTCTCTGGACTTACTGTGAGTGCGGGGCAATCTTAGGACAGCTCCTTTATATGGGATATTTTTTTCAAAAATATCAGCAGCGTTTTGCTCCACCAGCTTTATTGACATAGAGAGAGAGAGAGAAAAAGATATTACAAACAGACCAAATGGAAATAAACCTCACTGGAATTTAAGAAAAAACACGCTAGAATTTCATCGACGGCACATATTAAGAAACACGCCAGATAAGAGTTTCGAAAATAAATATGTAGTGCACGAAAGTAAAGATGACTGAAAGTAGTAAATCTGTTTGATTTGTGCAGGGCTCTTTAATAGACGAGTGATGATATTTATACTGATAGTGCCATAATTGCTTTTGAACAGTTTTCATCGATTGTATCCATGTTCTTCCATCTCCATGGATAATGTGCTCATATTCTCACTACAGCACGATCCTATTCTCAGCTGGTGCTCCTCCAAAGATGCATGCTAGTTGCTCTGTGACCTCAACCGCGTTACTCCCAGTGACTTCAAACTGGTAACCGTATCTCGAGGCTCCTTATGTATTCAGTCTTCTTCTAACACCTTGACAAATTACTGATCATATCAATACTCTTGTATCATTGTTAATCACTTGTCATATACCGACAACTGATCATTGGTGAATATCAGCTCGTGTTAATGTCGATATTGATCTTAATAATTGTCAACAATGTATCATGTGCATGGTAATATCCATGCATTAGCCACATATTCATCCGTGCCGATGACTTGGTCATCTTTTGGTATAAGTGGATTCAATAGATCGGATATGACATTTTGTATTATACAAGTATGATGTTCAGAGATTCGTGTATATTGACGTTGAGTCTGAATTTGTATTAGGTTTCTTAATTCACACGGTGTGAATGCTTCGACGAGAGTCTTGACTAAAGCCTCCCCTTCGACGGGGTCATCACGAGTGTGCGCTGGATTTTCTCTGCTGTGTCCTTTTCGACCGAGTGGTCCTCTAATTTGCAGAATTTCTCAGCCCACTTTTGTTCCTTGCGTGTTTTCACACTGCTAATTTCCTTCGTTCACACACGCATTAATCTCGTGTTGAAAGTGGCCCCAAGTCGACCATTTCGGTCAACCACAAGGACGGAGCTGCGAGGACTTAGAAGTCGGAGAGCGGACTGTGTCCAAGCGAAAATTCATGGTCGGATTGGGTCGTTACATAGATCGGTTCATTATTAGAAAGGATCTACAATATTGAACACGAAAGAATGCAATAGAGATTGATATTTTTCATAAAAATGTGAACGAGGCCTTTAAGCGAAAAAGTTGTGTCAACAATAATTTTCATAAGATATTACTAAGTTAATATTTCTTTTTGAATAATCCCTTGTGTGAATTTCTTTTATCAAAACTCCAAACCGCATATGAAGCCAGTCTCGCGAATTGTTAGACTAGACTGTAGAATTTCCTTAGACATTGGCATCGCAATCTGACCTGTTTTGTTCGGATTTGGAAATGAATAAGCCTTTTTCTTATGAGTATAAGTGATTAGTGCAGGTAAAGTTCTAAATTTGAGATAGGATTTATTAATAGTAAATAAGCAGCACTACTTCGGAGGTTTTCTTAATTAAAACAATGTAACTTATTCCTAGAGAGAAAAAAGAGCAATGCTAGGCTTAAGACAAATGCACATAATAAGATGGATGGAGTACAAAGAGGAAAATGGTGCGATAGCCCTTTTAGGTAGGTTTTGTTTTTAATTTTTCATTTTCTTTGCAAAGTCTAGAGTTTTGGGAAATTAAGTGAACCATAATTTAACCTTTTTTTATTGTCAAATAACCATATTTTAACGTTCAATAATAGCTTTCCACCTCATTTGTTATACTACTTTATTAAAATCTTTATATAATTAGTACAATTTTGGGTGGGGAGATAAAGATAAGCGGACTCAAAAGTTTCTTGGGTACACATCATTTTCCTCATGGCCAAAGCTGAAATTATCTCAAAAGCAAACGTCTTTTTCTTGGACAGGACCAGCCACTACCTCTGATGACATTGGCATGGGAGACCATTACCCTGCGCTTTTGATGCTCCTCTGGATCCATGCTTAATGTGTAAGGCCGGGTTGTCTGAGATTCTCCTTCCAAGGCGTGTTCTCCTACTCAGGTAATTCAGAAGTTGCCCTCCTTTTTCCAATAAGTATAATCTAATTTTCCTTTTAAATTTCCTCTATGTAGTTCTAGTGCATCTCTCTCTACTTGTGCTTTTGTTCCTGGTAAAAAAGATAGAGAGATCACCTTTCTTTGGGCATACACAACTGAGGTGGTTTGGATATGTTAGGAGGATTCAAGGATTTTGCATAGATATCAAGTCTATATGGTCAACCAACTGTTAACAGGGAACTCTTTATGTTTCTCTATGGATCTTTTTCTATTGATCTTGCATGTTTTTGACTTTTCTATGCTTTTGCTTGGCATTGTCTCTGTTTTTCATGTCTCGTCCTCTTTGTGGGTAGTAGCAAAAAGAATGCCTAGAGAGTCGGATCCATTTCGTAAGTATGTGGAAGATTTGGAGAACAGAAAGTGGAAGTGCAAGTTTTGCAGCACCGAGTCCCACGGAAGTGCTACAAGGATCCGGGCGCACCTCGCTGGAATTCCAGGCTATGGTATCAAAGTTTGTGAGAAAGTTGATCATCGCGTGAAAGCAGAAGCCTTGCAGAACATCAAAGGTAAAGGCAGCGTGTTGGACATAAGCACGGGAGGCACATCCGGCAAAGGAACGGAAAGAACAGTTTTTGGTGCAAGTCAAAGTGTATTCCCAAGTGAAAATGCGTCGAATACCAATGACACGCGGAACTTGAATCGACCTAGGTGCGTGCTGCAGCAACCATCTTGCAATTGGCTGACCCGAACTGGTACTGCTTCAGCATGCCCTCAGGATCAAGTGTCTTTGCCTCCTGGTGATATGCCTCTTGATAATCTAGACACCACCCAGCAGCCCAATCTATGGAAACGTAGGTTGGATGCAGCACATGAAAATGAAAATGCTTCATCTCTCCAGCAACTTCCGATGGAGTCATCGGCTTCACCTTCTCTTGATTTTACTGACCCAACAGCGCTTCTTGAGCCGCAGACTCATCTTAAATCAGAGAGGGAACAACAAAATGCAAGAGGGCTATCATCATTTCCAAATGATCAGGTGCTTGGCAACAGTAGGTCACGTAAGCTGCAGGAGTTCAATGGAGGTGATGTTTTACCCACTCCTCTACTCATTAACATAACTACAACCAGCATTCCCCAATATTCAAATGAACAATATGTAAGCTTTGATGAACAATTTGCAGATGGAATCACTCCAGATTCACCGCTATATTCAACGTACTGGTCAAATCTCCAGCACTCTCTGCCAGAGAATCTTCTTGAATCTCGTGATGTAATTGTAAGAACTTCTGGGGAAATACAAACGAATGAACTTCATAATCCACCAGTAGGATCATCATTACAAATTGATTCATTCCCTTGATGTGGACAGTGCAAATCGTTTGCAGGATTGTGGTCAACGGCGTGAAGTGGAAGTGGTTCCCGGGCGCAGCAATACAAGTCCGAGTGACACTGTCCAGCATCCTACTCAGCTTCCCCCAAGTTGTGACAAGGAAGATGGGAATGATATCCGTCGGTTTCCTTCGCGAGCTCTAATGGACATGGACCCCTCAACTGCATCACAGCATACAAGTGTCGTTGATTCGCTGGTTCCAGAGGCGTCAACAAATACAATAGGCCCATCATCATCACACGGTCTGTCTAAATTATTGCTACTATGGTTCTGTTAGATCCTTAAATATCCCTAGATTATTTCGTCGAAATCTAACATATGATGTGCAATGTAGCTAGAACTAACACCTAGAGGGGGAAATGTGTGTTTAAAAGAAGTCTTGACAAATAAACACGGAATAAAATAAGTTACTAGCAAAGTCTAGATGAGGATTAGAAGCATTATCGCGAAACACCGGACTTATGCGCAAAAAAAAAAAAGTGTGCAATAGACTTTAAATTGAAGAGTTAAGGGAAGAGAAAATTTTACACAAATTTTATAGTAGTTTGGCTTAGATTAAACCTGCTTCTATTTTTTCACATTGATAGCCTACTAGCTAGATTTCACTATAAGATCAACAGAAGATTACAATTTATGAGTGCAAACACTCAATGGTAGATCTCTCTAGCTCACTAAGATACTCTTTTTATGTTTTCTCTCATTATCACAACTAGTAACGCTGATAGACAAAAACAAGTAATTGAGAACAGCTTTAAACTTTGGAATTTCATATTCACATTTCTCGACTAGTTGACCGAATGACCTCCTTTAAATACACCTCCATGCAATATTAGTCGTTGGCATTCTCTAGAGGAAATTCTTCCAATCTATCTATTGGACAGAATATCTCTCAAAGGGATCTTGTGGCCGTTGAAGATAGGAATGGAATTTCCACTTGATTCTAGTCACCTATACAATCAAAATCTTGCTTTCCATAAGTAGAGCTTCTTCATATAGAACTTATCGTCAAGATTAATTTTGTCAATTTGGGATTGACTCCATCAATATTTGTAGGTATGGAAAGTAAAATCCTTTGCTAGAAAACTGGACTTTGTAGAATAATTTCCAAATAAGTTTCATTTTGGATCGAGTCATAACTTAGATAAATTTGGTTTTGAACTCCTCTTCGTTCTAGATATGTTCTCATTCTGTGACTCGTCAAATATGGATAAGCTTCTTGGATAGAATAGAATTTGACAAAAGTCTTCAATAGTTCCTTAGAAGGAACTTATAATCAATATGTTCTTAAGATAGGCAATAGAAATATAAAGTTCTGTCAATTTTAAAGTCTGATAGCGGTTTTCTCAACAATCTCATCTTTTTTATGGTAACAAAACTTTCATGTAGATTTAAATACAAAGTTTATATTAAAACAACACTTAAACAACACAACTTATAGGATTTATGAATAAGTGAACAAGCAAATATTAGATAAGCATAATATTTACTAATAACAACCACATAAGTCTGCAAAAACAACAAACACTTAAAATCTGCATAAGTCTCCCCCTTTTTATCAGCATCAAGAGGGTCTTAACAAGTTTGCGTATCAAACCAAAAATATCAAACCAACATAAAAACACATCAAAAGTTTGAGCCACACAGAAAAAACAAGAAAATATGAAAAATTTTCAAGAGTCAGGGGTTCCTAGGGATGCGGAAAAGATGGAAATCCTCCATGTTCTGCACGTTCTCCTCAAGCTTTACCATACATTGTCCAAAAGCATTTTCAATCTTGGCATCAAGAGAAAAGTGTGACTTTTGGATTTCAACCTCCATCCCATACTGCTGTGCCTTAATCTCCATAAGGAGCTCAACAATTCGAGGATAGTTTGCCTCTGGTTTTATCTAAGCACTAGCTTCTGCAAATTATATTGGAGGGATATCCAAACTCAATGGAAGCTCAGATTGTACATTGGATGTTTGTTGCTTTCCTTTAACATCAACATTTTTCTCCTTATTTCCAACAAAATTTTCAAGGAAGTGAAAAGCATAGATGTCCTTTGCATTTGGTGGAGAACGACTGACTTGAGTCTTACCAAAAGTCTACATTGCAAGCCACTTTTGGAAAGGAGTTTTCTCACGAACTCCCCTTGCATATGTGTTTACAGCCTGAACATTAAAGTCTCCACCTACAGGTTCATTATCTTTTTGTACATCCTTCACACTTGTCTTGATCATTTCCTTCTTCACTTTCTCTATCATCTCCCGTAGCATCAATTGCATCATCACCTTCATTGTCTCCTTCTTTCTTAGTCTCTTCTTCCTCCTGATCATTTTCTCTGTCTTCTCCTTCTCTGTCTTCCTCATCCGCTTCTTTTTTATCTTACTCCTTCTTCTTCATTTTCTTCTTAGAAGGTTGTAATTAAGACTTTCACCATGGAAATATTATTGATGATCAAGCTACCAATCTTCACCATTCCCTATCCAATAATTCTTCCTTTATTGTTTCCTCCAAAGGAAACACTTCCTCTTATTCATTTTTCTAGTTTATTGAAACCACTTGAGTATGTTTTTCTAGTTTGATGAAACTACTTGAGTCTCCTGTCGTATGCTTAGAACATCCAGTGTCCAAGTACTAGTTGCTCTTCTTTTTATTGTAATATGCAATTTAGGAAAAGTCTCAAACTTTCTTTGGTACTCCAATTTTTTTGGATCTTGAAGAGTTAGTGGTAAAGACTATTTTTGTTCAATCCTTCTTAATAAGTCTCTAGACATTAGGAGACTCATTCTTAAAATATTCTCAGTGTCCACACTTAGAACATTTAAGAACACATCGACCAATAGATTTTGTAAAACAATTTCGAAAATGATTTTTGTAAGCAAGTTTGAGAACTCTCTATCTGATTCTCTCATTGACTTTTTGAAAATCAATAAAAAAAATTTACCTTCTTTATTAAAACCCAAACTAGATTTGTTGTATTAAGGGGTTTGAATGGAAAAAATGTGTCCTAAGATTTTCGAATCTTTTGAAAATTTTGTAGAAATATTCGAAAATTCCTTTTTCAAACTCTCATTTTCTTTGGAAAGAGAATCACGACTTTCCTTCAAATCATCGAAATTATTTTTTAAACTCTCGAACTTTTCTTTCCAATAAATATCATGTTGTCTAAGTTTAGAATTTTCCCTATTCAGTATGGAAATCCTTTTAAGAGAGGATTAAGGTTCAAATAAAGCTCATTTATGTATTTGGACACTTTAGTAGGAATCTCAAAGTGACTTACCCCAATTTCCTTGTTTGATTCAAAATTTGTATCAAAGTCAAATTTTGAGCCTGAGTCTGAGTGGGCCATCAAACAGGTGTTTGCATACTTCTCATCACTCTCTTCACATTCCGTGTCACTCTAGGTTTCTACTTTTAGTGCTTTCTTATTCTTGTCGTACTTTTTTTTCTTCTTTTTCAACAAAGGACAGTTTGTCTTGATATATCCTTTTTTCTTGGACTCAAAGCATATCACATCCCTATTAGATTCATCTTCTTCCATCGATCTTTTTTGGGAATTTTGCTTGTATTGCTTCTTCTAGATGAACCTTCTCCCTTTTCTATTCAACTTTTTAATTTTTTGTTCATAAGAGCGAGTTCTTCATTGTCCATGTCATCTTTTAAGTCTATATCATTAGAATCAACATTAGATTTAAGGACAATGGACTTCTTACCTTTTGAGTCATTTTCATCGTTGATCTATTCCACTTCATAAGATTGAAGGGTGTCAATTAGTTCATCAACGGAGAGTGGCACAATCATTTGCGTCTCTCGGATTGAGGTCTTGACATGATTCCAATCCTTTGAGAGTCTTTACAAAAGTTTGTTGACTTTCATTAGAGCAGAAATTGGTTGTCCTTGATATGCCAAACTATTCACAATCTTTTAAATCAATTAAATATATCTTTAATAGATTCTCTAGGCTTCATCTTGAAAGGCTCATATTAGTTGAGCAGGATGTTCACCTTTGTCTCCTTTACAAGATATGTCCCTTCATAAGTGACACGAAGTCCAGCCAAACTTCTTTGGTTGTTTCACATGAAGCAATTCTATTATACTCAATAGGAAACAAAGCACAATATAAGGAATAAATAGCTTTTGTATCAAAAGCCTATCTCTTGGTTAAGCCATCTTTCCACAACATCCCATTCCTGGGGATCTCTAGATCTTAGGAATGCCTTCATTTTGCTTTTCCATACATTGTATTCATTTCCATTGAAATAAGGTGGGTTAGTGTTGCTTTGTCCTTTCACAAGTCCTAGTGCCAAGATACTAGCAATAGAAGATTTTTAGCTCATAAGTAAAAACATTCCAATAAGACAAGCACAAGGCTCTAGCTAGAACTAACACTTAGAGTAAGACGAATAGGAAAAGAAATCTTGACAAATAAACACGGATAAAATAAGTTACTAGCAAAGTCTAGATGAGGATCATAATTTGTATCGCAAAACACCAAACTTCTGGAAAAAATAATAATAATAAGTGTGCAACAAACTTTAAATTAAAAAGTTAAGGGAAAAGAAAATTGCACACAAATTTTATAGTGGTTTGGCTTAAATTAAGCTTATGTCCATTTTCCTATGCTGATAGCTTACTAGCTGGATATCACTATAGGATCAATAGAATATTACAACTTATGAGTGCAAAACTCAGTGGTAGATCTCTCTAGCTTTCTAAGACACTTTTTTTTTTTCCCGTGTTTTCTCTCTTGTTCACAACTTGTACTCATAGACAAAGACAAGTAATCGAGAACAACTTCAAACTTTGGAATTTCATATTCACGTTCCTCTACTTCTTGACCAAATGACCTTTAAATACACTCCGTGCAACACTAGCCATTGACATTCTCTCAAGGAAATTCTTCCGATCTACCCATTGGACAGAATATTTCAAAGGAATCTTGCGGCTGTTGAAGATAAGAATGGAATTTCCACTCGATTCTCCCATACAATCATAATCTTGATTTTCATAAGTAAAGTTTCCTCATATAGAACTTATCTTCAAGATTGATTTTGTCAATTTGTGATTAACTCCATCGATATTTGTGTATATGGAAAGTAAAATCGTTTGCCGAAAACTAGACGTTGTACAATAATTTCCCAATAAGTTGAATCAAGTCGTAACTTAGATAAATCTGGTTATGAACTCCTCCTCATTCTGGATACAATCTCGTTCTAGACTCGTCAGAGTGAGATAAGTTTATGGGATAAAATATATATTGACAAAAGTCTTCAATAGTTCCTCAAAGCAACTTAAAATCAATATGTTCTTAAGATAGGCAATAGAAATAGAAAGTTTTGTCAACTTCAAAATTTGGTAGAAGTTTTCTCAACAATGTGTTTTTAAACAAGATATCAAAGAGGGTTCTCCTACCAGGAACATGCCGAGCATCATTGCATATTCCATATGTCCAATATCATTTCCTTTTCATCGCACCTTTTCATTCATTGAAATACATAACCTTTGCGGATTTTCATTTTTGCTATAGGTATTTTGTGTGATCAAGTTCCGTATGTCGTTTTACATGTACCCATGATTTGAAAGTCCAATTGTTGATTGAACATATACTTGAATCTTCTATTACGAGCAACATCGTTGCCCCCTCAACGTCAAATTGTTCCACATCAATCCATTAATCCCAAGATAGTGCATCAAAATCCAACCGTGCCATCATCATCATGGAAAAACCATTTAATCACATGTCACCCACAAGCTCTAATGGACATGGATTCATGTATGCCATCATCATCACAAGCCCCAAATAATGCTCGTCCACCTCCTCGGATTCTACCTTTTGAAACAAGCTCGCTAGGCCCATCATCATTACTAGGTCTATGGTTATTTACAAAAATTAATCCTTATGTGTCACCATATTACATTATTATAGGGTAGCAAGATTGCTATCATGAGACTCTAACAAATGGAATTTTTATATTGCAGAATTAGATATGAACAAGGGTTGGCCAATGATGAGTCATTCAAACATTGGCAACGACTTTGAAGAGAATAGAGCATTGAAAAGAAAACTAGAACTACTTTATAGCAAAGGAGCTATCATAAGGGATGAGTTAGAATTTGTTGCATCTCTATCCCTAAAAAAGCCAAGAATGGAAGTTGTGAATTGGTTGGCAAATGTGCAGAAGCTTAAAAATGATTGTACAGAAACAGCAAGTGAGGACTATTTGCCACCACATCAACAGGTGGATACGTTGATGCATGAAGTAGAAGACTTTATGAGGCAAGGCAAAGGACTATTTGAGGCGAGAGAGACCAAAGTCAATAAATTGTTAGAAGATAAGATGGTGGGAGAGGCATTTCAAAGAAATACTACAAAGATTTTAGAGTACCTAGTAGGGAATCAAATATCCCGAATAGGCATATATGGAATGGGGTGTGTTGGTAAAACAACTATTATGGTGCACATACATAATAGACTCCTCGAAGAAGCAAATTATGGCAATGTGTTGTGGATCACTGTGTCACAAGATTTCAACACACAAAGTTTGCAGGATGCCATTGGGAAGGAAATATGTTTGGACATACTTCAAGAAAAGGATGTGAGGAAACGAGCAACAATGTTATGTGATTGTTTAACGAAAAGAGGTAAATCTATATTAATCCTCGATGATGTGTGGGAATGCTTTGATCTTAAAGAGGTGGGAATCCCAATTAGAGCAGATGGAATTAAGTTAGTTTTAACCACTCGATCCTTTGAGGTATGCCGCCAGATGCAATGCCAAGAAATGGTAAAAATTGAACCTCTATCTCATAAAGAAGCCGAGAGCTTATTTTTGGAGGAGCTGAAATCCGAAGTGGCCCTTAATTTGGAAACTAAAGCAATTGTGAAGTCCATTGTTAAAGAATGTGCAGGCTTACCGCTTGCGGTCGTCACAATGGCAAAAAGTATGCGAGGAGTGACCAATGTGTTCGAATGGAAGGATTGCTTAAAGAAATTAAGAGACTTAGATATGGGGCAAACAGATATGGAAAAGATGGTCTTGAAGAAACTAGAATTCAGTTACAATCGTCTTGGTAAACATGAAATTCAACAGTGCTTCTTATCTTGTGCACTTTATCCAAAAGATAAATTGATTGATAAGTTCGAGTTAATTGAATTCTTTATTGACCAAGGATTGTTTGATCAATTGGAAATGAGGGAGGAACAATATTTTAGAGGCCACACCATACTAAGCAAACTAGCAAATGTTTGCCTATTGGAAGATCATTGGGGCAGGATGAAGATGCATGATTTGATTAGAGCAATGGCATTGCACATCATGAGTGCAACTTCAATTGTAAAAGCAGGAAAGGGGTTGAAAAGGATACCATGTGAGGAATATTGGATGGATGCTTTAGAGAAAGTTTCTTTGATGGAGAATAATATTGAAGAATTTCCCTTGAACATGTCACCGAATTGTCCTAAAGTATCAACTTTTCTATTGAATACAAACTTGTTTAATAAGGTGGTAATCCCTGATTCTTTCTTCAAACAGTTATGGGGGCTAAAGGTTCTCAACCTAAGTGGATGTAAACTAAGAGAACTTCCGGATTCCATTTCAGATTTGGTAAATTTGAGAGCATTATTGCTTATATATTGTAGGGAATTGTGTCATATTCCTTATTTAGGGAAGCTCACATCTTTGAGAAAGTTGGACGTGTTTTGTTGTGTTCAGCTAGAAGTGATCAAGGGTTTGGAAAAGCTGGTAAACTTGAGATACCTTGACATAGCTTATACATGCATAAAGAGAGTACCCAAAGGAACATTAGGGACTTTACTGAAGTTGCAATATCTTAGCGTTCAGGCAGTAAATGAAGAAGACATTATAAAATTGTGTGCATTGGAGGCACTCGAATGCCAGTTTGAAGATGTGGATGATTTCAATAGGCTTGTGAGGGTGGTTAGTCAGCAGAGGAATAAACCTTGCTATTACAAGCTCGTGTGTGAAAAACAATCAGAGATTAATGTGGAAGAAATTCAACAAGCTCCATTTCAGAATTGTGAGAAGAGTGTCCGCATTGGGATAAGGAGTCATTGTATTATGAGCGCGGGAGGGGAAAGCAGTGGTAGTGGCATTTGTATTTTAATTCCCCAACATGTGCAAACATTGTCAGTAGGCAATTGCGACGGTGCAACAAACTTGTCTGACATGAGTCTGCCTAAAAACCTTGAAGAGCTAACAATAGACAAATGGAAAAACTTGCGGGTGCTCAATGGAAGACAAGATGAAGAAATAATTGACATCGATGACTCCCCTACCCTAACCCCTGCCCCTCTCCTCTTCCTAAGCCTTAGGGTTTTGTCAATAAGAGATTGTCCGAGACTGAAGTATCTCTTTGGGCATGGGTCTGAATTCTACCTTCCTCATTTACGAGAGATTCACGCAACAGAATGTGAGGAAATGGTGGGGATAACAATAGTGGTTACATCACCATCACCGCATCCGCCCCCGACCTTCCCTAGTCTAGAAGATATTATTATTAGGAAGTGTGATAAAATGAAGAGAGTGGTGGAATCTGAGTGGCTGCCCCACTTCCCTAACTTGAGAAGAATAAGAGTACTCAGTTGTGAGGATATGGAGGAGATAATAGGAGGTCCTCCCCCATACATGCTAGTTGAAGAGATTCCACTAGAAGAGCTTTCTGCTGAAGTTTGTGATAACCTGAGAAAGTTGTTTCCACATGAGTTGCTGATCCATCTTCAAAATCTTCGAAGTATCTATGTCAATCGTTGCAAAGGAATGGTGGAGATGATAAGTGGAGCGAGACAATGCCAAGAAGGAAGCATAACGACTCCTGTAGGCTACACCCCTTCATTATCCCAATCTTCAATTTCTCTCCCAAAGCTGAATTCCTTGTCGCTATGCAATCTTCCCCAGCTGAAGAGCATATGTGAAGTCCCAATAACTTGCGATTCCATGATATTTTTGGAGGTGTCTGAATGCCCAAAACTGTATAGGATTCCTTTGCAACTGCGATTTCGTGATATTGAGGACATTCCGCATATTGAGGTGGACGATGAGGAAAAGTGGAAGACATTGATATGGGATAATCCCGATGCTCAGTCTATTCTTCAATCTCATCTCTTTTTCCGTGGCCATCGTTGTATTCTACAAAGCCGCAGTTCACGTGAGTTATCGATATTATTTCTTTCATTCTTGATAAAAATCGAAAAATATAGAAGGAATTATCATTTGGATTGGTATATGTTTTTGTACATGTACATAAGACTATTTATAATACAAAAAAGATAAAATAAGAAAAAATATACGAAACAACATTTTCTCATTTTACTATCTGATATCTAATATTACGGATTGATTGAATCAATTAGTCCGTAATCAGAATTAGAATCAGACTCAAATCATTTCGCATCTCCAACAATTCCTTAAAAATCGTTACGAAGATGTAGCCCTTCTTTTTATAGTCATGCAGCTATGGGGCCTAGGATCAGAACTAGAGTCATGTAGCTCTAACTCTAGTTTTCGCAGAATTGGCCGCCTTGTGGAAGTGAATCCCCCGATGCTGCTTTCGAGAAGTCCTGTTCAAAGGCCTCCAGCTACTGTTTTAATTACTCGAGCATGCTTTCCTGCAAACTCTCAAGTTGCCATATGAATTACTTTCTTCTTATGCCGTACTGACGGAGGTCATTCATGAGGCGGAGGAGCTCGGAGATGTCTCGGGGTGGGGCTGGACTTGGGCGAAGGAGTACGGGAAGTAGGTGTCAAAGGAGCGGCCGAATACCACCTTCTGGGAAAGATCTTGCGCAGCTCGGTGACAACTGTGACGATGAATTTAGTCGAAGTAGAAAATTGAAGGATTGAAGTTTGCTTTGCCTTCACAAGCATCGTGAGCTCACAAGTCCAATCCATAATTCAATATATTGGATATGGCATTTTGTGTTATACAGGTATGGTTTTAAGAGATTCATGTGTATTGGTGTTGAGTCCAATTTTGTATCAGGTGACTCCATAAGCTAGTTTCACGTTGTTTTCGGGATAAGTATTGTACAAATGTCAAAAGTTGTGTACGGCGCTCACTTTGATGTCAAAATTTTTTACGGCTCACTTAAGTGCTAAATCGGAGAAAAAACGATCACATTAGTGCCAATAGTGAAAAATTCTGGCCAAATTAATTACATGTCATTTATAATTAAAATTATATAGATATAAAAAGGATTTTAAGAAAAATCTCTTCTTCTTCCGAGCCTTTTTTCACGGGACAATTGTTTCCCACGTATTCCATCTTCAAATTGTTTCATATCCACAATTTTATGACATTTAGAGTTTGTTATCATTTTTTTCTTTGTCTTTTTTTTTTTTTTTTTTTGCAAATCTTGCGGTTTGCACGATGACTTTTACAAATGTTAGGCATTTGAAACCCTTGCAATTTATAGGTCTTCATGTGCATATTCACATATCATTTTTTTTCATAAATTTTTAAACTTCAAATAATATTTTATACTCCAAGGGAGAAAATAAAAAGATAATTACTTAAACCCCATTTGTGTAGTCCAATTATTCGAGTCAAACATGTATCCAATGTCCACATTCATTCAATGCGATAATAATGACAAATTTGCTATTTGCATGATTTGAAAGATCTTGTCGTGATAATTAGGAAGAGCACGTTTAAATGAGTATTGTATAAAGTTACAATTTCAACTGCAATACCATGCATAGACAATGCACGTAATTAGCGCAATCCGGTGTTTGGACTCTCAAAGCAATCCTTCATTTTTTTCATCATACAAATCTAATCTTCAAAAGCAAATCCCATGATCCCCTAAATGATCCTTCATGGGCATAGCAAGCAAAACATATTATTATTAAAAAGATTTAAAAGAAAAAAAAAAAAAAAAAAAATAATAGAGATACCATAGAACGACGGATGACCATAATGACTCGACCCGGTCCTCGGTCGAGGCAGTTAAAACTGGTCATCATCACTGGCGCCCTCTTCCTTGTCGCTGCGAATCTCTGTCCAGACCAACTTCCCGGCCCACTCTCGGCAACCAACACCCTCCGCAACGTGCTCTTCCACGCGCCCCCCCTGCTCGCCGAGCCAGTGGGACAATCCTCGCCATGCATGCCCTCCACGCACTCCAAGCGCGAGTCGTGCACGAGCCCCCTGCACTTGGCCCCCACCAGGGCAGGAATTTCCCTTGAAGAGGACTCGACCCTCCACGCTCTTTAGCATGAGATTTTGAGTCTCGCGTGTCTACCATTTCACCACCAAGGTATTATTGCGATAAAGCGAGCGATCGAACAATAATATAGATAGAAAAAGAAAATAAATCGGACATCAGATTTACGTAATTCAATCGTAAAGACCTACGTCCATAGGGAGAATAGCAGTGAATTTCACTATAGATTAAGTGATATAAGGAGATTACACACTCAAGTTACTCAAACACTCTCTCGGTGTTTCCAAAACCTTAATTACACCCAATAATATCAATCTTACTTGGATGTAAATCACGAATAAGCTTTGCCACACGTGAAACACGAAGACCTGCTATCAAACACCCAGTGCCTACGGACGTCTCTCACAAATAGATAACACCCACGGCACTCCGGGTAAACGGCGCTTCAATATGTGGCTTCGCTCAACGATCGTGTGCAACTTCGTAGGATTTTTCTCTCTTTCGCAGCAAGTTTCGTTTCTCTCGTGGACGTGCAGCAGCAACACACCGAAAAGAAGAAACCCTCTCTGCCGAAGACCTGCAAAAATTGCCTCTTATACGTGTGCCCATCGAGGGCCCACCTGCTCCTTGCTTCTTACGCGTGAGGATTCTTTCCTCTTTTATTTGCATGGCCGAACATGACTTCGCATGAAATCATGTGTGCGTGTGTGTGCCCAGAGTCAAAGTGTTGACTCTGGGCCCACCTACTTTCCATTCACGTGCAGAGACTTCACGCCAAGTGATTTCGCAGCGCATGGGGCTTCGACAGATTCCTTCCAAAGAGTCTCATTTAATTATTTCTTCTTTTGTGCAATTTTAAGGAATCCAACAAATCGTGTTTTATAAATGCTCAAACTCGAGATATAAATTTAACAGGCATCTTGAAAGTGAATCATATTTCACTTCTATTTCTCATAAGTCATGAACTAGGGAGTCCTACTCATGGTGACTTGGTCGAATTGGGAGAAACTGTAGGTATTATTGCGGGTCAATCTATTGGAGAATCGGGGACTCAACTAACATTAAGAATGGAGGAAGGCGAGGAAGAAATAGATGTAAAAATAGAAATAACTTTTGAAACGAATACGATTAAATAGGAACAAGAGGGATCCACTCCTTCTCTTTTTCGGAAGAAAAGAAGGATCTAGACAAAATCGATCCGCGCGATGCCGTCAGACAAAGAAGTAGGACACCTTGCACACCGTTGAGCTTTTCTTTTAAAAGAAAAAAAAAACTGCTGAGCTTTAGGTGTCCCAACAAGAAAGCATGCACTTTAAAGCCCCGTGGTTCCCTGCGCTCGAGCCCAGCTTGAACCCACTGCAACCACCACGCGTTGAGCCGCAGTTGGGCTGTCCCTCAAGAGCGCGCGCGGATATGGCCATCGTGCAGCAGAGCTCGCGGGGCTTACCGTGAGCGTGGGGGCGGCTTAGGACCGCTCCTTTATTTCTGATTTTTTTTGAAAAATTTCAGCAGTTTTTTGCCCTACCAGCTTCACTGAGAGAGAGAGAAAGAGAGAGGGGCAAGAGAGGGGGGTTGTGCTGCAGCTAGACTACCTTGATCTTTGGTTGTGGCTTGTGTCAGGAATGCTAGGCGGTGCGTTCCGGGGCAGCACATTGGGCAGGTAAATTGCAGATTTGGCTTGGCCTCAAGCTACATTGGCGATCTCTCCCGTCTCACGGTTCCATTGCTGGAAGTATGGTTTCCGGGTTCGCATTCGGCTTCTGAGTTGGATTCGCAGTTTCGTTCGATTGATTTTGGTCATCGCCGGTGCGTGGGTTGACTTGGTTTTGCTGGGTTGCGCTCTGCTGAGCTCTATTTGGTGTCACTTGTCTGCTTCCTGTTTCTAAATCACTTCAATGTCAGCAGAGAGCTGACAGGACGCACTGCATTCGTTGATTGGTCTCGGTGTTTGAATTTGAAATGAGAAACTGTGCTTGTAGGAGTTGAGCTTGTTTTAGGTTCAGTTAATATAGACTAATAGATGGGTTGGGGGTAAAAAACAAAAACTGGTCTTTCTGCAAAAGAATCGATGATCCTGGAAGCACGCAACGAGAAGATTAGGTTGCCATTATACGGATCCATTTTACAAGGGGAAGAGAGTCCAGAATGAATTGGTGTTAGTCATGGTGATGGGTGAAGATCGGGTATGCTCCCATCTTTTACCGTTGTATTGTCGAGTGTCATGCAATATGTGGCCGCCCAGTGAAATCGACAAAGCAGTAATGAGCAAAGCTTCTGGTCAGGACCTGGGATTTTTTAAGAGGTCAAGCAGGAGTCGGTAGTGTATTGTTGACAGTCGTAGTAGGTCTCCCTGTTTCGCACGCTCGTTTAAATTTTAACACCATTATTTTAGATGAGTAAATTTGGTTTGTTCTGGTCGTCTTGTTCCATGATCAGCAAAAACTTCAACTATTCCAGCTGGAACTTTTTCCTTCATCGGCGCTCGAGCTGTTTTACATAGGGCTGTGCAGCAGCTGAGGTTCAGGTTATTGCTGCATTAGTTCCGTTCCTTGCTCAATTATTTGTAGGTCTCCTTGCTCTCGCATCGGAGATCGGAGTCACGTTGCTGCCCAATTTAGGAGCTGGATTCACACTGGACTTAGCAGGGACAGAGAGCCTTCTGGGTGGGCTTCGTAGATTCCTCCTTTCCCATAGAGATCAAGAATGCCCATGCTTTTTACTCACCGAGGGTGAGGGTCTAGTCCTAAGCACAGCGCGATTGCACTGACATCACTAAGCAGTTTACATAGATCGAGCGCACTTCTAATGCAGCTATAGTGGCAAAATACCTTAATCAGCATTACATGAACCAGTCAAGATTTCTAGCAAACACGAGAGTTGATGATCAAGTATCAAGTAAGTCTACAAACCGACTCATTAAATGCTTAACCAGCACATATGCAACTTAAACGCCCAGAAAAATCATGAGACAAGTCCTCAGGCAAGATTAAATTGAAACATCTCATGCAAGATACTCTCCCGTGCTTTCAATCTGTTCAATCTAACATCATAAATCAAAACCGTCCTCCATCATCACGACATGCACAAGAGCAATTCCACAACACGCCACAGCATACAAATCCAGCACTCCATCCGCAAACGAGGTAACTCAAAGATCAAATTCTCTGTGCCCTTGCACAAACCGACACAAATTTGTTACATCCTAACCGAAATAAGCAAAAGCAAACGATAGCTTGATCTTCGCACGTGACGAACGCGCGCTCGACTCGGTCCTATTCTGGCAAATCACTCACTCACTCACACATACACACAGAAACCGTAAACGACCGGCTGAGGAACGGAAAAACCGTCAAAGCCGCGAACAGGCAAAGGAGAGGAGGTCGAGGGGAAACCAACCTCCGAGACGAAGAAGATCTCGCCGCCGCCTCCTGCTTCTCCTCCTTCGGCATCGCCGCCGATCGCAGCCCGTAGCGGAGCAGCTTCGGCTTCCCTGAAGAAGAAGAAACTCGCCACCATCACCAAACGACGCGAGAAGGGGGAAAAACCTAAAAAAAAAAAAAAAAAAGGGGACCGCCGAGAAACGCGGCGACAACTCGACTTCACCGCCATCGCAACAACACGAGATAGAGAGAGGGAGATCACGGGAACCGGCGGACTGTTCCTTGGCAGCCTCTTCCATGTCTGACGTCTCCTCTCTTCTCGCCGGCGACCCTCCGATCCGATCTTCTCCGTCTCTCTCTCTCTCTCTCTCTCTCTCTCTCTGTGCGCGTCAGAGCGATTAAATTAATATTTTTAAAAAATTAAATTAATAGAAATAGCGAATAGCGAGAGGAGAACGTTCTTTTCTATTTTGGGGCGGGAAATTTTCGGCCTCCCTGTCCAAACCGCTTCGGACGCCCGTGACGTGAGCTCGCCAGCTTTAGCCCTCCCCGCCAATCTGCTGCCGACACGTGTGGAGTAAGAAGGGGTGGGTCTTGACGGCGTGAGGACGAGATTAACGGATGAATCTTTGGACCGCTGGCGCTTGCATGGGGCCCAAGTGCCGTTTCAGCCGCCGGCCCAGGAAGAGGAAAAAACTCCGCGAGAATTCGAAATTCGAATTTCGAAACGCACGGCCACTGGGGACTTTTTCTTCTTTATGGGTTGGTCAGACAGCCGTTGGGTTGGAACTAGGGTTCGCACTTCTTAGTTAGCTTACGGTTCTGGGGCCCCCACTTGAGGGCGTCGGCTTGTCTAGGCCCATTTCGGCCCGTGATGTCTCCACGTGTTGGCGAACGGGACAAACGGGGAGAGGCAACAGACGCGACAAATGCAGGCCCCGTGGTACATCGTCTTGACCAGGCAAATTTTCCTCCAAAGCCTAGTGAAAACTGGGAGGGCTGTACTGGTGCTGTCAAAATGGTCCACGGACTCATGTCTTCGTTCAAAGTTATAGAAGTGTGTAGTAAATGGGTTAGCTTAAAATCAAGATATGGTTTATGATGCGTTCTAAATTAAAAAGCTTATAATAATGGGTTTAAAAAAACCCATTTAGATTACATTTGATTTAGTTTTATTAAGGGACTTTAGGGAAATGCAATTAAGTTTGCTTAGAGGGTCTTGAGGAAATGCAAAGATTATTTGATAAATTATACTTTGAGAAACAACTTTAAGAAAAAGTCCATTTAGTGCAAACGCATTTGAAAAGTTCCTTAGAGTGATTAATTTAGGTTTTTTTTTAATTTTTAATTTGTTTAAAATTGAAAAATTTAACGCCTACAAGTTTTTCAAATTAAATATTGACGGCAACATTAAATACATGTAGTAACAAATTTATAAATAAATAAAGTAAAATTCCTGGTTTTTCTATAAAAATTCAAATGGAAAAAATTCACATCAAAGAGGACTCTTTCATTATAGTACTTTCTTACAACAAGCGTGGTCACATAGGCTTAGATGAAGGAAAATCATTATCCTTAAAAATTACAAATACCCTTAAATATAATGTTTGCAAGTTTTTCAATTTAAATATTGACAATAGTATTAAAGATATGTACTAACAAATTTATAAATATTTTTTTTTTTGCTAAAAATTTCACATGGAAAAATTTCACATCAAAATGGACTCTTTCTCAAGAGTACTTTCATTACAATAAACATGGTAACATATGCCTAAATATTCTTAATCTTTCACGAATATCTTTAAATATTACCTAAATTTATAGGTATTTGATTACATAAACGTGCCATGTTAAAAGTTACATTATCATTTGAAGTATTACCCTCCTCATTTACATAACCGAAATCCACTATATATAGAATATTATCCAAATCTACAATTGCAAAATGTGTATCATTTATGATATTTCTCCATATATAATTGGCACTATCATTATTTTCACTTTTTTAATATAAATAACTTGGCATACTTTTTAAAATCTTCAATTTTTTTTTTTTTAATATGCCAAAGGCTCGCTCAAGTTTTTATCATAATGAGAAATGTGCACAACTTAACACTTATTTATAACTTGTAGGTGGAAGACCTCGTTGAAACTTGGGCAAATGATATCTAACTTTTTCGTATGGCCCAAATAACCCATGAAATTTGAATATTCGGCATCTACTATCTAGTATTTACTTACAAAAAAATACTACAAATTTAATCAATATATACCACATACATATATTAATGTAAAACAAACCCATTAATTAACAAACTTGTAAGAGGATAAGAAAATTGTAAATCACGTCTCCCAAATGATAAACAATTGTAGAATGGGTGGTAGCACAGAATTGCAAATATTCATCTTCATCTTTTTCATTGTTTTCCCTTTTAGAAGAATTATCCATAACTACTTAAAGTAACAAAATAGAATTAAAATAAGAGAGGTAACAAATTATATAGATCATCCATTGACAAAACACTTATAAACTATCATATATATGCAAACTCCACCCAATAAAGAGAACACCGGCTAAAAACAAGTCTCACAATAGAATATCAAAGAAATGAGTGAGTGATGACTTAAAATAGAATATCAATTAGAAATAAGTTTCACAATACAACATAAACATGTCTCACCAACTAGCACAAATAAATAGTGCAAATAAGTGTCTTATTGCATCAACGTAGTATATGAAAAAGTTCAAAGAAATAGCTAACATACTAGTGATGAATATGCTTTTCAAACTTATACCTAGTCCATGCGACTTTTTCCTAATTGCCATCCAAGTTCATGAAGATTGGCTTATTATCCTTTTTCTTTTGGCAAAGTGATCTAGTGCAAAAAAAATATAACTATGGGTCTTGCTTAACCTCAAGTATGGCTCTCAACATCTCTATAATTTCCTCATAAGAATCAAACTTGCTTGCATGATTTGTGATATCGTCCCTATTTTCATAACATCCTTCTCAACACATAAATCTTGTGTAGGGTTTCATCTAATACTTCTAGTAGCAACTATATCTCTAAACATTTTATCCAACAAAACTTCAAGATCCTGATGTATGCATTTCATTCTAAAAACTTTAATCTTAGGATTTTCTTGTTATAATAAACATGTTTGTCAATTGTATCATAAAAGATGAACTTAAAGAAAAGTAACAAAAGAAGAGAAAAAAAAAAAAAAAAACATAAATTTTCCTCTCTCACCATTCATCACTTAAATCAATGGTTTTCTTAATAGGATCCCATCCTCATTGAGACATTAGGAATTTTCATAATAATATTTGCTCGACATTCCGAATTTTCTATGTCCACTAATAAAATTTAGGTTATGAAGCTAAGTATTATTTAGCATGGAATTTGGGTTGGCATGTAAACTAATATATGTTGACATATATATTGATGATGTGGAGTCACGTTAATTAATTTACTACTATCTTAGTTATTGATGGGGATGGACATTATTTGAATTATAGTTTCATGATTACTAAGTTTTAAATTTACTAAATCCAAATTTTCCTAACTTTTGGTATGGTTTATCAATAATTTGGTGAATTTGAGATGTCAAGGGCTACATTATTCAATTTATTTTAACCTTAGTTAACTAATACTAATAATGATTCACTTATATTAACGTTGACCCACTCAATTGGCTAAAGGTGAAGAACTTCTTCCTCAACATTATCACCTTTAAACTACGCTCATTAAGCTACATTTTAACCACTTGTCCCTTTAAAACTTGCATGTTAGGTCACTTGTCTTATTAAGATTAAAACGCTTATATGTCTCTTGAAACATAAGGTTTAGCCATGACTACTAAACTTATTAGTCATAAACGCTTCTTTCTACTTGGCCATAAACTAGATGAAACTTTGCTACTTGTAATTTCCAATGCACTTGCAACCATCCACCTAGCATTTTACACTTTGAGTCATCACTCTTAAATTGGTAAAATATCCTAAGCTCATTTTTTACCTTGGCTGTATTCTTCTATATTCAAACTTAAAAAGAAATTTTTCTCTACGTTTGACCCTTAGTTTGAAAAGTAAAGATTCCTTCTTTCAAGAGTTACAAGGTGGTTAAAAGTTTTGGTTGTTCAAGTTTTGTCAAGGTAAGTGAAAACTCCAAACATTGAGATAGCTTAATTTATTTAGTACTCTTGACTTGATTGGTTGATATTTGGTAATTTTAGTTAAGATAAGTGCGAGCAACTCCCGATACCGGTGTGTTGGGATATTGTGTCGGCTTGTATTAATGAGTTCTTTCAAGTTTTAGATGCATTTGATTGATTCCTTAAGGTGTGGTTGCATGTTGTACGTGAAAATTAAAAAATTGGGCTTGAAAGTATTAATTTCGCCATTTTGGTACTTACCAAGTATGCCCACATACTTCTCATATTCCCCATATATTCACCTTTTGTTAGCCGCTACTAGTATTCACCTTAGAATTAGGGCTTGTTTGTTTATTTCTATTTCTGTTCCCCCTAACACAAATTTCTGTTCTTTTGTTCCGGGGAACCAAAAAAGAACAAAACACGTTTTATTTACACTTTTGTTTCCGGGAACAAAAATTTATTTATTTTTTCCCAAGAACAGATTTGGAACAAAAAAGAAGTAGAAAAAGTTGTTTCTTGTTTCGGGAACAATTCCAATAAACACTTTTTCTCTCTCCTCTTTTTTCTTCTCGTTTTTTTTTTCCTTCTTCTTCTTCCTTTTGCCCATCACCGGCCTTGGCTATGGCCGACGTCGGCAATCGGCTAAACAAGGGCTGGCGACCTTGCCGGAGTGTCGCTTGCCCCCCGGCGTCGTCGCATTTCCATCTTTAATTCTCTCTCGGCTTTCAACTTCGCATCTCTCTCTCTCTCTCTCTCTCTCTCTCTCTCTCTCTCTCTCGTGCTCGATCGCCAATTGCAGCTCTTCCTTCGATTCTTCTCGTGGCTTTCCTACACCCGTTGTCCAGCTGTTTCGCGGGAGGCCACTAGCGAGGCACGGCCTTGCCGGGCCACTACTAGGTGACGCCGACCGGCGGTGGCCCGGCGAGGCCGTGCCTCGCTAGTGGCTAGGCGAGGCCGCCGACCCTTGTCGGCCGCCGCCGGCCATGGGCGAGGCCGGCGACCGGCCAAAAGGAAGAAAGAAAAAAAGAAAAAGGAAAAAGGAAAAAGGAAAAATAAAATAAAAATATTAAAAAATTAAAAGAATCTATTCTTTTTTCTATTCTAGGAACATAAATTTTGTGCGATTACCAAACACGTTTTTACGTTCAAAATTATTCTCCGCAACGTAAATAGTTTTTTCTATTTCTGTTCTCGAGAACAATTTTTTAATAGAAACGTTACCAAATGTGCCATTACTAGCTGCTGCTTATAATCAACCGCTAATATTTACCTTGTTATTAGTGGCGCCACTCATATTCACCTTATACTCACTTATCACGACTTATTACCACTTAAATATGATAACAAATTGCATGTACTCACCTGTTAAGTATCACTACATATTGCTCATATCTAGTTTCTGAGTATTGACCACTTATTGCTCATATTCACTTTTCAAGAATAATCACTTACCAAGTATACCCATTTGTTGAGTATATCCACTTGTTATTTGCCAAGTGTACCCCCTTAACGAGTATGCCCATTTGTTGATTTGCAAAATGTGTTAATGTTGCTTGCATGAGAAATGAAAGGAGGTAAGTATGTCAATATTATGTGATCACTAAATAGGGCAAGGTAAGGGAAAAGTGCCAAAAAAGTCCTAAACCTTTTGCCTTTGTGCCGATTTAGTCTTAAACCTTTTTTTAGTGCCGATTTAGTCCTAAACCTTTTTATGTTGTGCTAATTCAGTCCTTTCCGGCCAATTTTGGCCGAATTTTGTTGAATGGACGCCGGCCGGCCGACGTGGCCTTGTCGGCGCCGACGTGGACAATTTTTAATAATATTTTAATGTTTTTTAAAATATTTTTATTTTTATTTTTATTTTTATTTTTGTTTTTGTTTTTGTTTTTGTTTTTATTTTTGTTTTTTTCTTTTTCCTCCGGCCGGTCGCCGGACCGGCGACCGACCGAGGCGACGACCGGCGAGAGCGAGGCCGACCTCGCCGGCCACCTCGCCGGATCCGGCGAGGCTCGACCTCGCCGATCCGGCCATGGGCGAGGTCGAGCCTTGCCGGCCATGGGCGAGGCTCGCCTCGCCGGATCGGGCGAGGTGGCCTGCGAGGTCGGCTTCACCCTCGCCGGCTGTCGCCTCTAGCTGGTCGCCGGACCGGCGACCGGCTGGAGGAAAAAGAAAAAACAAAAATAAAAATAAAAATAAAAATAAAAATATTTTAAAATATTTTAAAAATATTAAAATATTATTAAAAATTGTCCACGTCAGCCGGCCGGCATCCAGTCAGCAAAATCCGGCCAAATTGGCCGGAAAGGACTGAATTGGCACAACGTAAAAAGGTTTAGGACTAAATCGGCACCAAAAAAAGGTTTAGGACTAAATCGGCACAAAGGCAAAAGGTTTAGGACTTTTTTGGCACTTTTCCCGGCAAGGTAATGATATGCATGAAATGATGTTTGCATTGGATGTTGATTATTAAAATAAAAATTCATTTCGTTGTTGATACAATGAAGATCTTATGATTATAATGTTAGCGTATACACTCTTGTTATGTGATTAGATGAAAGTTGGCTCTTCTCGAGTCTCAAATGTCCCTCTCGACTCTCATCTCTCGCATCGACTCTCAGTCTTTAGTGAGTTTTTCATATCTACTTTCTGTTCTCGAGTCTCAAATGTCCCTCTCGGCTCTCATCTCTCGCATCGACTCTCAGTCTTTAGTGAATTAATCTCCTCCACTCTTCACACCTATGTGTTAGTTCTACATAGTGAGTGTGTTAGTTCTACAAAGTGAGTTTGGCTTCTCCATTTGAATGTGGGTTCATATTCTCTCAAATTTTGTCAACTATCAGTGCTTGGGTTTACAATGTTAATGTTCGGTCAGATGAGACTTCCCTACTGATTTAATTCCTTAAGTTTCCTTTGATGTTGTTACAACATTTACCCACAACTTATTTGTTATGCTTGTTTTACCTATGCTTTTAGCTTGAAGAACAGCTAAATTTGGTGGGTGTTTAGATTTGATGGCTCCAAACTATGTTTTGCTTGATTTAGGCAATCTATCCAAATGTCAATGGAAGTGGACAAATCAAATGATGCTATAAATCCAGTAATGGACTCACATGAGATTGTCCGTTGTGATGACTCCTTTAGTTTCCTCTTTCCCTACCTACTCAAAGAGGCTGGAAGCAGAATAAAGTGATGTTGATCAAGGGACTTATTAGATGCTATACCACCGTCTTTAAAGGTTTTTGTGGAGTCACTAAACTTAGATGCATAAAGACTATCTTCGTCAGCCGTGCGTACCAATGACACAAAAATTCGTTAATCTAAGAGTAGTAACAGCCAACTCGACTCTACAAACTATCCAAGAGACGTGGTTTTAATCACCTTGAGCGTGTATTATGTGATGTTCAAAACTACTTTTTTTCGTTAGCAACATTTCAAAATCCATCCTGAACTAATTAAAAGAAAACCTCTATTCAGACTCTTACAAAATGCTAACTTGGAATTTGAGCCATGCGAAAATATTCACGGTGGACAAGTCGTTGATGCGCAAATTCCACCATCGTGCTTATTCCAAAGAATCTATTAAACTTTGCATTACTAAATTTCATACTGGGAGACAAACCGGGATGACAAAGTTATCATCCATAGGGCAGTCCACCATTGAATGTGAAAGTCCGAACTGTTGGACTTTCAATCACAGCGACATTTCTTGCAAGCCAATTCACTTCAGCTCAAGAGCCGCATGCAACTAAACCGCATGCAAGTCCCAAGCACACCTCGAACAAACATCTCCCGAAACAACCTGCTTAGCTCCAAAACTTGAGTCCCACTCCTATACAAAAGTTTATACTTTTTATGGATCAGAATAAGTGACTACTTCTATTGGAACCTAACTGATTGATCTAGTCCTATTCCCAGTCCTAGAAATTGAGAATCGATTCTCTTGGATTAGAAATTGATTACCCCTACCATGACCTCAATTGTCTTGTTCCCCACTGACTTCAAACCGGTAATCATATCTCGAGGCTCGTCATGTATTCAGTCTTCATCTAAGATCTTGACAAGATCTTATCAATACTTTTGTCAATCAGTGGTAATCACTTATCATTGTAAATCAACAACTAATCGAGGGTAAATATCGACGTGTATTAATAATTGTCAACAATGCGTCATGTGCTGGGTGATATCCATGCATTAGTCATGTGCTCATCCATGCCGAAGACTTCATCATTTTTTTTTTTTTTGGTGTAAACAGATTCGATAGATCGGATATGGCAATTTGTGTCATACAGATATGATTTTTAGAGATTCGTGTAAATTGACGTAGAGTCTCAATTCGTATCAGGTTTCTTTATTCCCCCAGTGCGATTACTTCGACAGGAGTCTTGACAAGAGCCTCCCCTTCAGCCCGGATTTTCCTGCTTTTTATTTGCTTTTCACTCTCAATCTTTGCTGAAAATGTAATGGTGATGACTGTCTGCTGAAATTTCTCTGCTGTGTCCTTTTTGACCGAGTTGCTCTACTTTTTGTTTACTTGCGTGTTTACCCTCTGCTAATTTCCCTCGTTCACACACGCATGAATGACGCGTTGAAAGTGGCCTCAAGTCGACCATTTCGGTCAGCTAGAAGGAGGAGGGAGCGGCAAGGACTTAGAAGTCGGAGAGCGGACCGCGTTCAAGGACTTGTATAAGAATTCCCGCTTAAACTCGCCTTGGAAAATTCAGGGTCACATTGTGTAACGGATTGGTTTGCAAGAATTCATAATCTTTTAAGAAAAGAAGTACAATATTGAACGCGAAGGAATGCAATAGAGATCAAGAATGTAGCATTATATTTGTATTTTTATCAGGAGTCAAATTATCAGCGGATTAATTTTCATGGCAATGTGAATGAGAATGAGGCATTTGAACGAAAACTATAGGTGTCGATAATAAGTTTCGTTAAATATTAGTAAGTTAACATTTCTTTTTAAATCATTCCTTGGGTGAAATTTTTCTTTTTTTCAATGATCCAAATTGCATATCAAACCAGTCTCGCAAATTGTTCGATTGGGCCATAGAATTTCCCTATACATTGGCATTGCGATCTTACCTATTTTGTTTTGATTTGGAAATGAAAAAGCCTTTTCCTTATATGTATAAGTGATTAGTGCAGTTAAAGTTTTAATTATGAGACAAGATTTATAATAGTAAATAAGCAGCCTTGCTTTTGAGGTTTTCTTAATTAATACAATGTAACTCATTCTTAGAGGGAAAAAGGACCAATTCTAGATATAAGAAAAATGGATATATATATATATATATATATATATATATATATATATATGTATGTATTAAGATGGATGGAGCATGGAGAGGAAAATAGTGCGGAAGCCTTAATAGATTAGTTTTGTTTTTAATTTTTCATTTTCTTGGCAAAGCATAGGGAGTTTGGTAATTCTTTTTTTTTTTTTTTTTGTCCATCTTATCTCTAACTCTCATATCACTTTCAGATTTTTAATTTATCTCTTTACAAAATGCAAAAGTTGAATCCTGTACCTATCATAATAGTGTCCCCACCCCTTAGGTCACATGCCTAGTGGTGAGTTTATAATTAAGTGAATCATTCTTAAACATTTATTATTTATCAAATAACAATATTTAAAGGCTCAATGATAGTTCTCCACCTCATTCGGTACACTACTTTTTAAAAATCTTTATATCATTGGTGCTCTTTCGGGTGGGGAAAAAAAGTTGGCTCAAAAGTTTCTTGGGTGCAAATCACTTTCCGCGTGGCCAAAGCTAAAATTGGTTAAAAGGCGAAGGCGTTTTCTTGAGTAGGGCCCACCACTCCTTTTGATGACTGACATGGGAGACAATTTAGACTGAAAGCTTGATGCTCCTCGGGATCCATGCTTAATGTGCAGAGCTGCTTGAGATTATCCTTCCGAGGCGTGTTCTTAGAGAGTCCGGAAATTCTCCTCCTCTTTTGAATAAGCATTATTTAATTTTCCTTTGTTAATTTCCTCTGTGTAGATTTGGTGGATCTCTCTCTGCTTGTGCTTTTTATCCTGGTGAAATAACGAGGAAGATCTCTATACTTTGGGCATACGGCACTCAGATGGTTTGGCACCGTTGGGAGGATTCAAGGATTTTGCCTCGGTGTCAAGTCTATCTAATCAACTAATTATTAACATAACTTAATATTCGTGATTCAAGGATTTTGCATTGGTTCAAAATAGTAAGTTCATTTGATATGTGTGGGACTCTTAAGTAGATGAGGTGATGATATTCATAGTAATAGTACCATAACTGTTTTTGAGCAGTTTCGGTGGTTGTATCCATGTTCTTCCATCTTCTTGAATTATGTGCCCATGTTCTCATAAAGCCATGATCCTATTCTCAACCAGTTACTCCTCCAAATACACATGCTAGTTATTCCACGACCTCAATTGCCTTGTCCCCAAGTGACTTTGAACTAGTAACCATATCTCAAGGTTCCTCATGTATTCAGTCATCTTCTAACACCTTAACAACTAATTAATCTTATCAATACTATTGTCGGTCAGCATTAATCACTCCTCATCGTATACCGAAAACTGATCAAGTGTAAATATATCTCTATCGTTGCTAATAACCGTCAACATCACGCGCTTGGTGATATCCAAGCACTAGCCACCTGCTCATCCATTCCGAAGACTCGGTATTTTTTTAGTCAGAATTCGTATTAGGTTTCTTAACTCAAGCAGTGTGAATGCTTCGACGGGCGTTTGCTTTTTCGCTCTCAATCTTGCCGAAGATATGGTGACTATATTAGCGCGTTGCTGGATTTCCGATGTCGTGTCCTTTTTTACGCCTTTTGACGCCACTTTCGGCTGCCTTTTCCTTCCCTGGGTGTCTTCACGCTTACTAATTTCCTCACGCGTGAATGTCGTATTGAAAGTGGCCCCAAGTCGACCCTTTCGGTAAACCAGAGTGAGGAGGAAGCGGCAAGGACTTAGAACTCGGAGAGCAGACCACGTCCAAGAACTTGTATAGGAATTCCCTGCTTAAATTCACCTTGGAAAATTTAGGGTCGGGTCGTGTAACAAATCAATCAGCAAGAATTCATAATCTTATCAAAAAGGATCTACGATATTGAATGTGAAAGGATGCAATAGAGATCGATAATTTTCATGAAAATGTGAATGGGGCTTTTGAGCAAAAATTTAGGTGTCAATAATAATTTTCATTATATATTAGTAAGTTAATATTTCTTTTTGAATCATCCTCGTGTGAATTTCTTTTGTATAATCCGGACTGCATATGAAGCCGGTCTTGTGAATTATTAGACTACATAGTAGAATTTCCATAGACGTTGGCATTGCAATTTGACCTGTTTTGTCCCGATTTGGAAATGAAGAAGCTTTTTTCTTACGGGCATAAGTGATTATTGCAGGTAAAATTCTAAACTTAGAGATGAGATTTATAGAATGTAAATAAGTAGAGCTACTTCCAAGATTTTCATAATTAATACAATGTAACTCATTCCTAAACGGGAAAGAAATATGGATCTATACATATAAGTGTGTGCGTATATATTAAGATGGATGAAATGTGAAGGGGAAAATAGTGTGATAGCTTTTCTAGGTAGGTTTTGTCTTTAATTTTCCATTTTCTTTACGAAGTCTAGAGAGTTTGGCAATTAAGTGAACCATACTTTTAACTTTTTATTATTATTATCAAATAATCATATTTTAACGTTGATTAACAGCTTTCCACCTCATTTGGTACATTGCTTTATTAAAATCTTTATATAATTAGTACAATTTCGGGTGCGGAGACAAAGATAAGTGGGCTCAAAAGTTTGTTGGCTGCACGTTACTTTCCTTATGGTCAAAACTGAAGTTGGCACAAAAGCAAACGTCCACTGCTTTTGACGACAGAGATGGCGAAGACCATTACGACGACGACGACGACGAGGAGCGCGGTGGTGGTGTGCTGAAGCTCTTCGGCAGTTTTCATCTCCTTCCTTTTGATTTTTCCATTGATTCGTGCCTTGAGAAGCCCGGGAACCCTGGATCTTCTTGGAGCGCCTTTTCTTGCCGGGCCTCCGGTTTTCGCTTCTCTGGTTTCCCCGCCGTTCCTTTCGTTCGCCTCGTCGCCTACGTGCCCCCTCGCGGGTCGTGGGTCGCCGGTCGGCAGGAACAAGTTGCAGCTCGGCAGGAAGATCGGTGGTGGATCCTTCCGCGAGATCTACCTCGTGTGGGTCCGTCGTTGACTTGATTTTGCTGATCACCTTTTTTCTCTTCTTGCCTTTTTTATTTCAGTTGAAATTTTTGCTGTATTGGCTCAAAGGGTGAACGCGTTTTCTTGACTAGGACCAACCACTCCTTTGGACGACGAAGATGTGGAAGGCCATTACCCTGCACTCTTGATGCTCCTCTGGATCCATGCTTAATGCGTAAATGCTGCTTGAGATTCTCCTCCCAAGGCGTGTTCTCCTGCTTAGATAATCCACAAGTTCTCCTTTTTTTCTTTTTTTTTTCTTTTTTTCCGGTAAGTATAATCTAATTTTCCCTTGTTAATTTCCTCCGTGTAGATCTAGTGAATCTCTCTCTACTTGTGCTTTTGTCCATGGTGAAAGAAGGAGAGAGATCTCTGTACTTTGGGCATACACAAATCAGGTGGTTTGGATCTGTTAGGAGGATTCAAGGATTTTGCATCGATATCAAGTCTATCTAGTCAGCTAACTGTCAGCATGACTTAGGAAACTTTTATGTTTCTATAGGCATCTTTTTTTTTTTTTTTATTGATCTTCTCTGTTCTTAACCGTTCTGTGCTTTTGCTTGGCATTGTCTCTGTTTTTCATGTCGTGTCCTCTTTGTAGGTAATAGCAACAAGAATGCCTAAAGAGCAAGATCCATTTCGTAAGTATGTGAAAGATTTGGAGAAGAGAAAGTGGAGGTGCACGTTTTGCAACAAGGAGTTTGCCGGAAGTACTCCTAGGATCCGGGCGCACCTTGCTGGAATTCCGGGCTATGGTATCAAACCTTGTGAGAAAGTTGAAGATCCAGTGAGAGCAGAAGCCTTGGAGACATTTAATGATAAGGGCAGCAGGTTGGATAAAAGCACGGGAGGCGCATCGGGCAAAGGAACAGAAGGAACAGTTTTTGGCGCGAGTCAAAGTGTACTCCCAAGTGAAGGAGCGTCAAATCCCAATGACACGCAGAACTCGAATCAACATGGGTGCGCGCCACAGCAACCATCTTGCAATTGGCGGACCGGAACTGGTACTGCTTCAGCATGGCCTCAGGATCAAGTGTCTTTGCCTCTTAGTGATATGCCTCTGGATAATCTGGATAACACCCAACAATCCGATCCATCGAACCGAAGGGTGGATGCAGCACATGGAAATGAAAATGCTTCATCTCTCCAGCCTTTATCTTCTCTTTATATAAGTGAGCCATCGGCGTTTCTTGAGCTATCAACTCACCCTGAATTTGGAACTGGTACTCCTCCAGCATGCCCTCAGTACGAAGTGTCTCTGCCTCGGAAGGATAAAAGCACAAGAGGCACATCGGGCGAAGGAACGGAAGGAATAAATTTTGGCACGAGTCAAAGTGTACTCCCAAGTGACGATGCGTCAAATCCCAATGACACGCAGAATTGGAATCAGCTTGGGTGCGCGCTGCAGCAACGATCTTTCCATCTGCCGACCGGAGCTAGTACTGCTCCAGCATGCCCTGAGGATCAAGGGTCTTTGCCTCCTGGTAATATTTTTCCGGATATTCTGGATAACACCAAACAATACGATCCATCGAACCGTAGGTTGGATGCAGCACATGGAAATGAAAATGCTTTATCTCTCCAGCAACATCTGATGGACTTCTTGTCTTCACCTTCTGATGATTTGCTTCTTGGAGGTGACGTTTTACCCACTCCTCTACTCATTAACATAACTACGATCAGCATTCCTTAATATTCAAATGAACAATATCTAAGCTTTGACGAACAATTTGCAGATGGATTCACTCTAGATACATGGCTATATTCACCAGAAAATCTTCACGACTCTCTGCCAGAGAATCTTCTTGAATCTCATAATGTAGATGTAAGCACTTCTAAGGAAATACAAACGAATGAACTGCATAATCCAACAGCGGGATCATCATTACAAGTGGATTCATCCCTCGATGTGGATATAGCAAATTGTTTGCAGGATTGTGTTCAACCGCGTGTAGTGGAAGTGGTTCCTGTGCGCAGCAATACAAGTCCGACCGACACTGTCCAGCATCCTCGTCAGCTTCCCCAAAGGTGCGACAAGGAAGATGGGAATGATATCCGTCGGTTTCCTTCGCGAACTCCAATGGACATTGATCCCTCGACAGCATTACAGCATCCGAGCGACTCTCACATTTTTGAGGCAACAAACGTTCATTTGCTAGTTCCAGGGGCGTCAACAAATCCAATAGGCCCATCATCATCACACGGTCTGTCTCGATTAATCTACATTGCTACTATGATTTTGTTAGATCCTCAAATAGTCCAAAATTATTTTATCAGATTTTAACATATGATGTGTTTTTAAACAAGATATCAGTGGGCATTCTCCAATTAGGAAATGCCGAGCATCATTACATATTCCAGACGTCGATATCACTTCCTTTTTATTGCACCATTTGTTTCATCAAAATATTATCCTTTTGCGGATGCCGATTTTCGTTGTGGATATTTTGTGTGATCAAGTTCTAGATGTTTTACCTGTACCCATGGCTTGATTTGAAAGTCCAATTGTTGGTTGATCCCACACATGAATATCTTATTGCAAGCAGGTTTAGTGCCCCCTCAACGTCAAATTGCTCCACATCGATCCATTAATCTCCAGACGGCGCACCAGAATCCAACCGTGCCATCATCATCATGGGAAAACTGTTTAGTCACAGGTCATCCACAAGCTCTAGTGGACATGGATCCATGTATGCCATCATCATCACAAGCTCCAAATAATGCTCCTCCACCTCCTCAAATTCTGCCTTGTGGAACAGGCCTGACACGTCCATCGTCATTACCAGGTCTATGGTTATTTACAAAAATTAATCCTTATGTATCACCAGGTCACATTATTTTGAGACAGCAAGGATGCTATCATGAGACTCTAATCGATGAAATTTTTAAATTGCAGAATCAGATATGAATGAAGGGGTTCCTATGACGAGTCATCCAAACACATACAACATCTTTGAAGAGAGTGGAGCTTTGAAAAGAAAACTAGAACAACTCTTTAGCAAAGAAGCTCACATAAGGGAAGAGTTAAAATTCGGTGCATCTCTATCCCTAAAGAAGCCAAGAATGGAAGTTGCGAATTGGTTGATGGATGTGGAGAAGCTTAGAAATGATTGCCTGCTGCCACATCAAGTGGATATACTGATGTGTGAAGCAGAAGACCTCTTGAGACAAGGCAAAGGACTATTTGAGACGAGAGAGACCAAAGTCAATAATTTGATAGAAGAAAAGATGGTGGGAAAGGCATTTCAGAGAAATACTACAAAGATTTTGCAGTACCTAGAAGGGAATAAAATATCTCAATTAGGCATTTATGGAATGGGGGGTGTTGGTAAAACGACTATTATGGTGCACATACATAATAGACTCAAAAAAGCTAATTATGGCAATGTGATATGGATCACCGTGTCACAAGATTTCAAGACACAAATGTTGCAGGACGCCATTGGGAAGGAGATAGGTTTGAGCATATCACAAGAAAAGGATGTGAGGAAACGGGCGGCAATTTTGTGTGACTGTTTAACGAAAAGAGGCAAATCTACAATAATCCTCGATGATGTGTGGGAACACTTTGATTTTAACGAGGTGGGAATCCCAGTAGGAGCAGATGGAATAAAGTTGGTCCTAACCTCTCGATCCTTAGAGGTATGCCGCCGGATGCATTGTCAAGAAATGATAAAAATCGAACCTCTATCTCAAATAGAAGCCGAGAGTTTATTTTTGGAGAAACTTAGGTCCGAAGTCGCCCTTAATTTGGAAATTGAAGCAATTATGAAGTCCATTGTTCGAGAATGTGCAGGCTTGCCACTTGCAATCATCACGATGGCAAGAAGTATGCACGGAGTGGCCGATGTGTTTGAATGGGAGGATTCCTTGGAGAAATTGAGAGAATCAGATATGGGGCAAACGGATATGGAAAGGAAGGTATTAATGAAACTAGAATTCAGTTACAATCGCCTCGGTAATTATGAAGTCCAACAGTGTTTCCTATCTTGTGCACTTTATCCAGAAGGTAAACGGATTGATAAGTTCGAGTTGATAGAATTCTTTATTGACCAAGGATTGATTGGTCGATTGAATACGAGGGAGAAACAATATGTTAGAGGCCTCACCATACTAAACAAACTGGCAAATGCTTGCCTATTGGAAGATCATGAGTGTGAGATGAAGATGCATGATTTGATTAGAGACATGGCATTACACATCATGAGTGTGACTTCGATTGTAAAAGTAGGAAAGGGGTTGCGGAGGATACCATCCGTAGAATGTTGGACGGATGTTTTGGAGAAAGTTTCTCTGATGGAGAATGCTATTGAAGAATTTCCCTTGAACATGTCACCAAATTGTCCTAAACTATCAACTTTTCTATTGAACACATGCTCATTGTATGATTATGTCATCCCTGATTCTTTCTTCAAGCATTTATGGGGGCTAAAAGTTCTAAACCTGAGTGGATGTAGACTAAGGGAACTTCCGGATTCCATATCAGACTTGGTAAACTTGACAGCACTATTGCTTAGAGAATGTGATAAATTGCATCGTATCCCTCATTTAGGGAAGCTCAGATCTTTAAGAAAGTTGGACATTTTTTATTGTGTTAGTGTTGAAGTGCTCGAGGGTCTAGAGATGTTGGCAAACTTGAGATACCTTGACATAGCTCATACATGCATAGAGAGATTACCCAAAGGAACATTGGGAGCTTTGTTAAAGTTGCAGTGTCTTGGAGCTGGGCTAGTAAATATAGAAGAAATTACAAAATTGTCAACATTGGAGACACTTAACTGCTTCTTTGACGATGTGGATGATTTCAACAAGTTTGTGAGGGTGGTTAGTGAGCAGACAAATAACCCCCGCTATTACAAGATCAAGTTGCCTCAAGAAGGATGGGATAGTGTTCACCAAACAAATGTTGGTGCTCTATTCCGGTATCATGAGAGGAGTATCAACGTTGAGAGGAGGAGTCATGCTATTGTGAGCGCGAGAGGGGAAAGCAATAGTAGTGGTAGTGGCATTTGTATTTTGATTCCCCAAGATGTGCGGAATTTGAGAGCATGGAATTGCGACGATGCGACAAATTTGTCTAACATGGGTCTGCTTGAAGAGCTTGAGGAGCTAAAAATAAAACACTGGAGCAACTTGCGGGTGCTCTGTGGAGGACAAGATGAAGAAGTAATCGACATACATCACTCCCCTACTCGAACCTCTACCCCACTCCTCTTCAGAAGCCTTAGGGATTTGGAAATATCTCAATGTCCGAAACTAAAGTATCTCTTTGGTCATGAGCCTAAATTCTCCCTTCCGCATCTACAAAGGATTAAAATAGATTATTGTAGGGAAATGGTGGGGATAACAATGGAAGCTACATCACCACCACTGTATCCACCCTCAACCTTCCCTGGTCTAGAAGAGATAAAAGTTGAGAAGTGTGGTAAAATGAAGAGAGTGGTGGAATTTAAGTGGCTGCCCCACTTCCCTAATCTGAGAAGACTCAGTGTATACAATTCTGAGAACATGGAGGAGATAATTGGAGGTCTTTCCTCATACATGTCGGTTGAAGAGATTTCCCCGGAACGGCTTTTGGTAGAAGGATGCCATGAGTTGTCACTCCATCTTCAAAATCTTCAAACTATCCTAGTCATTGGCTGTGAAAGAATGGCGGAGATTATAAGCGGAGTGGGACAAGGCCAAGAAGGGAGCATGATGACTCCTATAAACAACACCCCTTCATTCTCCCAGTCTTCAATTTCTCTCCCAAAGCTTAATTCCTTGTATCTACACAATCTACCCCACTTGAAGAGCATATGTGAAGTCCCAATAACTTGCAATTCCATGGAACATTTGAAGGTGATCGGATGCCAAAAACTAAACAAGATTCCTTTGGAGCTGCAATTTCGTGGTAATAAGGACCTTCCGCATATTGAGGTGGAAGGTAAGGAAAAGTGGAAGACGCTGACATGGGATCATCCCGATGCTCAAGCTAATCTTCAATCTCATCTCGTTTTCAGAGGCAATCGCTGTATCTTAAAAGGCCGGCGCATTTCATGTGAGTTATCAATATAATTTCCTTCATTTCCGATAGAAATTGAAAAATATCGAAGGAATTATCAATTGTATTGCTATATGTTTTATACGTGTACATAAGCCTATTTATAACACAACAGGATAAAATAGGAAAAAAATATACAAGATTACATTTTCCTTTTTTACTGTGTAAAATAGTACTCTTATGGATTGATTGATTTAATTAGTCCATAATCAGAATTAGAATCAAAATCAAATCAAATCGCATCTCCAACAATTCCTTTAAATTCATTACGAAGATGATGTTGCCCTTCTTGTTATAGTCATGTGGCTATAGAGACTAGGATTAGAACTAGAGGTGTCAAAATGGGTACGCAATCCATTTATAAATCCATATTTGTTTAAATGGGTCGTTAATGGGTCAAACCTTATTTCTCAAAGCACCTATAATGAGTTCTAAAAATAAAGAAACTGAGATATGTGGGTCTTAAATGGATCTAATCTACACCCATTTAAGACTCATTTATCAACCCGTTAAAAATGAACTCATTTACGGGGACACAGGAGGGACTACTCTCCCTCTTTGTTCTCTTCATTTTGTTGCTTAACCTCCATCCTCTTCTCCTCCGTCCACTGTTAGTTGCCGACGCTGCTGACGTCGCCGTCGCTGCCGCCACCACCGCCATCGATGCCATCCACGCCATCCACACCCCCGCCCCCGTCGTCGATGCCCCTGCTGCCGCCGCCACCGCTTGCACCATGGACACTCACCACCACCGTTGACGCCCCTACCACCGCCGTCGACGCTCCCGCCACCATTGCCGACGCCCCTACCACTGCCGTCAACGCCCCCGCCACTGCTGCTGCCGCCGACGCCTGCATCACTGCCATCACGGCCTTCGTCAATGCCATCAATGCCGCTGTCGTTGCCGACGCCGACGCCGATGCCGACACTTGCCGCCGCCGCCACCATCATCACGCCCGTCGCCATCACCGCCTTCATCGCCGCTGCCGCCGCCGCCACCGCCACCGACCCCGACGGTGCCTCCACCGACCCCGACGCCACCGCCACCGCCACCGCCACCGATGTCGACGGCGCCGCCACCGCCACCGACCCCGACAGCGCCGCCGCCGCCGCCGCCGCCACCTTCATCACCACCACCACCGCAGTTATCGCCACCTTCTTGGCCATCCACGGAGAGGGGGGCGATTGAATTTGCTCGCGGAAAGCGATTGCACTTTGATTGGGCGGATCTGCGGTCTTTTAGATCTCCGTCGCTGTCATCCGGCGCGATTGGGCCGCAAACCTAAACTCTGCTGTGAGTTGCTATCCTTCTCTCTATCCTCTTCCTTCCCCCTCCTTTTTTTTGGGTTCTTGTTCTGGTCTCGTGTTGTCGCGAAATTCGAGCGATCGGTGTCCTTGGAGTAGTCGTTTTCCTAGTCTTTGTCTAGGTGCTAATCTTTTGGGTGGTCTAGTTACTAAATTTTTTTTTTATGGGCCGCCGCCGAATTGCTGTGGCTCAAGGGTTAAAATGTGGACTGTTGGATTTCCATTTTGGTAAACTGCTAAAGGAGCATTGTTGACGCCTAAATTTTTAATCAAGTTCTTCTTATTTTTGTAGGTTTTATTTCATTATTTTTTATTATCTTATTTTCGGAAAAATGCAAAAAAACCAAGAAAACAGAAAAAAAAAAAAAAAAAAAAACAAAAAACCGGCACGGAAGATCGCGGCCCAAAAACCCGCGGGTCAGCCCACGCCCAAGCCCGGCCCACGTGACTCGTCTTCCTCACCCAATTCCGCGTGCGATGCACGCGCCCGAGCCGTGACGACCGGAGAAAAGCGAGGCAGACGGTGGCGTGCACGGTAGCGGGGAGGAGCGGCGATCGAGCACGTGGGGAAGGACGAGGGCGACGGCCGATGGTACGCGTCGGATGGGACGCCGGTCCGCCGGCTGGGCCGCGACCGTTCCCCCACGGTCGAACCCTCGTCGGCCGGCCGTCCCTTGCCTATAAATAGGCCCCCTCCCCTTTCGATTCAACACACGGCGAAGCACGGCAAGCGAGAGAGAGAGACTCGCGATCCCTGGAGCCCCGCTGAGAGACTTCAATGGGAAGCCAAGGATCCGCGGTCCTCAATCCTCACTTCGCCGAAGTTGCAGAGAGAGAGAGAGAGAGGGAGAGAAAAGAGGGGCCGAAGCCCACGGTCGCCGCTATAGGTCCGCCGTGCAGGTAACCGCCGAAATCGTCGCCACCATCTTTCTCCCCCTAGCCCAACCGTCGCCATCATCGCCGCCACAACCATCTTCGTCGCTGTCGTCGCCGCCCCCCTCGCTGCCCCCAATTGGAACCCTACGGTTCCACGAGTAATGGGAGTATTGGAGGTCGGGTCGGGTCATCGGGTCACGGAGCGGGTCGGGCCGTCGCGACGTCGTTTTGTAGGGAGAGATAGAGTCGGGTCGAAGTCGGGTCGGATCGGGTCGGAGCCAGGTCAGGTCACCGGTAAACGGTGCCGTTTTGCCGAGGAAAAAGTCCTCAGGTCGTCAGAGCGGGTCGGATCCAGGTCGGTTCCCCCCGAGGCGGCGTCGTTTAGTCGTTTCGAAGGAAGTCGGGTCGCAAGTCGAGCCGGATCCGGGTAGGGTTTCGCCCCAAGACCCGGGTCTCTAGGGTAGACAGCTACGACGTCGTTTTGAGCAGAAGTGGGAACGCCGTCGTTTTGGGCGAGGAGTGGGTCGCAGCTCGTTGGGTCGGGCCGGATCCACCCATGCCTGGCCCGACGTTATTTCGGTGCCCCTCCCCCAAAACGTGGGCGTTTTGGACCGGCCGAAGCGGATCCGAACCGTGGATCCGACCTGGGTCAGTTTTTTTAAATGTTTTTATTATTTAAAAAAATCCCAAAAATTGCCAAATTTCCTAAAAAGCCCAAAATCTTCATAAAATGCCAAAAAGACTTGTATTTTTCCAAAATACCCCGAAATCCAAAAATCCCTTTTATGTCCAAAAATGAGATAAACACCCAAAAAATGTGATTTTTCCAAAAATGCACGGAAAATCCCCAAACATCCAAAAAACCTTAGAGTTTAAACAAGATTAGGTACCGAAAGGGCATTAGTGATTAATTAGTGTAATCAAGTCCCCGATCCTATTTCTCAGTTGCGCAAGTAAGTATTTCTCCTGATACTTCGCTCGAGTTTCTAACCAACCTGCCCCAAATTGATTAGTGGCGACTCCGTTTTAAAAATCAATTTACAAACCAAATATTTTAAAGTCGTGAATTGGCGGACTTAGGAGAGTCCAGGTTGTAATTAAATCTAGCCGAGCCATTAGCCTCCTTAGGCGCTCGTACCCGATCCGGCCGAGCGCCCCCAAAAAAAAAGGGGTCGCGACAGCTTGGCGACTCCGCTGGGGACTTTGAGGACTTAGGCCATATTTATCTTGTTTAAATTCTTTACTGATTTAGGTTTTTTTCTTTTCACAGGTCAAGAGCTTAGAAATTTATTTTAAGCCTGCTTAAATTAAATTATCTTGTGCTTATAAACTGTTGTGCATGCTTTACTGTTTTAAACACTACACATGGCACACACAACCCGGCCGCCGGACTTGGGCCGCCATAGGATTTTTAGGATGGTGTTAAGAAAGATATGACCTCGAAAGCAAGATTGCCATGTTGAGGTTACCTTTTTTTTCCCCGAATTTCTTAGCCGAGGTTAAAGAGGTACACCGCTAACGCGAGACTGCGACCGGCAGATGCCCTTTTAATTTCAACAAGCCTTCTGAGTTAGAAATCAAGCCGCACATCTCATGTGTATGTTTGTGTGCTTGTCCTTTTACGTAAAAGCAGAGTAATTTATTTACTTTTTACTTAGTCCTTTTATTGGCTCATGGCAATTTAGGATGAACTTTTCAAAATCCTGGTTTATATGCGATGGGGGAAGACGACATCCAGTTTATTCCTACTCCCAAGGCGGAACTCTTTAGATGGTGGGGTCAATTGGATCAGCCTGCCCAGGAGTTTGTAAAGGCCAAGCTCGGCCATCTCCTTTCATTAATCCGAATTACTGCTCGCCCAAAAGTCATACAAGGCATTGCACATTTCTGGTGTCCCAGGACACTAACCTTTATGTTTGGTAGATTTGAGCTAACCCCGACCCTGGAAGAGTACAGCATCATCATTGGAATGCCCCTTAGGAAGGAGCTGGTCAGACTATTGACAGGCCCCCTTCCATGGCGTGAGTTGGCACGGTTTTTAGGAGCTGAAATTCATGTTATGAAACAAATTCTTGAAAACAACAATTATACCTGCCCACTAGAGTTTTTAAATGCATGTTTTCAAAATCAACCTATGACCCAAAAAAAAGTGAGATTTTTCTCTGGCCTTTTTCGGACTCATCATTTTCCCCACCAAAGAAATGCCATAAGTCCTAAGATGGTTTGGATCGTTGATCAGATCTTGTGGGGGGCAAACTATGTCAACTTGATTTTAGCTGAAACATTCTTGTCCCTTGATCGTTTTAAAGATAACACGGAAAAAATCATGCGAGCTCCTCCAGAAATTTTACAAGTTTGGTTCTTTTCCCACTTGAGCGAATACTAGGGCATCATGCGATCATTTGAAACAAACACCTCTGAGCATCCATTACAAAAATTCATGGTTTTAGGACCTTACATTCCTAATCAAACCTCTTTGCATTGGGTTGACTTCCTGAGAAATCCAGCTCCTGAGACATTCCAGTGGTGTGCCGATCGGTTCCATGCAAAGAGGGCTCGCTTCAAGCACTGCCACCCAATTCCACTACTCGATTGCACCGGCGCCATTCCCTACCACCCGTACCGAGTGGCACGACAGTTTGGAGCCCTCCAAAGGATCCCACCACCTTCCAGAAGGAGAACCCCTCCGATCCTCTTCAACACGAGCCATGACTACACACTCGAAATTTCTACTACCAAAGAGATCCGGGACAAGTGCCATCACAAAAGGATCGTGATACTTGAAAGGCTTGAAGGAGAAGGGAAAGCCCACCATGCCTCTGTGTCCTGTATCCACAACTATCGCATCCCAACAACGTCGAGACCATCGGTCCCTCGGTCCATCAGAGAGAGCGGCCTACGCGAGCAAGTGGACCTTATGCAAATGATACGGGAGTAAGCCAGATACTCAGCTCAGAGCCAGTCCAAGGAAGCAAGCCGCTTTCACAAGGCCCCCTGTCGCATATAGCAGTCGTGTCTTCTTAGTTTTTGAAAAAATTCTATCCCATTGTTTCGGGACTTTTCTTTAGTGACTAGTATTTTGTGAGTCTGTAAAATCTTCTTTTGATGAATGAAGAGTAGATCGTTGCCATGGGTCAATCTTTATTTGCTCTATGCTTATTCATTATTTTCACAAAAACAGGTAATCATGAATCATCAACCGTTAGTTACCCGCGATTGGCCCCTCATGATAAGGTCAGATCAAAATGAAGTGCGGAATCGCCTTGCCCACATTGAAGATGGCATAGGGCAAATGTCCATTACCCTTCAACAGCTCTCAAGACAGATAAAATCCACTCATGATGAGCCCAACTCTGTAATTGCCCTAAGCACTGTCGTGACCCCTACAGATATGCTAAAAACTAGCCGACACCATGAACAATTTGAAAAGATCATGAAGAAGTTAAGCCAACTACAGGGGTAGAATCCCATCGACTTATCGATTACTCCAATTTCGAGATCCCCAAAAATTCAAAACACCCGAATGTGAAAAGTATGCTTTGATACCTCTCACCCTAAGCTTACCTACAAGCCTACCTGGTGCAAAGAATGATTCAATCATATCAGTTAGACCTAACCGGCCCTGCCCTACGATGGTACATTGTTAGAAAAATTAGTCTCCTTAAAACCTGGAAAGAATTAATCCATGTTTTCTATCAAGAGTACGACGTCGGCCTTGACATAGCCCTGCCCTACAAAGAACTAATGACCGTGGAACAGGAGAGGCCACTAGTTGCTGAGACAGGAAAGAAGCGTAGCGATGAAGCCTTGCATAATGAATGGACAGTTGAACAGCATCCAGCTACCGAAAAGTTTCCCACTAGGAAAGGCAAGAAGCCTTTGTACGAGATCACGGGTTTAGAGCTGTTCAAGGCCGGGCATGACAAAACAACTCCCGGACTTACCCCAAGAGCCGGGGTCCAAAGAATACCAACCCCTATCAACCTGGAAAGTGACTCAGACAGTGAAACCTTAATATCTCTCACTTCCCTTAACAAAATGGAGATAACCAAACATAGGGCCTTACTCAAAAGATCCGGACCAAGGACCAAGAAAAGAAAGCCTAGCCAGATTGATACGTCGTCCGACGACGAGCTACAATACCAAAGCCCTGAGCATTCCCAGGAATACAACCTTGAAGGCAGCCATCCCCTGGAGTATGATCCTGAAGACTCCCCGCCCCTAGAATACCTTCCCAAGGACTTCCAACGCTATTTCCATGGCGAGACTGACAGTTCATCCTATAACTGCTTCCTGCTCTCATCCGAAGATGAAGGCCCGTCAGAAGGAGAGGAATACATCTTTATCCGCTACGATCCCGACGAAGTGCTAGACTCGTCACCCGACCGTGAGAATAGCTTAAATGTCTCATCCAGTAATTTTGGCTCTGAAGAAAGCAATGGAGTAATTTCGGTAGAGTCCAACATCCTTGAAGAAGAAGAAGAATTCGACGCTACAATAGGTATGCAATGGGAAACCAGTGGCCTAACCAAGACCTATCGGGCCCGTCTCACCCTCGTAGGATCTTGACCCCCATAGAGATGTGGATACCCAACCTCCACAAGTATAATGGCACGACTTGCCCCGTGGCTCACTTGCAGTATCTTTACGAAGAAATGAGTCAGTATCATGGCCCAGCAATGCTCATAACTCAAGCGTTTCAAGAAACCCTTACAGGGTCTGCATTACAGTGGTTCTTTACAGCAAATATTCATCTCGTAAAAGATTGGAGCGAGCTGACTTCCACATTCCTACATCAGTACCAAAGTTAGATCAGAACCGAGCTGCCGAGCGAGGACTCGGCCCACTTCGAAAGAAGACCGATGGAGAATTTCCGAACATATGCCGAGAGATGGAGGGCTTCCATAATGCAAATCCACCCTGAGCTAGCCGAAGAAGAGTTGATAAAACAGTTTGTAGAAGCCTTGTCCTGCGACTGTTGCTGCTGGCTACACAGGTTGCACTTCCGTAGCTTCAACGAAGTGGTCATCGCATGCGAGTACTTCGAGTCTACTGAAGATGAAGAATCCAAAGATGCTTAGCTTCAAAGACCGGCCCTATCAAAGCGCTCTTTTACGCAGGAGTTGTCATGGGTTTTACTTGTTTTTATGTCATGTTTCTTATGTCTAGTGTGCTAGCGTTGTATTTTCCCATTCCAAGAACTCTAATGTATAAATTCCAAAGATACTTTGTTTTGAAAAACATGAGGAAGTATTCCAAACCTGCCTTGTGATGTTATCCAACCATGAAAAAATATATCATCCAAGGAGAATACTTGAGGGCTGGGCTTCCTCATGCTTTTTCTCCCCAAAAATGTATTTTGAAAATAAAAAGTGTTTCATCACCAAAAGCTTTTGTCAAAATAAGATGATAAATTTAAGCATGTTTGTCATTCTGACTCTCTCACTTTATGTCTCAGAATATCGTGATAGAAGGCATTTGAAATTGGCACATCATGAGAACAGGCCAAACACAAAGACATTATTCCAAAGAAAATTGGGGCAAATAGAAAGGATCATCCTGTTTCAAAAAGGGTAAGTCTTATTTCCTAACATGATATCGAAAATAACAACCTCTCCCTTCTATTAACAGGATGCAAAGGATGAAGCATAATAGGTACAGGCATAGAGTTGAAATCCAGACATCCACAACATGTCTCACTCCAGCCCAGCTCCCTCCTAAGCCAAAGGACTATCTTGCCGCACGACATGCCCAATCATTCGGACGTCACAGCTTTGACAAACCCAGAAGCACGAGAAAGAAACTCCTTTAAAAGCAGCTACTGTCAACAGGGAGAGAATCTAGGCAGTCAAGGCGATCTGTAGCCCACGCCCTGGACAATGATTTTAAAATCTAGAAGCTGCACCCTAGATACATGTTTTCCCCAAGAAGGAGTTGCTATCAGATAACTTGAGATTTTTTGATTGTTCATCTCAAATTCCATAGAAACTTGAGGAGCATGACCCTACCCAATGCTACTATGATTCGAGACAGAAAGAAAAAATCTTCAAGAGGGAAACAGCGAAAAGAACCCTCGGCCACAAGAGACAAAAGATGAAACGTGATAGGTACGGGCATAAGGTTGAAACTAAGGCATCTATGACGTGCCTCGCTCCTAAGCGAAAGGACTATCTCGTCACGCAACACAGCCAGGTGCCATAGCTTCGACAGACCCAGGAGCGTGAGGAAGAAATTCCTTCTCTACCTTTAAAGTGATTACTGTCAACAGGGAGAAAATCCAGACAATCAAGGCGATCTACGACCCCACACATTAGACAATGACTCTGAAATCCAGAAGCTTCACTCCAGGGGCATTCTCTTCCAAAGAGTAGTTGCCGCCAGAATTGGAGGTTTTTGATTGTCCATCTCAAATTCCGTAGAAGCTTGAGGTACATGACTTTTGCTCAATAATGCTGTAGCCAAGGACAAAAAGGAAAATTCCACAGAAAGAATGCGTTGAGGATGAATCAACAACCAGCAATCATATATACATGGTCACAAATAAGGAAGGCCAACTAAAGGAAACATTGAACTATGCCAAGATGAGGAGGCCATCCTCAACATTCAAACATCCTTAAGAGCTAGCACAGACAAGCTCTGGGGAAGGGTAATCTGGTATCGTTTCCAATACCCCTACTATCTGAACCCGTTTTTGACGTGTTTTCCCTATTTGACAGGAAACTTCACAACTTAAGGACCAAACTCAAAGGTTAGATTTGATAAATCAAGACTAGCTAAGCTAGTGTACGAAAATGACTTGCATCAAATACACTCGACTTTGTGTAAAGGGATGTGTCATCCACAAGTCGATAATCGACCTGACAAAGTGGGAAGCACGAGACTTCATGTCCCCCTCGTCCACCCGATCATCTGCAAACCAGTAAAGAGTAATGTTGTACCACTTCCAATCGTCCGACTTCCAAAAAGGGTTCGTGACTAACATGCCCCTTCTTGTCTTTTACAGGATCACATGAACCGCCAAAGAGGCAGAAAATAATTGAAAATCTTGTCAGATAAACTTTCCAAGCAGAATGACATCTCAAATATCACTAAAGCAAATGGCAGAGATCCTCCAAGCCCCAAGTCGCTTGCGGCCTAGGCCCTATTGATTGAGCCCTCTCCACAAGTTTCTCTTCTGCAAAAAGAAAAAAGTAGAAATTCTTGATCAGATCCCCAATCCCTAGCTGATCGTGCATGTGTCATGTCCCTAACCAATAAGAGCATTTTATTGACACCCATCTGTAAATAACCCTTTGTAAATAGCCTCTTTTGTCGTTCAAGTTTCAACACATTTGTGAATACCATTTCACAAAGTAAGCACCCCTAAAAGCGGTTAATAGGTTTTTCTTAAGTAAAAAATCATTCATTTATTTGGAAAACACCAAACTCTTTCACATCACATATTGCATGCCTTTTTCCATGTGAATTGTGCATGATGATTTCGTCCGTCTAAATCTTGGATTCTATCAAAGGATTATTAGAACAGACTGCTAAGTGAAGAATACGAGACTAATTGAGCATGCTGGATGAGGCACGTCGAATGATGACAAAAAGCCGTATCCCACACACATCCCCCATCTATGCACTTGTGAGATGAGTACAGAAAATTCCATAACTACGGGGTAAAGAGTTCTCTCGCGAATGGTACGATGACCAAAGTAGTGGGAGGCATTCCATCACCCATCTTGAGCCCCATACACTGGCCAAATTTCTCTCTTACCCGGTTAAAGAACTACCCCACACTGGGGCAAACCAAAGGCAAGTCAGCATTACGAGGTGAGAAAATGGATAGAAATTCTCTTGCTTGCACTTGCATCAATATTTGAGTGTCTTTATTACATATGAACACTCGCGTTAATTTAAGTGCCCTAGAGTCATGAAGAGCAATTCTTTACACACTTGTAACCATTGTACAACTCAATTGAGTTTGTAAAATCACAAGGAGGCAAAACAGAAGCTGCCATTCAAATAGCATAATCAGAAGAGCTTGTCAAGATCAGTTCCTCAAGCAACAAGAAAAACCTCGGGCATAAAAAAGCAGTCTGCCTGGTAAAAAAGCAAGGCCGATGCCCCAAACAGAAATGCAGCCATTCCCAAGAGAAGTTGCTGTTGAGGTCCGTGGAACCTTCATCAGACCGTGAGAAGACAGACCGGTGGCAAGAGTCAAGGCAATCACCAACTCTCACCCTTTTACACATGAGTCAAGCCTACATGGCACCCTATTGTAAAAAGTCTCTTCAAACTAGGGGCACTTCAGTTAACGTAGGATTTCATATGTTTATAAGCATCGCTCAAAGAAGTACGAGCAGGATTATTCTATCTCTTTTCGCAGGATCCTCAACTTGCAAACCCGGAGATAACCGTGAAACATCTTCCCTACAAAGCCATGACTTTATTGGTCCCCTTTGATAAACCATTTACCAAGCCTTCATCACAACTCTAAAAAAGACCTCTCACATTGGTAAAGTCGTATCATTTGCGAGAATACTCGGACCCTGGCGACATGATGACAGTGAGATAGTGTGATCCTTATAAATCCTGCATCAATGGTCAGGATAAAACAGCCTTTCCCATGAGAGTGAGTGGAAAGTCCTTTCAGGCGAAAGTCCTTCATCCGCATGCTCAAGACATCTACATTCTAAACAAAAGTTGTCTTTCAAAATCTTCCCCAGTAGAATTCAAATGATGCAAAACTGACGAGGTCATCATGCATAAATCACATCTTTATTTACAAATTTACGGCACATACAATCATGGCATACACATATGCATATTGTACAAATAGCAAGCATGTTCACAGAGATTAGAAATGTCACCGAAAAGCATATTTCCATCCTTACTCCCAAAAGCTTTATGTTTGATAAATCTTTGAGTACCTACCACTGTCTAGGTACCCCCCTCTTATTGACACTCAGCTTGTGCTAGTTGTCCCCAAAGTATTGATATTTGTGACTGACCAAGTATCCCTCTATCTTTAAGTACCCGCCGCTGTCTAGGTACCCATGCTCAGCTTGGTTTGTCCCTCAGATATTGATATATGCAGTTGCCCAAGCTCACCCCTATTTCTCGAGTGTCTGCCACTATTCAAGTACTCCCTCTGTTAACACTCGACCCATTCGTTTAAATGTTTGTAACTGTCCAAGTATTCTCTCATCATTAAGAATCAACCACTGTTCGAGTACCCCATTTCTGTGACACTCGACCTGCCGAGTTGTCCTCAAAATCATGTCATTAAATGCTAGCAACCACTCAAGCATTCCTCCACATCATGCGCCTGCGATTACTCGAGTATGCATTCCTACACTTGGACCAGTTGAGTGGTCCATGATCATATTGTTAAATATTTGTGTTCATCCAAATATTCCTCTACCGTGTACACCTGCATACCCACGGCCATCCAAGTAAGCCTCGTGTTGCATCTAAAATTGCCAGAAGGTAGCGACCTTCATGAACATCTCAGGTACGTCCTCAATGTTCCCCAAATTCCAGAAGGCGAGAGGCCTTCACGAATAGCCGAGGTACGTCCTCGGTATTCCCAAAATTCCAGGAGGCGGGAGGCCTTCACAAATAGCCGAGGTACGTCCTCGTTATTCCCAATTTCCAGAAGGCGAGAGGCCTTCACGAATAGCCGAGGTACATCCTCAGTATTCCCAATTACCAGGAGGTGAGAGACTTTCATGAATATCCAAGGTACATCCTCGATATTCCCATTACCAGGAGGTGAAAGACCTTCATGAATATGCGAGGCATGTCCTTGATATTCCCATTACTAGGAGGTGAAAGACCTTCATGAATATGCGAGGCATGTCCTCGATATTCCCAATTACTAGGAGGTGAGAGACCTTCACGAATATGCGAGGTACGTCCTCAATATTCCCAATTACCAGGAGGTGAGAGACCTTCACGAATATCTCAGGTACGTCCTCGATATTCCTAATTACCAGGAGGTGAGAGACCTTCATGAATATGCGAGGCATGTCCTCGATATTCCCAACTACCAGAAGGTGAGAGACCTTCATGAATATCCAAGGTACGTCCTCGATATTCCTAATTACCAGGAGGTGAGAGACCTTCATGAATATGCGAGGCATGTCCTCGATATTCCCAACTACCAGGAGGTGAGAAACCTTCATGAATATCCAAGGTACGTCCTCGTTATTCCTAATTACCAGGAGGTGAGACACCTTTCCAAATACCCAAGGTACGCCCTCGGTATTCCCAATCTCTAGAAAATAGGAGACCTTCACGAATATGTGAGGTACATCCTCAATATTCCCAATTCCCAAGAGGTAAGAAACTTCCACGAACATCACAGGTGCACCCTCGATATTCTCAATTTCCAGAAGGTGAGAGACATTCACGAATATCTCAGGTACGTTCTCGATATTCCCCATTTCTAGAAAGTAAGAGACCTTTACAAATACCTAAGGTATGCCCTCAATATTTTCGATTATCAAATACCCCTTCAATACTTGTGAATGTCCGAGTATCCCTAAGAACTCGTACTTGTGATCATCCGAGTACCCCTTTAATGCTTATTACGCCTACCAAGGCCTAAATATCCGTCGAGTTAGTACTCGTGAATATCCATGTACTCTTTAATATCTCTGTGAATGTCCAGGTATCTTTCAGAACAGATCTCCCGAGAAAAGTCGGGTTCCAACTGGTGTCCCTGACAGAAGTCAAACACCCCTCAGAGCGGATGCCCCGAGAAAGGTCAACGCATCCCCGAGAAAAGGTCGGGTTACAACCGGTGCCCACGTAAGTCAAACCCCCCAAAGTAGATGCCCTAAGAAGGTCGGGCGCATCCTCCGAGAAAGATCGGGTTACAACTGGTGTCCCTGACAGAAGTCAAACACCCTCCAGGCGGATGCCCTCGAAAGGTCGGCGCATCCCCGAGAAAGGTCGGGTTTCAACCGGTGTCCCTAACCGGAGGTCAAACACCCCCAAAATCGGATGCCCCGAGAAAGGTCGGCGCATCCCCGAGAAAGGTCGGGTTCCAAGCGGTGTCCCCGAGAGTCAAACACCCCCTAAAAAAAAAAAAAAAAAACAGACGCCCGAGAAAGGTCGGCGCATCACCCGAAAGGTCGGTACCAACCGGTTCTCTCGATACAAATCAGACACCCACAAATGAGATGCCCTGAGAAAGGTCGGCGCATCTCCCGTCAAGGCAACCGAAGAATGGTTCGGGTCCGAGACACCCCTTTGATTGCTTCAACAGGCGACCGAAGAATGATTCGAGTCCTGGAGAATTAATTGCCCGTCAAGGCGACTGAAGAAAGGTTCGGGTCCTAGACAAATTATCTATTGTTTTAACAGGCGACCGAAGAATGATTCAAGTCTTGGAAAAGCGGCCTCCTTATATCTCCATGTAAGATGACGCCTTAATACTTGCCAAAAATCAGGGTTCACACCCTATCTCACTCTTTCCTGGTAAGTAACTCCAGGTATTTTCTTATCTGTCTTAGTGTATGAAAATTTATATTGCTCTCTTTTTGCGTAGAGTAGTATGTCCCAAATAAAATCTGCTATGCGTATATGGATAAAATTTAGGCATCGGTTTATCTTTGAATGCAACCTCTACGAGCTCACCTTCAAAGAGGGGCAAACTGTTGACGCCTAAATTTTTAATCAAGTTCTTTTTATTTTTGTAGGTTTTATTTCATTATTTTTATTTTTATTATTTTTATTATCTTATTTTCGGAAAAATGCAGAAAAAACCGAGAAAAAAAGAAAAAACGAAAAAAAAAAAAAAAGGCCCAGAAGACCGCGCGGCCCAAAAACCCGCGGGTCAGCCCACGCCCGCACCCGGCCCGCATGACCCGTCTTCCTCACCCGATTCCGCGTGTGATGCACGCACCCGAGCCGCGACAACCTGGAGAAAAGCGGGGCGACGGTGGCGTGCACGGCAGCGGAGGAGCGTGATCGAGCACGTGGGGAAGGATGAGGGCGGACGGCCCGACGGTACGCGTCGGATGGGACGCTTGATCCAGTCCGGGCCGGAGTCGCGGCCATTCCCCCTGGTCGAGCCCTTGTCGGCCGGCCGTCCCTCGCCTATAAATAGGCCCCCTCCCCCCTTCGATTCAACACTCAGCAGCACGGCAAGCGAGAGAGAGAGAGACTCGCGATCCCTGGAGCCCAGCTGAGAGACTTCAGTGGGAAGCCAAGGATCCGCGGTCCTCAATCCTCACTTCGCCGGAGTTGCACAGAGAGAGAGAGAGAGAGGAGGGAGAGGGAGAGGGAGAAAAGAGGGGCCGAAGCCCACGGTCGCCGCCGTAGGGCCGCCGTGCGGTAACCGCCGAAATCGTCGCCGCCATCTTTCTCCCCCTAGCCTAACCGTCGCCATCATCGCCGCCGCAACCATCTCCGTCGCTGTCGTCGCAGCCCCTCATGCCCCAAATTGGAACCCTAGGGTTCCCGGTTTTTCAGTCACGATCCCGGGTAATCGGGTCGGACCCGGGCCAGGAACCGAGTAGGGTTCCACGAGTAATGGGAGTCTTGGAGGTCGGGTCACGGAGCGGGTCGGGTCACGGAGCGGGTCGGGCCGTCGTGACGTCGTTTTGTAGGGAGAGATAGAGTCGGGTCGAAGTCGGGTCGGATTGGGTCGGAGCCGGTCGGAGTCACCGGTAAACGGCGCCATTTTGGCGAGGAAAATGTCCTCGAGTCGTCAGAGCGGGTCGGATCCAGGTTGGTTCCCAGGCGGCGTCGTTTAGTCGTTTGAAGGAAGTCGAATCGCAAGTCGGGCCGGATCCGGGTAAGGTTTCGCCTCGGGACCGGGTGTCCGGGGGTAGACGGCTACGACGTCGTTTTGAGCGAAGCGGAACGCCGTCGTTTTGGGCGAGGAGTGGGTCGCGGCTCGTCGGGTCGGGCCGGATCCACCCATGCCCGGCCCGACGTTGTTTCGGTGCCCCTCCCCCAAAACGCGGGCATTTCGGACCGGCCCGGGCGGATCCAAACCGTGGATCCGACCCGGGTCAATTTTTAAAATGTTTTTTATTATTTATAAAAACAAAAAAAAAAATCCCAAAAATTTCCAAATTTCCTAAAAAGCCCAAAATCTTCATAAAATGCCAAAAAGACTTGTATTTTTCAAAAATACCCCAAAATCCAAAAATCCCTTTTTATGTCCAAAAATGAGATAAACACCCAAAAATGTGATTTTTCCAAAATGCACGGAAAATCCCCAAACATCCAAAAAAACCTTAGAGTTTAAACAAGATTAGGTACCGAAAGGGCATTAGTGATTAACTAGTGTAATCAAGTCCCGATCCTAATTTCTCAGGTTGCACGAAGCAAGTATTTCTCCATACTTCGCTCGGGTTTCTAATCAATCTGCCCCAAATTGATTAGTGGCGACTCCGTTTCAAAAATCAATTTATAAACCAAATATTTTAAAGTCGTGAATTGGCGGACTTGGAAGAGTCCAGACTGTAATTAAATTCAGCCGAGCCATTAGCCTCCTTAGGCGCTCGTACCCGATCCGGCCGGGCCGGTGGGATAATCCTCGCCGTGCGCACCCTCCACGCCCTCCAAGCGCGAGTCCCGCGGGGAGCTACCCCACCCTCGCCCGCGAGGGCAGGCGAGTAAATTCCCCACGATGCCGTTGGACCGATGAAGCCGAACACTTTGCACCGAAGTAACTGCAGCTGGAACTTTTTCCTTTATCAACGCCTGAGCTGTTTTACTTCGGACTGCTTAGGAGCTGAGGTTCAGGTTATTGCTGCATCGGTTCGTTTCCTTGCTCGATTATTTGTAGGTCTCCTTGCTCTTGCCTCGGAGATCAGAGTCACATTGCTGCCCGATTTAGGAGCTGGATTCACACTAGACTTAGCAGGGATGGACAGCCTTCTGTATGGGCTTCGCAAATTCCTCCTTTCCCAGAGAGATCAGAATGGCCATGCTTTTTACTCACCGAGGGTGAGGGTCTCATCCTAAATACAGCGCGATTGGACCAAATATCACTAAAGTAGTTTACAGAATGTCTTAATCAGCATTACATGAACCAGTCAAGATTTCTAACAAACAAAAGAGAGTTGATGATCAAGTATCGAGTAAGTCTACAAACCGACTCATTAAATGCTTAACCAGCACATATGCAACTTAAAAAACGCCCAGAAAAATCATGAGACGAGTCCTCAGGCAAGATCAAATTGTAACATCTCATGCAAGATACTCTCCCACGCTTTCAATCTGTTTAATCTAACATCGTAAATCAAAACCCTCCTCCATCATCTCGACATGCACAAGAGCAATTCCAGAACACGCCACAGCATACACATCCAGCACTCCATTCGCAAACAAGGTAACTCAAAGATCATCGAATTCTCTGTGCCCTTCTTGCACAAAGCGAAACAAATTGTACATCCTAACCGAAATAAGCAAAAGCAAACGATAGCTTGATCTTCGCACGTGCCGAACGCGCGCTCGACTCAGTCCGATTCTCGAAAATCACTCACTCACTCACACATACACACGGAAACCCTAAACTACCGGCTGAGGAACAGAAAAACCATCAAAGCCGCCAACAAGCAAAGGAGAGGAGATCGAGGCGAAACCAACCTCCGAGACAAAGAAGAGCTCGCTGCGGCCGCCACCTGCTTCTCCTCCTTCAGCATCGCCGCCGATCGCAGCCCGTAGCGGAGCAGCTTCGGCTTCCCTGAAGAAGAAGAAGAAACTCGCCACCATCACCAGACGGCGCAAGAAGAAGGGTATTAATATTTAAAAAAATTAAATTTTTAAAAATTAAATCGCGATAGAAAACGTTCTTTTCTCCTTATGGAAAAAAAAAAAAAAACGTTCTTTTCAATTTTCGGGCGGGAAATTTTCGGCCTCCCTAACCGATTCGGACGCCCCGGACGTGAGCTCGCCCGCTTTTGCCCTCTCCTGCCAATCCGCTGCCGACACGTGTGGAGTAAGACGGGGTCGGGTCTTGGCGGCGTGAGGAGTGAGGACGAGTCTTCTTCTTCTTCTTCTTCTTCAGGATGGAAACGCCATCCATCCCCTCTCCTCCCCCTCTTCCCCCTCCGCCGATATGATGCGGTAAGCCACCTCCGCGCCGAGAAGCACGCGTCAACCGCCATGAACAAGCTCCACGAAGCCGCCACGAAAGGCGACGTCGCGGCCCTCCAAGACCTGCTGTTGCAGGACCCCCAGATCCTCCACAAGCCCACTTGCTCGTCCCCCGACGGCACGCCCCTGCACGTGTCCTGCCTCTCGGGCCACGCGTCCTTCACCAAACACCTCCTCGCCCGCAACCCGGAGCTCGCCAAGGAGCCTGACTCCCACGGCTTTCTGCCCCTCCACGTGGCGTGCGCGAAGGGCGACGTGGAGATCGTCAGGGCCCTCCTGGCCGTCCACCCGGGCGGGTCCCTCCGATGGGACCGCGACGGGAGGACGCCTCTGCACTTGGCCGCCGTCCAAGGGAGGGCCGAGGTCATGGCCGAGTTGATCCGGGCCGAGCCCGGATCGGCCCGGGTGGTGACGAGTCAGGGGGAGAGCGTGTTTCACCTCTGCGTGATGAATAACAGGGTGGAGGAGTTGAAGGTGTTGGTGGACTGCGTTGGGAGGAATGATGAGTTCATGGATTGTAGGGATAAGAATGGGAACACGATCTTGCATCTTGCTGTGGCCAGGAAGCAATTGGAGGTGAGAAAGCTGGTTTTCTGAGGAGGAAGCAGCGCAATTAGGGTCTAATTTTATGTCAATCGATACATTCTTAATATGATTTTTATTGATCTGCTTGATAATATCATGAGAAGTTGATTAGCAATTCGAATGGGAACATGAATATAAGGCATGAAATGAATAAAACTCCTAAATTGGGATTATTGTCAGATAGATGCACTTCGCGCAAGGTAATCTGTTCTTCTTTTTTGAGAAAGAAAGTTGAGGATTTGGTTGCTTTTTTAGGTGATTCTTTAGTTTACATGGTACTAAGCACTGGAGAAATAAGATTAGAGGAGACTTTGCTATGTCTCGATGCACTTGATCAGATATGATTCTATTAATTTAATCTACTGCCCGAAATGGCAACATTGAACTGATAGTCTCATGGACAACTGCTAATGCTGAACTCAACTTCGCAAGCAACAGCGAATACTTGAGTGCAGGTAACACGTGCACATAACTTCCCTATGTTATCAAGTGAAGCTTTTTAAGGCATATACAAAAATGAAGCTCTTTATGGATAAATGGGTTGTGCAATGTGATTATCCATGTCGTGTTGTTTCCGCAGTAATATGAACCGGAACATGAAAATTACGGGTTGGTCCATATTTGGGATTAGCATTATGGGGACATTATCCTTTGCATAAACTTGAAGATTCTGCTTACAGTATCTTTTGTCCAAAGCATTCAATTTTTAGTGTTTGCCTTCTTCTAAAAAAGAATGGCTGAAAATTTTGCAGATCATCGGGTATTTGCTTTCCAGCACCAACATTTCAGTATACGCGCAAAATGCGAAGGGATTTACAGCACTGGATATCTTATCACAAGGTCCAAGAGACTGGAGAGACATGGAGATCAAGCAGCTCCTACGGAGAGCCGGACCTTCGAAAAAGAATCAAACATCTTTGGGTCGGGACAAAATCCAGGCCATTCCAATAACACAGCCTTATATCAAACAGAACAGTGATGTTAAACCACCGGTTAAGGCTTGCGAACAGACAGATTGGCTGGACACAAAAAGAAGTGCCCTGATCGTGGTGGCTTCGCTTATTGCGACAATGGCATTCCAAGCCACGCAATCACCACCTGGAGGCTTCTGGCAGGATGACTTTACAGCAGACCCTGCGAAGAATGGCACGGAGAAATCACACCATGTGGGAACGGCCGTGATGGCCACCGCTCTCCCGCAGGCATATGGGCAGTTCATGATCTTCAACACGCTCGCATTTCTTTCTTCAATGAGCATAATTCTGCTCGTGGTCAGTGGACTCCCTATTGAAAGGAGGAGTTGGATGTGGACCCAGATGGTGACAATGTGGGTCGCTATCACTGCACTTACTGTTACCTACTTTATCGCGTGGATACAAATGACACCGGAAGATAACAGAGGGTTCTGAACACCTTGACTAGAGTTTCTGTGTTTCTGTGCTTATGCCTAATGGGGATCGTCTTCCTAGGTAACGTCGTTCGAATGGTTCATTGGTTTTCAAGGAATTATGGGTGCTTGGAGCGAGAAGCTTCACCTGTCGTAGAAGAGAACGTGCACCATTAAGTGCACCATGAACTCATTGATGTATAAAAGTCCTATCTCTGTCATCATTACGTACGATACTCTGCCAACACCGTTTCTCTTCCATTTGTTAATGATGTTTTGTGTTTGTAATTCGGGCCTTGTTCAAACTTGGATTGTTGCAGTTCACTGATATAAAAACACTCACAATCACCCTGTCTTTGAAAACAAATCGAAATCTCTTAGATAAATCTGTGATACTTGTAAGTGTTATAGGTCAAGAGAGTTTAGCGCCTAACGTGTTTGATGAAATTCTTACGCTAGGAGCGTACTTGACTATTGATTGTTTGTGCATAGCATGTGTGCTTGGTTGTTGGCGATGATTGATTTGCATTCATAATCCACGTGGTATCGCTGCTTTATTTTAGTTTGGATTATTTCTTATTCAACCATGAGGCTTCCACGGATCAAGCTTGTTTTGTTATTTTTAAGCCATTTTTCTGGGTTTGGAAACTGGATTCTGAGATGATGGTTAGTATAGGGAGACAATATTGCTTTGACTCTGTCTTGTGTCAGGAATGCTAGGCGGTGCATTTCGGGGTAGCGCATTGGGTAGGTAAATTGCAGATCTGGCTTACCCTCGACCTACGTTGGCGATTTCTCCCATCTCGCGGTTTCGAGCTGGTAAGTGTGGTTTCTGGGTCGACTTGATTTTGGTGCCTTATTTAGGCGCTGTTTAGTAAAATTTCTATTTCTCTCAATTTCTTTTTTTTTGTTTTCAGAAAAAAATTAAAATACATTTGATAATGTTAATTAATTTTCTATTCCCAAAATAAAAGAGTGGTTGGAAAATATATTTGGAAGAAAAACAAAAAGTAAAAAAAAAAAAAAAAAAAAAAAAGCTTCTTATTCCGAAAATTTTTTTTTAAAAAAATAAGTTATTTTCTTTTTTTCTTTTTTTTCTTTGCATCTTTTCTTCTTCTTTGCTAGACGCCGCCTCCCTCTGCCTTTTGCCATTTCGGTGCCGCCGCCGTCGCCGCCACCTAGCATTACCGCTTGCCTATCGCTAACCGCTGCCCCCACCGTTGGCATCAACTGCGACAATCGGTGGCGGTAAGCAGTGTCGTCAACAACAATTGGCAAAGATAAGGAAGAATAAGAAAAAAAATTTTAAAAAAAAAAATCTAAATTATAAAAAAATTTATGAATTATATCAAACGCATTTCAAGGAATAGAAATAGAAAAAAATATATATCTAAAAGAAAATTATTCATCGAATAGAAATATTACCAAACGCGTTCCTTTATTAATAAATTATTTTAAGAAATAAAAATAGAAATTAGAAAAAAAAAAAAAAAACTATATCTAAAAGGAAATTGTTTCTCAGAACATAGGTATTACCAAATGGATCCTTGGAGGTCGGTAGTCTACTTCTTGTTTCCGAGTCACTTCAATGTTAATTGAGAGATCACGGGACAGACTGCATTTGTTGATTGATCAAGGTGTTTGAATTTGAAATGAGAAATTGTGGGTGTAAGGTGAACTTGTTCTGGGTTCAATTGATATAGTCTAATTGATGGCATGGGGGTAAAAGAAACTGCTCCTTTTGCAAACGAATCGATGATCCTTGAAGGACCAGAGAGATTGCCATTATACGGATTAATTTTTCAAGTGTTAGAGAGTCCGGAATGAATTGGTGTCCTTGCCTTGAAGGACCCGACGAGAATCTGAGGTTGCCATCATGGTGAAGGGTGAATATCTAGTATGTTCCCATTTTTTACTGTTGTATCGTCGAGTGTTGTATCATATGTGGCTGCTCAGTGAAATCGACAAAGTGCTGATGAGCCGGACTTGGCATTTTTAAAGTGGTCAAGCAGGAGTCAGGAGTGTAGTGCTGACAGTCCTAGTAGTCCCTGTTTCGCACGCTTGTTTAAATTTCTCCACCATTATTCTTCAAGATGAGTAATTTGGTTTGTTCTGGTCGTCCTGTTCCGCAATGAGCAAGAACTTAAACTATTCCGGCTGGAACTTTTTCCTTTATCAACGCCTGAGCTATTTTACTATGGACTGTGCAGGAGCTGAGGTTCAGGTTATTTTTGCTGCATCGGTTCGTCTCCTCCCTCGACTATTCGCAGGTCTCCTCGCTCTCACCTCAGAGATCAGGAGTCATGTTGCCACCTGATTTAGGAGCTGGATTCACATTGGACTTGGCAGGGATGGAGAGCCTTCTGGCTGGGCTTCGCAGATTCCTCCTTTCCCAGAGAGATCAAGAATGCCCATGCTTTTTACTCACCCAGGGTGAGGGTCTCATCCTAAACACAGCGCAATTACAGTGACATCACTAAGCAATTTACATAGATGGAGTGCACTTCTAATTCAGCTATAGTAGTAAAATATCTTAATCAGCATTACAGCATTACATGAACCAGTCAAGATTTCTAACAAACACGAGAGAGTCGATAATAAAAGTACCAAGTAAGTTTCCAAACTGACTCGTTAAACGCTTAACCAGCACACGCGTAACTAAAGCGCCCAGAAAAAAACACACGAACCCTCTCTGAAGAAAGGCAAGTCCTCAGGCGCCATTAAATCGTACCATCTCATGCAATGTACTGTCCCACCCTTTCAATCTGCTCGATCTAACATCGTAACTCAAGACCCTCCTCCATCATCGCGACAAGAACAAGAGCAACTTCAGAACACACTGCTGCACACAGGCCCACACGGCATACACATCCACATCCAGCACTCCATTCGCAAACGAGGTAACTCAAAGATCAAACGATCCTGCTCATCACCTACAAATTCTTTGTACGCTCGCGCAAACTGTACATCCTACGGAAACCCTGACCGAAGCAGGCAAAAGCAAACGAAAGCTCGATTTCCACACGCGTTGAACGCGCGCTCGACTCGGTCTAATTCTGGAAAATCAATCACTCACTCACACATACACACAGACAACCCAAACTACCGACTGAGGAACAGAAAACCGTCAAAGCGTCGAACAGGAAAAGGAGAGGAGATCGAGGGGAAACCAACCTCCGAGACGAAGAAGAGCTCGCCGCCGCCTCCTGCTTCTCCTTCTTCGGCTTCGCCGCCGATCACAGCCCGTAGCGGAGCAGCTTCGGCTTCCCTGAAGAAGAAGCAACTCGCCACCATCACCAAACGACGCAAGAAGGGGGAAAATAAACAAAAACAAAAACAAAAAAACAAAAAGGGGACCGCCGAGAAACGCCGCGACAATTCGACTTCACCGCCGTCGCAAAAACACGGGATAGAGAGAGGGAGATCACGGGAACCGGCGGACTGTTCCTTGGCAGCCTCGTCCATGTCTGACGTCTCCTCTCTTCTCGCCGGCGACCCTCCGATCCGATCTTCCCCGCGTCTCTCTCTCTCTCTCTCTCTCTCTCTCTCTCTCCCTGCGCGTCTGTGTACTGCTTGGAAGGTTTCAACGAGCGGTTTCTCATACGACTCCCTCCAGAACTACCCAAACGGGAAGCGGGGGAAAAAGAGAGCGATTAAATTAATATTTTTAAAAAATTAAAATAATAGAAATAGCGAACAGCGAGAGGAAAACGTTCTTTTTCTATTTTCGGGCGGGAGATTTTCGGCCTCCCTGTCCAAACCGCTTCGGACGCCCGTGGCGTGAGCTCGCCCGCTCTTGCCCTCCCGGCCAATCCGCTGCCGACACGTGTGGCGTGAGACTGGGTGGGTCTTGACGGCGTGACGACGAGATTAACGGATGAATCTTGGGACCGCTGGCGCTTGGATGGGGCCCAAGTGCCGTTTCAGCCGCGGGCCCAGGAAGAGGAAAAAAGCTCCGCCGAAAATTCGAATTTCGAATTTCGAGACGCACGGCCATTGGGGACTTTTTCTTCTCCATGGGTTGGTCAGACAGCCGTTGGATTGGAACTAGGGTTCGGGCTTTTTTGTTAGCTTCCGGTTCTGGGGCCCCCGTTTGAGGGCGTCGGCTTGTCTAGGCCCATTTCGGCCCGTGATGTCTCCACGTGTCGGCGAACAGGACAACCGGGGACAGGCATGGGAGGCGACAAGTCCAGGCCCCGCGGAACATCGTTTTGACCAGGCAAATTTTCCTCCAAAGTCCAGTGAAAACTGGGAGGGCTGTAGTCTAGTGCTGTCAAAATGGTCCACGGACTCATGTTTTCGTTAAAAGTTATAGAAGTGGGTAGTAAATGGGTTAGTTTAAAATTAAGATATGGGTTATGATGCCTTCTAAATTAAAAAGTTTATAATAAATGGGTTTTAAAATAAACCCATTTAGATTACATTTGATTTAGTTTTATCAAGGGATTTTGGGGAAATGCAAATGAGTTTGCTTAGAGAGTTTTGAGAAAATGCAAAGATTGTTTGATAAATTATACTTTGAGAAACAACTTTAAAAATGTCCATTTAGTACAAACGCATTTGAAAAGTTCCTTAGGGTGATTAATTTAAGTTTTTAATTTTTAATTTGTTTAAAATTGAAAAATTTAATGCCTACAAGTTTTTCAATTTAAATATTGATGACAACATTAAATACAAGTAGTAACAAACTTATAAATAAAAAAAGAAAATTTTATAGTTTTTCTAAAAAAATTCAAATGGAAAAAATTTACATCAAAGTGGACTCTTTCTCTATAGTACTTTCTTATAATAAACATGGTCACAGAGGCCTAGATGAAAGAAAATCATTATCCTTAAAAATTACAAATATTCTTAAATATAATGTCTGCAGTTTTTCAATTTAAATATTGACAACAGTGTTAAAGATATATACTAACAAATTTATAAATAAAAAATTATTATTATTATTTTTTTTTGCTAAAAATTTCACATGGAAAAGTTTCACATCAAAATGGACTCTTTCTCAAGAGTACTTTCATTACAATAAACGTGGTAACATATATCTAAATATTCTTAAAAATTATGAATATCCTTAAATATTACCTAAACTTATAGGTATTTAATTACATAAACACGCCATGTTAAAAGTTGTATCATCATTTGAAGTATTACCCTCCTCATTTACATAATCGAAATCCACTGTATGTAAAATATGATTCAAATCTACACTTGCAAAATATGTATCATTTATGATATTTCTTCATATATAATTGCCACCATCATTATTTTCACTTTTTTAATATAGATAACTTGGCATACTCTTTAAAATCTTTCACTTCTTTTTTAATATGCCAAAGGCTTGCTCAATTTTTTTTTTATCATATTGAGGAATGTGCACAACTTAACACTTCTTTATAACTTGTAGGTGCAAGGCCTCGTTGAAACTCAAGCAAATGATATCTAACTTCTTTGTATGGCCCAAATAACCCATGAAATTTGGATATTCAACATCTACTATATAGTATTTACTTACACAAAAATACGGCAAATTTAATCAATATATACCACATACATATATTAATGTATAAAAACCATCAATTAACAAACTTGTTAGAGGATAAGAAAATTGTAAATTACGTCTCCCAACTGATAAACAATTGCAGAATGGGCGATAGCACGGAGTTGCAAATATTCATCTTCATCTTTTTCATTGCCTTCCCTTTTAGAGAAATTATTCATAACTACTTAAAGTAACAAAAAAGAATTAAAATAAGAGAGGTAACAAATTATCTAGATCATCCATCAACAAAACACTTATAAACTATCATATATATGCAAACTCCACCCAATAAAGAGAACACCAGCTAAAAACAAGTCTTATAATAGAATATAAAAAAAAATGAGTGAGTGATAACTTAAAATAGAATATCAATTAGAAACAAGTTTCACAATACAACATAAACATGTCTCGCCAACTAGCACAAATAAATAGTGCAAATAAGTGTCTTATTGCATCAACGTAGCATATGAAAAAGTTCAAAGAAGTAGCTAACATACTAGTGATGACTATGCTTTTTGAACTTATACCTAGTCCACGCAACTTTTTTCCTAATTGTCATCCAAGTTTATGAAGATTTGCTTATTATCCTTTTTTTTTTTTTTGCACAATGATCTAGTGCAATATATATATAACTATGGGTCTTACTTAATCTTAAGTATGGCTCTCAACATCTCTGTAATTTCCTCATAAGGATCAAACTTGCTTGCATGATTTGTGACATCGTCCATACTTTCAATAGTTGAACAAATTATGTCCATTTGCATTGTTAGCTTAGCAATCGTAGTCAATTTCTTTTGTTTCTTTTAAAAGCTTGCCTCATTGAACTCCGTGTCACTCTTATATGGCATTGAGATTATTTAATAATCTTTTCACACAAATTACACTCTATATCATTAGTAGATCCTGCACAATCACCGATATAAAGTTGTGTGGTCATAACATCCTTATCAACATGTAAATCTTGTGCATGGTTTCATCTAATACTTCCAGTAGCAACTATATCTCTAAACATTTTATCCAACAAAACTTCAAGATCCGGGTGTATGCATTTCATTCTAAAAACTTTAATCTTAGGATTTTCCTGTTATAATAAACATGTTTGTGAATTGTATCGTAAAAGATAAACTTAAACAAAAGTAACAAAAGAAGAGAAAAAAGTTATCCCATCCTAATTGGATTCTTCTTTTGGTTGTTTCGTAATACAAGTAATGGAGGAAAGCTAGTTCTATAGAGTAAGTTTTGCTTATTCATTTGAAGCTCCTGACTGGAAGAACTCATTAATCTCCTCCACTCTTCACACCTATGTGTTAGTTCTGCAAAGTGAGTTTGGCTTCTCCATTTGAATGTGGGTTCATATTCTCTCAAATTTTGTCAACTATCAGTCCTTGGGTTTACAATGTTAATATTCGGTCTGAGGAGACTTCCCTACTGATTAAATTCCTTAAGTTTCCTTTGATGTTGTTACAACATTTATCCATAACTTATTTGTTGTGCTTGTTTTACCTATGCTTTCAGCTTGAAGAAAAGCTGAATTTGGTGGGTGTTTAGATTTGATGGCTCCAATCTATGTTTTGCTTGATTTAGGTGATCTATTCAAATGTGAATGGAAGTGGACAAATCAAATGATGCTATAAATCCAGTAATGGACTCACATGAGATTGTCTGTTGTGGCGACTCCTTTAGTTTCCTCTTTCCCTACCTATGCAAAGAGGCTGGAAGTAGAATGAAGTGATGTTGATCAAGGGACTTATAAGATGCTATACCACCGTCTTTAAAGGTTGTTGTGCAATCACTAAACTTAGATGCACAAAGACTATCTTCGTCAGCCGTGCGTACCAATGACACAAAAATTCGTTAATCTAGGAGTACTAACAGCCAACTCAACTCTACAAACTATCCAAGAGACGTGGTTTTATTCACCTTCAGCATGTATTATGTGATGTTCAAAGCTACTTTTTTTCGTTAGCAACATTTCAAAATCTATCCCAAACTAATTAAAAGAAAACCTCTATTCAGACTCTTACAAAATGCTAACTTGGAATCTACACCATGCGAAAATATTCACGGTGGACAAGTCGTTGATGCGCAAATTCCACCATCGTGCTTATTCCAAAGAATCTATAAACTTCGCATGACTAAATTTCATACTAGGAGACAAACCGGGATGACAAAGTTATCTTCCTAGGACAGTCCACCATTGAATGTGAAAGTCCGAATTGTTGGACTTTCAATCACAACGACATTTCTTGCAAGCCAATTCACTTCAGCTCAAGAGCTGCATGCAACTAAACCACATGCAAGTCTGAAGCACGCCTCGAACAAACATCTCCCAAAACAACCTGCTTAGCTCAAAACTCAAGTCCCACTCCTATACAAAAGTTTATACTTTTTATGGACCAGAATAAGTGATTGGTTCCATTAGAACCTAATCGATTAGTCCAGTTCTATTCCCAGTCCCAGAAACGGAGAATCGATTCTCTCGAATTAGGAATTGATCACCCCTACCTCGACCTCAATTGTCTTGTTCCCCACCGACTTCAAACTGGTAATCATATCTCGAGGCTCCTCATGTATTCAATCTTCATCTTAGACCTTGTCAAGATCTTATCAATACTTTTGTCAATCAGTGCTAACCACTTATCATTGTATATCAACAACTGATAGAGGGTGAATATCGACATGTACTAATAATTGTCAACAATGCGCCATGTGCTGGGTGATATCCATGCATTAGTCACATGCTCATCCATGCCGAAGACTTCATCATTTTTATTTGGTGTAAACAGATTTGTGTTATACAGATATGATTTTGAGATTCGTGTATATTGACGTAGAGTCTCAATTCGTATCAGGTTTCTTAATTCCCCCGGTGCGATTACTTCGGCAGGAGTCCTGACAAGAGCCTCCCCTTCAGCCCGGATTTTCCTGCTTTTTATTTGCTTTTCACTCTCAATCTTTGCTGAAAATGTAATGATGATGACTGTCTGCTGAAATTTCTTTGCCGTGTCCTTTTTGACCGAGTTGCTCAACTTTTTGTTTCCTTGCGTGTTTACCCTCTGCTAATTTCCTTCGTTCACACACGCATGAATGACGCGTTGAAAGTGGCCTCAAGTCGACCATTTCGGTCATCCAGAAGGAGGAGGGAGCGGCAAGGACTTAGAAGTCGGAGAGCAGACCGCGTTCAAGGACTTGTATAAGAATTCCGGCTTAAACTCGCCTTGGAAAATTCAGGGTCACATTGTGGAACGGATTGGTTTGCAATAATTCATAATCTTTTAAGAAAGGAAGTACAATATTGAACGCGAAGGAATGCAATAGAGATCGAGAATGCAGTCTTATAATTGTATTTTTATCAAGAGTCAAATTATCGACAGATTAGACGGCTAATTTTCATGACAATGTGAATGAGAATGAGGCCTTTGAACGAAAACTATAGGTGTCGATAATAAGTTTTGTTAAATATTAGTAAGTTGACATTTCTTTTTAAATCATTCCTTGGGTGAAATTTTTTTCTTTTCTATCAATGATCCAAACTACATATCAAACCGATCTCGCAAATTGTTAGATTGGGCCATAGAATTTCCTTATATATTGGCAGTGCGATCTGACCTGTTTTGTTTTGATTTGGAAATGAAAAAGCCTTTTTCTTGTGTGTATAAGTGATTAGTGCAGTTAAAGTTATAATTTTGAGACAAGATTTATAAATAGAAAATAAGCAGCCCTGCTTTTGAGGTTTTCTTAATTAATACAATGTAATGTAACTCATTCCTAGTGGGAAAAAAAGACCAATTCTAGATATAAGACAACTGGATATATATGCGTGTATTAAGATGGATGGAGCATGAAGAGGAAAATAGTGTGGTAGCCTTAATAGAATAGTTTTGTTTTTAATTTTTAATTTTCTTGACAAAGCATGGGGAGTTTGGTAATTCTCTTTTTTGTCCATCTTATCTCTAACTCTCATATCACTTTCAGATTTTTAATTTATCTATTTATAAAGCACGAGAATCGAACCCTGTACCTATCATAATAGTGTCCCCACTCCTTGGGTCACATGCCTAGTGGTGAGTTTATAATTAAGTGAATCATTCTTAAAAAATTATTTATTTATCAAATAATCATATTTAAATGTTCAATGATAGTTTTCCACCTCATTCGGTACACTACTTTTTTAAAATCTTTATATCATTAGTGCTCTTTCGGGTGGGGAAAATAAAGTGGGCTCAAAAGTTTTTGGGTGCAAATTACCTTCCACGTGGCCAAAGCTGAAATTGGTTAAAAGGCAAATGCGTTTTATTTGAGTAGGGCCCACCACTCCTTTTGATGACTGACATGGGAGACAATTTAGATTGAAAGCTTGATGCTCCTCGGGATCCATGCTTAATGTGCAGGGCTGCTTGAGATTCTCCTTCCGAGGCGTGTTCTTAGAGAGTTCGGAAATTCTCCTCCTCTTTTGAATAAGCATTATTTAATTTTCATTTGTTAATTTCCTCTGTGTAGATCTAGTGGATCTCTCTCTGCTTGTGCTTTTTTTCCTGGTGAAATAAGGAGGAAGATCTCTATACTTTGGGCATACGCATGTTGACGCCTAAATTTTTAATCAAGTTCTTTTTATTTTTGTAGGTTTTATTTCATTTTATTTTATTTTTTTATTTCGTCTAAAAATGAAGAAAAACCGAAAAAAGAAGAAAAAGAGAAAACCGAAAAACTAAAAAAACGGAAAACAGAAAAAACAAGAAAAAACGGCCCAAAAAACACGTGGGTCGGCCCGACCTAACGCCCGACCCGCGGGCGCCTTCTCCTTCACCCGGTTCGGTGCGCTGCACATGCGAGCAGCCGCGACGACCACAGAAAAGCAGGGCAGACGGTGGCGTGCACGGAGCAGGCAGAGCAAGCGGAGTAGACGCTAATGGGACGCGGGGTTGACGGGACGCCGGTTCGGCCGCGGCAGCCACCGGTCGAGCCCTCGTCGGCTGGCCGTTTGCTGCTTATAAACACCCCCCTCCCCCCTTCGATCCAGAGCACACCAAGGCGGCAAGCCACGAGAGGCAAAGGGGAAGCCGGATCAAAGTCGTGGCCCTCGACTACCCTGCGAGAGACTTCGGCGGGGGCGAGGGCTCACGGCCGAGAACCCTAGCTCCACCGAGTCGGCTACGCACGAGAGAGAGAGAGAGAGAGAGAGAGAGAGAGAGGGGAAGAGCCGAAGCTGGTTTCGCCGTCGCTGCCGTCTTCGCCGTCGCAGCCCAGCACCACTGCCGTGAGCAGGTGATCCCGCGGTGACGACGCCTCCCTCCCCAGTCTAGCATCGCCATCGTCGCCCTCATTCCAGTGGCCATCGCCGTCGCGGACCGCCTTCCGCCATCCCTAAAATCGAAACCCTAGGGTTCCCGATTTCGGGTCGCGATTCCGGGTCGCCGGGTCGAACTCGGATCGGGAACCGGGTAGGGTTTCGTGTTTTAAAGGGTGAATTGAAGGTCAGGTCGCCGTTGGGTCGGACCGGGTCGGGTGTCCGTGAAAACGGCACCGTTTCACGCTGAGCCAGAGGATGGGTCGCGAAGTCGGGTCGCGGAGCTAGGTCGGGTATTCGCGAACGGCGTTGTTTCACGTCGAGGCCGAGCGATGTAGAGGAAGCGGCGTCGTTTTGGGTGAGGAGCGGGTCGCCAGCTCGTCGGGTTGGGCCGGACACACCCACGCCCGGCCCGACGTCATTTCGGCGCCCTCCCCCCCCCCCCAAAAACGCAAGCCCGCCCGCGTTTCTGGTTGCCCCGGGCGGATCCGACTCGGGCTGGTTTTATAATATTTTAAATAAAAAATATTTAAAAAAATCTTTTTAATTTCCAAAAAAAAGATCAAAAATGTTTTAAATGTTTAAAAAACGTTTTATTTAAAAAAATCAAAAATCAAAATAAAAATAATTTATTTTCAAAAATACTTAAAATATTAAAAATCATTTTAATTTCCAAAAAATCAAAAAATAAAAAATGTTTTATATTTTCCAAAAATCCAAAAAATGTCAAAAAATCCCAAAAAATGCCAAAATTCATAAAAAGTCCAAATTTTCATAAAATGCCAAAAAAGACTTGTATTTTTCAAAAAAAAAAAATACCCAAAAATCCAAAATCCCTTTTATGTCCAAAAATGAGAAAATACGCAAAAATGTGATTTCTCCTAAAATGCATGGAAAATCCCCAAACATCCAAAAACCTTAGAGTTTAAACAAGATTAGGTACCGAAAGGGCATTAGTGATTAACTAGTGTAATCAAGTCCCCGATCCTAATTTCTCTAATTGCGCAAGAGCGAGTATTTCTCCCGATACTTCGCTTGGGTTTCTAATCAACCTATCCCAAATTGATTAGTAGCGACTCCGTTTTAAAAATTGATTTACAAACTAAAAATTTTAAAGTCGTGAATTGGCGGACTTGGGAGAGTCCAGGCTTTAATTAAACCCAGCTGAGCCATTAGCCTCCTTAGGCGCTCGCACCCGATCCGATCGGGCGCCCCCGAAAAAAAGGGGTCGCGACAGCTTGGCGACTCCGCTGGGGACATTGAGGACTTAGGCCATATTTATCTTGTTTAAATTCTTTACTAACTTGTGTTTTTTTCTTTTTACAAGTCAATTGCTTAGAAGTTTATTTTAAGCTTGCTTAAATTAAATTGTCTCGTGATTATAAACTGTTGTGCATGCTTTACTGTTTTAAACACTACACATGGCACACACAACTCGGCCGCCGGACCTAGGCCGCCATAGGATTTCTAGGATGGTGTTAAGAAAGATACGGCCTCAAACGCGAGACTGCGAGGTAGAGGTTGCCTTTCTTTTCCCCGAATTTCTTAGCCGAGGTTAAGGGGGTATTCTGCTAACGCGAGACTGCGATTGGCGGATGCCCTTTTAATTTCATCAAGCCTTCTGAGTTAGAAATCGAGCCGCACATCTCATATGTATGTCTTTGTGCTTGTCATTTTACTTAAAAGTAAAGTAATTTATTTACTTTTTACTCAACCTTTTTTATTGGCCCATGGCAATTTAGGATAAGCTTTTCAAAATCCTGGTTTACATGCGATGTGGGAAGATGACATCCAGTTCATTCCCGCTCCCAAGGCAAAACTCTTCAGATGGTGGATTCAATTGGATCAGCTTGCCCAGGAGTGCGTAAAGGCCAAGCTCGGCCATCTCCTTTCATTGATCCGAATCACTATTTGCCCAGAAGTCATACAGGCCATTGCACATTTCTGGTGCCCAAGGACACTTACCTTTATGTTCGGTAGGTTTAAACTAACCCCGACCCTAGAAAAATACAGCATCATCACTGGAATGCCCCTTGGGAAAGAGCTAGTCAAGCCATCAACAAGCGTCCTCCCATGGCGCAGGCTAGCACGATTCTTAGAAATTCAATTCTATGTCATGAAGCAAATTCTTGAAGATAACAATAATGCCTGCCCATTGGAATTCTTGAATCAATGTTTTCAAAATTAGACCATGACCAAAAGAAGCGAAATTTTCATCCTGGCATTTTTCGAGCTCATCATTTTCCCCCACCAAAGAAATGCCATAAGTCCTAAAATGGTTTGGATCGTTAATCAAATCTTTGGAGAGGCAAATTATTTCAACATGATTTTAGCTGAAACTTTCCTGTCCTTTAACCGTTTTAAAGACAACATAGAAAAAATCATGCGAGCTTCCCCCGAAATCTTACAAGTCTGGTTCTTTTCTCACTTGAGCAAATACCGAGGCATCATGCGATCATTTGAAACAAATACTTCTGAACATCCATTACAAAAATTCATGGTTTTAGGACCGTGCATTCCTAATCAAACCAGTTTACATTGGGTCGATTTCCTGAGAAATCCAGCTCCTGAGACATTCCAGTGGTGTGCTGGTTGGTTCCATGAAAAGAGGGCTCGCTTCGCCTACAGACGCACCCACCCAATTCCATTGCTTGGCTGGACTGGCACTGTTCCCTATTACCCATTTCAAGTGGCACGGCAATTTGGAGCCCTCCTGGAAATCCCATCGCGTTCCAAGTGGAAAATCCCCCCGGTCCTCTTCAACACAAACAATAATTACGCATTTGACATCTCCATTTGTGAAGAAACCTGGGACAGATGCCATCGCAAAAGGATTGTGGTACCCGAAGGACTCAAAGGAGAAGAAAAAGCTCACCACCCCTCCACGGCCTACATCCATCATTATCACATCTTGAAAAGGCACAAGCCATCGGTCCCTCGATCCATCAGAGAGAACAGCCCACACGAGCAAGTAGACCTTATGCAAATTATGCGGGAATAAGCCGGATATTCAGCCCAGAGCCAGTCCAAGGAAGCAAGCAGCTTTCACAAGACCCCCTATCGCATATATTCTAGTAGTTTTTGTGAAAACTTTGTCCCATTGTCTCGGGACTTTTCTTTAACGTCTAGTACTTTAGGAGTCTGTGAAATCCTCTTTGATAAATGAAAATAGGTAGATCGTTGCCATGGGTCAATCTTTGTCTACCTTGTGCTCATTCATTGTTTTCATACCATAGGTAATCATGAATCATCAACCATCAGCAGCCGCGAATGGCCCTACATGATAGAACCTGATCAGGATGAAATGCAGAATCGCCTTGCCCACATTGAAGACGGCGTAGGGCAGATGTCCATCGCCCTTCAACAGCTCTCGAGACAGATAAAATCCACTCATGATGAGCCCAACTCTGTAATTGCCCTAAACGCCGTCATGACCCCTGCAAACGTGCTAAAAGCTAGCCAATACCATGAACAATTTAAAAAAATCATGAAAAAGTTAAGCCAACTACAGGGGTAGAATCCCATCGATTTATCTGACTATTCCAATCTCGAGATCCCTGATGTTGACACCTAAATTTTGGCGGTCCGATCATTTATTTATTGCATAGAAAATTAGGGGTTAATTTTATCCCTGAAAAAATATCAATTTGCATATCATATAGTTTTAGGAGCATTTATTTTATTTAAGTCACATTTGCATTGGACCGACTGATGATAGATGAGCTTTAATTTTTCCAATATTCAACGATACATTGTGATATTTTTCACATATTCAGAAAATATACACTGATGGATATATTTTTTGGTAGAAAGGAAAGTTTCAAGTGGAATATTAGAAAAAGATAAAGAGAATATTGCACGTGGGGGCATATATTGAGTAATATGTTCTTCGACTCAAAATAAGAAATATTACATAATCAAAGTGGATTTCGTGCATGAGCCGAAAAGGAAAGGAAAAATAAATAACATTTGCCAAAAAATTAAGTCCTTCGTTTGTATAAAAAGGGCCCCACATGATTAAAACAGAAGGGGGGAGGCTTCGCTCACACACGGAAAAAATCAAAAAGCCGAGAAGTCACGGCCGAGTCCCTTCCGCGGCCGTGACCTTGTTATCTCCACAATCCTCACATAGCCCCACCACTCTGCTTTACCCCCACCGTCACTATTGTTGATCCATCAAAAGTCCTGCCACCAGTAACGCACTTTCAGTCGATCTCCCAGGAGCGTCCAGCGGTTTCGATAAGCTCATCACCAGCGCAATTCAGGATCGTCTGAATCACCATCATCATATTTTAGAGCCAGCGAGACTCTTGTGGAGTTCCATCTAGCCCGACGGATTCGTCGATGTCTAGCAAGGCCAGTATCTCTCCACATACGTGAAAGTCGCGCCAGGTTTTGGTGGCCACCGCCACGAGCCTGAAGTCCGAGCCGCATCTCTCGTTGCCCCGAAGTCCACAGTCAAAAACAAGTACCAAGATTTTAGTGAAATAAGCCTAAGTGGTGGATTTGTCTTATTCTGAGTGTTATCCAAAAGTGAGATTGACGTGAATTTTTATGAGTTTATTTCCTGCAAGCAAAGGGTTATTTCTTGGGCGAGGATAACGTGAAGAGTTTGGTCCGTGGTGTCGTACAAATTTTGGAAAAATAAATAGTCAACGCTTCCTTGTCGAGAAGCTGTCACCACCGGAGACCTATGGTTCCCAGCTTACATCGCGCGTCGATCTGTCGTCGCAGTTGTCGATCTTTTGCCAGGTTGTGGAGTTGTTCCTCTGTTCTGCAGGTTATCAATCACTGACGAACCACTCCGAGACTCTCGAGTCGCGAGTCCCTACGTGATCTCGTTGATCATCCGTGAACCATCACCATTGACGCCACGAGAAGCCCTCGCACAGCCACGACGTCTTCATACGAATAAAAATTGGGCCCAATTAACGCAACGGTTGATGCTGCTCCCTATTCGAGACTTTGACATTGGAGCCTCACCGCTCTGGAGCCCTGCGGATGGCCTTGCCTGTAATCCTAACATCACACTCCTGCGGCTATTGAACCCCCACATCCGAGATCGTCCTTCCAAAGATAGTACATGCAGGATATAATAAACAATGGTCCAAGCAGAGAAGAACCCATCTGAAGAAAGAGACGTCCACAATTGCTGAAGATTTCTTTTTTGCAGATTTTCTAGCGAGGCAATGATGCCGAACCATCCTATCCGTCCGTGAGTTGCAAAGACTCGATCCCCACCGCGCCATCAACCGAGGCCAAGCACCACCACGCACCGCCGGTCACCCGTTGAGCGGATTCCATTTGCTCCAAATTCGGTAATATCATTAGTAGAATCAGGTAATTATCATATCTAAATTTGATTTAGATATTCTATTGCCTAAAGTATACTTTTTGATATCTTATGTGCATATTTGAATTATCGGTGTATTCCCAATTATGGTTTATTACCTAATTCGCAACCGCACACAATTTTTTATTCCATCTATAAGGCTTTAGATGGAATAATTAATCACGCGGGAATAAGATTAATATCTTGATCTTTAAGGCTTAAGATCAATTTATTGATTTTATTAGCGAAATGATCGGGTTTGATTAGATATCGCTTCCAAATTTGGATGATGGATAATATCTTTGATGACCGTGAATGATTTGGTGCTTATCTTTTAATTGTTTTATTTATCCCAAAAATACAAAAAAAAACTGCATTTGCATATCATGTAGATTAGAATTGATTTCCTAGATAGAATTGCATGATAGAATAGTCAGATTTTTCTTTAATTATATTAAAATGCATGTTCAGATAGTATATAGGTTAGATAATATCTTTCAATTAAATTGCATGTCGAGATAAATTTCTAAGTTAAGATAGGATTCAGATCGAGTCTATTTCCTAACTTAAGATAGATAATATCTCACTTTAGTAAGATTTTGACTTTTAGCAATTTTAATTACAAATTTTCATAAAAAATACAAAAATCATGCGCATGTCATGTAGAATTAGGTCATTTGATTAATTTAGATTGCACATTTAATAGTTGCATTTCTTTAATTTCGAATTTCATGGAAAATACAAAAAATTTAGAATAAATCCATTTCATGTTTCAGGATAGACTGCATGCCTATTCATGTCATATAGTTTAGATCATACTGCCATGTCATGTAATTTAGGTCATGTTGCCATGTCATATTAGATTGCTAGTGTGCATTGCATATAGATTAAGTTCCCATTAAATAAAGTGAAAATCAAAAAAGAGAAATTGCGTGTTAATTAGTAATCATATCTAGGATTATTGATGTGAATTCTGATCTAACAATGCAGATGCTTTCGTTGCTACAAGGTAAGTCCCGTAATTTTACTCATTATTTTATTGGGTGTTAAATTGGTGGTTTGCGCACCCGCATGATCACCTCACATGTTAGGGAGATAAATTAAAATCGATTCAAGCTGCCTACTAAACATTTTTCAAAATAAAAGAATGGTACCGAAAGGGCATTAGAGAAATCTAGTGTAACCAAGTCCCCGTACCCATAATCTCTGGTTCGTAGGAGTAAAGTAAACCTCCCATTACTTTACTTGGGTTCCTAATCGACCCACCAAAAATAGATTAGTGGCGACTCCCAATTAAAAATCATTTGCATGTTAAGAATTCAAACCTAAGTCGCGAATTGGTATGGGCTTGGGAGAGCCCGAGTTAAGTCTAGGCTTAACAATCCATTAGCCAAACCCTAGGTGGTTCACACCCTGAAAAATTTGGTCGCGACACCTGAAAAATTCAAAGCACCTGAATGTGAAAAGTACGCCGATACCTCCCGCCCAGAGGCGTACTTGCAGGCTTTCCTGGTCCGAGCGATGATTCAATCATACCAGTCGAACGTAACCGGCCCCACTTTGCGATGGTACATTATCAGGAATATTAGTCCTCTCAAAACCTGGAAGGAACTAATTCATGTTTTCCATCAAGAATATGATATTGACGTCAGCCCCGACGTAGCCTTGCTTTATGAAGAGCCGATAACCGTGGAATGTGAGAGGTTGTTAATTGTGGAAACAGGAGAGAAATGTATCGAGGAAACCGTGCATAATGAATGGGTAATTAAGCAGCATCTATTTATTGAAGAGTTCCCCACTAGGAAAGGCAAGGAGCCTTTGTACGAGGTCGCGAGTTCAGAGCCTGTTCAAGACTGGGGCATGACAAAACAACTCCCCAGACTTACCCCAAGAGCCAGGGTCCAAAGAATACCAACCCCTATCAACCTGGAAAGTGATCAGACAGTGAAACCTTAATATCTCTCACTTCTCGCGATAAAATTGAGCTAGCCAAATATAGGTTCTTACTCAAAAGGTCTGGACCAGGGACCAGGAAAGGAAAGCCTAGCCAGATTGATACGTCATCCGACGACGAGCTACAGTACCAAAGCTCCGAGCATTCCCAGGAATACAACCTTGAAGGCAGCCATCCCCTGGAGTATAATCTTGAAGACTTCCCGCCCCTAGAATACCATCCCAAGGACTTCCAGCACTATTTCGATGGCGAGACTGACAGTTCATCCTATAACTGTTTCCTGCTCTCATTCGAAGATGAAGGCCCGTCAGAAGGAGAGGAATACATCTTATCCGCTACGATCTCGACGAAGTGCTAAGCTCGTCGCTCGACCGTGAGAATAGCTTAAATGCCCCATCCTCCCTCAGTGATTTTGGCTCTGAAGAAAGCAATGGAGTAATCTCGGTAGAGTCCAACGTCCCTGAAGAAGAAGAATTCGACGCTATAATGGGTATGCAGTGGGAAAATCAGTGGCCCAACCAAGACCTATCAGGCTCGTCTCACTCTCGTTGGATCTTGACCCCCATAGAAACGTGGATACCTGACCTTCACAAATATAATGGCACGACTTATCCTGTGGCTCACTTGCAGTATCTCTACACTGAAATGAGTCGGTACTATGGCCCGACGTTGTTTACAACTCAGGCGTTCCAAGAAACTCTTACGGGATCTGCACTACAATGGTTCTTTACGGCAAATATTCATCTCATAGAAGATTGGAGCAAGCTAACCTCCACATTCCTGCATTAGTACCGAGACTAGATTGGAACTAAGTTGCCATGCGCGAACTCGGCTCACTTCGAAAGGAGACCAATGGAGGATTTCCGGACATACGCAGGGAGGTGGAAGGCTTTCGTAATGCAAGTTCACCCCGAACTGGCCGAAGAAGAGTTGATGAAGCAGTTTGTAGAAGCCTTGTCCCGCGACTGTCGCTGTTGGCTACATGGGCTGCACTTCCGTAACTTCAACGAAGTGGTCATCGCATGCGAGTATTTCGAGTCTACTGAAGACGAGAAATCCAAAGATGCTTAGCTTCAAGCCTAGCACTATCAAAGCGCTCCTTTACACAGGAGTCGTCATGGGTTTTACTTGTGTTTATAATTTCATGTTCCTTATTATGTCTAGTGTGCTAATGTTGAATTTTCCTTTCCAAGAACTCTAATGTATAATCCTAATATTTTGTTTTGAAAAACATGAGGAAGTATTCCAAACTGGCCCAGCGATGTTATCCAACCATGAAAAGAAAATGTCATCCAAGGAGAATACTGAGGGCTGGGCTTCCTCATGCTTTTTCTCCCCAAAAACATGTTTTGAAAATGAAAAATATTTCATTACCAAAAGCTTTTGTCAAAATGAGATGATAAATTTAAGCATGTTCGTCTCCCACTTTATGTCTCAGAATATCATTCCCTTTGATTTACCGTGATAAAAAGCATCTGAAATTAGCACATCATGTGAACAGGTTAAACGCGAAGACATTGTTCCAAAAAAATGGGGGCAAACAGAAAAGATCATCCTGTTTCAAAAAGGGATGAAGCATAATAGGTACAGGCATAGAGTTGAAATCCAAGCATCCATGACACGTCTCACTCCTGCCCAGCTCCCTCTTAAGCCAAAGGACTATCTTGTCGCACGACATGCCCAGCCAGCCAGGCGTCACAGCTTTGACAAACCCAGAAGGATGAGGAAGAAACTCCTTTAAAGTAATTACTGTCAACAGGGAGAAAATCCAGGCAGTCAAGGCAATCTGTAGTCCACACCCTGGACAGTGACTTTAAAATCTAGAAGCTACACTCTAGACGCATGTTTTCCAAGAAGGAGTTGCCATCAATTAACTTGAGATTTTTGATTGTCCATCTCAAATTCCGTAGAAACTTGAGGAGCATGACCTTGCCCAATGCTGCTACGATCCAAGATAGAAGGAAAAATTTTCAAGAGGGAAACAATGAAAAGAACCCTCGGTCGCGAAATACAAATGATGAAACGTAATAAGTACAGGTATAAAATTGAAACCAACGCATCTATGACGTGCCTCACTCCTACCCAGCTCCCTCCTAGGCGAAAGGACTATCTTGTCACGCGACACAGCCAGGTGCCACAGCTTCGACAGACCCAGGAGCATGAGGAAGAAATTCCTTCTCTTCCTTTAAAGTGATTACTGTCAACAGGGAGAAAATCGAGACAGCCAAGGCGATCTATGACCCCACACATTAGACAATGATTTTGAAATCCAGAAGCTTCACTCCAAGGGCATTTTCTTCCAAAGAGTAATTGCCACCAAAATTGGAGGTTTTTGATTGTCCATCTCAAATTCCATAGAAGCTTGAGGTACATGACTCTTGCTCAATAATGCTGTAGCCAAAGACAAAGGGAGAAATTCCACAAGAAGGAAGGCGTTGAAGATGACCAGCAGTCACGCATACGTGACCACAAATGAGGAAGGCCAACGGGAGGAAACACCGAACCATGCCAAGATAAATAGGCCATCCTCAACATTCAAATATCCTTAAGAGCTAGCACAGACAAGCTCTGGGAAAGGGTAATTTGGTATCGTTTCCAATACTCCCACTATCTGAGCCCGCTCTTGACATATTTTCCCTATTTGACAGGAAGCATTACAACTCAAAAACCAAACTCAATGGTCAGGCTTGACAAAACAATACTAGCCAAGCTAGCGTACGGAGATGACTAACGAAGTATGACATCCACAAGCCAATTAAGGAGAGTAATCGACCTGACGAGGTGGGAAGCACAAGACTTCATGTCCCTCTCGTCCACCCAATCATCTGCAAACCAGTGAAGAGTAATGTTGTATCACTTCCAATTGTTTGACTTCTAAAAAGAAATTCGTGACTAACATACTCTCTCTTGCCTTTTACAGAATCACCTAATCATCTAAGATGCAGAAAATAAATCAGCAAAAGTCGTGTCAGACTCTGATAAACTTTTCAAGCAAAATGACATCTCAAGTATCACCAAAGCAAATGACAGAGAGCCCTCAAGCCCCAAGTCGCTCACAATCTAGGCCCTGCTAATTGAGCCACTTCCACAGCTTCTCTTCTGCAAAAAGTAAGAGCTGAAATTCTTAATCAGATCCCCAATCCCTGGATGATCATTCATGTGTCATGCCCCTAACTAATAGGAACGTTCTATTGACACCCATTTGTGAATAGCCCTTTATGAATAGCTCTTTTGATGTTCAAAGTTCAACACATTTATGAATACCATTTCGCCAAGTAAACACCCTTAAAGCTGTTAATAAGTTTTTCCTGAGTAAAAGCCATTCTTTTATTTTGAAAAAATACAAACTCTTTCACATCATCATACTGCATGCCTCTTTCCATGTGAATTGTGCATGATGACTTCGTCTGTCTAAATCTTTGATTCTATCAAAGGATTATTAGAATAGACTGCCAGGTAAAGAATACCAGATTAATTGAGCATGCTGGATGAGGCGCGTCAGAATGATGACAGGCGAGCCATATCCCATACACAGTCCCCCATCTATACACTTGTGAGATGAGTGTAGAAAATTCCATGGCTATAGGGTAAAGAGTTCTCTCGCGAATGTTACGGTGACCAAAACAGTGGGAGGCATTCCATCACTAACTTTAAGCTCCATACACTAGCCAAATCTCCATCCTACCCCCCGTCAAAGAACCACCCCACACCGAGACAAACTAAAGGCAAGTCAGCATCCCGAGGTGAGGAAAGGGATAGAAATTCTCTTGCTTGCACTTGCATCAATCTTTGAGTGTCTTTATTGCATATGAACACTCACGTTAATTTAAGTGCCCTAGAGTCATGAAGAGCAATTCTTTCTTTATGCACTTGTATCCATTGTACAACTCAATCGAGTCTGTAAATTCACCCTCACATGGAGGCAAAGCAGAAGCTGCCACTCAGCATAATCAGAAGAGCCAGCAAAAGATGAAGACTCAACAAGTCTACTAAAGGCGTTTGCTCGAGCCTGTCAAGACCAGTTCCTCAAGCAACAAGAACAAAAAACCTGGGGCATAAAAAAGCAGTGTACCTAATAAAAGCAAGGTCAATGCCCATGAATGAAAAATTAAAAAAAAGGGCATAAAAAAAGCAGTGCGCTTGGTAAAAGTAAGGCCGATGCCCCAAACAAAAATGCAGCCATTTGTATTCTCAAGAGAAGTTGCTGTTGAGGTCCATGGAACCTTTATCAAACCATGAGAAGAAAGACCGGTGGCAAATGTCAAGGCAGTCACCAGCTCTCACCCTTTCACGCATTAGTCAAGCCTATATGGCGTCTTGTTGTAAAACAGTCTCTTTGCACTAGGGGCACTTCAATTAACGTAGGATTTCATATGTCTATAAGCATCGCTTGAAGAAGTATGAGCAAGATTATTCTATCTCTTTTCACAGGATTCTCGATTTGCAAACCTGGAAATAACCATGCAACATCTTTCCTACAAAGTCATGACCTTATTGGTCCCCCTTTAATAAGCCGTTCACCCAGCCCTCATCACAACTCAAAAAAGAACTCTCACATTGGTAAAGTCGTATCATTTGCGAGAATACTCGGACCCCTGCTGACATGATGACAGTAAGATAATGTGGTCCTTATAAATCCTGCATCAATGGTCAGGATAAAGCAGCCTTTCCCGTGAGAGTGAGTGGAAAGTCCTTTCAGACTGAAAGTCCCTCATCTGGCATGCTCAAGACATCTACATTCTAAGCAAAGGTTGTCTTTCAAAATCTTCCCCAATGGAATTCAAATGATGCAAAATTGACAAGGTCATCATGCATGAATCACATCTTTATTTTACAAAGTTACAGCACATACAGCCATTGCATACACATGTGCATATTGTGTAAATAGCAAGCATACTCATAGAGACTAAAGATATCGCCAAAAAGCATATCCCCATTCCTGTTCCCAGAGCTTTATGTCTGATAATCTTTGAGTACCCCCCGCTCACCGAGTACTCCTTTTATTGACACTCAACTTGTGCGAGTTATCCCCAGAGTATTGATACTTGTGACTGACCAAGTATCCCTTTATCTTTGAGTACCTACCACTATCTAGGTACCCTCCTCTTACCAATGCTTAGCTTGCTTGATTTGTCCCCCTTGTATTGATATCTGCAATTGTCCAAGCATCCCCCTGTTTTTGAATGTCTGCCTCTACTCAAGTACTCCCTCTGTTGACACACGACCTATTCATGCTGTCATTAAAGTTTGGATGCTTGTGACTATCCAAGTATCCTCTCATCCTTAAGAATTGACCACTGTTCGAATACCCCTCTTCCGTGATACTCGACCTGTTAGAGTTGTCCTCAAAATTATGTCATTGAATGCTAGCAACCACTCAAGTATTCTTCCACATCATGCGCCTACAATTACCCAGGTATGTCTTCTTACACTTGGACCAGTTAAGTGGTCCCTGATCATATTGTTAAATATCTGTGTTCATCCAAATATTCCTCTACTATGTACATCTGTGTACCTGTAGCCATCCAAGTAAGTCTTGCGCTACATCAATTTCCAGAAGGCGGGAAGCCTTCATGAATAGCCGAGGTACGTCCTCAATATTCCCAATTTCCAGAAGGCGGGAGGCCTTCACGAATATCCAAGGTACATCCTCAGGTATTCCCAATCTCCAGAAGGCAGGAGGCCTTCACGAATACCCAAGGTACGTCCTCAGGTATTCCCAATTTCCAGAAGGCAGGAGGCCTTCACGAATACCCAAGGTACGTCCTCGGTGTTCCCAATTTCCAAAAGGCAGGAGGCCTTCACGAATACCCAAGGTACGTCCTTAGGTATTCCCAATCCCCAGAAGGCAGGAGGCCTTCACAAATACCCAAGGTACGTCCTCAGGTATTCCCAATTTCCAGAAGGTGGGAGGCCTTCACGAATATGGGAGGTGCACCCTCGGTATTCCCAATTTCCAGAAGGCGAGAGGCTTTCACGAATACCCAAGGTACGTCCTCAGGTATTTCCAATCTCCAGAAGGCGGGAGGCCTTCACGAATACCCAAGGTACGTCCTCAGGTATTCCCAATTTTCAGAAGGCAGGAGGCCTTCACGAATACCCTGTTGAAGAAAAATCCCTTGGAGTTTTGAAGTTGACAAAACAGCCTCAACAGTGTGGTCTAAGGACTCCAAGATTCAGTCGGCTACATCTGAAGTTGTCAAGGTCTAAAGGTTTTCAAAGACAGTCGGACCCAGAATTTCGGTCCGAAGTTTTTCCATCGAAGTCGGTCAAGACTCGGTTTCCATCGAAGACCTTCAAGACTCGGTTTCCCTATGACCCTCAAGACCCAAATCTAAGTCTGAAGACAGTTCACGATTTTTACAGGCTGGCGACAGGTTATTCTTATGGCTACAGAAAGATAGATATTGGATTTCGTATTTCCTAATCTTAACCATGGAATATCTCTGGCTGTGATCAAGAGCTTGGAAGATTTGATTATTCGGATTTTATCCGTTGGAGATCAAGATTATTTTTGGAAGAATATAATTTTGGGAACTCAAGATCCTGATTGTATGGGTGAACAGGATTGATGAGCTGCTGTCTACTTACGTTTTCGAGACAAAGGAGATCACTTAAATTGATTCAGTTCAACGGGTTGATTGGATGAATGTTTTGGTAAGTGCCAACGGGTATGATGGCACGGAGACTATTTAAGGTGGATCGACGTTGCTTGGAAACAAGGAGAGACTAGTATAAATATCTTGATGTTAGAATCTCCAAAATCACTTGTTCTCTAAAATCTTTCATATTCAAATTGTGTATCAAAGAGAGTGAGATATAGTGCGAAAGCAGCAAAAAAAGGCTGTAGGAGAGACTGTCAATTGAAGAAGTCTAATCCGTCTACCGTAAAGGCACTCTTTTGCTACATAGTGATTACCGCCAGGTTGGCTGCCGGCGTGGAGAGTGGACGTAGGCTTGGTCTAAGCCGAACCACTATAATCCTTGTGTCAATTCTCTCTTACCCTACTCTATTTACTTTGTGAATACGTAAATTGTTTATTATTAATATATATTTGATATCAACGTATTGCACCGCAAAAGATTCCAAAAGAATTCCGCAACAACCTATTCACCCCCCTCTAGGTTGATTCACTAGCCCATTTCATACCCAAGGTACGTCATCGGTGTTCCCAATTTCCAGAAGGCAGGAGGCCTTCACGAATACCCAAGGTACGTCCTTAGGTATTCCCAATCCCCAGAAGGCAGGAGGCTTTCACGAATACCCAAGGTACGTCCTCAGGTATTCCCAATTTCCAGAAGGCGGGAGGCCTTCACGAATATGCGAGGTGCGCCCTCAATATTCCCAATTCCCAGAAGGTAGGAGGCCTTCATGAATACCCAAGGTACGCCCTCGGTATTCCCAACTTCCAGGAGGTGGGAGGCCTTCAAGAATATGCGAGGTGCGTCCTCGATATTCCCAACTTCCAGGAGGCGGGAGGCCTTCACAAATATCCAAGGTACGTCCTCGGTATTCCCAAAATCCAGAAGGCGGGAGGCCTTCACGAATATCCGAGGTACGTCCTCGGTATTCCCAACATCCAGAAGGCGGGAGGCCTTCACAAATATGCGAGGTGCGTCCTCGATATTCTCAAATTGCCAAGGGGTGAGAGACCTTCATGAATACACAAGGCATGTCCTCAATATTCCCAATTACCAGGATGTGAGAGACCTTCATGAATATCCAAGGTACGTCCTTGATATTCCCATTACCAGGAGGTGAGAGACCTTCATGAATACACGAGGCATGTTCTCGATATTCCCAATTACCAGAAGGTGAGAGACCTTCATGAATATCCAAGGTACGTCCTCGATATTCCTAATTACGAGGAGGTGAGAGACCTTCATGAATATATCAGGTACGTCCTCGATATTCCCGTTGCCAGGAGGTAAGATACCTTCATGAATATGCGAGGTACGTCCTCGATATTCCCAATTACCAGGAGGTGGGAGACCTTCACAAACATCTCAGGTATGTCCTCGATGTTCCCACAACCACCGGGAAATGAGAAACCTTCACGAATACCCAAGGCATGTTCTCGATACTTCCAATCATCAAGACCCCTTTCGATACTTGTGAATGTCCGAGTATCCCTAAAAACTCATACTTGTGATCATCCAAGTACCCTTTCAATGATTATGACGCCTGCTAAGGCCCAAATATCCGTCAGGTTAGTACTTGTGAATATCCATGTACTCTTTAATGTGTTTGTGAATGTCCAGATATCTTCTAAAACAAATGCCCTGAGAAAGGTCGGCGTATCCCCGAGAAAGGTCGGGTTCCAACTGGTATCCCTGATAGAAGTCAAACACCCCTCGAACAGATGCCTTAAGAAAGGTCAGCGCATCCCCCGAGAAAGGTCGGGTTTCAACTGGTGTCCCTGACAGAAGTCAAACACCCCTCAAAATCAGATGCCCTAAGAAAGGTCGGCGCATCCCCGAGAAAGGTCGGGTTTCAATTGGTGTCCTCGATGCAAATCAGGCACCCTCAAAGCAGATGCCTTGAGAAAGGTCGGCACATCCCCGAGAAAGGTCGGGTTTCAACTGGTGTCCTTGATAAAAGTCAAACACCCCCCAAAGTAGATGCCCTGAGAAAGGTCGGCACATCCCCCGAGAAAGGTCGGGTTTCAACTGGTGTCCCTGACAGAAGTCAAACACCCCTCAAAATCAGATGCCCTGAGAAAGGTCGGTGCATCCCCGAGAAAGATCGGGTTTCAACTGGTGTCTTCGATGCAAATCAGGCACCCTCAAAGCGGATGCCCCGAGAAAGGTCGGCGCATCCCCGAGAAAGGTCGGGTTTCAACCGGTGTCCCCGACAAAATTCAAACACCTCCCAAAGCGAGATGCCCCGAGAAGGTCGGCGCATCCCCGAGAAAGGTCGAGAAAAATTCAAACACCCCCCAAAGGATGCCCCGGAAAGGTCGGCGCATCCCCCGAGAAAGATCAGGTACCAACTGGTGTTCTCAATACAAATCAGACACCCACAAATGAGATAACCTAAGAAAGGTCGATGCATCTCCCGTCAAGGCGACCGAAGAACGGTTCGGGTCCGAGACAACCCACTGATTGCCCCATCAGGCGACCGAAGAATGGTTCGGGTCCTGGAAGAGCAATTGCCCGTCAAGGCGACCGAAGAAAGGTTCGGGTCCTAGACAAATTATTGATTTGTTTTAAACAGGCGACCGAAGAATGATTCAAGTCTTGGAAAAGCAGCCTCCTCATATCACCAGGTAAGATGATGCCTCGATACTTGCCAAAACCAAGGGTTCACACCCTATTTCACTCATTCCCGGTAAGTAATTCCAAGTATCTTCTTATATGTCTTAGTATATGTAAAGTTATACTACTCTCTTTTTGCATAGAATAGTATGTCCCAAATAAAATATGATCTGCTATACGTATACGGATAAAATTTAGGCATCAGTTTTGTCTTTGAATGCAACCTCCGCGAGCTCACCTTCAAAGAGGGGCAGCTGTTGACGCCTAAATTTTTAATCAAGTTCTTTTTATTTTTGTAGGTTTTATTTTATTTTATTTTATTTTTTTTATTTCGTCTAAAAATCAAGAAAAACCGAAAAAAACGGAAAAATGAAGAAAAATCGAAAAAAGAAGAAAAACAGAAAACCAGAAAAACTAAAAAAACGGAAAACAGAAAAAACAAGAAAAAACGGCCCAGAGGGCCTTCGCGGCCCAAAACCCGCGGGCTGGCCCAACCCAACGCCCGACCCGTGGGCGCCTTCTCCTTCACCCAGTTCGGTGCACTGCACGCGCGGGCAGCCGTGACGACCAAAGAAAAGCAAGGCAGACGGTGGCGTGCACGGAGCAGGCGTTGATGGGACGGGGGCTAACGGGACGCCGGTTCGGCCGCGGTGGCCATTGGTCGAGCCCTCGTCGACCGGCCGTTTGCTACCTATAAATACCCCCCCTCCCCCCTTCGATCCAGAGCACACCAAGGCGGCAAGCCACAGAGGCAAAGGGGGAAGCTGGATCAAAGTCGTGGCCTTCGACTACCCTACTGAGAGACTTCAGCGGGGGCGAGGGCTCACGGCCGAGAACCCTAGCTCCACCGGAGTCGAAGCACAGAGAGAGAGAGAGAGAGAGAGAGAGAGAGAGAGAGGAGAGAGAAAGGGGAAGAGCTGAAGCTGGTTTCACCGTCGCCACCGTCTTCGCCGTCGCAGCCCAGCACCACCGCCGTGAGCAGGTGATCCCGCGGTGACGACGCCTCCCTCCCCAGTCTAGCATCGCCGCCGTCGCCGTCGTTCCAGTGGCCGTCGCCATCGCGGACCGCCTTCGACCATCCCCAAAATCGAAACCCTAGGGTTCCCGATTTCGGGTCGCGATTCCGAGTCGCCGGGTCGGACCTAGATCGGGAACCAGGTAGGGTTTCGCATTTTAAAGGGTGAATTGAAGGTCGGGTCATTGTCAGGTCGGACCGGGTCGGGTGTCTGTGAAAACGGCACCGTTTCACGCTGAGCCAGAGTACGGGTCACGAAGTCGGGTCGCGGAGCCGAGTCTGGTATTCGCGAACGGCGTCGTTTCACATCGAGGCCGAGCGGTGTAGAGGAAGCGGCGTCATTTTGGGTGAGGAGCGGGTTGCCAGCTCATCGAGTCGGGCCGGACACACCCACGCCCGGCTCCGACGTCATTTCGGCGCCCTTCCCCCCCCCAAAACACCGGCCAGCCCACGTTTCGGCCGCCCGGGCGGATCCGACCCGTGGATCGACCGACCGGGCCGGTTTTATAATATTTTAAATAAAAATATTTAAAAAAATATTTTTAATTTCCAAAAAAGGATCAAAAATGTTTTAAATGTTTAAAAAATGTTTTATTTTAAAAAAATCAAAAATCAAAATAAAAATAATTTATTTTCAAAAATGCTTAAAATATTAAAAATCATTTTAATTTCCAAAAAATAAAAAATCAAAAATGTTTTATATTTTCCAAAAATCCAAAAAATGTCAAAAAATCCCAAAAAATGCCAAAATTCATAAAAAGTCAGAATTTTCATAAAATGCCAAAAAGACTTGTATTTTTAAAAAAAAAAATACCCAAAAAATCCAAAATCCCTTTTATGTCCAAAAATGAGAAAAATACCCAAAAATGTGATTTCTTCTAAAATGAATGGAAAATCTCCAAACATCTAAAAAACCTTAGAGTTTAAATAAGATTAGGTACCGAAAAGGCATTAGTGATTAACTAGTGTAATCAAGTCCCCGATCCTAATTTCTCTGGTTGCGCAGGAGCGAATATTTCTCCCGATACTTTGCTTGGGTTTCTAAGGTTGCCCATGGCAACGCTTCTTGGCCGAGGAACACTTTTTTTTTTTTTTTTTCAGAAATGGTTCTTTTCTATTTCTATTATGGGGACAATTTCTGTGTAAAAAAACTCGTTTGCTAACTACACAAAATTTCTACTCTAGAAATAGAAAAATAATAGAAATACGTTTGGTAAAAAACCGTTTCTTTTTTATATTTATTTGTTTTTTATTTTTGTTGGATGATCGCCGTCGGACGCCGCCGCCACTGCCGCTAGCCGACCTCCGCCCGCCGTCGCATGTCGCCGTCGGCCGACCGCCAGCCGCCAACCGACCGCCGCCGGCCGACCGCTGGCCGCCAACCGACCCGCCGCCGCCGCCGGCCGCATGGCCCATCGACCGCTTGAGGCGGCCAGTGGGCCGTGGGAGGTGGCGGCCGATGGGCCGTGCGACCGTGGCGCGGCGGTCGGGCCGACGGCCGGCGGTCGGCCGGCGGCGACATGCGACGGCGGGCGGAGGTCGGCCGGCGGCGGCGGCGGCGGCGGCAATCGGCGGGCGGCGGCGGAAGCGATCGGCGACGGTCGATTGGCCTCCGGTGACCAGCGGCGATCAATCGGCCTCCAGCGACCGATGGCAGTCGGCCGGCGGCGACGACGGCAGTGACCGGCGGCGATCGATCAGCCTTCGGCGACCAACGACGGTCGGCCTTCAGCGACCGGCGGTGGTCGGCCGGCAAGACCAATGGCGGTCAGTCGGCCTCCGGCGACCGGTGACGGTCGACCGGCGGCTGGCGGTGGCGGCGGCGGTCGACCGACGAACGACGGCGGCGGTGGCGGGCGACGGCGAGCGGCGGTCAACGGCGGTCAATGGGCCACGCACAAGAGAAGAATAAAAGAAAAAAGAAATTCACTTATTTCTTAAACTTGTTCCCGGGAACTAGAAGCAACTTTTTTTTACTTCTCATTTCTATTCCCGGGCTAACTTTTTATTCCCGGGAACAAAAAACTAACTTGCGGTTATCATGCAGGTTTCTATTCTTTTTTTGTTCCCAAGAACCAAAGAATAGAAATTCCTCTTCCCGGGAAGGTTGTCATGCAAGCCCTAATCAACTTACCCCAAATCGATTAGTGGCGACTCCGTTTTAAAAATTGATTTACAATTAAAAATTTTAAAGTCATGAATTGGCGGACTTGGGAGAGTCCAGGCTTTAATTAAACCCAGCCGAGCCATTAGCCTCCTTAGGCGCTCGCACCCGATCCGGTCGGGCGCCCCCGAAAAGAAGGGGTCGCGACAACTCAACTCTAATGGTTTGGCACCATTGAGAGGATTCAAGAATTTAGCATCGGTGTCAAGTCTATCTAGTCAACTAATTATTAACATAACTTAGTATTCGTGATTCGAGAATTTTGCATCGGTTCAAGATAGTAAATTTATTTGATTTGTGTGGGACTCTTTAGTAGATGAGGTGATGATATTTATAGTAATAGTACCATAACTATTTTTGAGCAATTTCCTATCCATGTTCTTCCATCTTCTTGAATTATGTGCCCATTTTCTCATAACACTGCGATCCTATTCTCAACCAGTTACTCCTCCAAAAACACACCCTAGTTATTCCACGACCTCAATTGCCTTGTTCCTAAGTGACTTTGAACTAGTAGCCATATCTCAAGGCTCCTCATGTATTCAATCATCTTCTAACACCTTGACAACTAACTAATCTTATCAATACTATTTTTGGTCAGCATAATCACTCGTCATTGTATACCGAAAACCAATCAAATGTAAATATCGATGTGTACTAATATCCCTATCGTTGTTAATAACTGTCAACATCACACGCTTGGTGATATCCAAGCATTAGCCACCTGCTCATCCATTCTGAAGACTTCGTATTTTTTTAGTCAGAATTCGTATTAGGTTGCTTAACTCAAGCGGTGTGAATGCTTCGACGGGCGTTTGCTTTTTCGCTCTCAATCTTGCCGAAGATATGGTGACTATACTACCGCGTTGCCGGATTTCCAATGTTGTGTCCTTTTTTACGCCTTTTGACGCCACTTTCGGCTCCCTTTTCGTCCCCTGGGTGTCCTCACGCTGCTAATTTCCTCACGCGTGAATGTCATATTGAAAGTGGCCCCAAGTCGACCCTTTCGGTGAATCAAAGGAAGGAGGGAGTGGCAAGGACTTAGAACTCGGAGAGTAGACCGCGTCCAAGAACTTGTATAGGAATTCCCTGCTTAAATTCACCTTGAAAAATTTAGGGTTGGGTTCGGTAACAAATCAGTTAGCAAGAATTCATAATCTTATAAAAAAGGATCTACGATATTTAACGTGAAAGGATGCAATAGAGATCTATAATTTTCATGAAAATGTGAATGGGGCCTTTGAGTAAAATTTAGGTGTCAATAATAATTTTCATTAGATATTAGTAAGTTAATATTTTTTTTTGAATCATCCCTCGCGTGAATTTCTTTTATCAATAATTTGGACTGCATATGAAGGTGGTCTTGTGAATTATTAGACTAGATCGTAGAATTTCCATAGACATTAGCATTGCAATTTGACCTGTTTTGTCTGATTTGGAAATGAAGCCTTTTTCTTACGGGCATAAGTGATTAGTGCAAGTAAAAATTCTAAATTTGAGATGAGATTTTTGGATAGTAAATAAGTAGAGCTACTTCCAAGATTTTCCTAATTAATACAATGTAATTCATTCCTAAAGGGAAAAAAGAAATATGGATCTATACATATAAGTGTGTGCGTATATATTAAGATGGATGGAAGATGAAGAGGAAAATAGTGCGATAGCTTTTTTAGGTAGGCTCTGTTTTTAATTTTTTATTTTCTTTACAAAGTCTAGAGAGTTTGGCAATTAAGGGCGCGCATGATAAAAAAAATTTATGTTCCAGAAAAGTTTTTTATTCCAGAAATAATTCTAGAATAGAAATCATTTGGTAAAATTATTTCACTATTCTATTTCGAAATAGATTTTTGTTTCGAAATAGGTTTGGACTAGAAATCGAAATAAAAATTTTCTACTTTTCTATTTCTGAATAGAAATGAGAAATAAAAAAATTTTCATCGTTCATCATCGCCGCCGCCACCGGTTGCTTTGCCGCCGCCGCCACCGCTGCCGGTCGCCGTCGGTTGCCGCCGTCCGAAAGAAAGAAATTTTGTGTCGTTATCAAACGAATTTCTATTTTTAGAGTAGAAATTTTATGTCGTTATCAAACGATTATTTTTGTTTAAAACTCGTCCGTAACTAAAAATAGAAAAATTATTTCTGTTCCAGAACACATCCTAAGCGTACCGTACTTTAACTTTTTTTCTTATTATTATCAAATAATTATATTTTAACGTTGAATAATAGCTTTCCACCTCATTTGGTACATTGCTTTATTAAAATCTTTATAAATTAGTGCAATTTCGGGTGCGGAGACAAAGATTAGTGGGCTCAAAACTTTGTTGGCGTCATCGCCTACGTGCCCCCTCGCGGGTCGTGGGTCGCAGGTCGGCAGGAAGATCGGCGGTGGATCCTTCCGCGCGTGGGTCCGTCGTTGACTTGATTTTGCTGATCACCTTTTTTCTCCTTTTGCCTTTTTTTCAGTTGAAATTTTTGCTGTATTGGCTCAAAGGGTTAACGCGTTTCCTTGACTAGGACCAACCACTCCTTTGGACGACGAAGATGTGGAAGGCCATTACCCTGCACTCTTGATGCTCGTCTGGATCCATTGTTAATGTGTAAGTGCTGCCTGAGATTCTCCTCCCAAGGCGTGTCCTCCTGCTTAGATAATCCAGAAGTTCTCCTCCTTTTTTCCGGTAAATATAATCCAATTTTCCTTTAATTATTTCCTCTCTGTAGATCTAGTGAATCTCTCTCTACTTGTGCTTTCGTTTTTGGTGAAAGAAGGAGAGAGATCTCTGTACTTTGGGCATACACGAATCAGGTGGTTTTGGATCTGTTAGGAGGATTCCAGGATTTTGCATCGATATCAAGTCTATCTGGTCAGCTAACTGTCAACATGACTTAGGAATCCATTATGTTTCTGTATGCATCTTCTCTTTATTGATCTTGTCTGTTTCTAACCGTTCTGTGCTTTTGCTTGGCATCGTCTCTGTTTTTCATGTCACGTCCTCTTTGTAGGTAATAGCAAAAAGAATGCCTAGAGAGTCGGATCGATTTCGTGAGTATGTGGATGATTTGGAGAACAGAAAGTGGAGGTGCACGTTTTGCAAGGAGAAATTTGCTGGAAGTACTCCAAGGATCCGGGCGCACCTCGCTGGAATTCCAGGCCGTGGTATCAAAGCTTGTAAGGAAGTTAAAGATGCAGTGAGAGCAGAAGCCTTGGAGACATTTTATGGTAAAGGCAGCGGGTTGGATAAAAGCACGGGAGGCACATCGGGCAAAGGAACGGAAGGAACAGTTTTTGGCGCGAGTCAAAGTGTACTCCCAAGTGAAGGAGCGTCGAATCCCGATGACACGCAAAACTCGAATCAACATGGGTGCGCGCCACAGCAACAATCTTTCTATCGGCCGACTGGAACTGGTACTGCTCCAGCATGCCCTCAGGATCAAGTGTCCTTGCCCCCCAGTGATATGCCTCTGGATAATCTAAATAACACCCAACAATCCGATCCATCGAACCATTGGTTGGATGCAGCACATGGAAATGAAAATGCTTCATCTCTCCAGCCTTTATCTTCTCTTTATATAAGTGAGCCATCGGCGCTTCTTGAGCTATCAACTCATCCTGAATTTGGAACTGGTACTCCTCCAGCATGCCCTCAGTACAAAGTGTCTCTGCCTCAGAAGGATAAAAGCACGGGAGGCACATCAGGCGAAGGAACGGAAGGAATAGATTTTGGCGCGAGTCAAAGTGTACTCCCAAGTGCCGATGCGTCGAATCCCAATGACATGCAGAATTGGAATCAACTTGGGTGCACGCCGCAGCAACAATCTTTCTATCTGCCGACTGGAGCTAGTACTGCTCCAGTATGCCCTGAGGATCAAGGGTCTTTGCCTCCTGGTAATATTTTTCCGGATATTCTGGATAACACCCAACAATCCGATCCATCGAACCGTAGGTTGGATGCAGCACATGGAAATGAAAATTCTTCATCTATCCAGCAACTTCCGATGGACTCGTCGGCTTCATCTTGTCTTGATTTTAGTGAGCTACAAGCGCTTCTTGAGCTACAAAGTCATCTTGAATCAGAGATGGAAGAACAAAATGCAAGAGGGCTATCATCGTTCCCAAATGATGAGGTCCTTGGCAACAGTATGTCTATCAGAGAATATCCAAGCTTAGATGAACATATTGCAGATGGAATCACTCCAGAATCACTGCTACATTCAACATATTGGCCAGATCTTTACCACTCTCTGCCGGAGAATCTTCCTGAATCTCATGAGGCAATTGTGAACACTTTTGAGGAAATACAAATAAATGAACTGCATAATCCAACTGTGGGATCATCGTTACAAATTGATTCATCCGTTGATGTGGACGGCGCAAATCTTTTGCTGGATTGTGGTCAACCGTGTATAGACGAAGTGGTTCCTGTACGCAGCAATACTAGTTCGACGGACGCTGTCCGGCATCCTGGTCAACTTCCCCTAACGTCTGATACGGAAGATGAGAATGATATCCGTCAGTTTCCTTCGCGAACTCCAATGGACATTGATCCCTCCACCGCATTACAGCATTCGAGCGACTCTCACATTTTTGAGGCAACAATCGTTCATTTGCCAGTTCCAGAGGCGTCAACAAATCCAGTAGGCCCATCATCATCACACGGTCTGTCTCATCATCACTGCTAGTATGGTTTCGTTAGATCCTCACATATTCCCAAATTATTTTATCAAAATTTAACATATGATGTGTTTTTAAACAAGATATCAGTGGGGTCTCCAATCAGGAACGTGCCGGGCATCCTTGCATATTCCAGATGTCCGATATCACCTCCTTTTTATTGCACCATTTGTTTCATCAAGATATTATACTTTTGTGGATGTCGATTTTCGTTGTAGATATTTTGTGTTACCTGTGCCCATGGCTTGATGAAAGTCCATTGGTTCGTTGATCTTATACTTGAATATTTTATTGCAAGCAGCTTCGGTGCCCCCTCAACGTCAAACCGTTCCACACCAATCCACTAATCTCGAGACAGCGCACCAGAATCCGACCGTGCCATCATCAACACAAGCTCCAAATAATGCTCCTCCACCTCCCCAGATTCTACCTTATGGAACAGACCTGACAAACCCATCGTCATTACCAGGTCTATGATTATTTACGAAAATTAATATTTACGTTTCACATTGTTACGTTGTTATGGAGCAGCAAGAATGCTATCACGAGACTCTAATTGGTGAAAATTTTAAATTGTGGAATCAGATATGAACGAGGGTGCGCCAATTACAAGTCATCAAAACACTGGCAACAATTTTGGAGAGAGTAGTGCTTTCAAAAGAAAACTAGAACTACTCTACAGTAAAGAAGCCATCGTAAGGGATGAGTTAAAATTTGCTTCATCTCTATCCCTAAAGAAGCCAAGAATGGAAGTTGTGAATTGGTTGGCGAATGTGGAGAAGCTTAGAGATGATTGTACTGAAGCAACAAATGATGATTGTTTGCCATTAAATCAACCGGTGGATATACTGTTGCACGGAGTAGAAGACCTTATGAGACAAGGCAAAGGACTATATGAGGCGAGAGAGACCAAAGGCAGTAAATTGCTAGAAGAAAAGATGGTGGGAGAGGCATTTAAAAGAAATACTACGAAGATTTTAGAGTATCTAGAAGGAAATCAAATATCCCGACTTGGCATTTATGGAATGGGGGGTGTTGGTAAAACGACTATTATGTTGCACACATATAATAGACTCCTTGAAAAAACAAACAATGGCAAAGTGTTATGGATCACTGTGTCACAAGATTTCGATACACAAAGGTTGCAAGACACCATTGCGGAGGAACTAAAACTGGACAACCTACCAAAACAGGATGTGAGAAGACGAGCAGCAATGTTGTGCGATTGTTTAATGAAAAGAGGCAAATCTATAGTAATCCTTGATGATGTATGGAAACATTTTGATCTTGAAGAGGTGGGAATCCCAGATAAAGCAGATAATATCAAGTTGGTCTTAACCACTCGGTCCTTCAAGGTATGCCACCAGATGCAATGTCAAGAAATGATAAGAATAGAACCTCTATCTCATACAGAAGCTAAGAGCTTATTTTTGGAGGAGCTTGGATCCGAAGTGACCCTTAGTTTGGAAACTAGACCAGTTGTGGAGTCTATTGTTCAAGAATGTGCAGGCTTGCCGCTTGCAATCATCACAATGGCAAGGAGCATGCGAGGAGTGACCGATGTGTTTGAATGGAAGGATTACTTGGAGAAATTGAGAGAATCAGATATAAGGGAAACGGATATGGAAAAGAAGGTATTAATGAAACTAGAATTCAGTTACAATCACCTTGGCAATCATGAAGTTCAACAGTGTTTCTTATCTTGTGCACTTTATCCAGAAGATAAATTTATTGAAAAGTTCGAGTTGATAGAACTCTTTATTGACCAAGGATTGATTGGTCGATTGGATACGAGGGAGAAACAACATAATAGAGGCCTCACCATACTGAACAAATTGGAAAATGTCTGCCTATTGGAAGATCATGGGAGATGTGTGAAGATGCACGATTTGATTAGAGACATGGCATTGAACATCATGAGCTCGACTTCAATTGTAAAAGCAGGAAAGGGGTTGAGCACGATACCATCTGAGGAATATTGGACAGATGCTTTGGAGAAGGTTTCTCTTATGAAGAATATAATTAAAGAATTACCTTTGAACATGTCACCAAATTGTCCTAAACTATCAACTTTTCTATTGAATGGAAACTTGTTTGATGTGGTCATCCCTGATTCTTTCTTCGAGCATTTACGGGGGCTAAAGGTTCTAAACCTGAGTGAATGTCGGGTGAGAGAACTCCCAGATTCCATTTCAGACTTGGTAAACTTGAGAGCATTATTGCTTAGAGATTGTTGGAATTTGCACCATATTCCTTATTTAGGGAAGCTCACATCTTTGAGAAAGTTGGACATTTTGTTCTGTCATAAAGTTGAAGCGCTCGAGGGCCTGAAAAAGTTGGTGGACTTGAGATATCTCAATTTACATGGTCCAAATATAAAGCAATTACCGAAAGGAACATGGGGGGCTTTGCTGAACTTGCAATATCTTTGGCGCTTCTTTAAAGACGTGGATGAGTTCAACGAGTTTCTGAGGGTGGTTTGTGAGCTGACGAATAAACCTCGCTTAGAGATTGAGGTGCAGCCAAAACGATCAAATGTGGACACTTATGGTGCTGAACTTCAGAATTGTGAGCTAAATGTTTGGATTTTCTCGAGTCATACTATTGTGAGCGAGGGAAGGGAAAGCAGTGGCAGTGGCATTTATATTTTGGTTCCCCAAAATTTGCAAAAATTGTCGGCGACAAATTGTGATGGTGTAACGAATTTATCTGACATGGGTGTTTTTGAAAACCTGGAGAAGCTGGAAATATTCAAATGGAAAAACTTGCGGGTGCTCAATGGAAGACAAGATGAGATAATCAACATCCACGACTCCCCTACCCCAACCCCCATCCCTCTCTTCTTCCAAAGCCTTACGGTTTTGGTAATATGTGATTGTCCGAGGCTGAGGTATCTCTTTGGGCATGGGCCTAAATTCTACCTTCCTCATTTGCGAAAAATTACCATAGAGCGTTGTGAGGAAATGGTGGGGATAACAGTAGCGGTTACACCACCATCACCACATCTGTCTCGGGCCTTCCCTAGTCTAGAATATATTTCTGTTTGGGATTGTGATAAACTGAAGAGAGTGGTGGAATCTGAGTGGCTGCCCCACTTTTGTAAGTTGAGAACAATAGAAGTAGTCCGTTGTAAGAACATGGAGGAGATAATTGGAGGTCCTTCCCCATACAAGCCAGTTGAAGAGATTTCATTAGAAAAGCTTTTCATATCGGCTTGTGTTAACCTGAGAAAGCTATTTTCGCAAGAGTTGCTGATCCATCTTCCAAAACTTCAAAGGATCAATGTCAAATGGTGCAAAGGAATGGTGGAGATGATAAGCGGAGCAGGACAAGGTCAAGAAGGAAGCATAATGACTTCTATAAATAACACCCCTTCATCCTTCCAGTCTTCAATTTCTCTCCCGAAGCTAAATTACTTATAGCTCTGCGATCTACCCCAGCTGAAGAGCATATGTGAAGTCCCAATAACTTGCGATTCCATGGAATTTTTGGAGGTGTGCGAATGTCCAGAACTGAACAGGATTTCTTTGCAACTACAAATACGTGATTTTGAAGACCCTTCGTACATTCGGCTCCAAGATGAGGAAAAGTCGAAGCCGTTGATATGGGTGCATCCCAATGCCCAGGCTATTCTTCAATCTTCCCCCAAATCCAGTTATGCTGGCGCTTCAAAAATTGAGAGCATTTTAGGTGAGTTATTGATATAATTCCCTTCATTCCGAACAGATATCGAAAAAATATTGAAGGAATTATCAATTGTATTGCTATATGATTTGTACATATACGTAAGCCTGTTTATAATACCAAAAAGATAAAATAGGAAAATTATGAGGTATCGTTTTCCTATTTTATTGTCTCAATATTTAACCATACTGATTGATTGAATCAATTAGTTTGTAATCATAATCATAATTAGAATCAAATCGAATCGTATCTCCAACAATTCTTTGCAAATAGTAGCCCTTCTTTTTATAGTCATGCAGCTACAGAGACTAGGATCAGAACTAGAGCCGTGCAGCTCTAACACTGTCTTTTGCAGACGGGTTGGAAGGTGAAGATGAATGGTCCAAATGAATCCTCCGGTGCTGATCTCGAAGAAGTCTGATGAAAGGCCTTCGGCTGCTATATTAATTACCCGAGCATGATTTCCTGCAAACTCAAGTTTCCATTTGAATTACTTTCTTCATATGCCATGCTAGTGGAGGTCCTTCACGAGGCGGAGGAGCTTGGAGATGTTCCGGCAGGCGGGGCTGGACCTGGGCGAAGGAGTGCGGGGAGTAAGTGCCAAAAGGAATGGCTGAACGCCGTCTCTTGGGAGGAGTTATTGAGCAGCTAGGCGAGGGCGGCGGCAGCGGCTTCGGCAAAACTTGGTCGTAGTAGAAAATTGAACGATCGAAGTTTGTTTTGCCCTCACAGGCATCGCGATTTGGGATATGGCTTTCAGAGATTCATGTGTATTGACGTTGAGTCTGAGTTCCTATTAGGTTTCTTAATTCTCTGTCCGTGACTCCATGAGCAAGGCTTTGCGTTTGTGATTAGATTGTCATTGCATTTCATTAAAAAAAGAATTAGGGACCAAATTTGCATTCATTCCATCGCATTTGTGATCAGAGGCATGTTGATTTTGACCAGCTACTCGCGAGTTTCTTGCACATCTTCATCATCCGAGGCGCTGGTTTTTCTCCTCTGTCATCCCCTGTTCACGGGATATTCTATTGAACGAAAAGAAGCGGACGTCGCCGGGTGGAGACTGCTCTCCTGACCAGTCCCAGAAGCACCATCACATCGTCATCTCGCGCTCACCTCACTTCACGCCCTTTCCCGTCCGTCTTTACTTTATAGAGTCGCTGTCGCTGTCGCTAATCCTCGCCAAATTCTCTTCACAAGCAAATAAGTTTCTCTCGATAGATTCAGCTTCGCCGACTCTCCAAATGAGCTTCACAAACGGTTTCGATTCATTCTGGATTTATCTATTGGGTTTCTGCTTCGTTTCGTTTCCGAGTGGTCACTGAATTGCAGCGCCAAATGCTGAACCATCGCTGAGTAACCGCCCTCTCGTTACAATCAGGCTGTTTCCGTCCAACTGAGTCTTGGAGTTAATTCTACGTACAGTTTTTCTCCCTTGCTTGGTTTCTCTATTTCCGGTTTTTACCTGTTTTTTCCAGCCGAGTCATGGGCGAACTTATCTTATCATCGGACGGAGTTGCTGATTATATAACTGCCTGGCCGTTTCACCTCCACCGCTGTTCAACCAACATTGAGTCGTCGCGGGCATCGCTCGCTCCAACCGTGTCATTCCGTTCCGTGCTGATTCCGAATCAAGATGCATTATTGCCCCCAACAAAACCGGGGTTGTCTCCTTTCTTATTATTCTCTAGAGCCGTTTCGCTTTCTACATTTGTTTCCTGCCTTTGCCTTGTTTTCAATCTGATCTTGTTGTCGTGCATTGGATCATTGCATCGAGCGATCGACCAGTCATCGCATCATGATTTAAATTAGTCTTTGCTTATTTGAAATTTAAGCTCGTGATTTGAGTTAGCAGAGTTATAAGAAAAGACGGCCGATTTATTAACTCAAAAAGATTAAAAAAAAAAAAAAAAAAGATTCGAAAAAATCTATTAGATAATATTTAGGTGTTTTTGTTTCTAGTTTCATTACCAGTTTAGTATTTAATTTAGTATTCATTACTAGTCTGGTACTTATCACAATGGGATTTGTCTTCTATGTGTTTAGATCAATATCTTTACATTTATTAACTCAATCTGCGATTATTTTTTATACACAGCTCATGGGGGATCATGTCCTGAGGCGTAATAACAAGGCCACATATTTTTTTTGCCCGACTTATATCGTACTTTAATTATTTCATTATAGTGGTACTTTTTTTTTTGGGGGGGGCGGGGGTCAGAATTGTAGTGGTACTTGACTTTTGTGTTTTCATTTTAATCATTTGGATGTGAATATATGTATTTATGACCTATTATGTAAAGTTCAATTGTGCTCGGAAATTAAAAGTTGAAGCATTGCATGATTCATGTTTCGAATGACCAAAGCAAGTTTAGGTATCAAAAGGGTTTTAATTGGACTTTCAAAATAATCCTTCATTTTTCATCACATCAATCTAATCTTCAAAAGCAAATCCCGTGATCTCCTAAATGATCCCGCCGTGGTATAGTAAGCAAAAAAATATTATTATTATTATTATTATTATTACTTTTTTTTTGGGGGTCAGAATTGTAGTGGTACTTGACTTTTGTGTTTTCATTTTAATCATTTGGATGTGAATATATGTATTTATGACCTATTATGTAAAGTTCAATTGTGCTCGAAAATTAAAAGTTGAAGCATTGCATGATTCATATTTCGAATGACCAAAGCAAGTTTAGGTATCAAAAGAGTTTTAATTGGACTTTCAAAATAATCCTTCATTTTTCATCACATCAATCTAATCTTCGAAAGCAAATCCTGTGATCCCCTAAATGATCCCCCCGTGGGTATGGTAAGCAAAAAAAAAAATATTATTATTATTAAAAAACTTTAAAAATAAATAAATAAATAAATAATGGTGAGACCAGACCGACTTCTCGGCCCACCAAGCCCCTGGCCACGCCACGAGGGTAGGCGTCCGTCGGACCGAAGAAGCCGTACACTTTGCGCAGAAGTAAAGCGCACAGGTTAAAGCACCGGCTATCATTTCCTGCGCTCGAGTCCAGATTAAATTTGTTGCAACCGCCAGGCGTCGAGCCATGGTTGGGAAATTCCAGCCCGGCAGTCCGCGGCTAAAGCCATCTTGCGGTGATGTTCGCTGGACTTACCGTGAGCGCGAGGCCATCATAGGTTCGCTCCTATATTTATGATTTTTTTTTTTCAAAAATATCAGCAGTGTTTTGCTCCACCAGCTTCACTGAGAGAGAGAGAGAGAGAGAAAGATACTACAAAGGGGCAAAACGTAAAGAAACCTCATCGGAATTTAATAAAATACATATTAAAATTTTATTGACGACTCAGATTTTCGAAGCTACATCTAAAAAACAAGTCAGACATGAGTTTGGAAAAATTAAATATGCAGTGTAGGAAAATAATGATTACTGAAAAATAATAAATTTGTTTAATTTATGCTAAACTCTTTGATAGACGAATGATAATATTTATAATAAGTGTTATAATTGCTTTTGAATAGTTTCTAGTGATCGACTGATCGTATCCATAATCTTCCATCTCCATGAATTATGTGCCCATATTCTCACTATATCACGATCCTATTCTTAGATGATTAACACGTGCCAATTGTTCCATGACCTCAACTACTTTATTCCCCCCAATGACTTCAAACTGGTAACCAAATCTCAAAGCTCCTCATGTATTCAATCATCTTCTAACACCTTGACAACTTTCCGATCAATATCAATACTCTTGTCTATCGTTGTCAATCACCTGTCGTCGTATATCGACAACCGATCCAGGGTGAATATTGACGTGTACTAATATCCATATCAATCTTAATAATTGTCAACAATGCATCACATGCATGATAATATCCATGCATTAGCTAAATGTTCATCCATGCCAACAACTTGGTCATCTTTTGGTATAAGTAGATTCAATAGATCGGATATGGCATTTTATATTATACAAATATGATGTTTAGGGATTCGTGTACATTGACGTTAAGCCTGAATTTGTATCAGGTTTTTTAATTCACACGGTGTGAATGCTTCAACGGGCATCTTGACTAGAGCCTCCCCTTCGATGGGGTCATCATGAGCGTGTGCTATATTTTCTCTCCCGTGTCCTTTTCGACCGAGTCACCCTCTATTTTGCAAAATTTCTTGACCCACTGTTGTTTCTTGCGTGTTTTCACGCTACTAATTTCCTTCGTTCACACACGCAGTAATGTCGTGTCAAAAGTGGCCCCAAGTCGACCATTTCGGTCAACCAAAAGTAGGAGGGAGCGGCAAAGACTTAGAACTCCGAGAGTAGATCGCGTCCAAAAACTTTTATAGGAATTTCCCGCTTAAATTCGCCTTAGAAAATTCAGGGTTAGATTGGATCATTACATAGATCAGTTCACAAGAATTCGTAATTTTAATGGAAAGGATCTACAATACTGAATGCGAAAGAATGCAATAGAGATTGATAATGTTCATGAAAATGCGAATGAGGCCTTTAAGCGAAAAATTTAGGTGTCAACAATAATTTTCATAAGATATTAATAAGTTAATATTTCTTTTTGAATCATCCCTTGCGTGAATTTCTTTTATCAACAATCCAGACTACATATGAAGCCGATTTCCTTATACATTAGCATTGCAATCTGATGTGTTTTGTAAAGATTTGGAAATGAATAATGTGACGACCCAAACTCGGGACAGTACGGAGGGACGGACTAAGATCGCCTCGGCAGTACGCGGGCGAGGCTAAGGGCATTTCTCCTGTCCCACATCGCCTAGAGAGGGAGTCTTGGGCCAGTTTATAATAGCTTGGATCTCTCTAATCTGTATAATGCGTTTTAAAGCCGTGAGGACTCAGTGTCCAAAGCGGACAATATTATACAGTGGGACCCGAGTCATTACAAATGGTATCAGAGCCGACTCCTAACCGCGTCTGGGGCCACAGCGAGGGCGCTATGCTCCCAAGGAGGGGAGAGTGTGACAGTCCAAGCGGCGGTGCGCGGGGAGGAGGGATGGCGGTGCGTCCGTGCCTCGATCCCCGGACGTGCGCAAGGAAGGGGTCTCTGTCCCACATCGCCTAGGGAGGGAGTCCTGGGCCAGTTTATAATAGCTTGGGTCCCTCTATTCTGTATAACGCATTTTAAAGCCATGAGGACTTAGTGTCCAAAGCGGACAATATCAGAGCCGACTCCCGTAGCGTGTGGGGCCACAGCGAGGGCGCTGTGCCTTAAGGGGGGAGAATGTGACGACCCAGACCCGGGACAGTACGAAAGGACGGACTAAGATCGCCTCGGCAGTACGCGGGCGAGGCTAAGGGCATTTCTCCTGTCCCACATCGCTTCGCTTAGGGAGGGAGTCTTGGGACAGTTTATAATAGCTTGGGTCCCTCTAATCTGTGTAACGCGTTTTAAAACCGTGAGGACTCAGTGTCCAAAGCGGACAATATTATACAGTAGGACCCGGGTCATTACAAATAAGCCTTTTTCTTATGGATATAAGTGATTAGTGTTAGGTAAAGTTCTAAATTTGAGACAGGATTTATGGATAGTAAATAAGCTGCACTACTTCGGAGGTTTTCTTAATTAAAACAATGTGACCCCATCCTAGAGAGAAAAAAGAGCAATGCTAGACATAAGACAAATGCATATACGTAAGATGGATGAAGTATGAGGAGGAATGGTGCGGTAGCCTTTTTAGGTAGTTTTTGTTTTTAATTTTTTACTTTCTTTGCAAAGTCTAGAGAGTTTGGCAATTATGCGAATCATAATTTAACTTTTTTTCTTTAATTGTTAAATAACCATATTTTAATGTTGAATGATAGCTTCCCACCTCATTTGTTACGCTACTTTATTAAAATCTTTATATAATTAGTACAATTTCAGATGGGGAGACAAAGATGAGTGGACTCAAAAAGTTTCTTGGGTACACATTATTTTCCTCATGGCCAAAGCTGAAATTGTCTCGAAAGCGAACGTTTTTTCTTGAGTACTGACCAGTCACTGCTTTTAATGACAGTGGCATGAGAGAACATTTCCCTACGCTCTTGATGCTCCTCTGGATCCATGCTTAATGTGTTAGGTCGGGCTGCTTGAGATTCTCCTTCCAAGGCGTGTTCTCCCGCTCAGATAATCCAGAAGTTGTCCTCCTTTTTTCAATAAGTATAATCTAATTTTCCTTTTTAAATTCCTGTGTAGATCTAGTGCACCTCTCTCTACTTGTGCTTTTGCTCCTGGTGAAAAAAAATAGAGAGATCTCTTTTCTTTGGGCATACACAACTCAGGTGGTTTTGATTTGTTAGGAGGATTCAAAGATTTTGCATCGATATCAGGTTTATTTGGTCAACTAACTATTACCATAACTTAGGAATTCTTTATGTTTCTATATATTCTTCTTTTTTATTTTTTCTTTTTTAGTGATCTTGCTTGTTTTTAACGGTTCTATGCTTTTTGCTGGGCATCGTCTCTGTTTTTCATGTCTTGTCCTCTTTGTAGGTAATAGCGAAAAGAATGCCTAGAGAGTGTGATCCATTTCGTAAGTATGTGGAAGATCTGGAGAACAAAAAGTGGAAGTGTAAGTTTTGCGGCACCGAGTCTCATGGAAGTGCTACAAGGATCCGGGCGCACCTCGCTGGAATTCCAGGCTATGGTATCAAAGTTTGTGAGAAAGTTGATCATCGTGTGAAAGCAGAAGCCTTGCAGAAAATTAAAGGTAAGGGCAGCGTGTTGGATATAAGCACGGGAGGCACATCAGGCAAAGGAACGGAAAGAACAGTTTTTGGCGTGAGTAAAAGTGTATTCCCAAGGGACGATGCGTCGAATCCCAATGACACGCAGAACTCGAATCGACCTGGGTGCGCGCTGCAGCAACCATCTTGCAATTGGCTGACCAGAACTGGTACTGCTTAAGCATGCCCTCAGGGATCAAGTGTCTTTGCCTCCTGGTCATATGCCCCAGGATAATCTAGATACCACCCAGCAACCCAATCTATCGAACCGTAGGTTGGATGTAGCACATGGAAATGAAAATGCATCAACTCTCCAGCAACTTCTGATGGACTCGTCGGCTTCACCTTCTCTTGATTTTACTGATCCAGTAGCGCTTCTTGAGCTACCAACTCATCTTCAATCAGTGAGGGAACGACAAAACACAAGAGGGCTATCATCATTCCCAAATGATCAGGTGCTTTGCAACGGTAGGTCAATTAGGCTGAAGAAGTTCATTGGAGGTAATGTTTTACCCACTCCTCTACTCAATAACATAACTACAGCCAGCATTCCCTAATATTCAAATGACAATATGGAAGCTTTGAACAATTTGCAGATGGAATCTGTCCAGATTCGCTGCTATATTCAACGGACTGGTCAAATCTCCACCACTCTCTGCCAGAGAATCTTCTTGAATCTCGTGATGTAATTGTAAACTCTTCCGAGGAAAGACAAACGAATGAACTGCATAATCCAACAGTGGGATCATCACTACAAATTGATTCATCCCTTGATGTGGGCAGTGCAAATCGTTTGCAGGATAGTGGTCAATTGCGTGGAGCGGAAGTGGTTCCTTTGCGCAGCAATACAAGTCCGACCGACACTGTCCAGCATCCTAGTCAGCTTCCCCGAAGGTGTGACAAGGAAGATGGGAATGATACCCGTTGGTTTCCTTCGCGAACTCCAATGAATGTAGATCCCTCAACTGCATCACAGCATACAAGTGTCGTTGATTCGCTAGTTCCAGGGGCATCAACAAATACGAAAGGCCCATCATTATCGCGCAGTATGTCTCAATTAATCTCCATCGCTACTATGGTTCCATTAGATCCTTAAATATCCTCAGATTATTTTATCGAAGTCTAACATATGACGTGTTTTTAAACAAGATATCAACGGGTCTCTAATCAGGAACATGCCAAGCATCATTGCATTACTTCCTTTTTATTGCACCATTTCTTTCATCAAAATATTGAACTTTTGCGGATGTTGACTTCGGTGTACATATATCGTGTGATCAAGTTCCAGACATTGTTTTATCTATAACCATGGCTTGATTTAAAGTCCAATTGTTTATTGATCTTACACTTGAATATTTTATGGCAAGCAGTTTCGATGCCCCCTCAATGTCGAAGGGTTCCACATCAATCCATTAATCTCGAGACAGTGCACCAGAATCCAACCGTGCCATCATCATCACAAGCTCCAAATGATGCTCCTCCACCTCCTCAGATTCTACTTTGTGGAATAGGCCTAATAGGTCCATCATCATTACCAGGTCTATGATTAATTACAAAAATTAATTCTTAAGCATCACCATGTTACATTATTATGGGGCAGCAAGAGTGCTATAATGAGACTCTAACCAATGGAATTTCTAAATTGCGGAATTAGATATGAACAAGGGTGCACCAATGACAAGTCATCCAAATACGGGCAACAACTTTGAAGTGAATAGAAATTTGAAAAGAAAACTAAAACTACTCTATAGCAAAAATGATGATGTAAGGGATGAGTTAGAATTTGCTGCATCTCTTTCCCTAAAGAAGCCAAGAAAGGAAGTTGCAAATTGGTTAGTGAATGTGGAGAAGCTTAGAAATGATTGCATTGAAGTGACAATTGAGGATTGTTTGCCAGAACATCAACAGGTGGATATGCTTATGCATGAAGCAGATGACCTTATGAGACAAGGGAAGGGACTATTTGAGGCAGGAGAAACCAAATTCAGTGAATTGTTAGAAGATAAGATGGTGGGAGAGGCATTTCGGAGAAATACTACAAAGATTTTTGAGTACCTAGTAGGGAATCAAATATCTATACTAGGCATTTATGGAATGGGGGGTGTTGGTAAAACGACTATTATGGTGCATATATATAATAGACTCCTTGAAGAAGCAAACTATGGCAACGTGTTATGGATCACTGTGTCACAAGATTTCAACATACAAAGGTTGCAGGACGACCTTTGGAAGGTACTAGGTTTGGGCATACTACAAGAAAAGGATGTGAGGAAACGAGCAGCAATGTTGTGCAATTGTTTTACGAAAAGAGGCAAATCTATAGTAATCATTGATGATGTGTGGGAACACTTTGATCTTAAAGAGGTGGGAATCCCAGTTAGAGCAAATGGAGTAAAGTTGGTCTTAACCACTCGATCCTTTGAGGTATGCTGCCAGATTCAATGTCAAGAAATGATAAAAATTGAACCTCTATCTCATATAGAAGCGGAGAGCTTATTTTTGGAGGAGCTTGGATCCGAAGTGGCCCTTAATTTGGAAACTGAAGTAGCTATGAAGTCCATTGTTAAAGAATGTGCAGGCTTGCCGCTTGTTGTCATCACGATGGCAAGAAGCATGGGAGGATTGAGCGATATGTTTGAACAGAAGAATTACTTAGAAAAATTGAGAAAATCAAATATGGGGCAAATCGATATGGAAAATGAGATCTTAAAGAAACTAGAATTTGGTTACAATCGCCTTGGTAATCATGAAGTTCAACAATGTTTCTTATCTTGTGCCCTTTATCCAGAAGATAGATTGATTAGTAAGTTCGAGTTGATAGAATTCTTTATTGACCAAGGATTAATTGGTCAATTGAATACAAGGGAGAAACAATACAATAGAGGCCTCACCATACTTAACAAACTGTAAAATGTTTGCCTATTAGAAGATCATGGGTGGGAGATGAAGATGCATGATTTGATTAGAGACATGGCATTGCACATCATGAGTGGGATTTCGATTGTAAAAGCAGGAACGAGGTTGAGGACGATACCATCTGAGGAATATTGGACAGATGCTTTGGAGAAAGTTTCTCTGATGGAGAATGAAATTAGAGAATTTCCTTTGAACATGTCGCTAAATTGTCCTAAACTATCAACTTTACTATTGAATACAAACTCATGGTATGATATGGTCATTCCTGATTCTTTCTTCAAACAATTGTGGGGGCTAAAGATTCTAAACCTGAGTCAATGTGAACTAAGAGAACTTCCAAATTCTATTTTAGAATTGGTAAACTTGAGAGCACTATTGCTTAGAAATTGTCAAGAATTGCGTCGTATTCCTTACTTCGGGAAGCTTAGATCTTTGAGAAAGTTGGACATTTTTTACTGTGCTAGCATTGAAGCACTCGAGGGTCTAGAAATGTTGGTGAACTTGAGATACCTTGACCTAGCTAGTACACATATAGAGAGATTACCCAAAGGAATATTGAGGGCTTTACTAAATTTGCAATATCTTAATGTTCTTGTAGTAAATGAAGAAGACATTACAAAATTGAGCATTAGAGACACTAAAATGCCAATTTGAAGATGCTGATGATTTTAACAAGTTTGTGAGGGGGTTAGTAATCCAAGGAATAACCCTTGCTATTACAAGCTCGACGTGTGTCAAGAAGCATCCAAGATTTATGTGGAAGTATATGATGATGCTCGATTTGGGAATTGCGAGAGGATCGTTGACATTGAGATGTGGAGTCATGCTATTGTGAGCTTGGAAGGGCAAAGTAGTGGAGATGGCATTTGTATTTTGATTCCCCAAGATGTGCAAACATTGACAGCAAGCAATTGCGACGGCACAACAAATTTGTCTAGCATAGGTCCACTTGAAAACCTTGAGGCGCTAATAATAGTAGAATGGAAAAACTTGCAGGTGCTCTTTGGAGGACAATATGAAGAAATAATCAACATCCATGACTCCCCTACCCCAACCCCTACCCCTCTCCTCTTCCCAAGCCTTAGGGTTTTGATAATAAGGAAATGTCCAAAATTGAAGTATCTCTATGAGCATGGGCCTAAATTCTACCTTCCGCATCTACAAGAGATTGAAATAGAAGGATGTGAGGAAATGGTGGGGATAACAATAGCAGTTACATCACCACCATTGCATCCGCCTCCAGCCTTCCCTTGTCTAATAGAGATAAGAGTTTGGGGGTATGATAAAATGAAGAGAGTGGTGGAATCTGAGTGGCTGCCCCACTTCTCTAATTTGAGAAGAATCTTAGTAGTCCGTTGTGAGAAAATAGAGGAGATAATCGGAGTTCCTCCCCCTCACATGCCAATTAAAGAGATTTCTCTAGAACGACTTTGAGTAGAAGGTTGCAATAACATAGGAAAGCTATTTCCGCATGAGCTGCCGATTTATCTTGGGAATCTTCAAAGGATCGAAGTTCAGGGCCGCAAAGGAATGGTGGAGATGATAAGTGGAGCGGGACAAGGCCAAGGAGGAAACATAATGGCTCTTGTAAACACGACCCCTTCATCCTTCCAATCTTCAATTTCTCTCCCAAAGTTAAACTTCTTGTGGCTACGCAATCTTCCCCTGCTAAATAGCATATGTGAAGTTCCAATAACTTGTGATTCCATGGAACGTTTGGAGGTAATTGAATGCCCAAAACTAAATAAGATTCCTTTGCAATTGCGATTACGTGATATTAAGGACCTTCCGTATATTGAGGTGGAAGGTGAGGAAAAGTGGAAGTCGCTGATATGGGATCATCCTAATGCCAAGGCTATTCTTCAATCTCATCTCATTTTCCTTGACGGTGCCTGTATTCTAAAAGGCTGGCGTAATTCATGTGAGTTATTCGATACAATTACCTTCATTCTTGATAGAAATTGAAAAATATTGAAGGATTTATCAATTGTACCGCTGTATGTTCTATAAAGGTATATTAGCCTATTTATAATACAGAAAAAGATAAAATAGGAAAAAAATATACGAGATAACATTTTCGGATTTTACTGTCCAAATATATAATTTTATGGATTGATTGAATCAATTAGTTTTTAATCAGAAATAGAATCAGAATCAAATCAAATTAAATTGTATGTCCAACAATTCCTAAAATACCGTTACAAAGATGTAGCCCTTCTATTTATAATAGTGCAGCTATATAGACTAGGATCTGAACTGGAGTTGTGCAGCTCTAACATTGCCGGCGATAGTAACCAAGATCGAGCCGTCGCCCCAATCGCTCGCTTCAATCGCGTCATTCCGTTCCGTGGCTGCTTCCAAATCAAGATTCATTATTGCCCCCAAAAAAACCGGGGTCGTCTCCTTTCTTATTATTCTGTAGAGCCGTTTCGCTTTCTACATTTGTTTCCTGCCTTTGCTTTGTTTTAGATCTGATTTTGTTGTCGTGCATTGGATCGTCGCATCGAGCGATTGACCAATCATCGCATTATGATTTTTAGCCTATGCTCATTTGAAATTTAAGCTCGTGATTTGAGTTAGCTGAGGTAAGCAGAAAAGAGAAACGATTTATTAACTCAAACAGATAAAAATATAAAATAAAATAAAAAAGATTAAAGAAAAAAACGATCAGATAGTATTTAGGTGTTTTTATTTCTAGTTTCATTAATAGTTTATTATTCATTACTAGTCTCGTTCTTATCACAATGGAATTTCGTCTTCTATATATTTAGACCAATGAATTTACATTCATTAACTCAATCCACCTTTATTTTTATGCATCGCCCAAAGGAGGATCCCGCCCTAGGGTGGAACAACAAGACTGTGTATATTCTCTACTTGGCTCGTATCAAGTTTTACTTACCGTATTTTAACCATGTCATTATTATGGCAGAAGAACGCTTCAAGTGCCAAAAGTTGGCACGAAGGGACACTTAAGTGCCAAAAATTACGAAAGGTACACTTAAGTGCCACATTCAAAAAGAAATGGGACACTTAAGTGTCACTCCGGCCAAAATCCGGCCAAAGTGCTAACTTGGATAATTTCCGGCGAAATAAATGCAAAACGATGCCGTTTTGCGCGCTGATGTGGCCAAATAGTGAAAAAAATGACGCCGTTTTTTCGTTGACGTGGTAATAAATTAATGTAAAAATTAATGAAATTTAATTTAAAACTAAATTTACTTAAAATATTTAAAAATATTAATATTAAAATTAAAAAATTCAAGAAAATTAAATTTAAACTAAAAATATAAAAAAAATTTAAAAAAGGGAGGGGTTGATGCGACGAGGGGGGCCCTCGGCCGTATCCAACCCCCTCCTTTTTTAAATTTTTTTTATTTTTTAAAATTTTTAAATTTTAATATTAAAAATTGTTTTTTAAATGTTTAAAATAAATTTAATTTTAAATTTAATTTAATTAATTTTTATATTATTTTTTTCCACGTCAACATTAAAACGACGCCATTTTGTTTTTGTCTCGCCGGAAAATTGCCACATCGGCGTTTTGGCCGAATTTTCGCCGGATTGGCACTCAAGTGATCCATTTTGCTCCGATTTTGGCACTTAAGTGTACCTTTCATAACTTTTGGCACTTAAGTGTCTCTTCGTGCCAACTTTTGGCACTCCAAGGTGAGAAGATTCAGCGTTTGAGTATATAACCTGTACAAGATCACTCTCTCGGTACTTTGTGAATGCTTTGAAACAATCAACCGATTAACGAGATGAACAATGAACAATGAACTTCTTCTTCTTATCGAACTTTCATATAGAATCTGTCATTGAGAGATGAAGCTACGAGAGAACTTATCAAGAAGAAGCTGAGAGTACATCAGGTATCGAAGAGCTCTCTCTCTCAAACATTGTACATAATTTTCTCTTCTCAACTTCAGTTCATCTATTACCATTCTTTTTATACTCAGCTATCTAACTACTTTAACCCTTACACAACGAAATAACAAATTGCTTAACGAATCTAAACACAGCTCAATGCACGAGGCTAGCTTCTTCCGGCTCGGCTTTGATCGCTTCTAGCTCGCCTTAGACTTCCCGGATCGGCTTCCTTTGTTTTCTTTAACTCTTTCGATTGTTTAGATACTTCGAGCTTGTCATAGCTTCTTCCGGCTCGGCTTATCGGCGGGTATCGAAGACTCCACAGACTCTGACTTCTCTATTTCCTTAACATCCCCCCTCAAATTGGGGATATAAGAAATGCCCAATTTGATTCGCAGATTATGATGTGCTGATCTTGTTAATGACTTTTTAAAGATGTCAGCAAGTTGAGATCGACTTGGTACATAAGTGACCTGTAATGAACCAGATGCTACTTTTTCTCAGACAAAATGAAAGTCCACCTCAATGTGCTTTGTCCTAGCATGTAATATAGGATTGAGGGTGAGTGATATCGCTGACTTATTATCACAATATAGATGCATTGGAGGTGTAAGAAAATAGCCTATATCTCGTAAGACAAAACTGATCCAGGTGAGATCAGCTGTGGCTGATGCTAGTGCACAATATTCAGCCTCTGTGGAAGACCTACTGACTGTTGGCTGCTTCTTTGCTGTCCAGGAGATAAGATTACAGCCAAGATATGTACAAAATCCAGTGGTAGATCTTCGAGTTTCAGAGCAGCCTGCCCAATCTGCGTCAGAATAACCATAGAGATGCGAGGTACTCCTGGAATGAATGAATAATCCCAGCTTGATGGTACCTTTAATATATCGCAACACACGTTTTAAATTGTTAAAGTCTGATGTGGTGGGTTGCTGCATTTTCTCGGCAAAGTTGATTGGTAGCATAGGCTATATCTGGTCTAGTGATTGTAAGATACTGAAGGGCTCCTACTAGACTCCTGTACTCAGTAGGATTAGCTAACACTGTAGAGTCATGAGTTAGAACAGATGATTTTAATGGAAGAGGAGTGGAAATTGGTTTAGAATGTAGCATGTGGGCTCGGTTGAGAAGATCAAAGGCATATTTAGACTGACAAAGGAAGAGATGTTCAGAGGTACGCTTTGCTTCGATGCCTAGAAAGTAGTGTAAAGATCCAAGATCTTTCATAAAGAACTGGTCATTGAGAGAGCTGATGAGTTTAGAAAGTGTTTGGGTTGAGTTTCCTGTGAGAATGATATCATCAACGTAGAGAAGAAGTAAAATTGTGTCTGTTGCCGAATGCAAAATGAATAATGAAGGATCGGTGGTACCGCGAGAAGAAGCCATATTCAAGTAAAAAAGCTGCTAAATTTATCAAACCGAGCTCGAGGAGCTTGGCGAAGTCCATAGAGAGATTTCTTTAAACGACAGACATGATGTGGCCTTTCTAAATCAGAAACCTGGTGGCTGATCCATGTAAACTGTTTCGTTAAATCACCATGTAGAAAAGCATTTTCACATCTAACGATGGATAGGCCACTTTGTTTCATCATTGCTACTGATAGAACTATTCGAATTGTGGCATGTTTCACAACTGGACTAAAGGTCTCAGTAAAGTCCAGACCTTGTTCTTGATGGAAACCTTTGGCTACAAGTCTAGCCTTTAATCTGTCCAAGCTTCCATCAGGGGCAAGTTTGGTTTTAAACACCCATTTGCAACCAACTACATTCATATGCTCAATTCTAGAACTAGTTCCCATGTTTTGTTTAGAGCATCCATTTCTTCTTTCATCGCCTTACACCAACCTTCATGAGCTAATGCAGACTTGACTGATCTTGGTTCAGCAGGAATATGATATTCTATTAAGCATGCATATTTGGGATTTGCTTTGACAATTCCTGATTTTAGCCTAGTCTGCATAGGGTGTGCAGAAGTCGTACCTTGTACATCTGTAGATACAAGATTAGTTGAGGCTTGCCCAAAGTCAAATTCTTGATTTACTTGTTCTTCCGTACTTTCGAAGCGTGCCGCAGTCCTCTACGAGTGCACCGTGCTCGCCCGATATATCCGTAGTTCTTTGTTACACTAATTCCAAAAGTATCCCGTACTTCGGGATGAAATCGATCTCGTAACCTTCTTTGAAGGTTCAACTAGATCGATTGACTGAATCGAGCTTGTTTTGCCACATTGGATACAGGATTTTGTACTCCTTTTATCCATTGTTTGTAGAGATCAGAACTTTGCTGATATTCAGTGAGTAGTTTGTGAGAAAAGGGGAATTCTTTCTCATTAAAAACCACATGCCTACTAACATACACTCGACCATTAGTTGGCAAGAGGCATCTGTAGCCTTTGTATTTCTCACTGTATCCAAGAAATATACAAGGAAGAGTTCTTGGATCAAACTTATGCTTTGTATAGGGTCTGAGATTTGGATAGCAGGTTGATCCAAAAACTCGTAGATGAGCATACTTTGGATTCTGTCCATACAGCTTATAATGAGGTGACTTCATCTGTAATCTTTCTGATGGAAGCAAATTGATTACATAAACTGCTGTTTTGAAGGCATCAACCCAGTATTTCAAGGGCACTTTTGCATGATACAACATTGCAATGCCCAGTTCTGTGATATGCCTATGTTTCCTCTCAGCAACACCATTCTGTTATGGTGTATATGGACAAGAGATCAGCTTCTTGATTCCATTTTGCTGTAGATGATTTTGAAATTTCATATTAATGAACTCACTTCCTCCATCACTCTGAAACATTTTGATTTTCTGATCAAGCTGCTTCTCTACCAATTTTTGAAACAAAACAAACACTTCATATATTTCTGACTTTTGTCTTACAGGATATATCCAAGTATATCGAGAGAAATCATCAACAAAAACAACATAATCTCGAAAATGCTGAACAGAAGGAATAGGTGATGGCCCCCATACATCACAGTGTATCCTTTCTAGGGGTAGAGTAGCAGTATGTTCAGAAGAAGAAAAAGACAAGGCTGAACTTTTTGCAAGTTGACAACTGCTGCACAAACTACAAGCCTTTGACTTATACTGAATTAAGCCTTGATTTTGCAAGGTCTTCACAGTTTTGAGACTTGTATGAGCAAGTCTTTGATGCCAGGTATCTTCCTCTACTTCAGGCTGTACTTGTGTAAAGTAGACTTCTATGGCTCTAGGTTCCACTCGATATAGCCCTCTGACTTTCTTTCCTATCTTCACTATTGTATGTTTGATGTTGTCCTTTATATATACCCCATGATGATCAAATATAAAGGAACAAGGATAGTCTTCTGTTAGTTTTGATATGGAAAGAAGATTCTTTTTAATTTGAGGAACTATCAGAACATCATTCAAAGGCAATGTACTAGTTGGTGTATTCAAGGTTCCATATCCAATACAAGAGATTGATAGATTTGATCCATCACCTATCATTACTGTATCATTACCACGATGTCGTATAGTATTGAGTCATACCGGGTTCAGCGGTGATGTGTGAAGTGGCCCCCGTGTCTGGATACCAGTCTGAGCCATAAGGATCCTCCACATGCATTGCTGTCAGTGCTGTTGGTATTTCATCCACTTGATACGAATTGTCAAATCGATACCAGCACCTGAGAGCTGTATGACCAGGTTTCTTACAAATTTGACATTCCAGAGGACAGTTATTTGCTGGCTTTGTATCCTGTACTGGTCTAGTAGGAGTTGAAGTCTGAGATGGGTAAGATCTAACACCCTGATACCTTAATGAGGAGTTTGTATAGGGTCTAAATCCTTGTCCATTGTTAGACCAGCTATCCTTGCTTATCTGATTCTGCCTCATTGGACTAGAAGTCTGTTGATTTCTTCTAGGTTCAGTATATATGTTTCCATTCTCTCTTCTATTATTAAACTGTCCTCTTCCAAAATTATAATTTCCTTGACCATTGCCCCCTTGGTTTCTAGGATTAAACCTTTGCACTGGCTCTTTGTAGTTCTTCTTTGTCCATAGTAAGCCATGTTTGGGTTATACGAGTGGCGAGAATAGGTTTGTAGTCTCGTTTCATACCTCTCTAGTTGAGAGATAACTTCATCATACTCGGGTTGGGGTTTAATACAAGTACATAGTTGTCCCGAAGGTTTCATACTCGAAACCCGCACCTTCATGAACCCCAAACATTCTAGTTATATCATCAACTGGCTTGCCAATAGCATTTAATTGGTCACGAGATAGTCTTGAACTCTCGAGATACTCACTCAAAGGTCTGTCTCTCTTTCTACATGCCTCGCAACTTCCCTCTAAGTTCAAATTCTTTTGCAACAGATTTTTGTGTAAATCTGTTTATAAGAGTTTGCCACACTTCAAATGAGGTTTCTAGACCAATTATTAGACTCAGAATGTTCTCTGACACTGCGCCACTTATCCATGACGAAATTAATTGATCTGTTTTTGTCCAATCTAAGTAATCAGGATTCGACACTTCTCCTGCCTCAGTTTGTATCATTTTAGCAGGAGATTCTGTTTCACCATTGATAAACCCAATCAAATCCTGACTCTTCAAGAATCTACTGAACTGAGTTTGCCACAACAAGAAGTTTTCCTCATTTAACTTGATTGTGACAAAATTTGCTATGTTCACATGGATAGGAAATGAATACTTTGGTGCCCTAGCTGCCATTGTTATATGTTCAGAAGCTTTTGGGACAATCAGTATTCTTCGAGAAATCGAGAAACATCAACGAGCAATCGGCAAACTTATATGATCACAAATTATTTTTGAATCAACAAGATCTCTATATGATCTCACTCATGCGATCATTGTACAAGTTTCAGCAAACATATATCAGATCTATCAACCCCAGAAGACATAAAGCTCTGATACCATGAGAAGATTCAGCGTTTGAGTATATAACCTGTACAAGATCACTCTCTCAGTACTTTGTGAATGCTGAAACAATCAACCGATTAACAGAGATGAACAATGAACAATGAACTTCTTCTTCTTATCGAACTTTCATATAGAATCTGTCATTGAGAGATGAAGCTACCGAGAGAACTTATCAAGAAGAAGCCGAGAGTACATCGTATCGAAGAGCTCTCTCTCTCAAACATTGTACAGAATTTTCTCTTCTCAACTTCAGTTCATCTATTACCATTCTTTTTATACTCAGCTATCTAACTACTTTAACCCTTACACAACGTAACTAACAAATTGCTTAACGAATCTAAACACAGCTCAATGCATGAGGCTAGCTTCTTCCGGCTCGGCTTTGATCGCTTCTAGCTCACCTTAGACTTCCGATCGGCTTCCTCTATTTTCTTCAACTCTTTCAGTTGTTTAGATACTTCGAGCTTGTCATAGCTTCTTCCAGCTCAGCTTATCAGCAGGTATCGAAGACTCCACAGACTCTGACTTCTCTATTTCCTTAACACAGGGGTCTGCGTGTCCATATTATCGTACTTGATTTCTGTGTTTTCATTTTGATCACTTGAATGTTGATATATGTATTTATGACCCACCCTATTCAGGTTTGGTTGCGCTAGAGAATTAAAAGTTGAAACACCACATGATTCACATTCTCGAATAATCAAAGCGAGATTAGATATTGAAAAGGCAATAAATGAACTCTCAAAGTTATCCTTCATTTTCCATCATAGAAAACTAATCTCCAAAAGCAAATTCCATGATATCTTAAATTTTCCTCCACGTACTATTGTAATAAAAAATGTTATTATTATTATTATTAAAAAATTTAATAAATATAAATAAATAAATAATGGAGAGACCAGGACCGACTTCTCGAGCCCACTCTCGGCGACAATCACCTCCGCGGCACGCTGTCCCACACGACCCCCTCGCCGAGCCCGTGGGACGATCCTCGCCGTGCATGCCCCTCACGTCCTCCAAGCGCAAGTCGCGCGGGAGTCCCCTTCGGCTGCGAGGACGGATGTGTAAGGGGGTGTTTGTTTTTGTTTCTTATTTATGTTTTTAAACAGATTTTTTGTTTTTTTGTTCCAGGGTACAAAAAAAGAACATAAATGCGTTTGTTTGCGTTTTTGCTCCTAATCTATTTTTTTGTTCCTAGAAATACATTTGGAACAGAAACAAGAAACATTGTTTCTGGAACAAAATTTGTAACACCCCTTAACCCAAAGGGATCATTACAGTCATTCATCTCCTTTTTAACTAAGCCAATAAATACTTGGACGATTTTTTTTTTTTTTTTAAAATACGGTCCCAGCGCGGTTTAATTTGCGGAAGCATAATCTTACCAACTCTCCCTTCACACAAACATGAGACAATCGCACACCAGCTAGACATCAAGGAAAGAAAACCGAACCATTTTATTTGCATATTTACAAGATGGGTTAATCCCGGGGTAGGTACATACAAAAGTAAGCCATCACACAACTAGTGTGGCTTATACTCAAAAAGGGACACTTCTACCCCCTTTTCACTTATCTCAAAAGAGCGACCCATCCCTCCTTGGTATCGGTCATGTCCAAAAAGACCTTCAGCTTCTAGCCTTTCCCCCTCACACAGCAGCTACACCCATCCAGGTGCATCAGGTGGTGGAGGTGGCAACATCCCTCGCATTATCCCATCCCGGAGCACATGGATGGAGATGAACTCCTGGGTGACTAGGCCATCAGGTAGGCCCACCTCATAAGATACTATCGCACGAACCCGAAGAAAAGTCAATCCAGGAACATGGGGACAGTCGATCACCGTCACCTCTATATCCACGTCAGAAGGTATACCATAAAAGGTGCCCCGCGTGACAGGTGGAATCGGCATCTCTAAGCTAAAATGTTAGTCCCCAAAAGGGGTGAGTACAACCACTCAGCAAATAAATAATTCCCTATGGCTACTCAAGCATCACACAAGACATCACAATTGAAGTCCATATACATGAAATTGCATCATATAGCAATACATCTTCACACATCCACATATATATCACATTTCGCCATAGGAATACATCCATCTATGTATTCAAATTCAATATCCATGCATACACATCACCATATGCATCAATTCAAGCTTATGCATACATACCACTATATGCATATTCACATATACCATGCCATGTCCATGCATACATACCATCATATGCATATTCACATATATCATGTTCATGGCCTCATATCACCATACATATCATGCCATGCCCATTCATCCATATTACCACATGTATATACATCAATCCATGCTCATGGCCTCATATCACCATACATATCATGCCATGCCCGTTCATGCATATTATCACATGCATATACATCAATCCAATTTTTATAATTTTTAATTGGCAATTTAATGCATTCCCGGCACACACCATCCGGGCTTCCGGCCCCCCACATTGCGGGCATCTCGCACCCCAACTGGCATCACGAGGAATCACGGCACACACCATCCGTGCTTCCGGCATTTACACTCCCTGGCCGGGCATCCCGCACCCCAACTGGCATCACGAGGCATTCACGGCACACACCATCCGTGCTTCCGGCATCCCCTACGCTCCGGGCATCTCAACTCCGAGGCCATCCAGATTTACGCACACAGGACTACTGGGCATCCGGCATTTACACTCCCTGGCCGGGCATCCCGCAACTCCCGGGGCATTGTCGGCTCACACCATCCGACAGCCTTCTCATTTATTATGAGATATAATTTATGCATGGCTAAATCTTACATGGCACACGACGTGATGCATATATCCAATATCATCATAATATACTAAAAATCATTATTTATGTACTATAGTAAAGCACTTGGGGATCACATAAATTTTCTAAATTCATGTCATCTAATTTTGCTCATATATTTCCTTTATTTGAATTTAATAAATTCCAATATGCATGTTTCAAGAAAATGCTCAAAATCAAATACTCAATTGATCTTCAAAATTGTGGGTTTGCATAAGGGATAATCAAAACACGATAAATTATTTTCCCATGAAAAATTTATAATTTTATAAGTCATTATGTGAAAAAGTAATATTTAACTTTTACAAAGGAAAATTCCGAATTCCTCAACTTACATCAATTCGGCATTCTCCTCATTTAAATAACTAGATGGCCTCTAAAAATTTCAAAATTTAACCACAACACAGACAAGACATAGAGGTACAACATTCAAGAAGGATCCAAGTCTAAATGGTCATCACACAAAAAGATATAAATTAATTAGTCAAACGGCTAACACTTGTATACACGGTTTGCACCGTTTTTCAATTTATTTAAAATTAAATATTAAACGAGCTTCAAAAATTATAAAAATTTACCACATAATAGCCAAGATGCTAAAGTATGTTTTTCATTAAGGCATTCGGGTCAAATTCATTTTAAATAATTAAGTGTAACAATTATAAGCTACTGCTTCAACATCATTGCATTCCAGTTTATGCCCGATGATAACATTCACCTTTCCTCAAAAATTAAACAACCAAATGGCCTTTAAAAATTTATAAAACTTTACCATACGATCCACAAGACTCTAATATAAGTTTCCCATGAAGACACTTAGACCAATTTCATTATAGAAAATTTATTATAAGTAAAAAGAACTTCTGCTCATAAAACGACGTTCCCAGCACGTCCTACCTCCGAAAATATTATGTATGACCGACCTATTGTGCTTATTTTCCTCTAAATTTTGGATATGTTCTTGCTCAAAGGGTACTCTTCAACTTTCATTCAGACATTGAAGTGAAAAACCCAAAGGAAAACCTTCTTATAGACTGTCGAAGCTACTGATGTCCAGTATGGGTCACCCGATACTCACGTCTTCAGGAAAACGACCATTCCCTAGGCTATTCTTGTTCATTTGGTCCCAAATTTGGGTATGTTGTTCTTCTTCATGTTCTTTACAGTTTTCATGAGGACATAGAAATAAGATTCTCAATATAATTTTAGATACAGCAACCAGAATCACTAAGACTCAACATGCATCACCAGATCTGAACATTTTCTTAGAAAATAAAGTTCATCCCTCAAATCTTGTCCTTTTTCCTTCAATTTTTAGTATGTTACAATTCAGAATGTGCTCTTTAAATCTCATGAAGAAGTCGAGATCAAATTCTCACTCCAAAACCACATGCAAATCCCTACAAGTTTCTGGCGCATGCGGATTCACTCAAAACAGAAAACACCAGCAAGCAAACCCAGTTCAAAATCTCACTTCCAGCTCATACCATCCACGATTTTCACCACAAATCAACACTAGATTCACAACAAGACATGCATGAGTAGATAAGGGAATTAATCTCTTGCCTTAGACTAAAAAAATCGAGCAAAGAGGGGCGGGCGAACACGGCGGGGTAGGTCGGCTTCTCCTCCTTTCCTCTCCTTCTTCTCTTCTTTTCTTCTTTCTCTCACTCTCTCTCTCTCTATGCCCGTCGAAGCCTCCCCCTAGAACCGGCCCTCTCCATTTTATTTCCCCACTAACCCATCATTACATGTAATCATTATTTTTCACACTTGGTTTGCATGCAGAAATTTGCATGCAAACCGGTCTTCCCCTCCCCCTTTGTTTTGCGTCGGCCGCCCATGGTTTATGGGTCATGGGCCGGTGGCCTTGTGGGCTTGTGGCCGGCCCACTTGGCCCGTCACAGGCCCTCTCCAAATCGGCCCAATTTCTAAATTTAATTAAATAAATTTTTAATTAATTAATAATAACAATTTCTTGATTAGATTAAATCAAGAATTTAAATTAACTTATAACATAGACAACCTCAAATCACATAGCCAAAGTCTTGTGTTATTAATATATATTCCTTACAAGCTCATGGCCGAATCTCGGTACGAGTCATGGGCTATTTTATTGCTAATTAAAATCACAAAATTTTCCTCGCCTATCCATACCTCAAAGGTTCTTAGTTAAAAATTCCGGGATGCCACAAAATTTAAGAACAATTTTTCTCTCTCCTCTATTTTCTTCTCTTTTTTTTTTTTTTTTTTTTCTTTGGCCGGTCGCCGGCCTCGGCCATGGCCGGCGACCGGCCGTCGAGGGCCGCGACGCCGTCAAGGGTCGGCGACCTCGCCGGAGCGTCGCCGAGCCATCGCCAAGCGATGTCGACCTGCGGTGGCTTGGCGACGCCGAGCCTCGCTGGCCGTTGGGCGAGCACGATCTTGCCCAGATCCGGCGAGGCCCAGCCTCACCCGGCTACAACAAGGCTCGGCCTCACTGGGGGTCGGCGAGCCTTGCCATGGCTGGGCGAGGCTGCTGGGCCCTTGTCGGCCGATCGCCGACCATGGCCGAGGCCGGCGACCGACCAAAAGAAGAAAAAAGAAAAAGGGAAAAAGAAAATAGAAAAAAATAAGAAAGAAAATAGAAAAAATAAAATAAAAATATTAAAAAATTAAAAGAAATAAAAAAAAATTATACAAATTTAGCAAACGTGTTTCTGTTCTTTTTATATTTCGGAACAGATTTACCAAACACGTTTTTTTGTTCAAAAATTGTTCCTTGGAGCAGAAATATTTTTTTCTATTTCTGTTTCCATAAACAATTTTTGAACGAAACGTTACCAAATGCACTCTAAATTTCCGCAATACCATCAGACCGAAGAGGCCTTACGCTTGCACAGAAGCATCGCGCAGACTTTAAAACACCGGCTACCATTTCCCGCGCTCGAGTCTAGACTAAATTTGTTGCAACCGCCACGTGTCGGGCTACGGTTGGGGGATTCCAGCTGGAGAGGCAGCCGTTGTAGCCATCTTGGGGTGATGCTCACGGGAGCTCGCTGGACTTATTTGTGATTTTTTTCCCAAAAATATCAGCAGTGTTTCGCACCACCAGCTACACACGAGAGAGAGAGAGAGAGAGAGAGAGAGAGAGAGAGAGAGAGAGAGAGGTGTTACAGACCAAATGTAAACAAAGCCCGCCGGATTTTAATCCACGACAAAATCTGAAAATATCAAAATGAAAATACACGTCAAAATTTTATCGATGACATGGATATGAAAATTACAACTAAGGAAGAGTCGAAATTTAATTGACGACATGAGTTTGGAAAATAAATATATTGTGCCAGAAGTAAAGATAATTGAAAATTAGTAAATTTATTTGATTTGTGCGGGACTCTTTAGTAGATGAGTGATTGTAATTATAGTGGTAGTCCCATAATTACTTTTGAGCAATTTTTGGCGGTTGTATCAATGTTCTTCCATCTTTGTGGATTTTGTGCCGATATTCTCATGAACCATCCCATTCTCAAACCGTTGCTCCTCGAAAAACACATGCCAATTACACCATGACCTTGATTGACTTCAAACTAGTAATGTATCTCAAGGTTCCTTATGTATTCAGTCTTTTTTTTACACCTCGACAAGATCTTATCAATACTCTTGTCAATCATTGTTAATCATCTGTCGCCATATACCGATAACCAATCGAAGGTAAATATCAATGTGTACTAATATCGATATCAATCTTAATAACTATCAACAATGCATCGCGTGCGTGGTAATATCCATGCATTAGCCACATGTTCATCCACGACATCTTTTGTTATAAATAAATTCAAATAATTGGATATGACAATTTATATTACACAGATATATTTTTCAGGATTTGTGTATATTGTCGATGAGTTTGAATTTAAATTCAGAGTGTGAATGCTTTGAGGGGAGTCTTGAGTAAGGGGCCGTTTGGTTGAGCATTCCCAAAGCCCCTTGGGGGAAAATTTTGGTGTTTAGCAATATTTTTGAAAACTCCTTTGCCTAAGTATGAGCATTCTGAATGCTTAATGCTCAAAGCTGGGGAGGGGGAGCATTCAGCATTCAGCATTTGGGAAATGCCACGCCTACTATTCATCTCTCTTCGCCACTATTCATCTCTCTTCCCCGTCGTTCTCTCTTCCCCCATCGTCTTTTTCTTCTTTTTCCTGGCCACCGGGCTTCTCCAGCAGCGGCTGCCGCCGCCGCCGCCGCCGCCTGAGGGTCGTGCGTCGCCAGTGCCCACCGTCTAGGGTGGCGCGACGTGCGACCTAGGCGACGCAGACCTCAGGCGGCGTGCGAACCAGGCAACGCCGCCTGAGGTTCGTGCGACCTCGCCGAATGCCAGCTTCCCTCCGCCACGCGCAGCCGGAATGAACCGCCATCATCGTAACGTGCAATGCACGTGCCGATTCGGGCCCAAGGCGCGTGCAATGCACGCGCGTAGTACTGACGCTTGCACGTGCGACGCACGTGGGACACACCTGCGTCGCCGCCTGAGGTTACGCGAACCTCAGGCGGCGTCGCCTGGTTAGCGACCTCAGGCCGCCCGATCTGGCGGTCCGGTGGCCAGATCTGGCGGTCTGGAGGCCAGATCTGGCCGCCAGACGGCCAAATCTGGCCTCTCAAGTGACGATGCGTTGAATCCGAATGACACGCAGAACTCGAATCGACCTGGGTGCGTGCTGCAGCAACCATCTTACAATTGGCGGACCGGAACTGGTACTGCTTCAGCATGCCCTCAGGATCAAGTGTCTTTGTCTCCTGGTGATATGCCTCTGGATAATCTGGATAACACCCAACAATCCGATTCATCGGTTGGATGCATCACATGGAATTGAAATTGCTTCACCTATCCAGCAACCTCCGATGGACTGGTCGGCTTTATCTTCTTCTGATCTAAGTGAGCTATTTGCGTCTCCTAAGCTACCAACTCATCTTGGATTTGGAAGTGATGTTTTACCCACTCCTTTACTCAGTAACATAATTACGACTAGCATTCCCAATTTTCAAATGGACAATATCTAAGCTTTGACGAACAATTTGCAGATGGAATTGTAAGAGTTTTCCTCTAATATGGACTAAATTAATTGACATTGTTATTTACTGTTTAACGTTTACCGTTTTACGGGGTTTGGTCTTAGGTGAGATAGAATGTTTCTTAATTAGTCTAATATGGGACAGGCTAGTGTGGGCCGAGTTGAGCCTGACCCATAATGAGGGGGACTGGCTGGAAACTGTTATTCTAACGCTAATCGTAAGGGGCCGTTTCATTGAGCCAGTGATACGAAGGGCAATAGAGGAGAAGGATTTGATGCGTGGATAAACCCCTTGAGTGTGGGCAATCTCTTTCCACTTCTGCTTTCAAGAACGAGATCCTAAAATAGGTGCGTTAATCTTCTACTCTTGGGTGTGTGTTCTTGTTCTGGTTATGGAGATCTTGGGGTTGCGCAATTTACGTCCTACATGAATCACTCCATATTCACCGCTATATTCAGATTGGTCGAATCTTCACCTCTCTCCGCCAAAGAATCTTCTTGAATCTCGTGGTATAATTGCAAACGCTTCTGAGGAAATAGAAACGGATGAACTGCATAATCAAACAGTGGGATCATCATTACAAACTGATCAATTCCTTGATGCGGACAGAGCAAATCGTTTGCAGGATTGCGGTCAACCGCGTCGAGTGGAAGTGGTTCTTGTGCCTGGCGGCACAAGTCCGACCGACCCTGTTCAACATCCCGGTTGGCTTCCCCCAAGGTGTGACAAGGAAGACAGGAATGATATCCATCAGTTTCTTTCGCCAACTCCAATGAACATAGATCCCTCAACTGCATCACAGCAGCTAGAGGCATCAACAAATACTAGAGGCCCATCATTGGCACACGGTTTGTCTAGATCAATCTACATCTCTACTATGGTTCCATTAGATCTTTAATATATATATCTCCAGATTATTGTACTAAGATCTAACATATGATGTGTTTTTTAACAAGATACAATGGGGGGGTTCTCCAATCAGGAATATGCTCAGCATCCTTGCATATTCCATATGTTCAATATCACTTCCTTTTTATTGCACAATTTCTTTCATCAAAATATATAACTTTTGCGGATGTTGATTTTCGTAGTCGGTATTTTGTGTGATCAAGTTCTAGATTTACATGTACACACGGCTTGATTTGAAAGTCCAATTGTTGATTGATCTTACACTTGAATTTTTTACTGCAAGCAGCTTCGGCGCCCCCTCAACTTCAAACCGTTCCACACGGATGCATTAATCTCACAACAATGCATCCGAATCCAACCTGGGCATCATCTTCATCGATAAAACAAGTAGTCACGTGTCACCCACAAGCTCTAATGGACATGCCATCATCATCACAAGCCCCAAATAATGCTCCACCACCTCCTTAGATTCTACCCTGTGGAACAGGCCTGATAGGCTCATCGTCAATACTAGGTCTATGATTATTTACAAAAATTAACCCTTACGTATCACCATGTTACATTATTATGGGATAGCAAGAATGTTATCATAAGACTCTAACTGATGGAAATTTTAAATTGCAGAATTGGATACGAACTGGGGTGCGCTAATGACGAGTCATCCAAACACAAGGAACAACTTTCAAGAGAATAGAGCTTTGAAAAGAAAACTAGGCGAAGTCAATAAATTGTTAGAACATGTGATGGTGGGAGAGGCATTTCAGAAAAATACTACAAAGATTTTGGATTATCTAGTAGGGAATCAAATATCCCCACTAGGCATTTGTGGAATGGGGGGTGTTGGTAAAACGACTATTATGTCGCACATACATAATAGACTCCTCGAAGAAGCAAACTATGACCATGTGTTATGGATAAATGTGTCACGGGATTTCAAAACACGAAAGTTGCAGGACACCATTTGGGAGGCCCTAGGTTTGGGCAAGCTACAAGAAAAGGATGTGAGCAAACAAGCGGCAATGTTGTGCGATCATCTAACAGAAACAGGCAAATTTACAATAATCCTCGATGATGTGTGGAAATGCATTGATCTTACAGAGGTGCGAATCCCAGTTAAAGTGGATGGAATAAAGTTGGTCTTAATCACCCGATCATTTGACATATGCCATCAGATGCAATGTCAAATGATAAAAATTGAACCTCTATCTGATATAGAAGCCAAGAATTTATTTTTGGAGAAGCTTGGATCTGAAGTGGCCCTTAATTTGGAAACTAAAGAAGTTGTGATGTCCGTTATTAAAGAATGTGTAGGCTTGCCCCTTGCAATCGTCACGATAGCAAGAAGCATGCGAGGAGTGACCAACGCATTTGAATGGAAGGATTGCTTAGAGAAATTGAAAGAATCAGATATTGGGAAAATGGATATGGAAAAGGTCTTAAAGAGACTAAAATCTAGTTACAATCGCCTTGGTGATAATGAATATCAACAATGTTTCTTATCTTGTGCACTTTATCCAAAAGATTGGTTGATTGACAAGTTCGAGTTGATAGAATTCTTTATTGACCAAGGATTGATTTGTCGATTGAATACGAGGGAGAAACAATATGATAGAGGCCTCACCATTCTACAGAAACTGGTAAATGCTTGCCTATTGGAAGATCATAAGGGCAAGGTGTAGATGCACGATTTGATTAGAGACATGGCATTGCACATCATGAGTGTGACTTCGATTGTAAAAGCAGGAAATGGGTTGCGGAGGATACCATCCAAAGAATATTGGACAGATGCTTTGGAGAAAGTTTCTCTGATGAAGAATGATATTGAAGAATTTCCCTTGAACATGTCACCATATTTTCCTAAACTATCAACTTTTCTATTGAACGAAAGCTTATCGTTTACTTTAGTAATCCCTGATTCTTTCTTTAAGCATTTATGGGGGCTAAAGATTCTAAACCTGAGTGGATGTGCTCTAGAGGAACTTCCAGATTCCATTTCAGACTTGGTAAACTTGACAGCACTATTGCTTCAAGGATGTTATCAATTGTGTCGTATCCCTCATTTAGGGAAGCTTAGATCTTTGAGAAAGTTGGACATGTTAAGTTGTGTTAGGGTTGAAGTGCTCAAGGGTCTAGACATGTTGGTGAACTTGAGATACCTTGACATAACTGATACATTCATAGAGAGATGTATAGAGAGATTACCCAAAGGAACATTGGGAGCTTTGTTAAACTTGCAATGTCTTAGAGCTAGGCTAGTAAATGGAGAAGAAATTACAAAATTGCAGGCATTGGAGACACTTCAATGCTTGTTTGACGATGTGGATGATTTCAACAAGTTTGCGAGTGCGCTTAGTAAGCGGTGGGGGAATAACCCTCGCTATTACAATATGATGGTGGGTCCAAAAAGATTTATGAATTTTCACTTCAAAGATGTTGGTGGTCAATTTCAGGATTGTGTGAGGAGTGTCACAATTATGAAGAGAAGTCATGCTATTGTGAGTGCAAGAGGGGAAAGCAGTGGTAGTGGCGGTGGCATTTGTATTTTGATTCCCCAAGATGTGCGGGAATTGGTAGCGTGTGGTTGCGATGGTGCGACAAATTTGTCTGACATTGGTCTGCTTGAAAAGCTTGAGACGCTAGAGATGGGATACTGGAGCAACTTGCGGGTGCTCTACTAAGGACAAGGTGAAGAAGTAATCGACATCCATGACTCCCTTACCCGAACCCCTGTCCTCTTTAGAAGTCTTAGGAAGTTGACAATAATTAAATGTCCAAAATTGAAGTATCTCTTTGGGCATGGGCCTAAATTCTCCCTTCCGCATCTATTAAGTATTTCAATATGGTTTTGTCAGGAAATAGTGGGGATAACAGTGATAGCTACATCACCACCACCGTATCCACCCCCAGCCTTCCCTAGTCTAGAAGAGACTTGTGTTTGGGGGTGTCATAAAATGAAGAGAGTGGTGGAATCTGAGTGGCTGCCCCACTTCCCTAATCTAAGAAGAATCAAAGTAGAATATTGTGGGAACATAGAGGAGATAATCGGAGGTCTTTCCTCATACATGTCAATTGAAGAGATTTCTCTGGAACGGCTTTTGGTAAAAGGATGCCATGAGTTGCCACTCCATCTTCGAAATCCTCAAAATATCCAAGTCATTGGCTGCAAAGGAATGCCGAAGATGATAAGCAGAGCGGGACAGGGCCAAGAAGGGAGCATGACGACTCCTATAAACAACACCCCTTCATCCTCCCAATCTTCAATTTCTCTCCCAAAGCTGAATACCTTGTGTCTACACAATCTACCCCAGTTGAAGAGCATATGTGAAGTCCTAATAACTTGCAGTTCCATGAGACATTTGAAGGTGACCAAATGCCCAGAACTAAATAGGATTCCTTTGGAGCTACAATTACATGATATTGAGGACCTTCCGTATATTGAGCTGGACAGTGAGGAAAAGTGGAAGACGCTGATATGGGATCGTCCCAATGCTCAGGCTATTCTTGGATCTCATCTCGTTTTCAATGACAGTGACTGTACACGTGAGTTATCGATATAATTTCCTTCATTCCCGATAGAAATAAAAAAAAAAATATTGAAGGAATTATCAATTGCATTGCTATATATTTTATACATGTACATAAGCCTATTTATAATACAAAACAGATAAAATAGGAAAAAAAAATACGAGATAACATTTTCCAATTTTACTGTGTAAAATACTAATCTTATGGATTGATTGAAACAATTAGTCCGTAATCAGAATTAGAATCAGAATCAAATCAAATTGTATCTCCATTTGAATTCGTTATGAAGATGATGTTGCCCTTCATGTTATTGTCATGTTAGCTATAGAGACTACGATCAGAACTAGAGTCGTGCAGCTCTAACACTGGCTTTTTCAGAATCGTCCGATAGTGAAGATGAACCATCTGAAGGTGAAAGTGAATCCTCTGATGCTGATTTCAAAGAAGTCTGATGAAAGGCCTTCGGCAACTATTTTAATTACTCGAGCATGCTTTCCTGCAAACTCAATTTTCATTTGAATTACTTTCTTCATATGCCGAACTAGTGGAGGTCCTTCATGAGGCGGGAGAGGTCGGAGATGTCCGGGGGTGGCGCTGGACCTGGGCGAAGGAGTGCACGAAGTAGGCGACGAAGGAGGGGCCGAATACCACCTCTGGGAGGAGATCTTGCATAGCTCGGTGGTGGCGGCTACAACGAATTTAGTCATAGTAGAAAATTGAAGGATCGAAGTTTGCTTTGCCTTCACAAGCATTGCAAGCTCACAACTCCGATCCATAATTCAATAGATTGGATATGGCATTTTGTGTTACACCTGGTATGGTTTTCAGAGATTCATGTGTGTTGATGTTGAGTCTGGAGTTCATATTACGTTTCTTATTTCTCTGTCTGCGACTCCATGAGCAAGCTTCACGTTGTTTCTCTTCCATTTGTTAATGATGTGTGTTTGTAATTCGGGCCTTGTTCAAACTTGGATTGATGTAGTTCACTGATATGAAAACACACTCGCAATTGCTCTGTCGTTGAAAACAAATCAAAATCTCTTGGATAAATCTGTGATACTTGTAAGTATTATAGGTCAAGAGAGTTTAGCGCCTAAGGTGTTTGATGAAATTCTTAAGCTAGTAGCGTACTTGACTATTGATTGCTTGTGCATAACATGTGTGCTTGGTTGTTGTCGATGATTGATTTGCATTCATAATCCACGTGGTATCACTGCTTTATTTTAGTTTGGATTCTTTCTTATTCAACCATGAGAATTCCACATATCAAGCTTGCTTTGTTTTTTTTCTTTTTTAAGCCATTTTTCTGGGTTTGGAAGGTGGGTTTTGAGATGATGGTTAGTATAGAGAGACAATATTGCTTCGACTCTGTCTTGGGTTAATTGGACTCTGCAGTTGAAAGAAGATGAGTAGAGCTGGAAAATGAAATTTGTTTCCACTTTGTTGTCATTGCCCATAAAGCGTTCGTGAAAATTTCTCAAAAGAATAACATGAAAGTTCAAAAATTTCAGAATATATAGTTCAAGTCAGTTGTGTAAATTTGAGTGTTCATAAAGCCTCCCTATTTCAGCACCTAAAATTTTTTTATACTTTGCACTGTTGAAGATATTGGTTACTTTGGGTCCAAGTACTTGATTTTCTAATGCATGCAACCGTATTCATATGAAGAGCAATCTATAGTGTGGTTTTATTTATCAGTAAGTTTACAATCCAAAGCCTATCTATATTTAACCCAAAACCAGCCTAAACCCGTTTCATGATTTGTATATGGCGTGGGCCAAACTTTCACACTATCTATAGTGTGCTTTGTCTATTTAAGCCATTTTTTTTGGGTTTGGAAGGTGAGTTCTTAGAATATGGCTAGTATAGGAAATTATTATTGCTTTTTTACTCTGTCTTGGGTTAATTTGACTCTGCAGTTCAGAGAAGATGACTAGAGTTGGAAAATGAAATTTGTTTGAACTTTGTCGTTAGTGCCCACTATGTGTTCGTGAAAATTTCTCAAAGGAATTTGACTTGAAAATTTCAGCATAGATAGATTAAAATTAGTTCTGTAAATTAGAATATTCATAAATCCTCCCCATTTCAACATCGAGAATATATTTTGATACTTCGCACTATCCAAGATATTAGTTAGTTTGGGTCCAAATACTTGATTGTCTTGTGCATGCAACTTTATTCATATGAAGAGCAATCTATGGGGCAATTTTATTTATGAGTAAGTTTACGGCCCAAAAGCGGTCTTTATTTAAGTCAATCGAAGTTCAAACATGTTTTATGATTTATACATGGCTTGAGCTGAACTTTCACCATCACCTTCATGCTTCTATTTATAACTTGATACCAAAAATTCCCTCACTAACTCAAGAGCAAGTCGTTGGAGCCGCTCTTTCTTAGGCAATAATTTAAGAAGAAAAATGCTAAAAAAATAAAAAAATAAAATGAATCTCAGGTTTGGTCGGGTATAAATCAGATATTAGTCGAGTTGGGTATAGATCGAGAAATCTACATTGCAATTATATGATAATTTGTATCAGACCATTTATGACTAAATCCAAACTCGTCCCAACTCACTATTTGACAAAACTACACATACTATAGGGCAAGAGGCAGCGTGGGGTGGAGCAAGCATTAGCCCTACTCTGTCCCATGAATCCATCCTGTTTTCGTAATTTTCATTGTATGTAAACAAAAACAAATATAATATATATATATATATATATATGTATATATGTATGTATGAAAAGGACTTTAAGAACAATCTCTTCTTCTTACGAGTCTTGATTTACGGGAGATGCAAGATTGAAAGTTTCCTAGCAACGCGACTCAATTGTTCCCCATGGATTCTGCCTTCAAATTGTTTTGCATCCACAATTTTATGATATTTAGATTTTGTGTGACTCAATAAAATCTGTTTATTCTTTTTCAAAACCTACCCATGAAGCCATTTCTTATCATTATTCTATCTTTTTTAACATAATTATTGTAATAATAATAATGAAAAATGGCAAATATAATGATAAATGAATGCCAAATATAATGCGGTGCTCTCCAAGGATTTGCTGTTCCGAGAAGAGAAAACTACCTTAGGCCCCCTCACGGGGGAAGGAGGCATGTTTTTCGTCCCACCATGTGCCCGTCCTTAGAACTTATGTGATTATTACGATAGCACGTATCAGGTGACCGTTACTATTTATTTTTTGACTTTTTTCCCTTTTTTGTGCAAATCTTGTGGTTTACACGATGATTCTTTACAAATGCTACATTTGAAGGTCTTCACGTGTAGATTCACATATCATTTTTTTTTCATAAAATTTTCAAACTTTGAATAATATTTTATACTCCAATTGAGAAAATAAAAAGATAGTTACTTAGACATGATTTGTGCAATCTAATTATTCAAATCAAACATATTTCCCATGTCCACGTCCAATCAACATGATAATAATAACAAGATTCCTATCTGTATAATTTCAAAGATCTTGTTGTAATAATAAGGAGGAGCACGTTTAAATGAGTGTATCAAATTGCAATTTCAATTGCAATGACATGCATAGATAGTGGACATAATAAATGTAACCTGGTGTTTGGACTCTTAAAAGTAATTTCTATCATATAAATCTAATCTTTGAAAGCAAATTCCATGATCCCCTACCCTAATGATATTCCACGTGGGTATAGCAAGCAAAAAAAATCATTAATAAAAAGCTTTAAAAGAAAAAAAAAATAATGGAGAGACTAGAGAACGACAAATGACCATGACGACCTCACTTGTTGGTTGAGGCAATTGACATTAGTCATCATCACTTCCCTCGTTGTGTCTGGGAATCAAGCTTTCTATTTGCATAATTTGAAAATAAATAAATAATGGACATACATCCAATCTCCACCTTTGTTCAAGGTGATAATAATGACAAATTTTCTATTTGCGTAATTTGAAAGATCTCGTCCTAATAATTAGGAAGAGCACGTTGAATTGAATGAGTGTATCGAGTTACAACTTCGATCACGATAACATGCATAGACAGTGGATGCAATAAGTGCAATCCGGTGTTTGGACTCTCAAAGCAATCCCTCATTTTTCATCATATAAAACTAGTCTTCAAAAGCAAATCCCATGATCCGCTAAATGATCCTCCACGTGGGCATAGCAAGCAAAAATATTATTATTAACAAGCTTTCAAAGAAAAAAAAAAAGAACAAAAAATAATAGAGAGAACAGAGAACGACAGATGACCATAATGACCCGACCCGGTCCTCGGCTGAGGCAGTTGAAACCGGTATCATCACCCGCGCCCTCCTCGTCGCCGCGAATCTCTGTCCAGACCGACTTCCCGGCCCACTCTCGGTAACCATCACCCTCCGTGACGCGCGCTCCCACGCCACCCCCCCGAGCCCGTGGGATAATCTTCGCCGTGCGTGCCTTCCACGCTCCCCAAGCGCGAGTCAAGCGGGGAGCTGCCCCACCCGGCGCCCGCGAGGGCAGGCGTGTAAATTCGCCGTGATGCCGTCGGACCGAAGAAGCCCAACACTTTGCACCGAAGTAACTGCAGCGCTCTAGGTGTCCCAACAAAAAAGCACGCACTTTAAAGCATCGGGCCGGCGTTCCCTGCGCTCGAGTCCAGCTTGAATCCACTGCGATCGCCACGCGTCGAGCCGTAGTTGGGCGGTTCCATCCGGAGGGCCCGCGGCCGACCCCATCGAGCGGCGGAGCTCGCGGGGCTTACCATGGGCGCGGGGCCAGCTTAGGACCGCTCCTTTATTTATGATATTATTTTCAAAAATCTCAGCAGTTTTTTGCTCCACCAGCTTCACTGAGACAGAGAGAGAGAGAGAGAGAGAGGGGTTGATGCTGGAGCTAGATCGCAGCTTCCTTGATTTGCAAGCACAGCCCTGGTACATTCTCTCTCTCTCTCTCTCTCTCTCTCTCTTTCTGTGCCTGTGATTTGTATAAAACGTTCTGGTGTCGTAACGTGGGTCGTCGTGTCTTCTTGATCCTTGGTCGCGGCTTGTATCAGGAATGCTAGGCGGTGCGTTCCGGGGTAGCGCACTGGGCAGGTAAATTGCAGATCTGGCTCGCCCTCGAGCTACATTGGCGATTTCTCCCGTCTCGCGGTTTCTGGGTTGACTTGGTTTTGGTGAGTTGTGCTCTGCTGAGCTCCATTCGGTGTGTCCTTGCCTTATTTAGGGGTCAGTTGTCTGCTTCTTGTTTCTGAATCGCTTCGATGTTAGCTGGGAGATCACAGGACGGACTGCGTTTGTTGATTGGTCTGGTTGTTTGAATTTGAAATGAGAAACTGTCCTAGTAATTGATGTCTTGGGGATTAAAAAAAAAAAAAAATTGTCTTTCTGCAAAAGAATTGATGATCCTTGAAGGAGGCGATGAGAAGATTAGGTTGCCGTTATATGGATCCATTTTACAAGTGGTAGAGAGTCCGGAATGAATTGGTGTTGGTCGTGGTGATGGGTGAAGATCTAGCATGTTCCCATCTTTTACTGTTGTATTGTCGAGTGTTGTGCGATATGTGGCCGCTCAGTGAAGTCGACAAAGCGGTAATGAGCAAAGCTTCTGGTCAGGATTTGGGATTGCAGTGCTGACAGTTCTAGTAGGCCCCTGTTTTGCACGCTTGTTTAAACTTCTCAACCGTTATTCTTCAAGATGAGTAATTTGGTTTTTTCTGGTCGTCTTGTTCTGTGATGAGCTAAAACTTCAACTACTCCAGCTGGGACTTTTTCCTCTATCAACGCCTGAGCTGTTTTACTTCAGCCTGTGCAGGAGCTGAGGTTGAGGTTATTGCTGCATCGGTTCCTGCCTTCCTGCCATGGGTAGAGCTAAATCACCTGGTAGATGGATCAAGACATTGCTATTTGGGAAAAAAACATCAAAACACAATGTTAAGGGAAGAGAGGTATTCTTTTTAGCTACAACAAACCCTGTAACTTCTTAGTTTAACGTCAGAAATCCTGTTTCCTAATGTTTCAACGTTCTTGTATGTTGTAAATAAAAGCATGATAGTTATACGTCAGTTCCTGCCCGGCGCTTGTGTTCTTTTCGTCTGAGTAAGGTACCTTGGTAATTTCTTCTCTTTTGAACTAATGTGCCACTACCATCATGCGCAGAAAATTACAAATGACGCAGTGGTCCAGGTGGGTGCTAGGGCACCTGAAGCTAATTATCACGTGGCTTCTCAGCCTAATGCTGAAAGTGATGATTGGAATAGCAGAAAACAAGAATCAGAGAGAAAGAATGAGGAAATTCTACTCCAAGATCGAGGGATTGAGACTGATGAAGATCTGGACATGGCTCAAACTCAGGATGCACCGCAAAATCCAGATATAATCAGGCAAGAGATGGCAGCAACAAAGACACAAGCTGCTTTCAGGGGTTATTTGGTATTTATTCTGAGATTTGTCTTCTCTACTCTTCTCTACTGTCTTCCTTAGACATTTGTTGTAGTTAAAGAATGGATAACTATCTGAATAAGAAACGTACTCTGGAGAATGTTCCTAATAGTCTATTCTTCAATAAAACCTCCTTTCTTTTGAATGGCTACTGTTTATTTAGATCAGGCTTGTTTATGGATTTTGTTTTGTTTTCATGATGAAGGCTCGTCGCGCATTTCAAGCTCTCAAGGGAATCATTCGGTTACAAGCACTTATCCGTGGGCATTTGGTTCGGAGACAGGCAGTTGCTACTTTGTCCTGCATCCTGGGAATAGTTAAATTGCAGGCACTTTTTCGAGGGAGAAACGTCAGGCAATCTACCACTGGGCTTGAAGTACACAAGTTACTAATATCTCAGGTACTTCAGGGTGAAGCAATGCTTGTAGTGGATGATAGAATAGCTCCTTTTCTTTCATATGGATGTCTTTACTTGTGACAAAAATGGCATCCTATCCGACTATACTGTTACTGGGGCTTTATGCCTCACGTGCCTTGGAGTGGTGGGCCATTGATAAACAGTGTAGACAAAAGCGAAGTTAGCATAGTGTTTGTCAGTAAAATTAACATGTCACGGATTAAAATATTTGTTATGGTGTGAACTGCTTGGATCATTCACTCTCAGATAGATATATCTGCTTATTTCTGACTTCACATTGCTGAATGATAATATGCCAACAGTCTTGTATAGCTTTACTTATTTGAAATCAGCAAACAGTGAGGTCTGCAACTTGCTTCATGGGGTGTCTGCTACATGTTGAGACATCACTTCTCTGGCTAGTTGAAGGTACTTTGAAGTGTCATTTCTTTGAACAGTGATGTGTGACACAAGTGCCTACTAGGCAGGATTTAACTGTGTATGCATTGTCATGGGCACACACTTGTGTGTGCGAGAGGGAGGGTGGGAGGAGGAGGAGGAGGAAGGAAGGGGAGGGGGGGGATTCTTCTTACATACTTTTGAATCCGTTGTTCCTCTGCTGCCTTTTCATTTTTCTTCTGGGTTCATGATGATAGATTACCGAGTTACATTTCCTTATAAATTATCTGACAGGGCATGTCGGGGGATTCTGCCAAAGTTGATTTAAGTACTCAGCTTGCCAATGTTTCAGCAAATGCTTTCATTCGAAAGGTAATACAGCATCATGTAGTATTGAATCACTAGTTTGCTATTTAAAAGTATTCTTCTGATTTTGTTCCTATATGCTCTCCATGCAACCACTGCATGATGCCATAGCTTGTTGCTTCATCACCAACTGTCATGCCCCTGCACCTCAATTATGATTCTGCGGAGCCAAATTCAGTTTCGAGTTGGTTAGCATGCTGGTCAGCATCCGTTTTCTGGAAACCAGTTTCCCAACCGAGAAAAATCTCCAAATCACAGAGAAAGCAGGGTTACTCACAAATTTCAGAAACTGAAACTCGTAGGACGAAGCGTGGTGTCCAGAAAACTCCTGCTTCCAATGTTGACATTATTTCAGCGCGCACAACCACAGAGACGCCTAAACGCAATGTAAGGAAGGTGTCTGGCCATTCTTTGGATCCTTCACAGGATAGTCCACAAAATGAGATCCAAAAGGTCAAACGTAGTTTGAGAAAGGTCCACAATCCTATTGTAGAGAATGCTGTGATCCAGTCTGAAATTGAAAGTGTAGAGCCCAAGGACAGTTTGGAAAGGCCAACCATCACTAGGGGAGTTGATGTTTTTGAGCAGAACAATAAACCTTCTGATGAGAAAATGGAGAGTGAGACAATATTGACCTCATCAAATTTGCCTGATGCAGAAAAGATTCAGGAGCCACTGGAAATAGATGACAGAGCTGATATTCCTTTTGATGGTCAAGTAGTATTTGACTCAAATGCTTCAGTTAAGAACCATGTAGAAGATGACAGTGGTCGTGTAACAAATGGGCATCAGGAATCCAAAAATCAAGAAGTTGAGACCCAGAGGGATGATTCAGTTAGCGATGAGAAACGTAGACCAGGCCGTAAATCTTCCACACCCTCAAAGCAAGAATATGAGGAGAATGGCTCGCGGAACAGTCCGGCACTTCCCAGTTATATGGCAGCAACTGCATCTGCAAAGGCCAAACTGAGAGCGCAAGGTTCTCCGAGGTTTGGACAGGACGGGGCAGAAAAGAGTAATCTGTCGAGACGTCACTCTCTACCTTCCCCAGCTAACAGCAAAATCAACTCTCAGTCACCAAGAATCCAGAAACCTGATCAGGGAAGTGGCAAAGGTGGGAATAAAAGTGACAGATCATCAAGAGATTCGAATGGTAAGAAACTATGAATTACTACTTATTTCTTCGACAGCTCAAGTATTTTGTTTGTCATTCTATTGTGTCGGAATACTGGATTTGATTGAAGGATAGATGAAGTAATTTAGAGAATGCTTGCTCACAACTCTCTTTTGGAATTACATGTTTTCTCTGTGTGGGGCAAATCCTATAAATGAAGTCGGTTATGTGTACTTTCGAAATCTTTTACCTAAGTCAAATCACATTATGCTAGTGAATATGGCAAGCGAGAAATGGTCCCAAATGCATGTCACTGTAGCAGACTTAAATTTTGGTGATATTTGCTTGTTTTGATAAGAAGGAATTCTATGGAAACTAATCTTGCAATATACTCTGTCCTGACCTAAGTGAAATCGCAACACCCCCCGGGGCACGCACACACACGAAAGAATCATTAAATTCCGAACTAGAAATTTTTGGTTATTTAGCTACTTATTGAGGATAGTATTTATTGTTCAATTTTGCAGGGAAGGCTGAGTGGAGAAGGTGACTTTCAGAAACACTATGGTTCGAGTCTAATTCAAGAAACATTGTGTGCAGATTTCGGTAGAAGAATTAGTTTTGAAGCTTAATTCGTGGTGTCTGGTTTGCTGGTTCTCTAGACTTTGAGTTGGATTTGTTAGTGCAGGTAACATCATGGTTTTTGGAGTCTCACCATGTTAATGTCTCAAAATAGTGTTGAACTCATTATTGGTCAGTACTATGGTACCATACATGCATATTTGTATAGTTGTGCATCCGTTTAGCTACCTCTATTGGTCCGCTGATGTTAGGCATCGTGAACATTTTCATCTGTAACGTGTGGCACCGATTGATGATTAATTCTGCTGATGTTTCTAGTGTGCTTGGTTTATTCAAAATTAGATTCTCTTTTTGCCTCCTAATCATTCTTTGCTTGTAAATTCTCGTGAGAAGGCTGGACTTAGATGCTTGAAATAGGCAATGTAGATAGGTCATCATCGTCCACGACGTATGACTCAAGCGGCACTTAAGTTGGGAGGCTCTTGGAGCGACAATCGACTCAGTTGCTTTTCTCGGATGACTGCATTTGGTTGGCCTTTTAGGCAAACTGTTTATGAAAATGCAAAATACTTTTAAGGATAAAAGGGCTTTTTGAAATGTAAATAGTGATTGATAAATTGTAATTTTAAAGTGTATTTAGAAATAATTTTGATTTAAATGATGTTAGGAAAGATAACACTTTATAGAGGACTTTTCCTACTATTAAAATAAAAAACTCGAACTGGGAAGGACAATCCCTGAAAAGTAAACGGGTGTACGCACGATGCACACGCTTGAAATTAAGGACAATCCTTGAATAGTATGTTTTTCAGTGTTGAAAAGGTTGAGAAAAATTACAAATCGTCAATCTCTACTCGAATCTCGAAAGGACAGTTGTTTTTTTTTTGGTCGGTGAATGGACAGTTGTTTAGACCGTATCTTTTGAAAAATCTCTGGCTTTTAGCAAATCCGGTCAAACATTGAATATTATACTAAGATCAAACCATATCCTCTTGAGATTGCCAAGTTTCTATGCCACTGGGGGATAATGAAATTTTCCAAATTGGTGTGCTTCGACTTTGAATTTTCGGTAAGAAAGAAAGGAATTCAAAAAGGTTTTGTGCTAAGTATTCATGGGTTATGGACTAATTAAGGCCATAATCCCAACAATGAAGATGCAACAAGAGACGTAATCAAATCATTAATGAGTAATAACTGCCCTTAAGCCATCTATTGTCTATAAATAATGATCAGTGTAACTTTTGATTTCTCGATAAGATTCATTCCAAAGATAAGTGTCTCGGGTCAACTTACACGTATCGTTTCGTTCCACGTTCCTAATCTACACCTTAGCCAAGAGATCGTGCCAAGCGGAAATCGAACTCGAGACGTCTTTCTCGACATTGCCAAAACCTCCTCTTTGGGCTCATCTCTCTCTATCCATTCCTCATCTCACTGCACGCCCTTTTCAAACAAACGACTTAATGTACGCCTAATAAGTCGTTCGTTACGCAGATCTTGAACTTTCGACGTCTTAGGAAGCCACGTGCCTTGCGAGAAAACCCATCGTCCAAAGGGAAAAGGACCGAAAACCCAATGATTTGCATCCCCGGAACATGCTTGTTCCTCCCATCGAAGTCACTATTTCAATGCCAATCGCTCTCGCCTTCCGCCAAAGAAAAAAAAAAAAAAAAACACGTGAGTGGCCAGCAGCTTTCCCAAGAATCGTGCCACGCACTTTCCCATCATTGCCGTCGCCATCATCATTGCCTTCGCCATTATCATCTCTTTAACAAGGGCTATTAGGTATCATCTTGGATCGACTTTCGTTCGTGCACTAATTCGAGCGCGGTTCAATTCGATTACCATATAAGAAAAACTCGGATAAGTTGCTTACTCATCCTTATCCATAACCCAAAAAACATTAACTCAGCTGAATCCCATCTCTATCTCTCTACTCACCCCCTCCCTATTTATTCATTCTTGCCTCTCCTCATCACCATCGGTCTCTCCCAGAGCGAATTTTCTACGCTCTTTCTCTCTCTCTGGTTCTTTGCCTTTTTCCGGTCTCTAAAGATGGGCAACGTCGGCTTCCTGTCTGCTCTTCTTCTGGCGGCGTTCCTCGTCGCCGGCGGCGTCAGCGCGCATGACCGTCCAGGCATTGGCGTGTACGAGCTCAGGAGCGGATACTTCACCGCGCAGTTCACGAACTACGGTGCAACCATGCTGTCCCTCGTTCTCCCCGATAAAAACGGTACGTTTTGGCACACCCTCTTGCTCTTCCTAGTTCTGATCAGGTTCGGATTGATCGTCCTCGTTTGAACAGTGTCTTGTGGTCGCTTTCGTAATGGCCTTCCGGGGTCCCGGGGTCATGTGGCCTTGTTTTGAACGTTGCCGGTTGTTTTTCACGTGTCCCGGACACTTGTTTTTCTCAGGTAAATTGGATGACGTCGTTCTCGGCTTCGATTCGCTCAAGAGCTACAAGGTATGGCCTTGCCCGTCTTCCTTTGCACCACTGATTCTCCGGCATCGATGACTTAATAAGATCGGTCATGTAGATTAACCAAAACCAATGTATGCTAAACCGCATGAAATTTTCAAAGACTCAATCAGCATGCATTCGTGCTCAGTATGAAAGCCAGAGGATCGATAGAAAATATTGTTTTGACAGGGCGATGAGAATGCAGGGATGTCTCCATGAAATGTAAATTTTCGTTTTGCGTCGGTCCATGAAATATCTCGCGCTTATTTGTTAAATCTGCTGCAGAATGATACTACCTACTTTGGAGCCGTGGTCGGACGCGTCGCCAACAGAATTGGAGGGGCTCAATTCACTCTGAACGGGACTGTCTACAAATTGGTAGCCAATGATGGCAATAACACTCTTCATGGTAGCTCATATCTTTCCCCTTGCCTGCTGTGTTCTCCTTTGTCTGCGATTTGTCTTTTAATTTAGTCTGGCCCGAACTGTTGTTCGGGCTTGAAACTTTTTCGCAATCGAATATCAGGTGGCAGCAAAGGGTTCGCGGATGTTATCTGGAGGGTGCATAGCTATGACACAGAGAGTCATGTTACATTTACTTACGACAGCTTTAATGGCGAAGAAGGTAAAATCTTTTTCTGAATTTTTCCATGATGTTTTAGACGTTTTGTCAGTTCGCCGGCTGCTTAACTCGAATCCTAGTCTGCCTTTTGACCAAATCATTATTTTTGTTTTGGCTTCGTTTGATTTGAAGTGCTGATATACATATTGTTCATGTGGCCGGTGATGAATGATCTGAACTCCAATCCATAATTGCCGCAAAGTTCAGTTCTTTGTACAATATCCTTGAACAGACTTTAATCAATAATTGCTGCCTAAAGAGATCAAATGAGAAGTGATTGGATTTTTTTTTCACTCTGCAGGCTTTCCCGGTGATCTGTCTGTATACGTCACCTATCTACTCATTGGGACCAACAAGTTAGGCGTCAAACTGGAGGCCAAGGCACTTGACAAGTCGACTCCGGTGAATCTCGCCCTTCACACCTACTGGAACCTCGCAGGCCAAAACAGTGGCAACATCCTTTCTCATGAAATCCAGCTTTTTGCATCGAAAATCACTCCAGTCGACAGTGCTCTTATACCCACAGGTGAAATCCGTGACATCCAAAGATCGCCGTATGACTTCCTACAACCTCACACAATCGGGAGCCGGATCAATGAGGTGCCCGGTGGGTATGACATCAACTATGTGCTCGATGACACCGGAACCAAGCATTTGAAGAAGGTTGCCATCGTGCAAGATAACCACTCGGGAAGGAAGTTGGAACTGTGGAGCAATCAGCCTGGAGTGCAGTTTTACACAAGCAATATGATTGATCATGTGGTAGGGAAAGGCGGATTTGTTTACATGAAATACGCCGGTCTTTGCTTGGAGACACAAGGGTTCCCTGATGCAGTGAATCACCCAAATTTCCCCTCGCAGATAGTGAATCCTGGACAGCATTATGAGAATGTCATGGTCTTTCGGTTCACAGCTCACTAAATTCCAGCTTGGTTAGAAGTTTTTTGAGACATGCTCAAGACCAGGAACTTTTTTTCTTACTTTCTTGTCGATGTTATCAACCATCGTTTTATGTTGATTTTTTGGTAGAGATGCTTATGAGCATTCGGGAAGAATATTTTCTATGCACTGATCTGGTCCAATTTACGAAATTTCGGAAAACTGGTATTGATAGCTGATCAATCTTTTGACATCAACTTATTTTTGAATTAGACCCACTGTCAATCAAATTGCCATCTGAATGTGGAAACGACGAAACTATTTGCATTTTTCAGATGCTAAAGATGATAGCAAACTCTCAAAACAGTGATTTGACTAGCCAATGATGGAACTGGCCAACCAATATATATTTATATATATAAAGGCTAGCCAGATAGAGATAGCTAACTACCTAAATGATTGAGAAGAGAACTAGGTTACTATATCTATCATCACGTCGCTGAACGACTTCATATCGTCTTCGTTTTGGTTTGAGACTTACCAGAAACAAGGATGTTCGAAGTCTTTCTTTTTCAGACGGAAGAAAGGGAACGTTTCAAGGGTTCTATCAATCTCCTTATCAGATTCACCAGAGGGAACTTTCGTTCTTGCAAAAATTAAGAAGAACGAGAACCACAAGAAAAGGCTCAGAAGCACCTCAATCTTTGCCCATAGACCAGAATACAATGAAAAACTTGTATGTAGGAGTACCTAAGCCAATAAAAAAAATATAAAAAAAAATAATGCTAAATTTGTTTATCTGTTGAACAACTAAGAAAGATAAAGGCCAACAACCTCATGATTGAGATTGACCTTAAAGATTACTGCAAGAAAAGAAACCTAACAGGAACATGAAAAGGACTACACGGGCAGATATTGCTCCCGAATTCAAATCAATGTCAAAGTCCTGGTTAAAGCCGCTACTCCTCGTCAAGAAAGGATGAGAATCACATAGGCATTGGAAACCGACACAATGGACAGAGATTACTCCTCTGCAGCCAGTTCACAATGCATTCTTCATGATAGTTGTGTAAACAAGGCATCTGAACGGCTTCTGAACCAACCATAATACGGTCCAAACAAATCACGCATTTTTCCTCTGACCCTCCTCCAACTTTGACTTTCTCTAGAGCCTGGATTGATGACCAGCTCGCGGCCCCTGATCCACTTGCGTGAGTGTTCATTGGTTCGGCCAGTACCTCAGGAACAGGCAATGCCTCTCCAGGGACTTCTTGAACCACCCTTATGGACACAACCATTGGAAGAGTCCTCAAGTCCTTGTTTACCGACGCATTGGCGATTGACCGAGCTGCTTCATGGATTTTCCGGATCATGAGCGGCTGAACATGGTATGGAACATTGACCTGGGAAAGCATGCTGGAGATGGTCGACCAGGATGTGGCGTCTCGTATCAGATGGTCACGGCTGTGCCTAAAGGGCTTGTAAGTTGTGGGGCTTATGTGTGGATTACTGCTGCTATCAGCATCATCGCTCCCCATCCTTACATACACAAAATTTGCATAGATTTTGATCAAGAACTCATCGCGTTGTGAAAGGGTCTCTTCAGGCACAGGATCTTGAGGCTGCCATGCCTCACAGAGATGTGGAAACATTGCTGTGCTTGCCGTCTTTTCTCAGAGAGAGAGAGAGAGAGAGAGAGAGAGAGAGAGAGAGAGAGAGAATTGTTTTTCAGGCACTTGTGGATATTGAATGGTATTTATTGGAATCTTGGAAGCATTACTTTAATGAGAATTAATCAATCAATCAATCAAACAGGTAAGTAGTGACTTTGAAGTGAAGCAGGAGAACGCAGTAATAGCAGTTAGGGATATTGGTGTTGGTGTTGGTGTTGGAATTGGATTCGGAAAGATCATCGCTTTCAGACCGAGTTTAATCTGTTTTCTTTTTGTTTCTGCCGGCAGATTAAAAGTGGGGTATAACATGCAACAGAATCACGAAATTTGATAGGGCCGATTGTAATGTGCCGTTTAATAAAAGAATCTTGCTTTCTTTTCTGGTAGGCGTTGACTTCCGCTTATCTTCATCATTGGGTTAGTTGACTGATAATTCACCAATTTTAAACTGGACTTCGAAAAAATGAAAGATTTTTTCTTTCTTTCTTTCAAGATTCTTGAATGGGCATGGACGTGTTAGATGCAGTTCAAGAAATAATACATGAAAAGCAAAGGCAAGGTAATTCCTGTGAAATAGAAACAAAAATATCAGGACAAGCATTGACCCACCTCTCCACAATTTTTTACCCTTTTCGCTTTTGTATTTGCCCTTTTTTGCTGCTAATTGGTACAAGAATTACAATGGGCCGAGGACGAACAGAACGCTCTGATGAAAGAAGGGAGCCTTATGATCTTGAAGAATAGACTTGTTGTGTCGAATGAGTGAGATTCCGAGTAAATTCATTTGCCAATTGCATATGTAAACACAAAAGAAAAAGAACCGATTCTACTGTTAGTACAAATTCTATGCCGAAACCTATGTTCTTCACACGGCCTAATTTTCAGGCCTTTCCTTTCATCTTTGAATGATTATCAAGCTTTTAATCTTGTCAGGGCTCAGGATGTATGCACATTTTCATCTACTTCGAGAAAACTGCTACCAGGAACCTCCTTAGTGACTCCTCTTTGCTTCATCTCCTCTCTTACTTCTTTCACGACATCCCACTCGGCCACTGAAGCACACACATTTGACATTAGCACGTAGTCCTCACTACTCTTAGGCCCCAATTCATGTATATGATCCATAACTTGACTCACCAGTTCGGGGCGTCCTTGGTTTTGACAAGCCACGAGGAGTATTCGCCACAGAATCATATCCGGTTCAACTGGCATATTCGCCACAAAGTCAAATGCATCTTCAACTAGCCCAGCTCTACATAATAGATCCACCATGCAGCCGCAGTGCTCCATCCATGGCTTGATATTATATTCCTTTATCATTAGATTGAAACATTTTCTTGCATATTCTACCAAGCCAGCATGGCTACAAGCGAATAGTACACAGAGGAAGACAACCCCATCAGGTTTTAAGCCTTGCCTCTGCATTTGAACGAACCTCATCAAAGCAGCTCTGCCGTGCCCGTGCATTGCTAGGGCCTGAATCATAGTGGTCCAAGTTATTAGTGTTCTCTTCTTCATCCCATTGAAAATTTGACAAGCCCTCAAGATGTTACCACATTTTGCATGCATTCTCATAAGGGCATTAGCCAGAGTAGTCCTCTCCCTTTTAGGTCCACATTTCTCAACTATTACAGAAATCCACTCACTGAGTTCGGAGCTTGTCAACTCCGAGCACACCGAAATAACACTCAACAGAGTAACCTCATCCGGTCTTACATTGGCAGACTCCATTTGTCTATAAATAGACAATGCTTCATTAAAATGACCATTCCATGCATAGCCATCGATCATTGCCGTCCACGAAACAACATTCCTCGTAGCCATTGAACAGAAAATCCTGCAAGCGTTCTGTAAAGAACCGCATTTGGAGTACATCCCTATCAAGGCATTCTGAACAAAGACATCCAGATCGACATCATTTTTTAGCAAATAACCATGGACAGATTTCCCTTCTCTTGAGGCCTTTAGCGCCGAACAAGCCGAGAGAATGCTCACTGCAGTCACTTCATTCATGCTCACATTGTCACGGGCCATAGCGCGAGCAACTTCAAGAGCTTCCTTCGAGCAGTTCCGTCCAACATACGAGGCAATAAGAGAGTTCCAAGCAACTAAGTCTCTACGAGGCATTTCGTCGAACACTTTCTGCATGCTCCGAATTTCGTGGAACACCGCATACATACTAAGGAGGGCAGTCTGCACGATGATCTCCGACGCAAAACCCATCTTCAAAATCTGGGCATGCATCAGTTTCCCGTGATCAATCGCGGGAATCAACCCGCAAGCCTTGATCACGAACAGAACAGTGTAGGAGTCCACCGTCCTGTTCAGTCCCCTCAGATGGGAGTACACCAAGACGGCATTTTGAGGGTCGTTCCTCTCGAAGTAACCCCTGATGACGGCGTTCCACGTGAAGGAGTCGAGACCCTCGATTCCGCGAGCGACGGAATGAGCCGCGGAAACCGCGGACGGGGACGGGCTCGCCGACAGAGCCGCGACGAGCTTGCCCGCCACGACCGGGTCGAGGAGGAGCCCCGTGGTGGTCAGGTGCGCGTGCATCTGGTCGAGGTGGGTCGCGCGCGTGCATGATTGCAGGCGCGAGGCGATTTCTCGAAACGGGTCGAGGTGCTTGATGGCGCTCGAATTCAAGAATCTGGAGAAGCGAGGGCATGGTGGCTTCGGTGGCATCGGGATTCAGGTGACCCGACATGTTGGACCATCATTTCTAGCTTCGGACTCTTTCCTTCATGGGTCGTTGTACTTCTATTTTTAAGAAGACGACATGTGAACGTACTTGTCGAAATTGGTTGTTGTCGGAATACGTGAATCGCAAGATTTAGATTAAAACAAAAAATAAAGAGTAAAAATCAAACCAGATGGGAATCTGTCTCGGCTGATTTGAGAAAAGGTTACTTACAAAGGCGGCAAGACTTAAAAATCGAACACCCTTTAAATTTCTCCTAGATAGATGGTTTATGTGCGTTTGTTTGTGTTTCTATTTAAAAATTATTCTAGGGAATAGAAATAGAAAAAAGTATTTACCCAGGAGAATAAGTATTTACTTAAAATAATTTTTTAACAAAAAATGCGTTGATAAATCTATTCCGAAATATAAAAAGAACAAAAACACGTTTGGTAAATTTGTATAAATTTTTTTCTTTTAATTTTTTAAATATTTTTCCTATTTTCTTTTTCCTATTTTCTTTTTTTCTCGTTTTCTTTTTTCTTTTTCCCTCCTCTTGGCCAGTCGCCGGCCTCAGCCATGGCCGACGACCGGCCGACGAGGGTCGACGGCCTCGCCTTGGCTAGGCGAGCTCAAGCTCGCCTAGATCCGGCAAGGCCGAGCTCGCCCAACCACTGGCGAGGCTCGGTGAGGCCGAGCCTCGCCGGGGGGGCCGCGACACTCGGCCTCGCTAGGGGCCATCAACACTCCGGCGAGGTCGCCGGCCCGACGACGTCACCAGCCCTCGACGGCCGGTCGCCGGCCATGGCCGAGGCCGGCGACCGGCCAAAGAAAAAAAAAAAAAAAAAAAGAAAAAAAAAGAAAAAGAAAGAGAGGAGAGAGAAAAGTTGTTAAAATTTATTCCGAAACAAGAAATATATTTTTCTTGTTTCTTAATTATGTTCTAAATGTATTCCTGGAAACAAAAAAAATAGATTTGGAACAAAAATGCAAATAAACGCATTTCTGTTTTCTGTTCTTTTTTTGTTCTAGGGAATAAAAAAAAAGAAATTTTGTTTAGAAACAGAAATTAGAAACATAAACAAACAGGCCCTTACATACCCAATTTGGAAAATAATACAACCAAAGATTTGGAAGAGAGTTAGCCATTCAATATTGTGAGTGAATTGGTCCCAAGTTTGGACCAAGTCGATTTTGTCAAGGCAATCGGCTCGGGATGGCTAGAACACATGTAAATTGTTTGCCTTGAGGAAAAGAATTTGTGTGGGCTTTTTCGAAGTGAAGTACATATTCTCAAGGGGAAAAGTGCCAAAAAAAGTCCTAAATATTTTGCCTTTGTGCCGATTTAGTTCTAAACCTTTTTTGGTACCGATTTAGTCCTAAACCTTTTTATGTTGTGCCAATTCAGTCCTTTCCGGTCAATTTTGACCGGATTTTACGATCGGGCGCCGACCGCCGGCCGACGTGGCCTTATCGGCGCCCGATATGGACAACTTTTAATAATATTTTTTATTTTTTTATTTTTTTTATTATTTATTATTTATTATTTTTTTTTTTTCCCTCCAGCCGGTCGCCGGTCCGGCGACCGGCCGAGGCGACGGCCGGCGAGGGCGAGGCCGCCCGCCGACCACCTCGCCGGATCCGGCGAGGTCGAGCCTCGCCGGCCATGGGCCTCGCCGGATCCGGCGAGGTCGAGCCCCGCCGCCATGGGCGAGGCTCGCCCTCGCCCGATCCGGCAAGGATGAGCCTCGCCCATGGCCGGCAAGGCTCGACCTCGCCGGATCCGGCGAGGGACGGCCATGGCCTCGCCGGATCCGCGAGGGCCGCGCCCCGCCCTCGGGCGGCGTCACCTCGGCCGATCGTCGGACCGGCGACCGGCCGGAGGAAAAAGAAAAAAAAAAAATAAAAATAAAAATAAAAATATTAAAATATTATTAAAAGTTGTCCACGTCAACACCGACAAGGCCATGTCACCCGGCTAGCGTCCAGTTAGCAAAATCCGGCCAAATTGGCCGAAAGGACTGAATTGGCACAATGTAAAAAGATTTAGGACTAAATCGGCACCCAAAAATGTTTATGACTAAATCGGCACAAAGACAAAAGGTTTAGACTTTTTTGGCACTTTTCCCTATTCTCAAGATCATCTCCCGGCTTGGAAAGTGAGTGCCCTTATTAAAGACATTGAAGACCTGCTTCTATCATTTCCAAATCTTAGCTAGCCCATTGCTCGAGAGAAGTTACGAAAGTTGCGGATTAGATTGTCAAAACACATTATAGACAAGCCCTTCCTTGCAATTGGGTTTCAAACCTTCCTCAGGCCCTTTTGGAGCTTGTTATGCTCTGATGCAAATTTTGCATTACGGTTGGTACCTTAGTCCACCCAATTCGAAATCTCACGGACCTAGCAATATCATAAACGAGTAATCTTAAGGGCTGTTTGTTTATATTTGTTTCTATTCTTCGGAACATAAATTTTTGTTCTTTTGTTCTAGAGAATAAAAAAAGAACAGAAACGCGTTTATTTACACTTTTGTTCCTGAAAATAGATTTGGAACAAAAATAAGAAGTAGAAAAAACTTGTTTCTTGTTCCTAGGAACAATTCCGAGAAACACGTCTTTTTTTTCTCATTTTTCTTATTCTTTTTTCTTTGGTCGGTTGTCGGCCTCGGCCATGGCCGGTGACTAGCCGTTGAGGGCCAACAACCTCGCTAGAGCGTTGCTGGCCCCCGACGAGGCCGAGCTCGCCCAACCATCGGCAAGGCTTGGCCTTGCTGGGCCACCGCCAGATCGGCGTCACCCAGCAATGGCCCGACAAGCTCGACCTCGCTGAATCTAGGCGAGCTCGAGCTCACTCAACCAAGGCGATGCCAACCTCTCACCGGGCCATTGCCAGGTTGGCGTCGCCCAATGGTGGCCTTGCGAGGCCGAGCCTCGCCAATGGTTGGGTGAGGCCGCCGGCCCTCGTCGACCGGTTGCCAGCCATGGCCGAGGCCAACGACCTGCCAAAACGGAAAATAAATAAATAAATTAAATTAAATTAAATTAAATTAATATATTTAAAATTAAAAGAAACAAAAAATTATACAAGTTTACGAAATTTGTTTCTGTTATTTTTCTATTTCGGGAATATAAATTTTGTGCAGTTACTAAACGCGTTCTTCTATTCATAAATTGCTCCCTGGAACAGTAATAGAATAGAAACATTACCAAATGCGAATTTATTGACCCGGATATACGATTTGGTTCTGGCTGACAATCGATAGCACCCACGCCCACAAAAGAAACGGGCCCTAATTGTCACGATTGAGAAAGGATTGATGACGATTTGGGCTTCTCCAGTGGCCCATGCATCTTCGTCCTCATCGATTCAGGATGAGGAGTTCGATGGCCACCTCTGAGCTAGATGATTAAGGTGCGATTTAGGGGATTTTTTGTTTTCCTTTTAATTGATTTTAGATGATACAATTCTTTTATTTTTTTGGTCGGTAGACGATACAGTTCACATAGCGTAAAATTGTATACTAATTTACTAACGACAATTCGGAATTTCTTGAATAACCAATATGACATCAATATCAAATCAAATCCCATCATTTACATTCCCCATCGGAAAATACAATAAAGAAAAGCAATGTGTCGAAGTATGCGGCGAATGTAATATCCAATTGGTCAAGAATTGCTTTACAACAATATGAAATTTTTCATGTCCCGGTACAACGTTTTATTGGGCAATGGATTCAACGGGCTCAATAACATAAATCATGCCGATAAGACGGTGGGGATGAAAAAAGAAATTAATGAACCAATAAGTGAACTCATTATCTTTGAATTGCACTTGGTACGATTAATTTCTTCGGCCATATGCTTTTGATCACAATTGAAGATGCAACAATAATGAGCAGAGGTTTAGTAAATTCTCTAGACGACTACTAAATGTGTGCAAGACACTGGCCACTTGGGACTGAACCTACGACTGCCTTTTGCACTTCTAAATCGCAAGACCACATTATCCGATCCCATAGCACAATACCCGAAAAACAAAAATATTAGACTTTGTCTATTTCATTAAGAAAATAAATAATTTAAAAAATATTTTATTATTAACGATCTCTTATATATCATTTTGAAAAATGAATGAACAAAAAATTACTTCCTTAATCGTTACCAAAAAAAAAAAAAAATTACTTCCTCAAGCATGCGATGTTTATTTCCCAAAAAAAAAAAAAAACAGAATGATCGAAAAAATATTTTTTTAAAGATAATCATTGATATATTACTTTTTAAAATGAATAAATGAAAAATATTTAATCATTCACAAAAATATTTGGAATAATGAAAATAATTTTTATTGATTAATTATTTCAGACAATTATTTTTTAGAATTTTTAAAATTATTCATTTTTTGTGAAATAAAAAGTATTTTAATAAAAAAAATGGAAAAATAATAAAAGTACTGCGCATGCCATTGACTAGGACTAGTTTCCACGAAGGCTAAATTCACTTCTGCTTCATCCAATTGCACTTCACCAAACTGCAAAATTCCCACCACTAGGGTTTTGACAAAGACTTTGTAGGTATAATCAAAAAGCTAATTTTTTAAAAAATCTATATTTATTAGTTCATCTATTTTTTTTTGTTTAATTAAATAAAGAGGATGCTTTTCCTACGTGCTTCTTTTTGTCCATTTGCCTTTTGTTCGTCTGATTTATATGGGGGTTTTATTAATCAAAAAGTCAGCTGTCAGTGACCCAGTAGCTGTGTAGAAAATTAAATAATTAAGAGGGAGTGTAGAATATTCTTGTCCATGAATCTGAAAAAAATAAAAATAAAAGGGAGGAAAAATTTTATTTGACCAATTCCAAATAAAGACAACCATTCTCCTAGAGGCCGAATATTATTCATGATGCTCCTATAGTTCATTGACAGTGATAGCAATCTCTTACGATGATCATTATTATTATTGGACGGTGCTATTTCCATCCATAATTTAGCTAAAGATTAATTGACCAAAATATTCTTCTCTCTCTTCAATTTATTGTTTTCTTTTGGGATAATGACATAAACAATTCATGAAGCTTGGCTCAATGTGTAATTTGATCATGAACTTTTAATTTGTCCAAGATGGTTCCTAAATTTTAGCCCAACGTACAATGTGATCTTTAAAATTTTATTTTGTTTAATATAGTCTATAAACTTATGGTATATGTCTAATACAGTCTCTGAATTATGTGAAAATGTTCGATGCAATCTTTCCATTAATTAAAGACGAGTGACTATATTGAAGATTTTCATACAGTTTATAAACGATATTAAATATGCATCAAATGTTTGGGGACTACATTGAACAAATTAAAAATTCAGGGATTGAGCCAAAGTTAAGGAACTGTTTGTGTCATTTTCCCTTTCTTTTTTCTTTTTTTAAATCAATCTAATTAACAAAACTACCTTTATTTCTCTAATCTCTCCTATTTTATTGCTCTCACAATATACATGTCAAATTACACCCGGCAAGATATCATCTTGTCATGTATCTTGTTATTGCTTTGCTTAGAGAAGATCGTCAATTTTAATTTATGGTCTCGTATTTTTAATCATAAAAGTTAGGGAAAATTTCAATTAAAGGTCTAAAGTGGAACCGTTTTATCAAAAAATGGCCTAAAGTTGACATAGTATCAAATAAGGGCCCGAAGTGATCGATTTAGTCTCGATTAAGGATTTCAACTTGAAAGCTAGTCAAATCTTATTTGCAACTAGGGGTATTTTTGTCTAAAGATTTTTTTTTCTTTTTCCTTTTTGTTTTTATTTTCTTTCTTTTTTTTCATCTTGCTCACCTCCTTCTTGACAAATGCATCAGACTCCTCATGCACGAGCTTGCACAGGTGCAAAATAATTTGAACAATTTAGGAAAAGGAAAAAACGAAAAGATATTTGAGAAGTTATGCAGTTTTGCAAAACTGCAAATTGCGTGCTTCAGTTCTATAGTCTCCCCATCAACAAACTTCAAGGCGCATGCTCTACACTATGAAATTTTGCATCCTCACCTAAAAACTCATCAATTTCGACATAAGCCGATTTTTAAGTTATTCACCATCACCCACTTTCTCCGATGACGATAATGAACTTGAGAATCAAGAAATATCCATCAGTAAGTTTTGTTTTTATTCAATTTGCTTATAAAAACTTATTATGGCAATTAAAGTAACAATTTCATACTCTCCTTGCCGATGAAATTGCCTATGCCACGATAACTTTCACTTGTAGCTTATTGGGAATGTTTTATTGAGTCCAGGTTAGATTATTCATAACATTCATAGACGCAGCTTGCATTGAAGTGGAATATGTGACTTCTTGAGTGGGTCCAATTGTGTTGTGCATGCTAGTTATTTTCAAAGGCTGTTGAATCATTTTGTCTCGTGATTGAAGATACTCACCTTTAGTGGCGATTCGAATTAGACAACACTCAATCTAGAAAACGAATAACTCTGGTCTACACATGTTCAAACAAAATTGCCTCTCTAACTCTAAAATATTATCTACACAGATTTGAGAGAAAATAACAAAATGAAAAAGATGCAAAATCGCTCAGAAATTTCCAAAACCACGTATTTCACTGAACAAATCAATGCACATGAGCATTACATAGATTCCTCAAAAGCCTCTAATAAATTTGGCTTAGGCACTTCAATCTGGCTTCTCCTCGATAAGATCAATCATAGCCTGCGTGAGCACCGATTTGAATTCAAGCATCGACGACAACGAGGGCAGCAAGCTAATGGCTTACACCTCATCACGCTTCATGCTTGACCACGACTACAAGATGTGGGGATCGAATTGAGCTGAGTGTCGCATCTTGGTCCACTCGTGCTCGATCTAGGGCTTGGATTGACCTCCATCTTTCAACAAAGGTACTGGAATTGCTCTTGAGGGCAATGACAAATAAGGTTGAGGGCATTGATGGCTAATTCGGCAAGGAAGATAGAGATGGACTTTGGAGAATGTGATTTAAAGAGTGAAAAAGGCAAAGGCATGATGATGATGAAAAGAAGAAAGAGAAGGAGAAAATAAATTAAAAAAAGAAGGAAAAAAAGGTCTTTAGATGAAAATACCTCTAGATACAAATAAGATTTGGTTGGTTTTTAAGTTGAGACCCTTATTTAAAACTAAGTTGGTCATTTCAGGTCTTTATTTAAGACAATGTCCATTTTAGGTCATTTTTTGAGAAAACGGTTCCATTTTAGACCCTTAATTGAAATTTTCCCTAAAAGTTACATAGAAAGTTAGAAATTTCTAATTATGATGGCTTATGAACACACAATTAGTTGCCCATTATTCATCAAAAAGTTTGCAGGAATCTTTATTTCAAGGTTGAAAATTAAAATCCTATCTAATTATCTAACCGATTTGGACCTTGTGGGTGTTTTTCCGAAATAAATTTGTAGGTTTCCAAAGTTAAATGCCATTGATTTATGCTTTCTTTTGAACTATTTACAATTTTAATGGGAATTGCAAGATGGATTAGAAAATTTATTTTCACATTCGGCACTTTCAAACTCACATCATATTTTTATGGGGAAAGTTTTAAGCATATTTTAAAGCTTTGATCCACTTGTTATGAGATTGAATCTACAATTAATATCCATTACTTTCTTCATAATAGGAGTAGGATATCAAGAAGTTTCCTTTTTTTCCCCTTATGTGATTATCTTTTGTTGATATTTGAATATGATTTGAATATAAATATGTTTGACATTTGATCATGTTTCTAAAAAATTAAACTTTTTCATATATTGATCAATTTTGCTTTTCCATTTTTGATCGAGATCAGCAAAATAATTAAATTGAATTTTCATTTGTGACTTTAAAACATATCTTTGTGTACATTATTTGAAAAAATAGGCAATTAATTATGTGTTCAAAAGCTGTCATGAATAGAAACTTCTTTTGATTGAAATTGTAAGACTGTAAATTAAAATTGGTAACATTCTTTAGGCAAAGGGATAACAAGATGCATGGTAAAAAAAGAGAGATAATAGATTTAAAGGCAGCTTTGTTGATCAGGTTGATAAAAAAAGAAACAATAAATTGAAGAGAGAGAAGGATATTTCGGTCAATTAATTGACAAAAGGAGTGTCTTAACCAAAATTAGAGTGGAGATAGCGCCGCCCTTATTATTATTATTATAATTATTATTATTTACTACTACTACTATCATAAGTTCATAAAGAATGGAAATCAAATACATCTCAAAATGCATCCGGTAACATTTCTATTTCTAAGAATAATTTCTGTTTACATATAGTATTTTCTATTTCTATTCCCTAAATGAGTTTCTAAGTAAAAAACATATATGATAACTGCACAAAATTTCTTTTCTCGAGATAGAGAAAAAATGAATGTATTTAAAATGACCTTTAAATTCTTTTGTGATGCAAATTTTTTTTTAGTTTTTAAATAATTTTCAAAGATTTTATTTTTTTTTTTTTTTTTTTTCTCTTCTAGCCATCACCGAGACTTGGTGATTAGCTAGAGGAGGAGGAAGAAGAAAAGAAAAGAAAAAAAAAAAGATCTTATTTTAGAAATTGTTTCTAGAAACAAAGAGGTATTTTTTTTTTTTTTACTTCTCATTTTTATTCCAAATCAAATTCTTGGCTACTAATCTATTTCGAGATATAAAAAAAGTTAGTTGACGTTATCAAATGGATTACTTTTCTTCCTTTTGTTCTGAAAAAAAAGAAGAAAAAAGAAGAAGAAGATAAATTCAATGATTATTGAACATTGATGTAGAGACATTTTCTTGATTTTATCATTAGACCTCCCCCACCATTTTTTTTTTTCTTGAGGTGTAAACTTTTCTTTCACCAATTCAAATAAAACCTTTTGTGTTAATTAGCTCAATGATTGCAATGGATCAATAAAATCAACATGGCCCTTATAGGCACTCTTTCATTCCTATTTTTCCATTTTTATAGCTGAATGCAAGAGGGAATATGTACGCGATGGTCCTGTTCATGTAAAAACCGCGATCTATTTTGGGAGAATTTTTTTAAAGTGCACGTAATCACTACTCAATCTTTATAACCTTTTCATGTCTCATTTATGTGAAATAAGTGTGCTTGGATATTCCAAATTGCTGCCCAAAGCTTGCATTCCCGTGGGTTGGGTGTCAACTTGAGAAAGCTCCTTGCCAAAAGTATCGCCCCTGAAAAGTGCACAGTTGAATTTTTTTGGAGACATCCAGCACTCATAAAAGGGAATAAGATGATGTGAGAAATGACGTGAGCATGAGATGACAAAAAGGCAATAACATCAATCAAATCTCTACAACTTAATTATTCGATTCTGCAATCAAATATATATTTTTGGGATAAAATATTAATAAGGAATAATTAACAATAAAGTTGCATGTTATTCTGCTGGCAGAAGCATTATCGATCGTCTGAGAAAATAGCCTGTTACAATCGAATAGAATTCACAAAATCTAATTTATTTATTTTTTTTGCCCATAGCATCAGATGCAATATTAGACATTCGAAAACAAAAAAAAAGATTCTTTATGAATAGGATTGATAGTGAATGCGATCGAGGGTTTGGTTGTTATGTCTAGGGGACCTCTTATAATTCAAGAATTACAGTGACTTAGAACTTAAGTAAATAGAGGAAATTTCCTTAAACACAAAATTCGATCAACTCACAACTAATAGTAAGCAAAGAAAACAAATATCGATCGAGAAAAAAATATATGAATTTGTATAATTTATTATCGTTGCATTGAATACTCCTCTTTCACAATTTGTATTAATTTTTGTATATTTTTGAAGCATTTTTCTCGTCGGTATAATTTAAAGCATTAAAAAGCTCTGAAAAGAGCATGATGAGAAAGCAGTCACTATCAACACAAATAGGACTGCTATCTAGACACCGCACGTTGAGGCCCGAAAGTCAATCGCATTTTTATTTTTTTTTATGGTTAAGTTCATTTTACTTCTATATTTTTTTCCAATTTTTAATATTTTCTGTACTTTTTTGCTGAGTTAATTATATTCGTATGACTTTGCAAATATTCCCTTTTTAGTTTTTTTTTTTTTTTTTTCCTTTTTCGTTTATTTCTTCTAACAAAACCAAATGTTGCTAACCTTGCTTATTAATTTCAGCTGTATACTTACTACATTGGCAACTACTAGCTCAGTTTTAGGCTTTTAGTTCCACTTTCAAATTTTTACCCACATACCAAAAGTAGTATGAGATACGAAGATCAAAGCGAATTAATGTTTAGTACGATCGTATCACCCGACTCTTGATTGGCATATTTCTATCATTGATTTATGAAAACCACTAATTTGCATAACCATCGCACTTTCCTCGTAATCGGTGGCTTGATACTGTTAGATCTCTAGTCGTTGATAGTTTCGATTTCGGTTTCGGTTTCGGTTTCAATTAGCGCGTGAGAGATTCCTAAACAAAAGGTGCGTAGTGTGATTGTCAGATACTGTTTCATGGAGACAATCGGTTAGCGCGTGAAAGATTCCTGGGCAAAAGATCACGTATTGCAACTTTACATGTCATGATCAATCATCAATATGTTGCTATTAATTATTGATTGCATATTTCTATTTTAGACATGAGAAATCACTTTTGAAAAGAGGCATGGCATAGGCTTTGTAAGTATTTCATACCTCATGGCGTTGAACCCATGATAACTACTTAATTGTTCAATTTTCCCCAAAACATATAGAACATTCCTAGGTGGGATAAAACACTGCATTGAATTGAAATCATTGAATTTCGTCATTATTGATATATCGAACGAACATTCAAAACATCATTGAATGATGATCAGTGACAATCCCACATCATTTGCACAAAATATTATACATTTCGTCATTCCTCGATCTTGCATTAATCGAATTATTTGTCTTGATATTTAGAGTTCCGTGATTGATTGGATAGACATTACACGTGATCTTTAGAAAGAACTTCAAAAATGTTAGGAGGATGCCTTTGTGTGCTAGTTTCCATAGAAAGGCTACTTTCCTTAAGTTTAATTTGAGGAGATAATGTTGTTGCTAAATCTTTAAGGAGAGCAACGAAAAGAAAGGCAACATTACCCCCCATAGTTGATCAACATATGGATTTCTTTCCTTATAATTACAGCATCGAGAAATTCCCAAATTAAATTTGATACAATGCCCTATTATCCACCAGATGCAAAGCATACGATGACCGCCAAAACGATTGGTTTAGTAATAAAGAAGTCATTTGTCTATCGCAAGTTTGATTCATGTAGCAAGAATACGTCGACGGGCCTGTGCTTCTCTGCTTGCAGCATACTTTGTGCAAGCCCCTTAAGTTAAAGGGCGTTGCATAATAATTATGATTCAAACCAAATATTCAGTAACGCAAATTCACTTAAAAAAAAAAAAGATGAAATTATCCATGCTAAACATTTCGCGGCACCATTTCACTTTTGAAAGAAAATAACGAAAAAAATATCACCTACCTACCATTTTTATTCGTTGGCCACTTATGTCCCTACCCAATTAATTGGATCATAATATCAAATATTTACCAATTTCACTTGGATTTTTTTTCCCTAAATTGGAACTATTGCTTACTAAGGGCGATTTACTTCCCTATTATCCGCCAACTACTGAAAACCCTTATCACGCCAAATTTGCTCTCTCTTTTTTGACACAAAGTAGAAAACCAACAAAATAATAATAATAATAATAAAAAAGAAACTGCCCTCCCCTCGAAAGAACATGAAAATCGTGAGCCCACGTTCAAACAAAAATTTTCCCCACCGCTTCATGATTTCCCGGGTTCTTTTTGCTCTTAAATGGAAAATCGGATTTCCCTCATGCAAAAGGTAAAAAAGGAAAAAGGGAAGGAAAATGCCAAAAAAGAGGAAAAAGAAATAAATAAAACCAAAGAAACCGAAAAAAAATCCACCAAAAAGCAAGAGAGCCCTGCACGCCGCGCGTGGGGGCTCGCCGCAGCACCTTGCGCGGACAGCCGTTACCGGTTCCGACTCCCGGCCCTCTTCCGGTGCAACGGCTCCGGTGCCCTGCCATAATCTCGCAAATTCTTGTTAAAATATTTAAATATTAATACGCATCTTTATTCGTCGGTTTAAACTTATTATAATTATTGGCAGCTGCTTCACGAAATTTCATAATATTCAGATGTGGAACTCTTGTGCTGAACTGCTTATGTTCTCAACGCTATGGTAAGAGAAAATTAAAAATTCTAAATGAATCGTGCGTTATAAATTCGTGGCGATTTATACATCTTTTCGATATTCATTTTTAGAAATATTTCAACGGAGACATGAATTTATAGTTCTTATGATGTCTTAATGAATCTCAATTCTTGATTTTCAAAGATTTACATCTTTGACATGTTTGAGTCGAAATCTCATTTTATCTCATATTTTGGTATTTTCATCTTATATAAAAATTCAATTTTTTTAAGAAAATATAATTTCTTACTCTTTATGCATGTTTTGTCAATAATCAAGCATTCTTTTCAACCACTTTTGTCAAAAGAACAAGGGTTTAAATTGTGCCATGCTAAGGCAAACTTAATTCCAATATCACAAAAAATCCTAAATTGATATATATATATATATATATATATATATATATATATGTGACAGATTTATTCTAAATTAACTTTTCACATCACAGAAATATCAAAGTTATACACCCTTATAACATCCATCTTAGATTAATTTTCATGTCACAAAAAATTTCAAATTAATATATTTATGATAGATCTCATGCAATCTTAAAAAAGAAAGTTGCAGGGTGAAAGATAGCATAATTTAAGCAAATCTTTGAAATATAAGGGAGTTATAAGGGAAAAAGCGACAGATTTTTTCCAATCTAAATTCATTTTCTTAAGATCTTTCTTCCCCTAAAGCCACGTCGTTCATGACATCCATTTTTTTTTTTTTTTTTTGGTTAGTTCTACTCTATACCTACTTTACACTTACTCGTTTTGCTTTGTCTTCGTGGGAGTTGAAACCCACTCCTGAAACTTGCGTGTCCCCACCCCCATCCCCCGAGAAGGTGGGGATTTGATCCTTCACCTCCCCCTTCCATGTTGGAAGAGCGGCCACTGAGACGAATCCCAATAGTTCATGACACCCATTTTACCGATCACACAAGTGATATTGGGCAAAAAAAAGCTAATGGAGGGCGGATCAATTCGGGAAGATATTTTGTAAGTCGATTATTAGTTTACGAGTAAATTGTAGTAATTTCAAATGGTTTTTTTTTTGGTCATTTTTTTTCCCACTTTTTTTTGGTCATATTCAACCGAAGGAAAATTTCTCAGCGGGGAAAGAGGGCCACGTGGCGCGTGGGCCCCCCACGTCGCTTACTTTCAGTTAAGGAAATTTCACCCGCGGACCCCGGGAAAGGAAGGAGCCGAGGCCCAGTCGAGGCTCGGGCGCACGCGACGCCACGCGCGCGCCGACCCCCACGCGCGGCTCCCCCGACCGCCCCTCGCCCACGCGCGGGCCGGCCGCGACTATAAAACCGGGCGTAACCCCTGGAGGGGGTCCCCCCACCAAACCACCGAAGAAAAAAACATTTTCTCTTTATTATGCGAGGAGAATCTACAGAGGTAGAGATAGAGAGAGAAAGTGCGCTTAGGGCTCTGTGAATTTTCTGCACTGAAAGCGATAGAGAGAGAGAGAGAGAGGGGCGATTTTTTGATAGCGCCATTCACCGCAGCGGACGGCGACGGCGACGGCGGCGACGACGGCAGCGACAGCGACGCAAATTCCAGGACACCACCATCCCCCGACCGAAAAGAAAAAAGGAAAAAAGAAAAACGAAGGGAAAATTTTTTAAAGGAAAAACTAAAAGGGAAAAAGAGAAATAAAGAAAATCCCGCTTGGCCAACGTGTAAGCTCCCTCCCCCGCCTCCCCTGCATCTGCCTCTGTTTCTGTTCTGTTCTGTGCCTGTCTGTCTGTCTGTCTGTCTCTCTCCATATGCATTGCACGCACGCACGCTCGCACGCAGCTGAATCGTTCCCGAGATTTTCTCTAATCTTCCTCTCCCCCCTTCCCCCGTTCGCCGGCGTTCGCGTTCGGCCGCCCGGGGAAATTCTCCCTCCTCCTCTCTCCCTCTGTTTCTCTCTGTCTCTCTCTGCGTCGCCGCAGCGTTTTCCGGGGGTCCCGATGGTTTCGGGAATGCCCGCCGTCGTCCCTTCTTCTCTTCTCGTTGGCTCAGGTGAGGGAGGAGGAATCTCGGGTCCGTCGTGCTTGAGTCGGCCGCGGCTTCCTCGGCGTCGCGTTTCGGGGGCGTGAATGCGTTCCGGTCGATTTCTGTTTCGTTTTGTTTGTTGGGTGCCGGAGGTTGCTGCATGTTCTTCTCGTTTCCGGTGCTTTTTTATTCGACTTTCGTCTTCTCTCTGCAGCTAAAGATCCGCTTTTTTTTTCGTTTTCCTCCCACGTAATTACGATCCATTCTGAGTGTGGAACGAGCGCGAAGTCTTCGTTTCATTGAGACGTTGAATTCCGGGCTACGGGAACTGGCGGGATTTTGGTTCGTTCTGGCACTGGCATTTGCATGGGTATAAAAAAAAAGTTTCGAAGATCCGCTTTTAATTTGTTCTTGCGCGTGTTTATGGCCAGTTCCTACCCGGGATGTCTTTGCTTTCGGAAAAATGCGTGAGTTGGTTTGCTCGATTCCCACCGGAGATCGCGTATCAGGTCGAGTAGATTGTTCTGTGCTTGGTTCCATTATAAATGCGGACTAGTTACTGATTCGAAATGCGTTGTGTTTTTTGATGAGCAAGAAGGAAAGCTCGTTGGAATATGAAAGTAGAAAAAGTCTGGCAAACATGTTGGAAGCTCTATCTTACCTTGTTGTGCGAGACTTGCCTAGCTCGTGCCACGAAGAGAGCAGATGGGTTTATAATAGTTTTCGTGTGCTTGAGCATTCGAAACAATTGGATGATGCAGATGAATTCTCACTGACAAAGTTTTCCAGGCCACTGGACACACATTACAGGTGGGATACGATGCAGGGTACTCAGGATCTCTCTGTTTCTAAAGCTTCTCGACTCGGTGACAAGCATCAAGCCGGCGAGAAAGAGGACTCGAGTTCCCTCATCCCTCAGATTGGCCGCGATAACTCCATCAATTGCCTCCTCCGCTGCTCGAGGTCTGATTACGGCTCCCTTGCGGCTGTGAACCGGAGCTTTCGTTCTCTGATCAAGAGTGGCCAGCTCTACCGGCTGAGAAGGCAAATGGGAATCGTCGAACACTGGGTCTACTTCTCCTGCAATCTCCCCGAGTGGGACGCGTTTGATCCCATTCGTAGCCGTTGGTTGCACTTGCCCAAGATGAGTGCGAACGAGTGTTTCCTTTCCTCTGATAAGGAGTCGCTGGCTGTCGGTACTGAACTCCTTGTCTTTGGAAAGGATATAATGTCCCATATCATATACAAGTACAGCCTCCTGACGAACACTTGGACATCGGGCATGGAGATGAACGTGCCCAGGTGCTTGTTCGGGTCGGCCAGCCTCGGAGAAATCGGAATCCTAGCTGGTGGTTGTGATCTAAGAGGCAACGTCCTGAGCTCCGCTGAGCTATATAACTCGGACACTGGAAGGTGGGAGATGCTGCCAGACATGCATAAAGCCAGAAAGATGTGCTCTGGGGTATTCATGGATGGGAAGTTTTACGTGATCGGCGGGACTGGACCAGGGAACATGAAGTCTCTCACCGGCGGAGAAGTGTACGATATGGAGACTAGGACATGGAGGGAGATACCTAATATGTTCCCAGCCTGGAATGGCGGGACTGGGGTGACTGAGGCTCCTTCCGCGGCTGAGGCTCCTCCCCTCCTTGCGGTGGTGAATGATGAGCTCTACGCAGCTGATCATGCAGCGAAGGAGGTCAGGAAGTATGACAAGGTCAGGAACTCATGGTCTACAGTGGGGAGCTTGCCAGAGCGTGCCATGTCAATGAACGGTTGGGGTATTGCTTTTCGGGGATGTGGAGAGAGGATAGTTGTTCTCGGCGGACTTAGGGCTTTAGCGGGCGGAACTATTGAACTCAACTCCTGGGTTCCCAGTGAAGGGCCACCACAGTGGAAGCTGCTAGCCAGAAAACCATCAAGTACTTTCGTGTACAACTGTGCTGTGATGGGATGCTGAGGCTCCTGGTGCAGCTTCCTGTGGCGCCGCTTGAGCTCAATGGAAGGGGCGGCTTTTATAGAGAAGGGTGTCAGCTGGATGGTAATCTCTGCTCCAGTAATCTAGATTTGCAAATAAATTAATAGGAGGGTCTGGAGAGGTCTTTTTCTTCCGTTACATATTCCGTTTTTTCACATTGCGTCTTTCTTGTCGTATTCACCTTCTAAAGTTTTCCAAGGGGGGTGCCATGTAGAGAGGTCCATGTGAATATCGGAAGCACCAAATGATGTAAAAATGTCTGCTCTTCAAAGGAAATTGAGGCATCACCGCAAACTGTACAAATCTTTGCCAATCTCATAAGTTGAATGTTCTCGACTTGGCAACCAGATATATTTGTTGAACAAATTCATAATCAACATATCCCAAAAGATGCTATGAACCAAATGGAAAGCACAGGATTCATGATGTTAAATGAATGAATAAACCAAAAGAAAGTTGTATATGCACTGAAAGATGGGTCTGAGAAAGCAGCAGCCTAAAATGAAATCATGAACTGATCCTTGTCAAATAGAGATGTATCTTTTCTGAGCTGCCTAATGAGTAGAAAGGTGTAGCATGTCAAGTGTTTGTGTGAGTTAGAAAGCAAACCTTGAATCCCTTGTACATTATTTCATGTTATGCACAAAAGGAAATTGAAATCCTCAGGTTCTTGTTATTCATGACCTTGAAGTGCCATGAAATTGTAGATCCTGGATGGACCGATAAAGGCAGCAGTATATGCATCTAAATGTCGAATCTATGGAGGGAACACATTACCCGTAGCAAGTCACCACAAAAAAAAAGAAGTAGAAGAAGAAGAAGAAGAAGAAGAAGAAGAAGAAGAAGAAGAAGAAGAAAAGAAAAAAAAAAAAAAAAAAAAAAGCAAAACAATGTGTTGTAGAAGTTGAGTTCTGGGCTAGCACAGAATTGACGATTCAATTTCTCATGGTTTGCGATTAGATCATGTTTGAAAGACTGCCCAATAGAGATTATGGTTCTCAGGTTAAGAATCAAAGTCCTATAGATTTGATTCCACTAATGCCATAAATTTTAAAAGAATTTCTAATTTAAATCTACATTGCATATAAATGATATTTTGGAATCCTAATACCTAGTAAGTTTATCATTCGGAAACTGCCATGAATGTTAGCAACTTACATATCCTTGTAAGTATCTTTTTCGCAATAGGCATGACAGTTCTACAATTACAGTTGTAAACATGAATGCTCTGTGCAGTCCTTCCACAATAAGTTTCTTTTTCAATCGTTTTAGTTCTGGCTACTTCTGTTTCGTTCAGTGTGTAGGCAGTCTCAGAGCTTTGGCAACCATGTTTCTTTGATCACTACATCTTTATTAGATCCTTGGCCAGCCATTTGACGATAAGCTCAGTCTGTGTTCATGATCATGCATATCAGCCCTTAGGGAAAGAAATGAAATGCAGTAAAGATCACATTTGGTTATTTTATTATGCAACCACTGTCTTGGAAATCTCAGAGCTTGGAGCAAGCATGCGCCCTCTTTTTTGGATTTTGGTCGTCCAGTTGACAATTTACACAATATATTGTATGGTGCAATCTTGTGTTTATTTGATTACCTATTGCAAGTTCCCACTGTGGATATGTATTTTCAAGTTTGATGCTAGCTTCCCTCTTCTAAGGTTTTGACATACTATCATTAGGTGATATTATCACATCACGGTGAAAGCTAAATTAAATTACATGTTTGTCGAGACTTGCTGATCTTTGATATTCACCAGGAAAAGATCAATTAGGATGGTTGTTTGAGAAAGCAATTTGTTTTCCTTTCATTTCTTTCATTTTAGTACATCAATGAGCATAGCCTGTTCTAAGATCATTCTTATTGTGCCACTCTTATTGCATGATTCAATTTCAGCAAACTCTGTTAAGATGTAATGATAATTCATTGGAAGTGATCAGACTAATTTTAATTAACTTGCCACCAGTTAATATTAGGAAAAATAGCATACTGCACCATTCTTCTAAGTACATGTGCAATTTCTTTTATGACAGAAAAGCTGAGGCATTGATGAAGACACCAAGGTGACAGTAGGATCACTTGGATGCAATGACGAGTGAGCCTGTTTTCAAAGAGTTCGTAACTGGAAGATCCATCTGTCTAGCCTGTATAATATTTGGGTGTAAAGGATCGAGAACTTTGTTTAAGATGCCATTTTGTAATGTAGAAAACGGGAGATAGTTCAATTCATTCTTTAAGTGACTGATTTTTCATTTACTTATAATCAGCCGTAGCTCACAATGTAATTTTTAGAGCACTGTGCACTATGGCTGTAATGCTGGATGCACCCTAGAACATAATTTGGCCATTTGTAAATTCTCCACTAGTGTTCTAAAGCATTGTTTAGCAGAAAATCCAGGTGCACTAAGTTTTGTTTTTCTCAATAATTATTAAGGTTGTAAGTTAGTCTGGTCGAATGGTTTCTAGACAATTATGTCTCATTTCCATACATGGAAGAAACCAGGAAGACAATCAGGGTCATGTTACAACTGTACTTTGGCTCTTCCTATGTAAAATCGGATCTCTTTGATGCAGAGCTTTAAATGGGTAACCTGCTTAAACGTTTGGGAAATACGGGCGAGAAAGACACCGGCTATATCTTTATGGAATAATTTATAGTCAATGACATCTCATTTCCATGCATGGAAGGCACCAGGAGGACATTCAGGCTCATGGAATAGCTGTACTTTCGCTCTCTCTCTGTACAATCGGATCTCTTTTGATGCAGAGCTTTAAATGGTAACCCTGTCTAAATGGGTGATCCGCTCAAACGCGAGGGAAATACGGGCGAAAAAGACACCATCTATATTTTCATGAAACGGTTTCTGGTCAATGATGTCTCGTTTCCATGCATGAAAGACATGGGGAAGACATTCACGCTCATGGTATGGTTGTTTTTTGGCCCTCTCTGTGTACAATCGGATATCTTTCGACCAGAGCTTTAAACGGGTAACCCGCTAAAACATGAGGGAAACACAGGAGAGAAAAACACCGTCTATATCTTTATGAAACGGTTCCTAGTCAATGATGTCTTATTTCCATGCATGGAAGACACTAGGAAGACATTCAGGCTCATGGTACAACTGTACTTGGGCTTTCTCTGTGGACAGTCGGATCTCTTTCAATGCAGAGCTTTAAATGGGTAACTTGCTTAAACGCGAGGGAAATATGGGCGAGAAAGACACAAGCTATATCTTTATGAAACGGTTCCTAGTCAATGATGTCTCATTTCCCTGCATGGAAGACACCAGGAAGACATTCAGGCTCATGTTATAACTGTACTTTGACTTTCTCTGTGTACGATCGGATCTCCTTAGATGCAGCGCTTTAATTGGGTAGTCCACTTAAATGCGAGGAAAATACGGGCGAGAAAAACACCGGCTATATCTTTATGAAGAGGTTCCTAACAAATGATATCTCATTTTCATGCATGGAAGACATTAGGATGACATTCAGGCTCACTGTATAACTGTACTTTGGTTCTCTCTCTGTATAATCGGATCTCTTTTGATGCAGATGCTTTAAATGGGTAACCCGCTTAAACGTGAGGAAAGTGGGGGCGAGAAACATGGGAAAAGAAGTACTGATAACCATCTGTTGGAAAAGCTCTTTTTCTTCTCAATTACGCTTCCTCGACCACAACGGTTGCAGAAGTCTTTGTTTGGAGGTTTCTTTGTGGAATTGAAACGGTCATATGGTGATAAATGTCCTTTTCCTTGCATGAATTGACACCAGTAGATCGTTCACTCACATAGCCGTACTTTGGCTCACTTTCTGCTTGACACTCGGGGCCTCTTTTTCATGCAAAGGCTTACAAATTGGTAACAACAATGCGAGGGAAGTTACGGTTTGAGAACAGGGCAAGATGGGCTATTGATAGCTCTCTGCTGTAGAAAGCTTGTTATTTACCGAGTGATTGCTTTCTTGCTGGGGATGCTGGCGAGAAAGTTTTACGTGAAGCCTTTTTCCGAAAACCCCTCAGATTCGAACGAGTGTTGTCGATTTGCTTTGCAAGAATTGACACTAGTAGAACATTTGGGCACACATAGCTGTAGTTTGTCTCTCTGTGTTGTGCTCTTTTTGACCTCTTTTTATGCACAACTTCAAGAAGGCATTAATACGTCTTTCTAGCCTTATTATTAAGGATGGGGAAAAGTATGCCTTTCTGTGAAATATTAGGGATTTTATTGAAGGGATTATCGGTTTTTATAGCACTAAAATAAAGTAGTGGTCAAGTTAGTCTAAATCAATTGCATAGTGGCTTGCCGTGTCATGTGATCGAGTCATGTCCAAGGTTACCGTTGCTATAAGAAGGTTAAGCATCATTTCCTCTAAAAGGACTTTTGTCTTCGGAGGGCAAAATTGATTTTCCTACATAACGAACTAGGAGTATTTTTTTTTTTTTTTCAGTCCTATTTTATATCTATTCTATACTCACTCTCAGATTTTTGCCTTGCCTCTTAGAGGGCGTGGGCGTCGAAACCCACTCCTGAAACTTGCGCGTCCCCACCCCATCCCTCCCTGAGAAGGTGGGGGTTTGAACCCCTCCCCTCTTTTAAGACATATAAATAGCAGACATTAACTGAAAAATTTATTTGACTCCTTTTATTTCATTTCTGGCTGCTAACCTCAGATGGTATTAAACATATTAACTGAGTGAACATACTTTATGTTTTGCTTCAACATCAACAATGTGCTAATGCTCCATTACTTCAGACTTCATTTATAACTTACCAACTCAATGAAAACACTAGTTTCTGCTGCGGCATCTATCTACATTGTCTTGTTCACCCAAGTTTCCTAGTTGTTACCTAAAATGAAACACGAATTGGTGGACAATGCCACTTCTTTTGGACTTGCTCTGCACATTGGTCCCCCTCCGCTCCAGATTCTGCATAAAAGGAAACATGGATAAATTAGATTTTTCTTGTTCTCTCTACATAACATAATCCAAGAAAAGTACGGTTGTGGAAAGTGGAAACATGGGGAAAAAGAGCGAGCTGGGATAAATTCTTTTGTTGCTGCTGGGGGTACTGTCACGTGTGGTAAAACATGCAAATGCAATTCAGACAATTTCTGTCACGTGGGTTCTTCTCTTGCATTATGCTCTCATTGAGGACCCTAAAGGTCTACCATGAGCAATGGCCGAGAACCAAGCAAAAGAACATATTTTTGTTGAGTGGTTTTGGGCTTCTTTCACCCCTAAAAGCTAAGGGTGCGTTTGGTAATATTTCTGTTTAAAAATTATTTCTAAGAATAGAAATAGAAAAAAGTAATTCTGCTTCAAGGAACAATTTTTGAACAAAAAAACGTGTTTGGTAAATCTGTTTGAAATATAAAAAGAATAGAAACACGTTTGGTAAATTTGTATAATTTTTTTTATTTCTTTTAATTTTTATTTTCTTTCTTATTTTTCTTATTTATTTTTTATTATTTTTTATTTATTATTTATTTTTTCTTCTTTTGGCCAGTCGCCGGCCTCGGCCATGGCCGACGACCGATCGACTAGAGCCGGTGGCCTTGCCCGGCCACGGTGAGGCTCGCCGGCCCCAGGTGAGGCCAAGCCTCGCCGTAGCTAGGCGAGGCTCGGCCTCACCTTGGCCGGGCGAGCTCGAGCTTGCCTAGATTCGACTAGGTCGAGCTCGCCCGGCGGCCGGCGAGGCTCGGCGTCGTCGGGCCACCGGCCGGGCGACGCCGACCGGCGGTGGCCCTAAGTGAGGCCGAGCCTCGCCGGCCACCGGGCGAGCTCGGCCTCGCTGGATTTGGGTGAGATCGAGCTCGCGCGGTCGGCACGAGGTTGGCCTCGCCTTGGCCGGGCGAGCTCAAGCTCGCCTAGATCCGGCGAGGCCGAGCTCGCCCGGCTAGTGAGGCTCGACGGCTAGTGAGGCTCGACGTCGCCGGCCACCGCCAAGCGCCGCCCGGCCAAGGCGAGGCCGAGCCTCGCCAGGGGCCGGTGACGCTCGGCCTCGCCGGGGGCCAGTGACGCGCTCCGACAAGGTCGTCGGCCCTCGACGGCGGCCGCTGGCCATGGCCGAGGCCGACAACCGGCCAAAGAAAAAAGAAGAAAAAAAAAGAGAGAAGAAAATGGAAGAGAGAGAAAAAGTGTTCTTAAATTTTGTTCCAAAAATAAGAAACAAAATTTTTTTTTTCTTTCTTTTTTTACGTTCCGGATGTGTTTCGGGAACAAAAAAATAGATTTGGAATAAAAACGCAAACAAACGCGTTTCTATTCCTTTTTTGTTCCCTAGAACAAAAAAAAAAACTGTTTAAAAATAGAAAAAAATGAAAACAAACAGGCCCTAATTCAAAAGGTAAGTTTTTCTCTTACACTTATAAATTGACTACCTGCCCCTTTCATAACTGATGTGGGATAATCCCAACCTTTCATAACTGATGTGGAATAATCCCAACAATTTCTCTCTTAATTAGTGAAAAAGTAAATGAACATATTTCTGTTGAGTGATTATGGGCCTCTTTCACTTCAAAAGTACATTAAATGGGCAAGACTTTCTCTTACACTTATAAATTGACTACCTTGCCCTTTGCTTAACTGATACGAGATAATCCCAACAATTTCTTTCTTAGTTATTGAGATTTTACACATTATTCAATGAAAAAATGGAACCTTTACACTGAGTCAGGCTGTGCGCTGCTCTAATTGACTAGGCCCGGTTGGGCCAGACCTTTGGGCTTTACCCATCGGGCTCAGGTCGTCACATTTTGGTGTTAAAAGGTGGGCTGGTAGGCCCGCCTTGGAGGGCTCGACCTGACTCAGTTCGACTTGGTCCATCTAATTCAAATTTTGTGTACTTACTTACCGAAGTTCTCTTTGTTTTGACTTTGTTTTTTGGATTTATTTTAAGAGCAGGCTCGGACACATGACATTGAAGCCCACAAGATCGTCCACTCTTTCTTACCACAGGATCATGTCAACTAGAATTTTCTTCCAAGTGACTTTCCACGGACGGGAGGTTTTCAAGGCACAATAGGCTGAGGAATGGCTAGGATGATCAAGCTAAGCCTTGAAATTTTTAAGGTTGCATTTGATAGTTTGGACAATTTTACTGGATATGATAAGTTCGGACAGGATAAGTATAGGATAGGATTTGAAATATCTTATGCAGCATTTGATAATGTCCGGATATACATGGACAAAACTGGATTAAACGTAAAAAAACAAAAAATCAATTCGTTGAGATTTGGAAAAGAAAAAAATTTGATTATCGCAGTGGTGAAAACTATATATGATTGCTACCCAGGCCTGCCATGACCACCTCCACTGTTGGGAACATCCACCGACGCCGTCCTGCTTCGCACCTCTCGCGTTGCATTGACCTTCTTGATCGCACCCATCATCCGTCCTCTCTGCCTTGTTGTCTCTCTTTCTCGGAATCACATTGGCCAAGCGTCCAGAGGGATATCCAAAAGTTTCAGCTCTTCATCAACCAAACCAGAATGCTGAGCATAGTTGAAGCATCCAGATTTGATTTACATGTGGATCATCTGTTCTCTACTTGAAGATCCCAAGAAAAATTTAATAGTACTTATTTTTAGGTGCAATATTGTAATTGTATGCTTGATTCTAGAGAAATCTTGTAAATATAGTGAAATTGAATCTCCACCATTAGATTAAGGGGATCTAAGATCGTAATTAGAGAGCTTAGGTGTATAGATGTAGGGATCTCCTCCCTTTTTATCATCCCTGTTGTTTCCTTTTTATCTCTTGACTGATGTTCCCCCACTCCTCGTTTGTCTTTTCTGCTCACCTCCGCTAACTCAAATCATGAGCTGAAATTTCAAATAAGCAAAGGCCAAAAGTCATGATGCGATGACTGGTCGATCGCTCTGTAATATATGGGCTTTTAAAAAGAAAGAAAGAAAGAAAGAAAGAAAGAAAATAAAAGGAAAAGAAAGAGTTGAAAAGTTAAAAAAGGAGGCTGAAGGAGAGTGGAGAAGCTTTGGCTGGGCTATAAAAAGAGAGAAAGAGGGAGAGAAAGAAAGAGGAGCACGAGCAGAAACAGGGGACTGAGAGAAACAGGGGAGATAAGAGAAAGAAGAGAAAGGAAAAAGGGAAAAAAGGGAAGAAAAGTTAGCGCGCACGTGATCCGGACGCCTCATCAAGCTGACTCAAGTGTGTTTTGCAATGCCGATAAGAAATTGAAGCCTTTAATCATCTACTCAAAGCAATCGTCGCATTTAGAGCTCGAAATTCGGATTTCTTGGATATTTGTGTGGCGAAGCCCGATTTTTGAGTCGTTGAGCTGCATATTTTTGTAGAAATGGTACTTTGGGATGTTGTGAAGCTATGGCATCTTACGGATTGTGATTTGAGCTTGCGGTTTGTCCGGAACAAAATTTTGAAGTTGGGGGTGCGTTCTGGTACTGTAGCGAACAGCAATTTCGGGTCCCTTTTTTTGTTGTTTTCGGTACTGTTTTGGGGCGGCTGAGTTGGGGTTGTTGTTGTACGTTAAGAGAGCTTTCTAAAAACTATAAAATGACTTGAAACGGATTTTTGTGGAGGAAGTTATGGCGTGTCAAAGTTGGTGCATGGGCTGCACGTAGCGGAAAACAAAGGGTTTATGCTAAATACGAGCTTTCGTTGCGCATAGGCGTCGTTTTATCGACAAATAGGTCTAGTATAGGCGAGTCGTTATAAGAATATCCCTTTTTACTCGGCCTTTTGATATTATTTTTCCGTTAATTGTTAGGGATCCAAGTGCGTTGGCTCAAATAACTACATAGGTTGATTTTCGACTTTCCCAGGTGAGTGGTGCTATCTCTTCTAAGAATTTATAAGCTTATGTTTTTAAAATGATAAATGATCGATATTTTATGAGTTATGAATAAGCATATTTGTTGCATAAAATTTGGATTGGGCATTTACTGCATTTTGGTATTTAAAAATAGTGTGAGAATTTTTAGTGGAAATATATGTTCTGTTTGATAAACAAAGTTGAGAAATATTACATATTTTGAATTTGTGAAACCTTTTTATGAAGATCTCGGCTTTGAGATGGTTTATGGAAGGCCATATGAATATCGATTTGTGATGAGCTTTTTGAAATGTATTTGATTTGAAATTGATTTATGAGACGAGTTTTGAAAATTATTTGAGAATGTTTTATGAAGTTATTTTTGACGGATGAGTTGAGTTGCAAAACCTTTTGGGGGATATATGAAATGATTTATGGATTTGGTTTGAGAATTATAGATGGTGTTGTTTTGGATTGATGTGAATGCTCAATATCGCTGTGAGTCCAGCATGGGGCTTGTGGGTATGCGCATACTATTTTAGGATATCTTTGTGGGCCGAGCCACCGGCTAATAATAGATGGAGACCTTGTCAAGGGGGGAATCTTGGTCGCCTCATCACCAGGCTTTGTATCGTGACCATGGTTTGATATTGAGCAAATAAATTGGTTAATGTATTCGACCATCGACATATGATATGAGTTGGGTTGATGGAATGGACCATCGACGTGTAATTTGAGATTAATCGTTGGAATTGACCATCGATGTGTAATTTGAGATTAGTCGTTGGAATGGACCATCGACGTGTAATTTCATTTGATTATCAATATGTGGTTTGATGAGATTAATCTATGGAATAGACCATTGATGCATGTTTTATGAGATTGACCAATGGGTTAGACCATTGGCATTTGCTTATTATTATCTTGAATATTTTTGCTTTGAACATATTGTGTTAAAGTAAGAAAAGTTATATTTTGGCATTGAAGTTTTGTTAAACTTCTGGGTTTGGTGTGGTATGAGATTAACCAATGGAATGGACCATTGGCGTGTGAATTAATGAGATTGATCAGTGGATTGGACCTTTGATGTTTATTTCGATGTTATTATGAAATGATTAATTTTGCTATAAATATAGCTATGTTGAAGCATATAAAACTTATTCTTTTTACTGTATGTTTGTTATATCCTAAATTTGGGTTAAAACAGTTGCGGTTTTGTTTTGTAAATATGCATAGTGGGTGCTCGATCCGCTTAGAAGAGATGCACTACTCACTGAGCCGTGGTTGCTCACCCCTCTATTTTCCAATCTTTTTCAGGTTTATCAACTAACGATGTGTAGGTACGAGAGCGAGATGGATATGGGGACTTTTAAGAGTTAGATTTTGGGAGCTCTGAGGCTGTGTCCTTTGAGTGGAAGGACGGCCGTGTCATCCCCCATTCTTGATGGTTTTGGGGTGTGACACGCTCGATGCAATGGTCCAATGCATGACAACAAAATTCAGATAAAAAACGAAGCAAAGGCAGGAATCAAATGTAGAAAGCGAAATAGCTCTAGAGAATACTAAGAAAGGAGACAGCCCTAGTTTCGTCGGGGGCAATAACAAATCTTGATCTGGAATCGGCCACGGGACAGAATAACATGATCGGAGTAAGTGACGCCGGTGATGGCTCAATCTTGGTTATGATGTCTCGGTTGAACAGCGGTGATGGTGAAACGGCCGTGCAGTTATAATCAGCAACTCTATCCAGTGATCAGCTTATAGCTAGGCGGTTGTCATCGAAGTCTATGAAGTGATGTGAGCGCGAGACGATGATGCGATGGTGGTTCCGGGGCTGGTCCAGAGAGCAGTCTCTACATGGTGACGTTGGCTTCTTTTCGTTCAACGAAATTTCCCGTGAACAAGGGGAGGACAGAGGCCAAAAACCAGCGCCTCGGATGGATGAAGATGTGTAGGAAACTTGCGAGTAGCGCTGATCAAAATCAACATGCCTCTGATCACGAATGCGATGGAATGAATCCACAAACCGTGCGGGGTCGGTGATTTCGGGTTAGGGATCGAATTCCACCATTATTGGCAAATTTGGTCCCTGAATTTTTTTATGAAATGCAATGACAATCCAATCACATAAATTGAGGTGTCAATAACTGAAGCTTGCTGATGGAGTTACAGACAGTGAATTAAGGAACCTAATACGAACTCAGATTCAACGTCAATATACATGAATCTATTGAATAACACCAAATGCCATATCCAATCCATTGAATTATGGATCAGAGTTGTTAGCTCGCAATGCCCAAGAGGGCAAAGCAAACCTTGATCCTTTAATTTAGCTACCATGAATAAATTCGCTCAAGCTGCCATCGCCGAGCACTCCTTTGCCCAGGTCCAGCCCTACCCGTCCGACATCTCCAAGTTCCACTGCCTCGTGAAGGACCTCTGCCGGTATGACATATGAAGAAAAGTAATTCATATGGGAACCTGAAAGTTTGCAAGAAAGCATACTCAAGTAATTAAAATAGCAGCTGAAGGCCTTTCAGTAAGACTTCTTCGAAAGCAGCATCGGGGGAATTCACTTCTTCTTGGCGGACGATCCTGTGAAAGCCAGTGTTAGAGCTGCACGACTCTAGTTCACTGCATGAATATAAAAAGAAGAGCTATTACATCTCCGTAACGATTTTTAAGCCGTCGCTGGATATACGATTCAATTTGATTCTGATTCTAATTCTGATTATGGACTAATTGATTCAATCAATCGGTAAGGTCAGATATTTAGGGTGTGTTTGTTTTGCGAAAAACAATTTTCAGGAAAATGTTTTCCTCATTTTCCAGTGTTTGGTTCATTTAGGAAAATGAGTCAACGGAAAATGTTTTCCTAGTCAACGGAAAATGTTTTCCTAGGAAAACATTTTCCTTCCAAAGCTTAAATTCAGGAAAATGATTTCCCCTTTGAAAGAACTGGAAAACGTTTTCCAAAATATTTTAAAATCCTTGCTTACTAAAAAAATTATTATTAAAAAGAATTTCTAATTAAAAATTTTGAATTTATTATTATTATATCTTTTCTTTTCTTCCTTCTCTTGTTTTTTTTTTTTTTTTTTTTTTTCTCTTTTCTTTCTTTGCTTGTGAACGTAAACCCTAACTCCTTCTCTCCTCTCTCCTTCTCCTTTGACCCCTCCCTTTCGTTACCACTGCCTCCTCCAACCCTAGCCCCTCCTGCGCTCTCGTTAGCTTCATTCATTCCTTTTCCTTTTCGTCGGCGTCTTCGACACCTTCAATCATTTTTCAAATGCAATCCAAACACCAGAAAATATGTCACAGTCTGATTTTTCCACTTCTGTTTTCAATGAAATGAATCGGGCTTTTCATCGATGTGCCTATAGCGCTATTCTCTGAGCTGATCACTCATGAGATAATTAGACTAATTAGGAAAGTTATTAAAGAATTTTGATGCAACCGACTTGAGAATTCGACCAGGAATTGATTGCTCGACCGTGTTAGTCTACAAGGATCATTTCGGCACAGTCGAAAATATATCAGAAATCGGAAATAGGTCGATTCGATAGAGATAAAATTAGACTTGGGTGATTCCATCTAATTACAGAATTCTCGTCGATTGGCACTAAATCGATTTTTCTGTTATTTTGGTACCCTGTGCTCGTAATTGAAACCTCGAGATTTTCACGACAATCGAGAGTCGTCAATGAGTCGAAGATGTACATTGTGGCTCGGAATAATCGACCACGGGTCAGTGCACCAAAAATTCCCAAAAACTAACGATAGTTTAAGTTATGCTAAAATCACATTTGACTGAAATTAACCGAGGAAATGATGTCGATTACAAAATTAAGAATTTTCACGTGTCACAATTAATCCCGGGAATGTTGTTGCATCTTTCTAAATTTTATGGACGACGAGAATTATTAACGGAAAAGAGGCAAGAATAACAAATTAAAAGAATAAAAAGGAAATGCCACTTTTTAAATAGGTTTTGGGCATTTATTATGAAACAATTGGAAAAAGAGTTATAGAAGTTTAAAAGAGGTATTATAAGTTGTTACTAAGGGACTTGACCCCATTGATTTAGATGTTAGATTGGTAATTAAAGAAAAAGAGAAGTCTCCTCAAAATGAAATTCGTAGGAATCCCTCTCTCCTACAATTTCACCTCAATTTCCTTGGTATTTAATGGAGATAGACTTGGAAAAGATAGGGGGACCTAAGGTAGTAATGGAGAGCCATTTTTCCATGGAAAATTAGGCCAAAAACAGGAGGTAAATGCTGAGTAAAGGCTGAATAACTTATCTGCAATTACTTCTCCTTTTCCCTCACCTCTTCTTGCTGTAGGAAACCGAAATGCAGCAGCAAATGGCTGAGTGAATGCTGAGTAATGTATCTGCAATTACTCCTCCTTTTCCCTCTCCTCTTCTTGCCGTAGGAAACCGAAATGCAACAGCAAATGGCTGAGTGAATGCTGAGTAATTTATCTACAATTACTTCTGCCTCACCCTCTTTTCTTTTTCTTCTGCACTCATTTCTTCTCCCCTGCTGCCGTGCACTTGTCTCTCTCTTTCCCTTATCTAGCCTTACAACAATTTCCTTTCCCTTTCACAGGCATAAAAAGTCTTGTCTTCTTCTCCTTTAAGTTAGTTTATTCAGCCATTCTTGCTCCCCCTTGGACGACAAATCAGCAACTGAACAGCAAGGTCTCGAGCATTCCTCCCTCCTCAAGAAAGTCCAGGACTTTGTGTGCTGCTGTGGTGGTCGCTCAACGACACCTCCAGCCGTTGTGCCGGGTCCAAATCATCGTCAAAACACCTCCAGGGCTGTCCTTGGGTTGCCGTCCGGCCACAAGTGAGGATCGCTATTAGATTTAACGGTAAGTCGTCTCCTAAACGTAGATTAGGGGCTGAGTACATTCTTTAGGGATTTTTATGTGGAGGAACTATGTAGATGAAGCTATATGTGGATGAATATTACTTAGGGATGTTATAATGGCCATAGAAAAGTTTAGATAGGATTTATGGAGCAAAATGAAAGTCATGGAGAGAGATTCGGAATAGAACAGAGGCTGTTTTCTGAAACAGTTTCCAGGACATGTATGTTTTGCTAATTTCATGGACAACTTTGTGATGTGATTTTGAAGAAATTTCCTTCTGAATAAATGTTTTGGGCATCCTAAATAATAACATATATTTTTCTCAGAATTTTTAGAAATTAAAAAGGTGACGATTTTAATGACGTCATCCTCGGAACAGTATTTCGGACAGTCCAGTAACCCGTGACCTACCATGATTCCAAGGGTTGTTACCTACCTTTAGAGGTCGAATTTCCAATTTGTTCCTTCATGAAAGTTGTTCTCACAACTTCTAATATAACATACTCGAATTTCAAATTAAATGAACAAGATTTCGACCCAAAACCGAACTGATTTCGATGAGTTAGACTCTCTGGAACTGGACCCGATTTTTGTGCTGGATAGAAGAAATTTCTGGGCCAAATCCAGAGGGATCTGGATCTCGGTGTCTTCATAAAAAATGTTTGTTTATATGTTTTCCAGCATGTGTCTGAATTTGAGAATTTTTTGAGATCATTTGAGTGAATTTCTGATTGTGACACTGGAAGAACGTTATTGGACAGTTTTCTGTAAATTTAGGTGAATAAGAGTATATGCTTGTTTTGAAGAATTTTTGCTATGAAATTGCTCAATTGATGCTGTGGATGCTGTGCATAATTGATTATTGAAATGTGACATTGATCATATGCATTCACGACATGATTCCGTCACGTGCCTTTGGGGCCGGACGATGCTCCTTCGGGAATGCCCCACGTCAACGGATGCCGGTCGCAGTGGAGGCTGGGCCGATGCTCCTTAATTGGAATGCCGTCTAGATGTAGACGTTGCCGCGCTCAATGGTGTGAGGCGAAGCCCGGTTGTACCGGATGACTGTTATCTGTTAAAAATTGGCCACGGTCAATGATCTGACATCTCCATCCCTATCTGTATGTGCATTGAAGTATTCAACTGCTAGAAATGTCAATGTGATATTGTATGATTGAATGTTACTAACGTGCAGTAAAGTGCAAGTGATGAGAAAGGGTAAGAAGGGTGACTAGATTGCATGTTATATGTACCCTTCTCCTAATCTGGGTTTAGTAGATTGACTTGTTGAGATGTGATCTCACCCCTTAGTGGGCTAACATTTTCAGGTCCCTAGACGAAAGAAGGCCGGAGTCGTGTACGGTGGTTTGCGGGGAAGGAAAAATAGAAGTCTTTCTACCTTCACCCAGGTGATGACGGGTCTTCCGTCGAGGCTGGGAATGGGTGACAGTTCACCCTAGAAGGGTTGAGGAGTATGATAATATAATAACGAATCCCAGTCATGTAAATAGAAGCTTAACTTATAGGAAATCAAACAGCTTCACTTTTTTGTATTAGACCTTGGTGTGTTAAACTGGTTTGTATTTAAGTACTACTTTTGTAACGACCCGGGCCCCACTGTATAATATTGTCCGCTTTGGATGGGATTGCACGAAGCCATTTCTCTCCCTCATGGCTTTATTTTGCTCCATAAATCCTATCTAAACTTTTCTATGGCCATTATAACATCCCTAAGTAATATTCATCCACATATCACTTCATCCACATAGTTCCTCCACATAAAAATCCTTAAAGAATGTACTCAGACCCTAATCTACGTTTAGGAGACGACTCGGGCCCCACTGTAACGACCCGGGCCCCACTGTATAATATTGTCCGCTTTGGATGGGATTGCATGAAGCCATTTCCCTCCCTCACGGCTTTAAAACGCGTCATTTGGGGACAAGGTTGCACTCAGCCATTCCTTTCCCCAAACCGATATTGTCCTCTTTGGATGGGATTGCACGAAGCCATTTCCCTCCCTCAAGGCTTTGTTTTCAACGCAGCGGAAGCGTACGTGAAACGCGTCATACAGGTTAAGAGGAGCCCAAGCCATTATATACGGCCCAAGACTTTCTCCCTAGGCGATGTGGGACGGGGACTCCTTCCTTGCGCACGTCCGGGTGCGAGGCGCGGACGCACCTCCATCCTCCTCCTCGCGCACTGCCGCTCGGGCCGTCACACTCTCCCCTCCTTGGGAGCATAACGCCCTCGCTGTGGCCCCACACGCGGTCGGGAGTCGGCTCTGATACCATTTGTAACGACCCGGGCCCCACTGTATAATATTGTCCGCTTTGGATGGGATTGCACGAAGCCATTTAGCCGACTCCCGACCGCGTGTGGGGCCACAGCGAGGGCGCTGTGCTCCCAAGGAGGGGAGAGTGTGACGGCCTGAGCGGCGGTGCGCGGGGAGCCGCGGGGAGGAGGGATGGCAGTGCATCCGCGCCTCAGTCTCCAAACGTGCGCAAGGAAGGAGTCCATGTCCCACATCGCCTAGGGAGGAAGTCTTGGGCCAGTATATAATGGCTTGGGCTCCTCTTAACCTGTATGACGCGTTTCACGTATGCTTCCGCTGCGTTGAAAACAAAGCCTTGAGGGAGGGAAATGGCTTCGTGCAATCCCATCCAAAGAGGACAATATCGGTTTGGGGAAAGGAATGGCTGAGTGCAACCTTGTTCCTAGATGACGCGTTTTAAAGCCGTGATGGAGGGAAATGGCTTCGTGCAATCCCATCCAAAGCGGACAATATTATACAGTGGGGCTCGGGTCGTTACAAATGGTATCAGAGCCGACTCCCGCAGCATGTGGGGCCACAGCGAGGGCGCTGTGCCTTAAGGGGGGAGAATGTGACGACCCAGACCCGAGGCAGTACGGAGGGACGGACTAAGATCGCCTCGGCAGTACGCGGGCGAGGCTAAGGGCATTTCTCCTGTCCCACATCGCTTAGGGGGGAGGTCCTGGGAGCCTTTATAAGGGCTTGGGTCCCTTAATATGTATGACACGTTTTAAAGCCGTGAGGGAGGGAAATGGCTTCGTGCAATCCCATCCAAAGCGGACAATATTATACAGTGGGGCCTGGGTCTTTACAACTTTATTGTAGGTGTGGTTGTGAAAATACTATCCTACGTTTCTATCCCACTGTTATGTTGTATGGAGATTGTTTTACGTTTCCGCATGTGCATAATAATCAATGGGTCGGCGACACTCCCTGGGACGTCGCAAATTTATATCGACCACGGAGGGATGTGCATGTACTCGGAGTTCGGGTCGTGACAAAATATTTTCAATCATATATCACCAAACAAAGGAAAACTAATCGTTTTCCTAAAAATGGTTTCCCGGAAAACATTTTCCAAAAACGTTACGTTTTCCGTGAAACAAACATACCCTTAGAACGTAAAATATAAAACGTTATCTTGTATATTTTTTCCTATTTTATCTTTTTAGTATTATGAATAGGCTTATGTACATGTGCAAAACATGTAGCAATACAATCCAAAATTCCTTCAATATTTTCAATTCTATCAGGAATGAAGGTAATTGTATCGATAACTCACCATATTTGCTCCTGCCTTCTAGAATACAGTAACCCCAGCGGAAACGGAGATGAGATTGAAGAAGGGCTTGAGCATTGGGATGATCCCATATCAACGTCTTCCACTTTTCCTCACCTTCCACCTCAATACATGGAAGATCCTCAATATCAAGGAATCGCAGTTGCAAAGGGATCCTGTTCAACTCTGGGCATTTGATCACCATCAAATGTTTCATGGAATCGCAAGTTATTGGGACTTCGCATATGCTCTTCAGCCGGGGTAGATCCCATAGCCTCAAACGCTCCAGCTTTGGGAGAGAAATTGAAGACTGGGAGGATGGAGGGGTGTTGTTTACAGGAGTCGTTATGCTTCCTTCTTGGTCTTGTCCCGCTCTACTTATCATCTCCACCATTCCGTTACAGCCCTTAGCACTGATATTTTGAAGATTTCGAAGATGGAGCAGCCACTCATGGGAAAACACCTTTCTCATGTTATCGCACCTTTCTATCAAAAGCCGTCTCAAAGAAATCTCTTGAATTGGCATGTATGGGGGAGGACCTCTATAATCTCCTCCATGTTCACACAATAGTGTAAATCGATATCTCGCAGGTTAGGGAAGTGGAGCAGCCACTCAGATTCCAACACACTCTTCATTTTATCACAACCCCAAACACAAATCCTTTCTAGACTAGGGAGGTCTGGGGCCGGTTGCGGTGGTGGTGATGTTATCCCCAGCATTTCCTCACAGTCATGTATTGCAATCTCTCGTAAATGTGGAAGGTGGAATTTAGGCCCGTGCCCAAAGAGATACTTCAGTTTCGGACATTTCCTTATTATCAAAACCCTAAGGCTTGGGAAGAGGGGAGGGGTTGGGGCTAGGGTTGGAGAGTCACGGATGTTGATTATTTCTTCATCTTGTCCTCCACCGAGCACCCACAAGTTTTTCCATCTGACTATTATTAGCTTCTCAAGGTTTTCAAGCAGACTCATGTTAGACAAATTTGTTGTACCGTCGCAATTGATTGCTCTCAATACTTGCACATCTTGGGGAATCAAAATACAAATGCCACTACCACTGATTTCCTCTCCCATGCTCACAATAGCATGACTCCTTGTTCCAATGTCGACACTCCTCCCACAATCCTCAAATTGATTGTCATCAATTTTTTTCTTAGAATTCTTAAATTCTTCACCAATTTCTTCCGCATAATACTTCAATTCTTCTTGACCCATGTTGAGATTGTAATACTGAGGGTTATTTCTCTTCTCAAAAGCTACCCTCACAAACTTGTTGAAATCATCCACATCTTCAAAGTGGCATCCAAGGGTCTCCAATGCCCACAATTTTGTAATGTCTTCTCTATTTACTATCCGAACTTTAAGATATTGCAACTTTCGCAAAGCCCCCAATGTTTCTTTGGGTAATCTATCTATGCGTGTATTAGATAGGTCAAGGTATCTAAAATTCATCAGCATTTCGAGACCCTTGAGCGCTTCAACCCTAGCACAACAAAAAATATCCAACTTTCTCAAAGATTTGAGCTTCCATAAATAAGGAATATGGCACAACTCCAAACAATGTCTAAGCAATAGTGCTCTCAAGTTTACCAAGTTTGAAATGGAATCCGGAAGTTCTATAAGGTAACATCCACTCAAGTTTAGAAACTTTAGCCCCCATAATTGTCTGAAGAAGGAATTGGGGATGACCTCACAGAACAAGCTGCTATTCAATAGAAAAGTCGATAGTTTAGGACAATTTGGTGACACGTTCAAGGGAAATTCTTCAATATCATTCTCCATCAAAGAAACTTTCTCCAAAGCATCCGTCCAATGTTCTTCAAATGGTATCCTCCTCAACCCTTTTCCTGCCTTTACAATCGAAGTCACATTCATGACGTGCACTGCCATGTCTCTAATCAAATCATGCATCTTCATCCTACTCCCATGAACTTCCAATAGGCAAACATTTGCCAGTTTGTTCAGTATGGTGAGGCCTCTGACATATTGTTTCTCCCTCGAATTCAATCGACTAATCAATCCTTGGTCAATAAAGAATTCTATCAACTCGAACTTATCAATCCATTTATCTTCTGGATAAAGTGCACAAGATAGGAAACACTGTTGGACTTCATGATTACCAAGGCGATTGTAACTGAATTCTAGTTTCTTTAAGACCTCATTTTCCATATCCGTTTGCCCCATATCTGATTCTCTCAATTTCTCCAAGCAATCATTCCATTCATACACATCGGTCACTCCTCGCATGCTTCTTGCCATTGTGATGATTGCAAGTGGCAATCTTGCACATTCTTGAACAATGGACTTTACAACCGTTCTAGTTTTCGAATCAAGGGCCACTTCCGATCCAAGCTCCTCCAAAAATAAACTCTCAGCTTCTATATGAGATAGAGGTTCTACTTTTATCATTTCTTGACATTGCATCTGGCGGCATACCTCGAAGGATCGAGTGGTTAAGACCAACTTAATTCCATTTGGGATTCCCACCTCTTTAAGATCAAACCATTCCCACACATCATCGAGGATTATTGTAGATTTGCCTCTTTTCGTTAAACAATCATACAACATTGCTGCTTGTTTCCTCACATCCTCTTCTTGTAGTATGCCCAAACCTAGTTCCTTCCCAATGGCGTCTTGCAGCCTTTGCGTTTTGAAATCCTGTGACGCAGTGATCCATAACACGTTGCCATAGGTTGCTTCTTCAAGGAGTCTATTATGTATGTGCACCATAATAGTCGTTTCACCAACACCCCCCATTCCATAAATGCCTAGTCGGGATATTTGATTCCCTACTAGGAAGTCCAAAATCTTTGTAGTATTTCTCCCAAATGCCTCTCCCACCATCTTTTCTTCTAACAGTTTACTGACTTTGGTCTCTATTGCCTCAAATAGTCCTTTGTCTTGTCTTATAAGGTCTTCTGCTTCATGCATTAGTGTATATACCTGTTGACGTGGTGGCAAACAATCCTCGCTTGCTACTTCAAGACAATCATTTCTAAGCTTCTCCACATTCACCAACCACTTCACAACTTCGATTCTCGGCTTCTTTAGGGATAGAGATGCAGCAAATTCTAACTCATCCCTTATGCTAGCTTCTTTTCTATAGAGTAGTTCTAGTTTTCTTTTCAAATCTCTATTCTCTCCAAAGTTGTTGCCTATGTTTGGATGACTCATCATAGGCACCCCCTCATTCATATCTAGTTCTACAATTAAAAATTCCATCGGTTAGAGTCTCATGATAGCATTCTTGCTGCCCCATAATAAAGGAACATGGTGATACATAAGGATTAATTTTTTAAAATAACCATAGACCTGGTAATGACGATGGGCCTATCAAGCCTGTTCCACAATTTAGAATAAGAGGAGGTGGAGGAGCACTATTTGGAGCTTGTGATGATGATAGCATACATGGATCCATGTCCATTGGAGCTTGTGGGTGACATGTGACTAAATGGTTTTTCCATGATGATGACGATGGTAAGGTTGGATTCCGATGCGTTGTCCCGAGATTATTAGAACGATGTGGAACATTTTGATGTTGAGGGGGCATCGAATCTGCTTGCAATAAAATGTTCAAGTGTAAAATCAATGAACAATTGGACTTTCAAATCAAGCCATGGTTAAAACAATATCTAGAACTTGATTGCACAAAATATCTACAATGAAAAACAACATCCACAAAAGTTAAATATTTTGATGAAAGGAACGGTGCAATGAAAAGGAAGTGATATTAGACATATGGAATTTGCAATGATGCTAGCATGCTCCTGATTGGAGAACCCCCGGTGATATCTTGTTAAAAAACACATCATATGTTAGATTTCGATATAATAATCTGGAAATATTTAAGGTCTAACGGAACCATAGTAGAGATGTAATTGATCCAGACACACCGTGTGATGATGATGGGCCTATTGCATTTGTTGACACCGTTGGATCTAGCAAATCAAGGACACTTGTATGTTGTGATGCAATCGAGGGATCCATGTCCATTGGAGTTCGTGAAGGAAACCGACGGATATCATTCCCATCTTCTTCGTCACACCTTGGGGGAAGCTGACTGGGATGATGGACGGTCTTGGTCGGACTCGTATTGCTACGCACAGGATCCACTTCCACTACACACGGTTGACCACAATCCTGCCAACGATTTGCACCGTCCACATCAAGGAATGAATCAATTCGTAATGACGATACCACTGTCGGATTATGCAGTTCATTCGTTTGTATTTCCTCGGAAGTGTTTGCAATTTCATCACGAGATTCAGGAAGATTCCCCAGCAGAAAGTGGTGATTATTTGACGAATTTGTTGAATGTAGCAGTGAATCTGGAGTGATTCCATCTGCAAATGGTTCGTCAAAGATTAGATATCGTTCCTTCAAATATTAGGGAATGCTGGTCGTAGTAATGTTAATGAGTAGAGGAATGAGTAAAACATCACCTCCGATGAACCCCTGCTGCCCATTTGACATTCTATTGCCGAGGAACTGATCATTTGGGGGTGATGATAGCCCTCTTAAACCTCGTAATTCGCTTTCGGATTCAAGATGAGTTGGTTGCTCAAGAAGCGCTGCTAACTCAGTAAAATCAAGAGAAGGTGAAGCCGACGAGTCCATCGGAAGTTGCTGCAGAGATGAAGCAATTTCATTTCCATGTGCTGCATCCAACCTACCGTTCGATAGATCGGGTTGCTGGGAGGTATCTAGATTATCCAGGGGCATATCACTAGTAGGCAAAGACACTTGACCCTGAGGGCATGCTGAAGCAGTACCAATTCCGATCGACGTATGGCAAGATGGTTGCTGTGGCGCGCGCCAGGGTTGATTTGCGTTCTGCTCGTCATTGGGATTCGACACATTGTCACTTTGGAATACAATTTGACTTGTGCCAAAAACTATTCTTTCCATTCCTTCACCCGATGCGCCTCCCGTGCTTATATCCAACGCACTACCTTTACCTTCAGTTTTCTGCAAGGCTTCTGCTCTCACATGATGATCAACTTTCTCACAACCTTTAATACCATGACGCGGAATTCCAGCGAGATGCGTGCGGATCCTTGTAGCACTTCCATCATACTTGTTGCCGCAAAACCGGCACTTCCACTTGTTTTTCTCCACATATTCCACATACTCACGAAATCGATCTAACTCCCTAGGCATTCTTTTTGCTGTTAACTACAAAGAGGACATGACATGAAAAACAGAGAAGAGGCCAAGCAAAAGCATAGAACAGTTAAAAACAGACAAGATCAATAAAAAAAAAAAGATGCATATAGAAACGTGAGGGATTCCTAAGTTAACAATTAGCTGACTGGATAGACTTGATATCGATGCAAAATCCTTGAATCCTCTTAACAGAGCCAAACCACTTGAGTTGTCTAATGATATCTCTCTCCTTATTTCACCAGGAGCAAAAGGGAAGGTAGAGAGAGATACACTAGATCTACACTGGGGAAATTAACAAAAGAAAATTAGACAATACTCACCAAAAAAAAAGAAAAAAAAGAAGAGGAGGAAAACTTCTGGATTATCTGAGCAGGAGAACACGCCTAGAAAGGAGAATCTCAAGCTGCCCTGTGGATCCAGGGGAGCATCAAGAGCCCGTGGTAATTGTCTCCCATGTTACTATTGTCAAAAGGAGTGGACGGTCGTATTCAAGAAAAGAAAACGCGTTCACCTTTGACATAATCTCAGCTTTGGCTGTAAGCAAACTAATGTGCAGCCAAGAACTTTCGAGCCTACTTATCTTTTTTTTTTCCCACCCTAAATAGTACAAATTACATAAAGATTTTTAAAAAGCGGGGTACCAGATGAGGTGGAAAGCTATTATTGAACCTTAAAACATGGGTGTTCGATGAAAATAAGAGTTGAAATATGGTTCTGTTGACACATAAATTTTGGCGGTCCGATCATTTATTTACTGCATAGAAAATTAGGGGTTAATTTTATCCCTGAAAAATATCAATTTGCATATCATATAATTTTAGGAGCATTTATTTTATTTAAGTCACATTTGCATTGGACCGACTGATGATAGATGAGCTTTAATTTTTCCAATATTCAACGATACGGTGCGAGATTTTTCACATATTCAGGAAATATACACCGATGGATATATTTTTTGGTAGAAAGGAAAGTTTCAAGTGGAATATTAGAAAAGATAAAGAGAATATTGCACGTTGGGGCATATATTGAGTAATATGTTCTTCGACTCAAAATAAGAAATATTACATAATCAAAGTGGATTTCGTGCATGAGCCGAAAAGGAAAGGAAAAATAAATAATATTTGCCAAAAAATTAAGTCCTTCGTTTGTATAAAAAGAGCCACACACGATTAAAACAGGGAGGGGGGGGGGGCTTCGCTCACACACGGAGAAAATCAAAAAGCCGAGAAATCACGGCCGAGTCCCTTCCGCGGCCGTGACCTTGTTATCTCCACAATCCTCACATAGCCTCACCACTCTGCTTTACCCTCATCGTCACTATTGTTGATCCATCAAAAGTCCTGCCACCAGTAACGCACTTTCAGTCGAGCTCCCAGGAGCGTCCAGCGGTTTCGATAAGCTCATCACCAGCGCAACTCAGGATCGTCTGAATCACCATCATCATATTTTAGAGCCAGCGAGACTCTTGTGGAGTTTCATCTAGCCCGACGGATTCGTCGATGTCCAGCAAGGCCAGTATCTCTCCACATACGTGAAAGTCGCGCCAGATTTTGGTGGCCACCGCCACGAGCCTGAAGTCCGAGCCGCATCTCTCGTTGCCCCGAAGTCCACAGTCAAAAACAAGTACCAAGATTTTAGTGAAATAAGCCTAAGTGGTGGATTTGTCTTATTCTGAGTGTTATCCAAAAGGGAGATTGACGTGAATTGTTATGAGTTTATTTCCTGCAAGCAAAGGGTTATTTCTTGGGCGAGGATAACGTGAAGAGTTTGGTCCGTGTTGTCGTACAAATTTTGGAAAAATAAATAGTCAACGCTTCCTTGTCGAGAAGTTGTCACCACCGGAGACCTATGGTTCCCAGCTTACATCGCGCGTCGATCTGTCGTCACAGTTGTCGATCTTTTGCTAGGTTGTGGAGTTGTTCCTCTGTTCTGCAGGTTATCAATCACTGACGAACCACTCCGAGACTCCCGAGTCGTGAGTCCCTACATGATCTCGTTGATCATCCGTGAACCATCACCATTGACGCCACGAGAAGCCCTTGCACAGCCACGACGTCTTCATACGAATAAAAATTGGGCCCAATTAAAGCAACAGTTGATGCTGCTCCCTATTCGAGACTTTGACATTGGAGCCTCGCCGCTCTAGAGCCCTGCGGATGGCCTTGCCTGTAATCCTAACATCACACTCCTGCGGCTATTGAACCCCCACATCCGAGATCGTCCTTCCAGAGATAGTACATGCAGGATATAATAAACAATGGTCCAAGCAGAGAAGAACCCATCTGAAGAAAGAGACGTCCACAATTGCTGAAGATTTCTTTTTTGCAGATTTTCTAGCGAGGCAATGATGCCGAACCATCCTATCCGTCCGTGAGTTGCAAAGACTCGATCCACACCGCGCCATCAACCAAGGCCAAGCACCACCACGCACCGCCGATCACCCGTTGAGCGGATTCCACTTGCTCCAAATTCGGTAATATCATTAGCAGAATCAGGTAATTATCGTATCTAAATTTGATTTAGATATTCTATTGCCTAAAGTATACTTTTTGATATCTTATGTGCATATTTGAATTATTGGTGTATTCCCAATTATGGTTTATTACCTAATTCGCAACCGCACACAATTTTTTATTCCATCTATAAGGCTTTAGATGGAATAATTAATCACGCGGGAATAAGATTAATATCTTGATCTTTAAGGCTTAAGATCAATTTATTGATTTTATTAGCAAAATGATCGGGTTTGATTAGATATCGCTTCCAAATTTGGATGATGGATAATATCTTTGATGACCGTGAATGATTTGGTGCTTATCTTTTAATTGTTTTATTTATCCCAAAAAATACAAAAAAACTGCATTTGCATATCATGTAGATTAGAATTGATTTCCTAGATAGAATTGCATGATAGAATAGTCAGATTTTTTTCTTTAATTATATTAAAATGCATGTTTAGATAGTATATAGGTTAGATAATATCTTTCAATTAAATTGCATGTCGAGATAAATTTCTAAGTTAAGATAGGATTCAGATCGAGTCTATTTCCTAACTTAAAATAGATAATATCTCACTTTAGTAAGATTTTGACTTTTAGCAATTTTAATTACAAATTTTCATAAAAAATACAAAAATCTTGCGCATGTCATGTAGAATTAGGTCATTTGATTAATTTAGATTGCACATTTAATAGTTGCATTTATTTAATTTCGAATTTCATGGAAAATACAAAAAATTTAGAATAAATCCATTTCATGTTTCAGGGTAGACTGCATGCCTATTCATGTCATATAGTTTAGATCATACTGCCATGTCATGTAATTTAGGTCATGTTGCCATGTCATATTAGATTGCTAGTGTGCATTGCATATTGATTAAGTTCCCATTAAATAAAGTGAAAATAAAAAAGAGAAATTACGTGTTAATTAGAAATCATATTTGGGGTTATTGATGTGAATTCTGATCTAACGATGTAGATGCTTTCGTTGCTACAAGGTAAGACCTTTAACCTTATTCATTGTTTTATTGGGTGTTAAATTGGTGGATTGCGCACCCGCATGATCACCTCACATGTTAGGGAGATAATTAAAATCAATTCAAACTGCCTGCCAAACATTTTTTCAAAAATAAAAAGAAAAGATACCGAAAGGGCGTTAGATAAATCTAGCATAACCAAGTCCCCGTATCTAGAATCTCTGGTTTGCAGGAGTAAAGTAAATCTCCCATTACTTTACTTGGGTTTCTAATCGACCCACCAAAGATAGATTAGTGGCGACTCCTAAATAAAAATCATTTGCATGTTAAGAACTCGAACCTAAGTCGCGAATTGGTATGAGCTTGGGAGAGCTCGAGTTAAGTCCAGACTTAACAATCCATTAGCCAAACCCTACGTGGTTCACACCCGAAAATTTGGTCGCGACAGGTTCATTTAATTGCCAAGTTCTCTAAATTTTCAAAGAAAATGAAAAATTAAAAAAATAACTTATCCCAAAAGGCTACCGCACTAGGAATGATTTACACTGTTAAGAAAACGTAGGAAGTAATGCTGCTTATTTAGGGTCCATCAATATTGTCTCAAATTTAGAACTTTTACCTACACTAATCATTTATGCCCTCGTTTACAAATCCGAACAAAACGGTCAGATTGCAATGTCAATGTCTAAGGAAATTCTACGGTTCAATCTAACAATTCACGAGACCAATTTCATACGTAGTTTGGATCGTTGATAAAAAAGTAAAACAAATTTCACCCAAGGAATGATTTAAAAAGAAATATTAACTTATTAATATCTAAGGAATATTATCATTGACACCTAAATTTTTCACTCTAAGGCCTCATTCACATTTTCATGAAAATATTAGCGATCAAATCCATCAATAATTTAACTCCTTATAAAAATACAATTGTAATGCCGCGTCCTCAATTTAGGATTTCTATTGCATTTTCAATTTCTATTGCATTCTTTTGTGTTCAATATCGTTGATCCTTTCTGATAAAATTATGAATTCATATAAACCAATATGTTACACGACCCTATCTGACCCTATCCAACCCTGAACTTTCCAAGGCGAATTTAAGTGGGGAATTCCCATAAAAGATTTTGGACGTGGTCCGCTCTCCGAGTTCAAGTCCGTGCCGCTCCTCCCTTCCGGTTGACCGAAATCTTCGAGTTGAGGCCACCCTCAGCACGACCATGCGGGTGTTAATGAAGGAAATAAGCAATGTCAAAACACGCAAGTAACAAAAAGGGGATCGAAAGTGGCGTCAAAAGGCGTCAAAAAGGACACCGCAATGGAAATCCAGCACACCATCTTCAGCAAGATGGAGAGTAAAAAAGCAAACGAAAAGGAGGAAAATAAAGACGCCCGTTGAAGCATTCATGCCGTGTGTGTATAACACAAATTATCATATCTGATACATCGAATCTATTTACACCAAAAAAATGACAAAGTCGTTGGCATAGATGAGCACATGGCTAATGCATGGATATTACCAAGAACGTGACACATTATTGACAATCATTAAGATCAATTTCGATATTAGTACACGTCTATATTCACCCTTGATTGGTTGTCGATACGCAACAACATGTGATAAATGGCGATTGACAAGAGTATTGATAAGAACTCGTGAAGGTGTTAGAAGAAGACTAAATACATGAGGAGCCTCCAGATGTGATTACCAATTCGAAGTCAGTGGGGAACAAAGCAATTGGGGTCATGGAACAATTGGCATACGTTTTTGGAGGAGCAACCCTTTGAGAATAGAATCATGGTGTCATGAGAATATGGACACATGAAATAATTAAAATTCAATAAGTAAAACCCAATACGAATCGAGTAGAGAATTTTTTTTTTTTATTATGCCCCGGGATAGGATTGTCCCGATAGTGGTGTGTAAAAATAAGCGTGTATTGAGTTAATAAATGCAAATTTATTAATATAAATATATAGGAGACAGATTCCATTATTAATAGAACAAGACTAGTAATGAATACTGTTGACACCTAAATTTTGACAATCCGATTAGTCATTTATTGCATTAAAAAAATAAGGGATTAATTTTATCCCTGAAAAAATAATTAATTGCATGGCATATAGTTTAGGGACATTTTTGTTTTGTTTTATTTCAAATCGCCGGTAAGGGAAAGACTTTTCACATATTCCGTTCAAGATTTTCATATATTTAGGCAATATGCACTAGAGGGTGTACTTCGAGCGGAAAGGAAGGTTTCAGGTGGAATTTTTCTAAAAAAGGGATAAAAGAGAATATTGCGCGATATATTCAAGAGGCTACGCACAAATAATTGATTTTCTTGCGCATTGAAAAAAGGAAATAAAATATTCCGTCAAAACCTAAATTTCTCACCTATAAAAAGGATAGCATGCATATGAAAAAAGGGGGGGCCACACGAATTGATAGACGGCCACAAATTCGTGAGAGAGAGAAAGGGAGTTTGGTTCATTGAAGATCGTGAGAAGGGCTTCTCTGCAACGGACGTTCGATACATATTGGAGAAAAAGAAAGATGGCGATTTGCTTCCCAGCGCCATCCTTCACGTAGCCTACAAACATCCACGCTTCGTTCTTTCAGCCGCGCTAGGGACAAGCAGCTGTAGCCCCTGTGAAATCCAACGACGATAAACCTCATCGCCATCAGCAATCTCCTATACGAGGCCAGACAATTGAGAATATGCAGCCGCGATAGACAAGTTAGAGAGACGAAGACAGGCAAAGTGGAAAAGACAAAGAAGGTTTTCTTTGAGAACTTGTAGCGAGCAAAAAGCCTTTTTGCAGCCAGCCATGAAAGCCGGCAACGACCTATTACGGATCTCCTAGCGCACCACTGGACAACACGCTTTGTGGTTTAAAGAAGGGATCGTTCGCATGCGAGGAGAAAGACCAAAGAGAGGCTCTCGATTCTTCATATAAATTCCATCTTCAACATCCGATTATCATTTTTATTTTCTCTGATCTCATGCACAAGTAACACCCATCATGCTTACAGAGCACTTGAACATATACATGAAACGAGGGAGGAGCCAATGGTCTGACCAACATATGTCAAATTAGAGCGGTGATATCTTTTTCCTTTTTTTATTTTTCTTTTTTTTGGAATACTGTGAAGCGGTGATTTCTTTTCCTTTAATTGCGTCCAGTTAGATGAGCGATCCAACAAGTGTTGTGGTGCTTGAAGAGGAGTGGGCGTGCACAAAAAGAGAACCCTGATAGGCCGAACACAAGTTTATGATAAAAGCACAAGAAGTTGTCTCTCACGTGCATGATCTGTAGGCAACCCAAACCAGTTTTCTTTGACCAAATATTGCAGGTTTTTTTTTTTCAAAAATCTTGCTACAGTCCAGCGATCTCCGGTCCACATTCAAAGCCGGTCGTGGTCCACCATCGGTGGAGTCCCCTGCGACAATTCTGTAGCGGTTTGGGCCCACTGCCGCGACGTGCCGTTGCTCTTTCGTGACTAAGCTGTTGTCTTCGACGACCGGCCGCAAAATCGTTGAGCACTGCAAACCATCTCCGTTCACTATCGAGGAGCCGGTTGTGATCCCGGTTGCGATCGTGTTTGGTCCAATTTGGATTATTTGCAGACTTCTTTAATTTTATTGAGAAGTACAAAGTTCCTGGAGCCAGAATTTATCAATGGTGGACGTCCATCATCATTATTCATCGCAAGCTAACCCACTACCAATCTAGCACCCGTTGTTTTTTGTTCACAGTTTGCCAAATTTGAAAGCTGATATTTGAATTAGAGCTCATTGTGACGATCCACCGCTGAATGCAGCACGGTCTTCCAGTCCCAAGCGTCAGCTAATGAGTTTCCAACGTCCTCGGCAAGTCTCCCTGAAGGTTACGGGTTCCTGTCGAAGTTGGTATTGTCCCGTGGTTCGTGGTCCCATCCAGCCACCATCCAATGCGTTCTAACTTGGAAGCATTATCCGCCTGATACTGTGGATCAGGTAAGAATTCTGATTAATTCATTATTGTTGCCCAATCCATAGAATTGTGATGTTGTTTGAATACTTGATTGATATTGCCACATCCAAGAGATTTCTTGATCCCTCATAAATTAGGAAATTTTCCTAATTTCGCAACGTGCACACGATTGATGGTCCGATTTCATACTCGAAATACGACCCGCAATCGCACGGAAAAATCACCAATCCGATCTCACGCTCGAGATACGATTCCTGATTTTATTTAAAAATTGGCCAATCCGATCTCATGCGCGAGATACGATTCGTCAATTTATTTACAAAATTAAATGGACATGGATGGTATCTTGCTTGATTTGTTGCTGTGCTGTTCTCGATGCCGTAAAGGAAAAACCCAAAAAAAACATTTGAGTTAGATTAGATGCATGTTAGGATATTACTTATTTTAGGGTTATTTTGCACATCTAGAATAGGAAATTTATTTATTTCGAATTTCTTGAATAAAAAATACCAAAAACATAAATTTAGGATGTTAGACTTTTGCTTCATTGATTTAAATTGCATGCTAATTATTTGCCAATTTTAAATTTCGAATTTAATAAAAAAATAAAAGATGTCATGCATATGTCCTGCAGAATTTAGGGCATTCTTTGCACGCCATTGCATGTTAGGATTGCATATTATAGTTTAGATAAATTCTCCTAAATAGATTGCTTTTTTTTAGAAAAAATAAAAAATGTCATATGCACGTCATAAAGAATTAGGTTTATGAAATGCATATTATTAAGTGATTGTGGTTAGGTCCGTTTAATTAGAAATTGCCCCTCATTAGAATTAGATCATTTAGGTTGCATTTAATTATTGCATGTCTTTATGAATTACTTTACTCATATCATATAGTTTAGGTCATGTTGCCATGTTGCATGCATCACATGATTCTCATTAAATAAAGTGAGAACAAAAAAAGAGAAATTTGCGTGTTAATTAGAAACCATATCTAGGATTGATGATGTGGATTTTAATTTGACATTGCAGATGCTTTTGCTGCTTTGAGGTAAGCCTTTCAATTTATTTATTACTTTTATTGGGTGTTAAATTGATGGATTGCGCACCTGCATGATCACCTCACATGTTAGGGAGATAAATTAAAATCAATTCAAGCTACTTGCCAAACATTTTTTCAAAAATAAAAAGAAAAGGTACCGAAAGGGCGCTAGAGGAATCTAACGTAACCAAGTCCCCGTATCTAGAATCTCTGGTTCGCAGGAGTAAAGTAAATCTCCCATTACTTTACTTGGGTTTCTAATCGACCCACCAAAAATAGATTAGTGGCGACTCTCAATTGAAAATTATTTGCATGTTAAGAATTCAAATCTAAGTCGCGAATTGGTATGGGCTTGGGAGAGTCCGAGTTAAGTCTAGGCTTAACAATCCATTAGCCAAACCTTAGGTGGATCACCCGAAAAATTGGTCACGACAGCTTGGCGACTCCGCTGGGGACTTGAGTTAAAACTCTTAGTGGACTTAGGCCAATTTTTCTTTTCTTTTGAAAAATGTTTTCGTTTGGCAACGAGGATCCCAAGTACGTCCCTAACATTTAAGGTGTTAAATGTTTTTGCAGATTGGGAGGTATAAGGGGAAGTGTTTGCTGACCTTTGTTTTGTAGGGAGGTGTAGGAATGAATGGTTTATTTTTAAGTATGAAGTGTTGCTTGATATAAACTGTTGTGTATGCCTTGCATTTAGCACTACACTATTGCACACACAACCTGCCGCCGGACCTGGGCCGCATAGGATCATCTAGATTGGTATTGAGATGGATACTACTCCGACCGCAAGCTCATGGTACGAGTCGCCCATCTCAATCCCGAAATTTCATTCATGGTGTCAAGAGTACCCACCTCGGTCCGCATGCTCGCGACCTGGATCGGCTCTTTGACCAAGCCGGAGTCATGAGGACCCGACATAATCCACGCGCCCGTGGCTAGTCCGATCATCCTTGTGGCTCCACTTTGTTAAGCCTTCTAGAATAGAAATCGAACCACCTACCATGCGCATGTCTATGTGATTGCCATTGGTTTTTCTTGGTGAAGTAAGTCTTCTATCCCTATACCTTACAATTTTTTTTTTTTTTTTTTTTTGTGCTTTTGGTCGGTCCATGACAATTTAGGATAGTCATTTGATCTAATTCCTTTGTCAATAAAAAATGAAATGAGGAAATTGCCATACAATGAATCATTTTGGAAAATAAAAAACTTTGGAAAATTTGTTTTCAATTCGTGCATAGGAAATTTGATCTTGCTAGGGTTTTTATTTTTCTAGCTCTCTTTAGAAATTCCCTTCCTGTAAGAACTTTTCATGAAAAAAAAATGAAAAAAAGTTGATAGATCATTGTCATGGACTGACTTTCTATTTACACCTCGTACTTATATGTTCCCGTTCTTTTCCATTAGGTGATTATGGAGCGATCCTGCCCACCCATCCGTTCACAATTGAGATCTAAAATCACTGATCAAAAAGAGCTTATCTTGCCAAGCAAAAGTGCTGCAATTTATCTTCAATGAGAAACTGCGACTCCAAGAAGAGAGCCAAGAAAACTTTTTGAACCATCTCATTTTCTTGAGGTAGCTGAGTTTAATGCCACCATGAAGAGACTAGTCTCTGATCTGGAGAATTCGCATCACAAGATCAAGGAGGGTGAAGAACTCAAGCACACAATTCATGGTCCTAAGCAGTTTGCTTTACTTATTTATTTAGGGGGATGTTCAGTTGCACCTTCCCCTGTGTGGGAATTTCTATTGCTTTTAGATATTAGTTTCAATTTCTTCTGTTTGCTTCAATGCTTGAACATCATATTCCAATGAATGTAATTTGATTGATGGATATCAATAAAATTACAAGTTTTGTTTTGAGGACATGATGGGGTATACCAAACTAACCCGGTGGCGATATCCAACAATGAAAAGAAAACATCATGCATGGAGAAATTCTGAGGACTGGGCTTCTTCATGCTTCCTCATCCAAAAAAATTGTTTTTGAAACCATCTAAAAAAACATGCATTAAGTTATCCTTGTTTGTTTTTCTAACTCATTTACTTCATGTCTCAGAGCATAATAGAGAGACGTGTGAAAATAACACATCAATTTCCAGTGATAGTGGACCCGTTGATTTGTGAACATACATCCAAGGAAAAATAGACGTGGGGGCAAAGGACCATTTCCTAGCTGATCTTGATGACATTTTCTAAGAGTGAAGAAGACTTCAAACATTACTTATCCTCTTACCTGTCCCAAGCAATTTCCTTGCACATCAATAGGAAACTGAGGGCAAGTCAAAAGAAGATCATCTAGATTCCAAAGTGTGATGTGTGGCACATCTCTTTACAATTTGTGTATGATGCCATTTTCATGAGAAAATGATGGAACAAGTCAAAAGTGAAGCATCCGTCTTGGATGAAATGGATACATTGCGTTCATGAGCATAATTAATTTTGGAATTGACACTCTGTTCTTTTCCTTGCAGATGACAAGTTGGGGCACTACAGATTCTAGTAGTGACATGACTAAAACAAAATCTCAATTCGAGCCAAAATGGGGCAAAAACCAGATTTCATTGAATCAAAGATCGGATTTTTCATCCTTGATTGATCAATTTGTGTGGGGCACTTCAAGGACACCCATTGCTGAGACAGTCCCTTCATGGGACAATTCATCGAATGAATGCTTGCAATCATGTTTTTCATACTTATGAGAGCATTTTTGAGTACGGTAAACTGTTTGTTGGAAATCACTTTTCATGCTTAAAGTTGTTGAACTCTTTTGAAAAGAGAATTTCCATAGTGATTTTACCTATTGAACTCACTAATTTCATGAGGAGATTTTGTCAAGATAGACAACTCAATTAAAAGACATCAATGCTTAAGAATGCTGAATGAGACGTGTCAGGATGATGAAAGGCAAGCCTTATTCCATACACAATCCCCTACTTATACACTTGTGAGATGAGTGTAGGAAGTTCTATATCCGCAAGGTAAAGGGTTCTCTCGCAAAAGGTACGATGACCAAAATGATGAGGGGCAATTCATTTCTCCATCCCAAACACAACATACGATCCATTGCTTAACTCCTTTGAGCCTTATACACCTGGAGATTCTTTTCAAATTACCCCTGTCAAGAACCACCCCACATCGGGGCAAATTGGAGGTAAGGTGGCATCACAAGGTGAAGAAAATGGATTGAAATTTTCTTGCTCTCACTTGCATAAATCTTCTAGTCATGCTATTACATTAAATTCATGTGGTAATTTAAGTGCCTTAGGATGACGAAGAGCATTTATTTCACTATCCTACATACTTATATCCTTTGCATAGCCCACTTGAGCCTGTAAGTTCATTTCTTTAAACCCAGTTGGCGATCATCCCCCACACTGGGGCAAGGCAAAAGGCATGTCGCGACCAAATTTTCCGGGTGTGAACCACCTAGGGTTTGGCTAATGGATTGTTAAGCCTAGACTTAACTCGAGCTCTCCCAAGCCCATACCAATTCGCGACTTTAGGTTCAAGTTCTTTTTAACATGCAAATGATTTTTACTTAGGAGTCGCCACTAATCTATTTTTGGTGGGTCGATTAGAAACCCAAGTAAAGTAATGGGAGATTTACTTTACTCCTACGAACCAGAGATTCTAGATACGGGGACTTGGTTACGCTAGATTCCTCTAACGCCCTTTCGGTACCATTCTTTTATTTAAAAAAAAAAATGTTTAGCAGGTAGCTTGAATTGAATTGAATTTATCTCCATAACATGTGAGGTGATCATGCGGGTGCGCAATCTACCAATTTAACACCCAAGAAAAACAATAAATGGATGGCAAAACTTACCTCAAAGCAATAAAAGCACCTGCGATGTTAAATTAAAATCCACATCACCAATCCTAGATATGGTTTCTAATTAACACGCAATTTTCTGATTTTTGTTTTCGCTTTATTTAATGGAATTCAATCTAAATGCAATGCATGCTAACAACCTAATATGACATGGCAAAATGATCTAAATTATATGGCATGAAATGCAATAATTGCAACTTAAATGACCTAATATGCAAATTTAAATTAAATGGCCCTAGAATGCAAATTACTTAGCTTGCACCTAATGTTTTTTGGATTTTTTTTTTAACCTGAAATTTTGAATTAATAAAAGCCCTAATTGAACTACCTAAAACGAATAATTTTCTAATTCATGTTTAGGATTAATTTAAATTAACCCTATTTTGACTTAGAAAACCATTTCTTTATTTTTTTTTTTTTTTTAAAAGGGTGCCAAGTTTTCTAAGAATGAAATTATCTAAATTTAATCCTAACCTATTTGAAAAAAAAAAGATTTCTAAAAAAAATATAATCCTAAAAATGTGATTCTAAAAAAAATCTAACACTAGCCTAAATGTCTTATTTACTAAATCTATATTTCTAATTCTACATGCACATGCAAGATTTTGATTTTATTTATTTATTTTTTTTTATTTTTTCTAAAAATTGCAATTTATCCTAAAAAAGTAGAAGTAATTTATCCTAAGATATTTGAGTGAAATTCCTAACTAAATTAAAATTCTATCCAATTTAAACTAGGGATTTGGTTATACTAAACCCTAATTTAAACTAAGACATTATTTTAATTCAGCGATTTCTAGCCTAAGATGCAATCTATCTAAAATATTGATCTAAATTTAAAATTAAACATGCAATCCTACTCTAATATGCCTAATGATTTTTATTTTTTTTTTGTTTGTTTTGTTTTAATCAAAATTTGATATGTAATTCAACTAGCATTCTAAGTGAATTTTGCTTTCTTTTTTTTTTTTTATGACCTAATTAAAATCCCTAATCTAAATATGCAAGACAATAAAAACTAACCCTAGATTAAGATTTTTATTTTATTTTTTTTATTTTGTTTTGAAATTAACAATTTCTAATAATTAAACATGCAACCTAAATTAATTGATTTTTTGTTTTTTTTTTTTTGAAAATTCACGATAACTAAAATGCTTAGCCTAAACATGCAAATAACCCTAAACAAGCAACATTCCAACTTAAACATATTTCAATATAAATAAAGCAATCAAGACCATCCAAAATTATCCAAAAAATATCACTCATCGTTCAAATCGAGGGACAATATTTCGCTAGTAAAATCGATAAATTGATCTTAAGCCTTAAAGATCAAAATATCAATTTTATTCCCGCATGATTAATTACTTCGTCTAAAGCCTTATAGACGAAATAAAAAAATCGCCGCGGTTGCGAATTAGGGGATAAATTGAAATTTTCAATCGCATATCAAGGTCTAATGTTGTTAACAAAAATAAAATAACAATAAAACAATAAAAATAAGATAAAGTAAATAAATAAAAGAAAAACTACCTAAATTGATTTTTTTTTTTTTTGCTTTTCTTTTTTTTTTTTTTTTTAGGGAAAGTGGAGGAGCGGCCGGTCCGGTGAGAGGGAAGATTGCCGACGAGGGTTCCGGCGTGGGATGGCGTGACGACGTGGGAGCGTTGCGGGATCGACTTGGGCGGCGAGGGCGCAAGCCGTGGGCGCGGGGGGCGTCGGGTCGGAGGTGCGGCGGCGTCGGGGCAGCAGGGGGAGTCGGGGCTCGACGGACCGGAGGCGCGGCGCTCGGATCTGGCTCGGCGGTGGTGGCTGGCAACGTCGAGGGTGCTGCGGCGCTAGGATCAGGACGCCGAGGCTTCGGGGCGGCCTAGGCTTCGCGGGCGAGCAAGGGGCTTCGGTGGTCAGGCTCGGCGGCGGACGGCGACGACGGTGCGCGAGAGGCGGGGGTGTCACGCGAGGGCTTCGGGCGGCGGGGGTCCTCGCGGCTCGAGATCTGGGCTCGGGCGAAGGCGGGCCGGTGGCGCGGCGTCTCTGCGAGGCTGGCGGCGTAGCGGCGACTGACGGCGGACGACACCGGCGCGGGCTGGCGGCGGACGACGCAGGCGAGCCCCTCCCTCGAGGAAGACGTACGGTCGCTGAGGGTGGGATTTCGGCCCTTCTCTTTTTCTTTTTCCTTTTTTTTTTCTTCTTTTTCTCTCTCCCTCAGCTCACCCTCCGACAGCTCTCTCTCTCTCTTTTCCCTTTTTTCTGACTTTCTTTTTTTTTTTTGCTGCTTTTTTTACTGATTGAAAAGAAGCCCCCACACCTTCACCGAAGCTGATTTGCACGCGCGCATGAAGCTCCTCGGCGGCAGCAATTCCCCTTACAATTCCACCTTTCCTCTCAATCCTCACGCGTACTCTCTCAATTTTTCATCGTATATTCCATTGTGTCCACTTCTCTTACCGTACGCGACTCTTTTTATACCCCAAAGAAATGTATCTTTGTGGTATATTTCATTGCCAATTTTGCTCGCGTAAAATTCCATCGAATATATTATTTCACCCCGCGCAATATTTTGGAATATTTGATCAAAAAATTCCCCCTTTTGTACGAAATGCATATCCGAGTGTGTATTTCCCAAATCTTTATATATAAAAAAAATCTTAACAAGAAATAAAATTTTCCTAAACTACATGCCGTGTGATTTTTTTTTTTAAGCAAAAATCAACCTCAAAAATTTAGGTGTCAACAGCTGCCCCTCTTTGAAGATGAGCTCGCAAAGGTTGTCTTCAAAGACAAATTGAGACCTAAATTTTGGTCATTCTTATGCAATAAATGATGGCTTGTTTTTTTGGAAAATGAATTCCATTTTTTAATGCAATTTATATGAATGTAACTTTCATGATGCATGGAAATGCTAATGCAAATGCATGATGCGAAAGGAAATAACATACCTATAATTACTCACCAATCAGTGTTGTAGAGCATCTTAAGGTGCATGATAAATACCTATTTGCTTCAGAAGTACCCAATTCTCACTCAGGTTCCTTGAAAAGCCTAACAGGTAATAAATTGAACATTCACATCCAAAGTGAAATGTTCAAATCAAGACATCTAGGTCCAGACTGAGATGTCAAAAATTTTGGACTCGAAATACCTAGATCTAGACTAAGGTATAACGAGAAAGATGAAAAACTTAAATCAAGACACCCAGATCCTGACTGAGATGTCAAGAGTTTTGGACTTGAAATACCTAGATCCTGACTAAGGTATAACGAGAAAGATGAAAAACTTAAATCAAGACACCCAGATCCTGACTGAGATGTCAAGAATTTTGGACTCGAAATACCTAGATCCAGACTAAGATATAACGAGAAAGATGAAAAACTTAAATCAAGACACCCAGATCCTGACTGAGATGTCAAGAGTTTTGGACTCGAAATACCTAGATTCAGACTAAGATATAACGAGAAAGATGAAAAACTTAAATCAAGACACCCAGATCCTGACTGAGATGTCAAGAGTTTTGGACTCGAAATACCTAGATCCTGACTAAGGTATAATGAGAAAGATTAAAAACATTCACATCCAGAGTGAAATGTTTAAATCAAGACATCCGGATCCAGACTGAGATGTCAAGTGATCTTACTTTCAATGAAGATAGTTGGTGTTACATGTCCAAGACCTGTACCATTCTACGATCGCCTAGACTGAGGTTTTGCTTGACCCGTATCATTCTTCGGTCGCCCAGCTTTGCGACAGAAATCATCTGACCAAGACCCGAACCATTTTTCGATCGCCTTAATCAGAAATCTTTGGGGGACAACTCAATTGAGTGTCGATATACTTAAAATGAAATACCTACACAGTGACAAATATTCAAGGTATGGATAGAGATATACTTACCTGGTAACATCTCTGATCTTCAAGGATGGTCATAGGAGAAGCAACATGCATTTGTAATCATAAACATGCATCAATTTAATGGAGGTTCATGGTAATTTCCATCAATCTTGCATCATCTAATTTCCATTCTAAACACATGAGTGTCATGAATGTGTCAAATTAGAGATCTTTTGGTCTGAAAGGACTTTTCTCTCATCCTCATTAAAATGGCCATTTCATCTTGACCTTTGATGCAGGATTTTGTCAATCACTCTATCTCACCCTCATCATGTCAAACAAGGGTCCAAGCAATCTCGCAAGTGGTACGATCTTACCAATCTGAGAGGTCTTTTAAGAGGGACCATAATGCGGGCTTGGTCAATGGCTTAATGAATGGGACTCTTTGAGTCAAGCTTATTTGAAAAATATTCTGCAATCATCTTGGGGTTTACAAGTCAAGAAACATAAGAAATGAGGCAGAAATTATCTTACTCACACTCCTTCGAGCAATGCTTTCGAACATATGAACCTTTACGTTAATTTAAGTGCCCTAATCTGAAGAGACTTTGTAAGGGACGTAACGTAGGCTAGGGTTCATGGGTCAAGAAATGAAAGGTTCATTAGGCTCAAAATGTGTATAAAGGGTGAGAGTTGATGATCATCTTGGCATTGCCGCCAATTTTCTTTTTCATCATTGGGAATTGTCCTCATGAAGTGCCCCATTGATTGTAAAAACTCATCATTTGAGTTCTTTGAATATTGCTCCATCGGGATTCAATTCTTGCAATTGACAGTCACCTATCTTGACTCTCTTTTTCATCTATGGGCATTGGCCTTGCTTTTACCAGGCATACTGTTTTTTCATGCCCCTAGTTCTCATTCATTTTTTTTTTCACTTTTTTTCATGGGCATTGGCCTTGCTTTTACCAGGCACACTGCTTTTTCATGCCCCTTAGTTCTATTTCGATTTCAATTCTTGCGCATAATGCATGCGTCAAGTAATCACACTTTGAATGACACTCTAACTTTTCATGGTCTTCATCTGCCTTTTGCCTTGCCCCAGTGTGGGGGATGATCACCAACTGGGTTTACAGAAATGAAATTGCAGGCTCAAGTGGGCTATGCAAAGGATATAAGTGTATAGGATAGAGAAATGACTGCTCTTCATCATCCTAAGGCACTTCAATTATTGTACAAGTTATACCGCGAAAGCAATACCCGAAGATTGATGCAAGTGTAAGTAAGAAAATTCCCATCATTAATTTCAAACTTGTCCCAATGTGGGATGATCCTTGACAGGGGTAATTTTAAACAAACTCTTCATGTGCGTGGGCTCAAAGGGCTAAACAAAGGATATACCTGTAGTGTTTTGGGTAGAGGAAGAAACTGCCCCTCATCACTTTGGATGACGTACCCTTTGCGAGACCGCTCTTTTCCTTGCGGGCATGGAATTTTTCACACAACTCACTGGGGATTAGTGTATGAAATAGTGTATGGAATAAGGCTTGCCTTTCATCATTCCAAGGTATCCCATTTGACACATTCAATTTACCTCACATAATCCATCATGGGAAACATGCAAAATTTGCAACAAATTTGAATAATTGAATTTGCAACTTATTGAGGCAATTTGTTCATCATAAAAATGCTTGCAGTTCAAAACAAGAAATAGCAAGTTCAATAATGGATAATACTTCTTAACAAAGATCGTAATTAACTAGATTGGAAAATTCACGACCATCCTTTTCTGCTAAGATTAAGGTACCTCCAGGAAATTCACCACATATGGCCCACCGTAATTTGGAGCAAACTTGCCCCTAGGATTTAAAATTGGATTGGACCACTTCCACATCTTTACATGTTATAAGATTATCCCTGAAACAGAAAGTAGATAAATCAAAAAAACAAACAAAGTAATTTGTATTTTTGAAAGATTTTTTTGAAAGATTATGAGAAAGATTTTTGAAAAGCATTTAAAAAAAAAAAAAAAAAAAAAAACTTGACACGAGGGAACATGATGAAGCCCAGTCCTCAGAATTCTCCTTGGATTTTTTCTCTCTCTTTTTTTTTTTTTATCGGCTGGATATCATCACCGGGCTGGTTTGGTGTACCTCATCATGTCTTCAAAATAAAACTTGTAATTTTATTGATATTCATCAATCAATTACATTTATTGAATGGAAAATGTGAATCCAAATCCTAAGAAGAAAGCGAAAAGGAGGAAATCGAAAACAATCGCTAGATAGCGATAATTATTCCTAAAAAGCAATAAAAACTCCGACGCAGGGGAATGCGAGAAAGCGATAAATGAGTTACTCTTGTGGGCCAGGGCCCATTTCTTCTAGAGATCCTTCATTGATGGCTCCCATGACGACGTCATCAAACAAGCTCGTAACTCCTTCTAGCATATCTTCGGGGTTCTCAGTCTTCGGGGGTGTCGGATCATCCATGCCACCCCATCCATCTGGGACAATACTGTGAGGATCAATGTAGAAGCTTGGAGGGGCTGAATACTTCACTAGGTAGTCAAACTTGCCGCTCGGCTGCCCCAGGGTGTCTATCACTTCCGCCTCATCCTGCATCATTATTGGAGGACCAGGGAATGTCTCGTGAATGCTTGGGGGCAATGGGTTTTGCCTCCCTTGCCTTTGGTTAGGTACCAGGTTCTGTTCTTCCTGTCTTCGTCCTCCAGGATTTTGTCCCCCTCTTCCAGCAGCATGGGACCTCTAAAGGGCTTCATTAGAACTTTGAATATCCTGACCATTCCTTCCAAGGCTACTATCAGGAACAAAATCATTCCCATCCATGACCCCTTCCATCATAAAGACAGCATTTGAAACTTCAAGAGTGGGTGGTGGTGAGTCTCGAGATGCATCGTCTGGTTCCAGGATAGCATTAACCATACCCTCATGTTCCGGTAGCAAATTCTTCTGGACATTCGGCCGAGCGGTTTGGAATGAAAAGGCCTTCGTGTCCAGAAGGTTTTAGATCTTGTGCTTGAGGGTGAAACACTCATCAGTTGAATGCCCCAATTCCCCACTATGGTAATCACACTTCTTTGTTGGATCATAACTACGAAGGGTTTCGCGATTAGGGCGCTTTGGTTCGCTAGTAAGCAAACATTTCTTTCTTAAGATTGCCAACACCTGGGATGGAGATCTAGGGAGAGGAGTGAACTCCCTTCTATCACGTGCAAATGGTTGACGACCAGCGGTTTGTTGCTGCCTTGCATTGATCTGGACGGCTAGGCCACGGTTGGTACTTTCTTGGCTATAAGCCACATTCACGTCTTCAACAGCTTCTTTCTCCTTCTTAGCAGAGAATCTTTTACTTGACGGTTCACCAAACCATCCTTCCCTTATCCCCATTTCGATTTGTTCTCCCATTGGAATCAGCTGGTTGAAATTCTCGACATACGTGCTTGCCATCCGGTTACGGAACTCAGATGGGAGGGTCTTTATAAACAGCTTCATCAACTCCTTATCAATAGGTTCAGGAGTGATTTGAGCTGACAGATTTCGCCATCTCACAGCGTACTCCTTGAATGACTCGCTTTTCTTTTTCTCCATCCTTTCAAGATCTTCTCGGGAAGGTGCGATGTCCATGTTGAACTTGTACTGCTTGAGAAATGCATCAGCCACGTCATTCCAAGTCTCAAGAAGGTTCACATTCTTCATAACATACTAGTTCAGCGCAGGCCCAGTCAAACTTGCATGAAACGATTGGATCATGAGGGGCTCATTTTTGACGTGCTGGGCCATGCGTACATGGTACATCTGCAAATGAGATTTTGGGCAAGATGTACCATTGTACTTTTCAAACTCTGGCATCTTGAACTTGCTAGGCATCTTAACCTTTTCATAAATCGACAAGTCGAACGGGAGTGGGCTCTGTGACTCCTGCAGTTGTTTTATTTTTTTTTTCGAGTTTCGCGAAGCGATCATCTTGCTCCGCCTTGGGGATGTTGATAAGCTTAGGCTTTTCCACATTGATTGGGATTGAGTCTTCTTCCAAATCAAGCATGTTGTCATCACCCAATTGGGTCTTGTCTGTCCACTTCGGGGCAATAATCTGGGGAAGAACAGGTGGAGGAGTCAGATTGACTTGAAGGGATTTGATTTGAGATGTTATAAGCTCTATAGTGGCAGCTAACTGACGGAGCTGATCTTCCATGTTGGTCATATGATCACACATTTCATTTTGGTCGGTCATTCTTGCTCTTAATTGTGTAATAATGGACGAAGGATCCGTTATCACCTAATTTGAATGAATGAAGATATGTCAGCATGAGGTGCAGACAAAGAACCAATCCATGACAATGATCTAATCAATTTTATTGATTTCATGAAAAGCTTGTGCAAGAATGAAATTTCCTAAAGAAAGCTAGAAAAATAGACACCCTAGCAAGATTAAATTTCCTAGACATGAATTGAAAACAAATTTTTCAAAGTTTTTATTTTTATTTTCCAAAATGATTCATTGAATGGCAATTTTCTCATTTCATTTTTGATTGACAAAGGAATTAGATCAAATGACTATCCTAAATTGTCATGGACCAACCAAAAGCACGAAAAAAATAAATTGTAAGGTATAGGGATAGAAGACTTACTTCACCAAGGAAAATCAATGGCAATCACATAGACATGCGCATGAGATGTGAGGTTCGATTTCTAACTAGAAAGGTTAAGCAATGTGAAGTTAGTAGGGTGGGATGACTTAGTTGGAGCCTCGCATATTAAGTCAAGCCCTTCTAACTTCGGCTCAGTCAAGAATGATAACCCAATGCGACGCAGCCTCGCGGGCAGAGGTAAACATTCTTGACACCAAGAAAGAAACTTTCGGGATTGAGTTGGGCAACCTCTACTATGCGGCCTCGCGGTCGAAGTCGTATCCAACTCAATACCATCCTAAATATCCTAGTGTGGCCTGTGTCCGGCGGCAAAGTTGTGTGTGCAATAGTGTAGTGCTAAATGCAAAGCATGCACAACAGTTTATATCAAACAACACTTCATACATAAAAATAAACCATTCATTCCTACATCTCCCTGCAAAACAAAGGTCAGCAAACACTTCCCCTTATACCTCCCAATCTGCAAAAACATTTAACACCTTAAATATTAGGGACGTACCTGGGATCCTCGCTGCCAAACAAAAACATTTTTTCAAAAGAAAAGAAAACTTGGCCTAAGTCCACTAAGTGTTTTAACACAAGTCCCCAACGGAGTCGCCAAGCTGTCGCGACCAAATTTTCCGAGTGTGAACCACCTAGGGTTTGGCTAATGGATTGTTAAGCCTAAACTTAACTCGAGCTCTCTCAAACCCATACCAATTCGCGACTTTAGGTTCAAGTTCTTTCTAACATGCAAATGATTTTTACTTAGGAGTCGCCACTAATCTATTTTTGGTGGGTCGATTAGAAACCCAAGTAAAGTAATTGGAGATTTACTTTACTCCTGCGAACCAGAGATTCTAGATATGGGGACTTGGTTACGCTAGATTCCTCTAACGCCCTTTCAGTACCATTCTTTTATTTAAAAAAAAAAAATGTTTAGCAGGCAACTTGAATTGATTTTAATTTATCTCCCTAACATGTGAGGTGATCATGCGGGTGCGCAATCCATCAATTTAACACCCAAGAAAAACAATAAATGGATGGCAAAACTTACCTCAAAGCAATAAAAGCACTTGCGATGTTAAATTAAAATCCACATCATCAATCCTAGATATGATTTCTAATTAACACGCAATTTTCTGATTTTTGTTTTCGCTTTATTTAATGGAATTCAATCTAAATGCAATGCATGCTAACAACCTAATATGACATGGCAAAATGATCTAAATTATATGGCATGAAATGCAATAATTGCAACTTAAATGACCTAATATGCAAATTTAAATTAAATGGTCCTAGAATGCAAATTACTTAGCATGCACCTAATGTTTTTTGGATTTTTTTAACCTGAAATTTTGAATTAATAAAAGCCCTAATTGAACTACCTAAATGAATAATTTTCTAATTCATGTTTAGGATTAATTTAAATTAACCCTATTTTGACTTAGAAAACCATTTCTTTATTTTTTTTGTTTTTTTTTAAAAGGGTGCCAAGTTTTCTAAGAATGAAATTATCTAAATTTAATCCTAACATATTTGAAAAAAAAAAAGATTTCTAAAAAAAATATAATCCTAAAAATGTAATTCTAAAAAAATCTAACACTAGCCTAAATGTCTTATTTACTAAATCTATATTTCTAATTCTACATGCACATGCAAGATTTTGATTTTTTTGATTTTTTTGATTTTTTTAATTTTCTGATTTTTTTAATTTTTCTAAAAATTGCAATTTATCCTAAAAAAGTAGAAGTAATTTATCCTAAGATATTTGAGTGAAATTCCTAACTAAATTAAAATTCTATCCAATTTAAACTAGGGATTTGGTTATACTAAACCCTAATTTAAACTAAGACATTATTTTAATTTAGCGATTTCTAGCATAAGATGCAATCTATCTAAAATATTGATCTAAATTTAAAATTAAACATGCAATCCTACTCTAATATGCCTAATGATTTTTATTTGCTTTTTTGTTTGTTTTGTTTTTTTAATCAAAATTTGATATGCAATTCAACTAGCATTCTAAGTGAATTTTGCTTTCTTTTTGGTTTTTTTTTTATGACCTAATTAAAATCCCTAATCTAAATATGCAAGACAATAAAAACTAACCCTAGATTAAGATTTTTTTATTTTTTTATTTTGTTTTGAAATTAACAATTTCTAATAATTAAACATGCAACCTAAATTAATTGATTTTTTGTTTTTTTTTTTTTTGAAAATTCACGATAACTAAAATGCTTAGCCTAAACATGCAAATAATCCTAAACAAGCAACATTCCAACTTAAACATATTTCAATATAAATAAAGCAATCAAGACCATCCAAAATTATCTAAAAAAGATCACTCATCGTTCAAATCGAGGGACAATATTTCGCTAGTAAAATCGATAAATTGATCTTAAGCCTTAAAGATCAAAATATAAATTTTATTCCCGCATGATTAATTACTTCGTCTAAAGCCTTATAGACGAAATAAAAAACTCGTCGCGGTTGCGAATTAGGGATAAATTGGAATTTTCAATCGCATATCAAGGCCTAATGTTGTTAACAAAAATAAAATAACAATAAAACAATAAAAATAAGATAAAGTAAATAAATAAAAGAAAAACTACCAAAATTGATTTTTCTTTTTTTTTGCTTTTCTTCTTTTTTTTTTTTTTTTTAGGGAAAGTGGAGGAGCGGCCGGTCCGGTGAGAGGGAAGATTGCCGGCGAGGGTTCCGGCGTGGGATGGCGCGACGACGTGGGAGTGTCGCGGGATCGACTTGGGCGGCGAGGGCGCGAGTTGTGGGCACGGGGGCGTCGGGTTGGAGGCGCGGCGGTGTCGGGCAGCAGGGGGAGTCGTGGCTTGACGGACGGGAGGCGCGGCGCTTGAATCTGGCTCGGCGGTGGCGGCTGGCAACGTCGAGGGTGCTGTGGCGCTAGGATCAGGACGCCAAGGCTTTGGGGTGGCCTAGGCTTCGCGGGCGGAGCAAGGGGCTTTGGGGTCCGGCTCGGCGGCGGACGGCGACAGACGGTGCGCGAGAGGCAGGGGTGTCACGCGAGGGCTTTAGGGCGACAGGGGTCCTCGCGGCTCGAGATCTGGGCTCGGGCGAAGGTGGGCCGGTGGCGCGGCGTCTCTGCGAGGCTGGCGGCGTAGCGGCGATTGACGGTGGATGACACCGGCGCGGGCTGGCGACGGACGACGCAGGCGAGCCCCTCCCTCGGGGAAGACGTACGGTCGCGGGGGGTGGGACTTCGGCCCTTCTCTTTTTATTTTTCCTTTTTTTTTTCTTCTTTTTCTCTCTCCCTCAGCTCACCCTCCGACAGCTCTCTCTCTTTCTTTTCCCTTTTTCTGACTTTCTTTTTCTTTTGCTGCTTTTTTTACTGATCGAAAAGAAGCCCCCACACCTTCACCGAAGCTGATTTGCACGCGCGCATGAAGCTTCTCGGCGGCAGCAATTCCCCTTACAATTCCACCTTTCCTCTCAATCCTCACGTGTACTCTCTTAATTTTTCATCGTATATTCCATTGTGTCCACTTCTCTTACCGTACGCGACTCTTTTTATACCCCAAAGAAATGTATCTTTGTGGTATATTTCATTGCCAATTTTGCTCGCGTAAAATTCCATCGAATATATTATTTCACTCCGCACAATATTTTGGAATATTTGATCAAAAAATTCCCCCTTTTGCATGAAAATGCATATCCGAGTGTGTATTTCCCAAATCTTTATATATAAAAAAAAATCTTAACAAGAAATAAAATTTTCCTAAACTACATGCCGTGTGATTTTTGATTTTTTTTTTTTTTTTTTAGCAAAAATCAACCTCAAAAATTTAGGTGTCAACAAGGTAGATGAAGACCCTAGAAAGTTCGAGTGTCATTCAAAATGTAATTGTTTGACGCATGCATTGCGCGCAAGAATTGAAATCAAAATAGGACTAAGGGGCATGAAAAAGCAGTGTGCCTGGTAAAAGCAAGGCCAATGCCCATGAAAAAAAGTGAAAAAAAAAAATGAATGAGAACTAGGGGCATGAAAAAGCGGTGTGCCTGGTAAAAGCAAGGCCGATGCCCATAGATGAAAAAAAGAGAGTCGTGATAAGTTTGTATCTCCAATGAAACAATACTCAAAGAGCTCAAATGTTGAGTCTTTACAATCGATGGGGACATTATGAAGACAATCCCTGATGGCGGCAATGCCAAGATGATCATTAACTCTCACCCTTTACACACATTTTGAGCCTAATGATCCTTTCATTTTTCAACCCAGGAACCCAACCTACATTATGTCCCTTACAAAGTCTCTTCAGATTAGGGCACTTGAATTAACGTAGGAGTTCATATGTTTTTAAACATTGCTCGAAGAAGTGCGAGCAGGATTATTTCTTTCTCACTTTGCAGGGTTCTTGACTTGTAAACCCGGAGATGAATACAAAATTGTTCTTTCAATAGCCTTGACTCAAAGAGTCCCTTTGTTAAGCCGTTGACCAAGCCTACATTACGGTCCCTATTAAAGACCTCTTAGATTGGTAAGGTCGTACCGCTTGCGAGAATACTCAGACCCTTGTTGATATGATGATGGTGAGATGGAGTGATTCTCATAAAATAGCCCTTCTAAATGAGAGTGAGTGAAAGTCCTTTCTAACTGAAAGTCTCTCGTTTAGCATTCATAAAAAATCAATGAACATTGTCTTGAGCAACAATTCTCTCCTATGGAAATTTGGATGATGCAAACATGGTGTCATTATGCAGAAACCTTGATTGAATTGAAAAAACCACCAAACTTTGAAATGTGCATTCTAGAGTAGCTCAAATTGTCTACCTCTTTGATGAATGCATATCAGTTTTTGCTCTAATCATGTTTGACAGGCCCAAGAGCTCCTGACAGTCATAGTAGCTAAATTAAAGGATCGAAGTTCGCTTTGCCCTCACTCGGCATCGCAACCGAACAAGTCCGATCCATAATTCAATAAATTGGATATGGCATTTTGTGTTATTCAATAGATTCATGTATATTGACGTTGAGTCTGAGTTTGTATTAGGTTTCTTAATTCCCCGTCTGTAACTCCATCAGCAAGCTTCAGTTATTGACACATCAATTTATGTGATTGGATTGTCATTGCATTTCATAAAAAAAGTTCAGGGACCAAATTTGCCAATGATGGTGGAATTCGATCCCTAACCGAAATCACCGACCCTGCACGGTTTGTGGATTCATTCCATCGCATTCGTGATCAGAGGCACGTTGATTTTGATCAGTGCTACTCGCGAGTTTCCTGTACATCTTCATCCATCCGAGGCGCCGGTTTTTGGCCTTTGTCCTCCCCTGTTCACGGGATATTTCGTTGAACGGAAAGAAGCCAACGTCACCGTGTAGGGACTGCTCTCTGGACCACCCCCGGAACCACCATTGCATCATCGTCTCGCGCTCACATCACTTCATAGACTTCGACGACAACCGCCAAGCTATAAGCCAATCACTGGACAGAGTTGCTGATTATAACTGCACGGCCGTTTCACCATCACCGCTGTTCAACCGAGACATCATAACCAAGATTGAGTGGTCACCGGCATCGCTCACTCCGATCGTGTTATTCCATTCCGTGGTTGATTCCAAATCAAGATTTGTTGTTGCCCCCGACAAAACCGGGGCTGTCTCCTTTCTTAGTATTCTCTAGAGCTGTTTCGCTTTCTACATTTGATTCCTGCCTTTGCTTCGTTTTTTATCTGAATTTTGTTGTCGTGCATTGGACCGTTGCTTCGAGCGATCGACCGGTCATCGCGTCATGACTTTTGGCCTTTGCTTGTTAAAAATTTAAGCTCATGATTTGAGTTAGCGGAGGCGAGCAGAAAAGACAAACGAAGAGTGGGGGAACATCAGTAGAGACAAAAAGGAAACGGCAAGGATGATAAAAAGTAACACTCAAGCTCTCTAATTACAATCCTAGATCCCCTTAATCTGATGGTAGAGATTCAATTTCACTATATTCACAAGATTTCTCCAGAATCAAGCATACAATTACAATATTGCCTCTAAAAATAAGTACTACGAATTTTTCTTGGGATCTTCAAGTAGAGAACAGATGATCCATATGTGTATCAAATCTGGATGCTTCAACTATGCTCAGCATTCTGGTTTGGTTGATGAAGAGCTGAAAATTTTGGATCTCCCTCTAGACGCATGGCCAATGTGATTCCGAGAAAGAGAGACAACAAGGCAGAGAGGATGGATGATGGGTGCGATCAAGAAGGTCAAATGCAACGTGAGAGGTGCGAGGCAGATAAGAGAGACGAGTGAGGGACTAAGCAAGTTCTTGATGACCATATGGACAGGAGTAGAGGCAGGACGGCGTCGGTGGACGTTCCCAACATTGGAGGTGGTCATGGCAAGCCTGGGCAGCAATCATATATAGTTTTCACGACTACAATAATCAAATTTTTTCTTTTCCAAATCTCAACGAATTGATTTTTTATTTTGTTTTACGTTTAATCTAGTTTTGTCCATGTATATCCAGACATTATCAGATGTTGCATAAATATTGCAAATCCCATCACATTTTCTCCTTATCCTGCCCGAACTTATCCTATGTAGTAAAATTGTCCAAACTATCAAATGCAGCCTTGAAAGTTTCAAGGCTTGCTTGATAATCCTAGCCATCTCCTCCGCCTATTGTGCCTTGAAAACCTCCTGTCCGTGGAAAGTCACCTGGAAGAAAATTCTAGTTGATATGATGCCTATGGTAAGAAAGAGTGGACGATCTTGTGCGCTTCAATGGTCGTGTGTCTGAGCTTGCTCTTAATGTAAATCCAAAAAACAAAATCAAAACAAAGAGAACTTCGGTAAGTAAGTACACAAAATTTGAGTTAGATGGACCAAGTCGAACTGAGTCAGGTCGAGCCCTCCAAGGCGGGCGTACCAGCCCACCTTTTAACACCAAAATGTGACGAGCTGAGCCTGATGGGTAAAGCCCAAAGGTCTAGCCCAACCGGGCCTAGTCAATTAGAGCAGCGTACAGCTTAACTCAAAATAAAGGCTCCATATTTTCACTGAATAATGAATCAAAACAATAACTAAGAAAGAAATTGTTGGGATTATCCCGCATCGGTTAGGCAAAGGGCAGGTAGTCAATTTATAAGTGTAAGAGAAAGCCTTGCCCTTTTAATGTACTTTTGAAGTAAAAGAGGCCCATAATCACTCAACATAAATATGTCTGAATTGCAGTGCATGTTTCACCACTCACGTGACAGTACTCCCAACAGCAACAAAAGAATTTGGCCTAGCTTGCTCTTTTTCCCCATGTTTCCACTTTCCACAACTGTAATTTGGGTGCGTTTGGTTTAATATTCCCATTCAGCCTCCAAAGTCCCTTGAGAAAATGTTGGATCATTTGACAACCATTTTGAAATAACTTTAAGTGAAAGCCATCATTTGACAACCATTTTGAAATAACTTTAAGTGAAAGCCAACATTAGAAAGGTTGAAAGCCCAATATTAATAGGGACTAACTTTGAGTTTTTAACATTTATACTCAAATTTATTTTTTTCTTCCAAAACTATCATCATTCATTTTTCAAATTTCTAATTTTGCCGTTGTTATTATTTTTTAAAATGCCAAAAAAATCAAATATATATAAATACTAAAAAGATTAAATATATTTTCATATTTTTTAAAAAATTCTTTATGTATTTGATTTTTTTAGCATATACATTTGATTTTTTTAACACTGTTGTCAAAATTTATATTTAAAAAGTTACCTACATTATTTTTATTTCTCCCGCGCCTCCCTGTTCATGCGGGACCTGGTCAAGAGCTTGAACGATGGGCGCTCCAAGGGCGCTCTCGGGGATTGCGTGGGCCAGCTGGAGGATGCGGCGAGCCGGCTCACCGACTCGATGGCGGCCATGGACGTAGGGCCGGGAGAGAAGACCTTGACGGAGCTGAAGATGAGCGACATCCAGACATGGGTGAGCGCAGCCGTTGCAAGAGATGGGTCGACGGTTCTTGATGAGGTCAGGGATCGGTTCACCAGGCCGAGGGAGTTCATGAGCAACAGCTTGGCGATCTGTGCTCAGATGAGCACCATTCTCGACAAGTTCGACATGGGTACGATCTTTCTGTGGTCGCGAGATCGAATCTGAGAGGATGCATTGATACAGAATTGCAGATTGACTGTTGCGGACTGGTGTGTTGGTCCTGGAATAGAAATTCGGAGTTTGTCGATTTGGTCTGCAATTGTTATGTGAATTTGTGAAATGTGGGAGATTATCAACTATATGAGGATGATCACTTCCCAATGGCAATGATTCATTAATTTGTAAGTTTGCCTTTGTGAAGTTTATGGTGCTTGATCCACAACTTTCATAGTATGCAAAGCTTGTTTCAACTTGCATAAGACTGCTAGATGCTCTGTAGAATGTACATAATAAACTCCATAAAGCCTGTGAAAGAGCAGTATATCTCTTGTTTGGAAGTAGCTTTCGTTTTCTTGCTTTGCTGCTGGCTTATCACTTGTCCTAATTGCACGATTTTTAGCAACGGAGCGAGTGAAATAAAATCCTTGAGAATGCGACAGGTGAAGACGTCATGAGTTTTCCCCTAGATGCAGAACATACTTTCTTGATGCTACCATTCGGCATCACATGGCTGTCCGATGAGATGGACTATAATGGCACGGATCGATTTCTTCTGTTGTAGCTCCCACAGCAGTGTCCTTTATTGCTTGTGCCTTCTTCAAGCAACCGAAAGAGGCCTGGCTAGGGACATAGGTTGCGGTTTACTTTCCATCACTGATTCTCTGCCTTGACGAGTGATTATATCGTAAACATACCTTTCTATTGGCCAGGCATGATTGGCTCTCTCTCTAGATTAGACTTTTATTGGTGTCACATGAAGTTGGTTTTAAAGCCAAACCAGGAAGCACATTGAATTATCTCCAAGATAATATGTCATGATTCAAAGTGACTGACACTAGACGGTGACTGAAATTGCTGGCTACTTTTGTTCATGAAATTCGCCCACATTATGCCCCAACCCTCAGTGAAACTATGAGAAGAACCTGCAGTACCTTTGGCACTGGTTCATGGACCTGCAGCGCTGGTTCGTCGACTTGGGCGACTGCTGGTTCGTCCATGTGGAACTCGTGCTACATATCTGGCATCGTCATTTCTCCAAAAACCACGGGCCTGCACAACCTTTGTGGTACGCGTGCTTTCGAAGAGTCCTACTGAAAGGCCTTCAGCCGCTATTTTAATCACTCCAGCATGCTTTCCTGCAAACTCTCAAGTTGCCATATGAATCACTTTCTTCTTATGCCATACTAGCGGAGGTCCTGCACGAGGTAGAGGAGCCCGGAGATGTCTGGCGGGCGGGGCTGGACCTGGGCGAAGTAATGCGGGAGGTAGGCGTTGAAGGAGCGGCAGAAGGCCGACTTCTGGGAGGAGATCTTGGGCAGCTCAGCAACGGTGGCTACGGCGAATTTAGTCATAGTAGAAAAGAAAGAAAAGAAAAAAAGAAAAAAAGGATATTTAATAATTGACATAATAAAAAAATATTTAAAATGAGTGCATGCAATAAAAGATTTTTTTTTACAAAACAAGACAAAAATATTTTCTAGTTTATTTTCAAATTTAAGCCGAACCCCAAAAAATAATGGTTATTTTTCTGGAAAATAATTTTCAAAAACACCATATTTTTAATGGAGGCTTAGAGTTAATTTTACCAGCAGTTTTTCTCCCTTGCTTTGTTTCTCTACTCCTGGTTCTGCATGTTTCTTCCAGCCGAGTCGTAGGCAAACCAGTTTGACGAGCTAGGTCTATTGAAACTGAGCTTCGTTGCCCCTCGTGCTTTCACGTCGCTATCGGTCACCAGACGGAGTGGATGATTAAAACGGCCTGGCCGTTTCACCATCGCCGCCATTCAACCAAGACATCGCCAGCGACCATAACCAAGATTGAGTCGTCGCCGGCATCGCTCGCTCCAATCGTGTTATCCCGTTCCGTGGCTGATTCTGAATCATGATTCATTATTGCCCCCACAAAACCGGGGTTGTCTCCTTTCTTATCATTCTCTAGAGTTATTTCGCTTTCTACATTTGTTTCCTGCCTTTGCTTCGTTTTTGATCTGATCTTGTTGTTGTGCATTGGATCGTTGTATCGAGCGATCGACCAGTCATCGCATCATGAATTTTAGCCTCCGCTTATTTGAAATTTAAGCTCGTGATTTGTATTAGCGGAGGCGAGCAGAAAAGACAAACAATTTACTTACTTAAAAAGATAAAATATATATATATATATAAATAAGATTAAAAAAAACGGTTAGATAGTATTTTGGTGTTTTTATTTCTAATTTCATTCCTAGTTTAGTATTCATTACTAGTCTCGTTATATTAACAATGGAATCTGTCTTCTATATAGTTAGATCAATAAATTTGCATTTATTAACTCAATCCACGCTTCTTTTTATACATTGCTCTTGGGACAATCCTATCCCAGGGTATAATAACAAGGCCTTGTGTATTCTCTACTCGACTCATATCGGGTTTTACTTATTGAAGTTTAATTATTTCATGTGCCCATATTCTCACGACACCACGATCCTATTCTCGGACAGTTGGTCCTCCAAAAATGGACGTGCGGACCCCTGAAGTGCCATAACTTTGCACAAAAGTACACTTAAATGCCATAACTTACGAAAGGTACACTCAAATGTCAAAATCGGAGCAAAAGAGATCACTTGAGTGCCAATCTGGCCAAAATCAGGCCAAATTGCATACGTGGCATTTTTCGACGATTTCCGACAACTTGTTTTACTGATGTGGCAAATGTTTTTTTTTTTTTAAAAAAAAAAAGCTAATATGGACGACAAGAACAACGTCGTCCATCCACATCGAGTGTGTTGACCTAAACGACGTCATTTAGGTCATTGTGGCTTAAGCACACCTGGCCGTCACTGTTCCTCCCTATCCGCGTTCACACTAGATCTCAGGTCCTTCTCTCCGTCGCCATTCATGCCCAAAGCTGGTCATCGGTCGTCGTCGTCGGTTGCCATCGTCAGTCGCCGTTGTTGGTCACCATCGCTGCTCACCGCTCACCATCGTTGGTCGTCGTCACCGCTCACCCTCGTCGCTCGTCCAGGTTTCGGCCCCTTCTCCCCCTCCCCTGTGATGAAATTAGGGCTCGATTATTTCATTAGGGCTCGCTCGATTATTTTACTACGGCTCCGATGGAATGGAATTTCTGTTAATACACTTCAATTGAAACTTGTTGACGTCACACAAAGAGACCAGATTTCTCATTATTTTCGTGAATTTTTTGAAGCCAATGTCAGAGTATGCTTTGATTGTTAAGTCACTGGCTATGCATCTCCTTAAGGGCATCCTAATAAAGCAAGTGACTAATGTATCTTTGAGAAGAAAATTAAGTCCTTGAACCACCCTGCTTGTGAGGCTGTATAGGGTAGAGGTGAGCAGTTCCCGGTTCCTCACAGGTTTCGTCGGGAGCTTGGAACCTACCCTCAGGTACAGGTTCCTCATTTTTTGGAACTTGGAACCTATCCGTCAAAACCAAGAATCTGGAACCTACCTCGTCACGCGATTCCGGGTCGGTTTTAGGTTCCAACAAAGGTTCTTTTTTTTTTTTCTTTTTTTTTTTTTTAATTTCATTTAAAAAAAAAGGAAATGAATGCAGCAATAATGAGAATTATGCCATGAAAAGCCATGCCGGCAACTTATGATGAGAATTAGGCAATGCTTAATCACCTTCTAATGAGGTTAAAAAAAAAAAAAAATCTTAAACAGTACCTACAAAAAAATACTTTTACACTATCAACAACAAGGTTGATGCACTGTTGTAAAACATAGAACTCACATGCTGCAGAGTGGCCACGAGATCCACTATTTGCATTCCCCTCCCATCCACTGCTTACTGCAGGAGTTTGCTTATTAGTCATTGAAGGGCTAACCTTAGGTCTTCTAATCTCATGATAGGCTTGTCCATGACCATCCACTAACTACTACCATATTCTGATGGACCCATTTTGTAGTGGTTTGTATTCACTTATGGATATATGCTCTCCTGCATAATATAAGAAGGAAAGAATTAGTGCTAGACTAAGATTTGAAAATACAAGAAACTAGAAAGATGCCCACAAATGCTCCCACAGTTAGATTGGCAAGTATAAATTACGACAGAAAGTACAAGAACATCAAGTCCTGCTGTGAATTGTCCTCTTCCCAAAAAAGAAAAAAAAAATAATACTAAGAAGTGAAAAAAACTACACAAATACAGACCAACCACCTCTCTAGAAATGGAAAACAACATAATCAACTAACAGGTACTTGAGCATGAGAACACCAGAAAATATGAAATTCACGTGTTCATGCGTAAGACCCTCGAAATACTCCATAAAACTTTTGGACGTATTGTATGGATAGCCAGTGTTAACATATTGAATATCCATGTTCCAACTCATCCCAGACCATTGTCATGTCACGCCCCAAACCTCGGGCTCGCTAACATCCCACCATGGTCAAATAAATGCAACGTTTCCAGGTTAAGTCGCAGACCCAATTAGTTCTTTAATGCACATGCGGAAGCATCTTATAAAACCCCTGACAATAAAATATGGAATAGAAAAGCAAGAAGCAATTTCAATTCAAATATAAAGCAACATACTTTAATAAATCAACGGAGTTACAAACAAAGACCTACAGCCAAAAGTCTACAAAAGATCGGCCCTTAAACAGGAACCATCCTACATCCTATAAGTTGGACACACATTCCAAACCTTCAAACTTCACCTCTGCAACTCCACAAGGCCAACCGGGCGAATTGGCCGCTCCATCCACTAGGGACCTAAAAATGTAAACCCATAACCGGGGTGAGATATTGTCTCAGCAAGTTCAACCCCCTAAACCCCTATTAGAAAGAAAATACACCCTAGAGTGGCCTAGCCACAACAATCAAGAGGACTTACCTCCCCTTAGTCCTTATTTGCAGGTTAGTACAATTTCTATAATTCAATCACGTGCAGTATAAGAACCAAATAATTGTAGCACAATCACATCATCCAAACAATTAAATCACTCAGATCGTCTCAGCGATCAATTGACTCAGTCAATTACATGTCAGTGAGATCATCAAACGGTCATTCTAACTATTCATTCTCGACTCTCGATCACGACCTTACAAGTAAGTCTAAAATTTAGTGGTAATCACGGCCCCACTCGGCAAATTTAGAATTAGTGGCATCACGGCCCCACTCGGCACAACCTTTAAAAGGTGGTAGATCCCGGCCCGATGGGCACGACCTCAAACAGGTGGTAATTCATGGCCCGATTGGGCGCGACCTTTATCAGGTGGCGAATCACGGCCCAATTGGGCGTGACCAAATCCAATTTGGTGGTAACTCTCGGTCCAACTGGCACAACCATACTTCGGCGACTTTCTAAGTCCACTCATAATCACTTCACAGTTATTTTTCCATCAAATTCCGACACTTGGGATTTTGTAAAAAGAATCCCTATTGCAATCACACTCAATTTGCCACAACCAATCATTAATTTCAAATCCTAAATGCACAGCAAAGAATCGGCACGAAATTCTAAACAATCGGGGTCAAAAATAAATTTTCCTTTTTTTTTAATATTTTAATAATTTCGGAATATAATATAATATTATAAATTTCCAGAATTTCGAAACAATTAAATAATTCAAAAATAAAATTCTATTATGTCCCATCAAGGTTATTATTAAATAACTCTCTTAACCTTAATTAAACACACTTTAAGTTAAACAAACTTCTTAATCCAAATCACAATTAAATAAACTAAACTACCCACCTAAACTTGCTTAATTTAGACTAAGCACACTTAGGGCATCATTAACACTCTAATCAAGGTATAGTGAGATAAACTCACCCAAATGACTAGCCGAGTGGACCAAAACGACGAGGACGGTGAGGGGATCGACTTTTCTCAAGGCGGGCCGAGCATTCGGGGTCGGGAAGCTAACCAAAACGGGCCAAAACTCCACTGCCATACCCATTTTTGTTTGCTGCTGTCCGCTGTGATTTGAGGCCAAGAAATGGTAGATCCGGTGTCGGTTTGAGTTGGAAATAGACGGAGGAGCTGCAGCGGTGCCGTGCGGCCGAGGGCGGGGTCCGGCGGCAGAAGGTGGGCTGGAAGGAGGGGATGGAGCTCGGAGTCGGGCGAGCAAGGCGAAGTGGCACGCAGGTGCACGGGCTTCACGCGCAGACGACAGCGGTGGCGGCAAGATTCGGCGACGAGCGTGCGAGCGTGAGGCGGCAGATCTGGCTTCGGCCATGGCTACTCGATTCCTTCCCCATTTTCTGGTCTTCGCACAGCAGAGATGGAGGGGGTAAAAACCAACGGAAGAGGGAGAGGAAGGAGAGAGAGAGAGAGTGAGAGAGAGAGAGAGAGAGAGATGGGATCCTTTCTTTTCTTTTTCTTTTCTTTTTCTTTAATCCAACCAAGATGGTCCACCATGACATCACTTGATGATGTCATACTCCACCATCTACCACAACCTTATTCCAATGGGTTCAAATTCAATTTCCGCCGGGGTCCAATTCTTTGTACAACAACTTCTTCAATTCCACTCGATTCTCTTCCAATTGAATTAAATTGAAGCCCATAAAATTAATCCGATGTCACTACACTTCAATTCACATCTTCACTTGTCTATAAAATCAACTTAAGTCCCAAAAGTACGACCAAAAGCAAGCCTACTAATTTCTCGAGTCAAATTAGCCATTCTCGGATTATTTTGCTGAAAAACTTGGCTTGCATGAAAAAATCTTCCGAAGATGAGTCAATGATCCTAAAATGATTTGTGACATACCATGACTTCCAATTTCTAAATTCGATCTCAATTTTCACGGTTAATTTCAATCTGGTGGGATTCCAGCGCGTCCTAACCTACCGGGTAGCTTTTAGGGAAATTTTATTGCATCCAACCTGAGGGTGATCAATCCCCAAGTCTGACGTGTTAAAATCCCTTAATTGCTTCGTCCAATAGGCTAGTCCCCTCATGAGTGACCAACTCAGAGAGATGAACTATATGCACAGATGAAATGCCCGACTCAATTGACTGAAAATAGAATTAGAAAAATTGGGATGTCACATGTCAATTCCCACTTGGAATGTTAATGAAAGCAGATAAACATCCACTACTATTAAAGTATCAAAGAGCACGAACACAAAGGATCCAAAAATGCATACCAAGCCTAATCTCTCGCAACCAAGGCTTGCAAATCCATTCAAATACAGTACGCACCATATGTGATCTGGGTATCTTATCTTGTCACAAATCTTGCAATTGAGATGACAATAAAATCGAGCTCAGGCCAAGAAAGAAGTATCTCACCGTAACAGCACTTGCACCCTAATGCTAGCCATGCTTATAATGCAGAGATTACATTGATATCATAATTTTCTGCAATAACATGGCGACCCCTTAATGTTAGCCCTCCTTATAGTGCTACTGAGCTTATAACAAACGGCAATTCGAGTCATCGCAAACAACAACCAAACAATAGTCATCATATTGACTTATATAAGCCGATGTCCTTTGTGGTACAAACTCTTCCATCTCGTGTCCATTGTACGTGACTCTTCCTGAAAACTGCAATTCACAAGCTCTGTGTGACTTGCACGCCAAAACATTTCACTCTTAAAGTGAGATAGCTCTAAAAGTACTTTCTATATGCTTACCTTCAAATCTTTGCCGAGCTTCCCAGCTTTAGCTTGGAAGTAAGGTGGTCTTTTCAGAGCCTAGAGTCCCCAGAAGTAATGTCATACTGCAAAAGAGACATAAAAATTTTGTCAGCAATATCTGAAATTCACTCCTTGAGTAGTGTATGCTGATAAAAATCTGTCTATCTTCTTACCTACAAGGCTTGATGATTCCGTTGACATCGTTGAGAATCGATAATGGTTTCTTTCTACTGGGAAGGATGCGAAAACAGTTGAGAAACCCCTGTTGACATTGATTAACATGAGACGGGGTTCAATCAATTTGAGCAGAATCCTAGAAAATGTAGATATGTTATGAATCGAATGTTAAATTACCTCAACTAAAATTGAATATTATGGATAGAGCTTGACTCCCAACATAAGCTTCTGCCTCGACATTTAGATGCTCAAACGGACTAAACTTTTGCAAGAAAGGGGAAATCTCAGAGATGTCCTGGACTACTTCATGAAAAAAACCTGAAAACTCAAGCAAATTGGGTCTTCAATTTCAAACGACAACCGAATCCTTCGTTCAAACAGTTGACAAAATCCAAATCAGAAACGAATTGATTTGAAATCAGAGCTAAAAGAACAGAAACTCACATTATAGAAACAACCACCATGACAACCCCTTCCAATAAAAGGAGAGAACAAGAAGGAACGAATTACCCAAGTTGGTAAGGGCGGTAAGAGCGGTATCGAGGGAGGCAAGGGCGGGGCGTTGTCATCAAGGGCGTCGTCGGGGGGCGAGTGACGTCCAACGGCGAGACAAGTAGCAACCAGTGGCGGGATGAGCGAAGACCAGTGGAGGGACGAGCGGTGACCAGCAGAGCAGCATCTAGTGGTGGGACGAGTGGTGACCAGCAGACAGACGAAGCGAGCGGTGTCCATTGGCAAGACGAGCGGCGACCAGCGGAGCGGCGGGACGAGCGACGACCAGCAGAGGGACAAGGTGAGCAGCGACCAATGGCGGGACGAGTGGCGACTGGCAGAGGGACGAGGCGAGCGGCATCAGGGACGAGGGTTGGGCAGAGAATGGGAGAATGGGACAAATTGATTCGATTGAAGTGGGTTTCTACCTTTTAGGCTTTAGAAACCCTAAACCAATTCCCGATTTCGGTTCCTTCCAGTTCCCGGTTCCCTAAAAAAAGGAACCAGGAATCGGAACCGGCCCCTTTAGAACCGAGAACCGAACCGGCGGGAACCGGGCTCAGCCCTAGTATAGGGTATGTTTATCAATCCAAAATCCTGAATGATGACAGAAAGATGAAAAAGAGAACATAACAACTGTAGCTAGAATTTTATTGGTTAAGTTACAAACTGAGAAAGGGCATTGAAGCATGTTTTGGTGAAGCTATTTCTTGGAATTGGCTCTGTAGCTTGCGTCAGTCTTCTTTGAGAAAGGTATTGCCTGCTTGTCCAAATTTGTTATGGGTTAGGATAGTCTAAGACTTTGGAGTGATCTGTTTGTGCTTCATTTTCTCTTTGTTTTTCTAATTTTAGTTTAAACTTCTAAAGGAGTTTGTAGGAGTCAATGGTTGTGATTTGATTAAGTTGATGTCAGAGTATGCTTTGATTTGATTAAGTTGATGTACATTCTCTCACATCGCAAGTTTAGTTCAGTAGACAAAATTGCTTAGGTTGTGCTTGTTGTGGGGACCTCTATTTTGGTTAATAATTTAAGGGAATGGAAGGCAAATAATTAAAGTGCCGACCTGCCGACCTCTTTTTTGGCTGTCATATGGGGACCTCTATTTACTAAAGTCCATGAGAGTGGGGGGACTCCCATGTGCAATTGTCTAGTGGTCCCAAAAAGTAATGATTATTTTTCTTGTTCTTGGTACAGTAATGGCTCACGACAAGGATTATGTCGCTGTCATAATTTGCTACGATGGGGAATTTGTGGTTGGAGAGGATGAGTGGGAATATGAGGGTGGAAATGAGAGCACTATTTTTGTGAATATAAAGAAGGCATCTTATATAGGATTTCTTAGGGATATACATACTTATTTGCCTTCTAAAGTTCAGAAGTTGCTGTATTGTATTCCTGGGAAAGACTTAAGTGATGGTTTGAGATGCTTAGAAGATGATAATGGTCTTAGACATGTTCTATACCATTATCTTCATGGTGAAGAGGTAAAAATATATGTTGAGTTCAAAAAGTGAGGATGAAGATGATGATGGAGAGAGCGCCGAAGTAGGATAAGAAGGAGATGGTATTCAAGATAGTACTGACGTTAGGGTCGAAGGAGGGCAGGATAGATATAATGGACATGAGAGGAGCGCAGATGCAGTTCACTAAAGTGATTATGACATAGGTGATGTCACAATATCTAGATTTGATTGGGAAGTAGTTGAATCAACTGATAATGATGATGAAAGGTTGCCTGCTGAAAATTTTATAAGTGATGACGACGACGAGGAGCTTGTACAATCAAGAATACAACGAAGGGATTTTTTGACAGCTAAGTTTGCAGCTTTGCAGGTAGCCGATGAATTTCCAAATAGACCCGAAGGCCCTGTAGATGCTGGTGCTGCTGGCGAGGAGACTAATTATGAAGAAAGCATCGAGAATGCTACTTCTCAGGATGAGTTTGAAGAAGATGAAGGACCTATGCATAGAAGGAAAAGGAAAAGTAAGTTTCTTGCTTATGATCCATCCGTTACCACTCCTACTTTGTCGGTAGGCATGAAAATTCATGATGCGAAGCAATTTAGAGAAGTTATACTGAAGAACTCCATTGCTGAACATAGGAACATTGACTTCATTAGAAACACTAAGACGTTTGTAAGAGCTAGGTGTTCACAGCAAAATTGTCCATGGAAGATCTATGGCGCATTTGTTAGGAGAAGTGGATCTTTCCAGATTAGAGCCTACCAAGAGGAACATACTTGTTCCATTAATTTTGAGAATAAAAGGGTAACAAGTGCATGGTTGTCGAAGCACTTTCTTGAATTGATTAAGCTGATGCTTCAAATAAATACTAGTCAGTTTAGGATGCTGGTGAAGGAGCAAGTAGGCATTAATATATTTAGGAATCAATGTAAAAGATCGAAGAAAAGGTGATGAAGATACTCATTGGTCAGTACAGCAGTGAATATGGACAGGTTTGGGATTATGCTTAGGAGTGTAGGTTGTAAAATCCTGGAAGTAGAGTGTATGTAGAGGTCGTGGAGAGACCACTTCCTGATATTGGGCCAAAGTTCGATAAATTCTATGTTTGCTTCGATGCATGCAAACGAGGATTTTTATCTCGGTGTAGATGGATTATAGGATTGGACGGGTGTTTTTTGAAGGGTTGTGCAAGGGAGAATTGCTGGCCACAATTGGAAGAGATGCAAACAACTAAATGTTTCCCCTCGCTTAGGTTGTTGTGAAGGTAAAGAACAAGGACAATTGGTCCTGGTTCCTCAAAAATTTGATGACTGATTTGGAGATAACAAATGGGGCAGGGTGGGTGTTCATGAGCGATCAACAAAAGGTAATGTTTGCTTTTTAAAAAACTTGGTCACTTGTTTGCTTTTTGATATCAACATGTCATTTGCTTATATTTTTTATATTTTGAATATTATTACAGGGATTGGTTACAGTAATAGCTGAGTTGTTGCCTTATGCTGAACATCGAATGTGTGCGCGGCACGTATACGTAAATTGGACAAAGACCTATAAAGGAGACAAGCTGTAGTTGCTATTTTGACAACTAGCAAAGAGCTTGAATATGGCTGACTTTAGGATGGCCAAAGAAGAGATGCTTCAATTGACGAAGGATGGTTATGATGCACTGTGCCAAACAAACTCGAAGCATTGGTGTAGGGCGTTCTTCAGCGAGGAATTCAAATGTGATAACGTTGATAACAACATCTGCGAAGCATTCAATGGGAGGATAATAGATGCTAGATGCAAACCAATTATCTCGATGCTTGAAGACATACGGGTTTTGGTCATGACTCAGCTGCATAGACAAAGAGATTAGACTGCCAAGTGGACTAAGCAATGTGATCCTAGGATTGCTAAGAAATTAGACGACAACTTGGCTGCAAGTAGGTATTGTCATCCCATTTGGAATGGGGATGAAGGATATGAGATCATGAAAGGTTCCGACAAGTATGTTGTCCATTTAGGTACGAGGAAGTGTTCATGTAGAGCATGGCAACTAAGTGGAATTCCTTGTGCACATGCCATATGTGCAATTCAATTGAAGGGCGACGACACAGAAGACTACCTTGATGATTGGTACAAGAAACCAAAATATCTTGCTTCGTATCAATTCATGTTGCAGCCAATTAGAAGTAGCAAGTTTTGGGAGCCAACAGATCGCGAAGCACCTCAACCTTAGCCACTAAAGAAGAGAATGGGAAGACCAAAGCGAAAACGAAAAATGACAGAGGGAGAGGACTCATGTCACTGTAGGATGAATAGGACAGGTGTACCAATAAAGTGCTCTTTTTGCTCCAACTGTCCCTTCACTAGGCCCTTCGGCTGGCCTCAATTGGTCTTGCTGCTTCTTTAATTGACAACTCTTAATATTGCGCTCCCTTCACTAAGCCCTTCGGCTGGCCTCAATTGGTCTTGCTGCTACAGAAAGGTAAAGTGAGTCAACAGTTCTTCAATCAATGATAATAAACCCAGTAAGTCATGACAATTATATTTATGTTGCTTTATAGTTTGTTATGAATATGTTCATAGATATAAGTGACATATATGTAATGTTTTTGTTTTTGTTAGGTCACCGTGACACGTGAAGAATTGGTCGAAGCCCCTGCTATACCTGAAACTGAAGGGCCTGTTCAAAGAAGGCAAGGTGGAAGACAGCCAGCTGCAGGATTAGCTAAAGCAAGTGGAAGGGCCAGTTAAGTTGACTGTTCTTCAACAGCAACAGAGAAAAAAATATTCGGTAAGTTCAATAATTTGAGTTTACCTTTCATTTACGTTCTAATATGGCCTAAGGTTATATTTATAATGTCCTTTGCCTTTTTCTCCGGTTCAAAGAAGGCAAGCTAGAGCTCAGCTGCCAATAGAGGACCCAACTGAAAGGCCACAACAAGATCTATCACCAAGGTCATCACAAAGGCCACTAGAAGGGTCATCACAAGGGCCACCATCAAAGCCAACCGAAGGTGTCACTGGAGCAGAAAGCCTAACTAGAAAAACAACCAAAAGAAGAAAGCCAAATCAAGAGCCACCTACAAGAAGGCCATCTACAAGACACCTAGCTGAATAATTGGCCAAAGAAGCCCTTGCTGTAGCTGAACAGCCACAAGAGCCTAAGAAATCACATGCGAGAAGAAGAGGCAACCAATCACAAGTACCTGAACGTGATGCTTCCCTTTGAACAAGAGGGGCTCTTGGGAAGAGGCTAAAACAATATGGTTAAGGCCTTTATACAGATGAGCGACCTGGAACAGTTATTCTTAATGTAAGTTTTATATGCTGCATTTAATTTAATTTATAATGCAAAGTTTTGTTGATAATTGAGTTTTCTTTTTGAAGCCTGGGAGAAGTTTAGAGGTTCTTATCTCTCAAGGCCGAACTCAAGAATTAATGGCTGCGCCAACAAAGAAGAAGACATTGCCTACGCCAACAAGAAAGAAGAGTAAGAAGAACCCAGTTGCAGGTCCATCTGACTCAGTTCAACCTACAACAGTTTCAGCTCCTTCTAAATCAGTTCAGCCTAGGACAATTGCATCTCCATCAGAATCAATGCATCCCAAGACAGTTGAAGAAGAAGTCTCACATTCAGTTAGAAAAAGTGCAAAGATTATGAATCAAGTGCGAGATCCTTCAAAACGAGCACGAACAGGAGGCATTGTGCATATTGATTAATGATCGGATATGATATGGTTTGTGAGGTTGATGAGTCAATTGTAAACATCTATAGATGTTTTTTTTTTTTTATAATAGTTTGTCATTGAGTTAGTTGAGTTTGCGAGACTTTATTTGTCATTGAGTTTGTGATACTTCATTTCAATATTAATGGAACGGTTGTTGCTTGTCATTTTTGGCATGCCTTTTTCATTTTTTTGATTTTGTTTTTACTTTTACTTACTACTCTTCTGGTGGTGGATATGTGGTGATGACTGGGGTGCTCGTGTAGCTGGTGGTGGCAGTTGGTGAAGCCTGGTAGTGGTGGGTTGGGTTGGAGTTTTTGCTGCACCTGGTGCAAGATATAAGTATGCAATATGTACGTCTTGCACCAGGTAATGCTGCTGCAAGCAAGCTGGTGTAAGACACCTTACACTAGCAACTTATGCAACAACATTCCACCAACATAGTGATGGCTGGTGGTGGCTCAAGTGGATGCTTGGGATACTTGGTGTGACTGGTGGTGATGGTTGGAGGCTGATGGTGGCCAGTGGTGGGCGATGGTGGTGGCTGGTAGTAGCTGATGGCTGGTGAAATGTACAAAAAAAAAAATGGCACTTAACTAATCACATTCTAAAAAAACTAGCACTTAAGTATTCACTTTTAATAACAAATGGCACTTAAGTGTTCACTTTTAATAACAAGTGGTACTTAAGTGATCATTTTAATAATAACTTGACACTTAGATGACTCTTTTTTTATCCCAACTAGCACTTAAGTGATCACTAGATACAACTTATAACACTCAAGTAATCACTCGTGTTTGTTCTATGTAAATGGTGATTTGCAGCAAAACAGAGAAGCTGCTGGTTTACATTCAATTCAAGTAAAATATTTACCACAACACATCGACCCAATATACATTCTACCATCACCGATTTATATTTGAGAATAAGCAAAAATATAGTACAAATAATATTTGTCGAAATCATTCATTCATTCATTCCATTTCCTTGACCTCCTCACAGTACAAGAAGTAACACATAATACATATGACAGCCCAAAACTTCTTCTCATTTTCCAAAAAAATAAGTTACATTTCATTCAACACAACTATGGTAGTCGGAGAAACTTCTTCTCATCTTCCAAGATTTACATTTCATCATAAAGTAGGATAGACAAAAAAACAGCAACACAATAAACGCTTGGTAACACTTTCGTTCAATTTTCATCTTTGAAACTTCATTCTTTAAATTGTTAACAGAAGATGCTTGAGCTTGAGCTTGAGCTTGCATTGAGTCAACATCATCCAAGTTGTCCATAAGCGTAGATGGAGGTTGATGACATCCATCAAGTAAGTCCAATATCACCTCTGTTGCTCGGTGAGAGAATTTCGCATCAACCCATTTGAAGTATTTGCACTTTGAGCCTTCTCTGTATTGGGCACATCCATAGAATCTTCTCCCATGATTCAATCGAATCTACGATGTTCTTCTTGGACTTGGTAATCCACAAAAACAAAAACGCTCGCCTTCTCCTTCACTTTGACGAGAGAAATTTGAGCTGCTGCTTAAAGTCTTGCTCTCCATCCCAATATTCGGTGGTAAATTTGGGACAAATCGAATTAGGGTGCGGAATTAGGGCTCCAGCACTTCAATGACATTTCGTCCGATTTAGGGTTTTAGATTTAGGGCAAACGGGGAGACGATAGCGTTTTCGCTGATTTAAGGGCTCTATTTTGGGCCAACACCTGAAACGACGTCGTTTGGGGTGAATTCGAGCTAACTCAGCTCTCTGGCGAGACACATCGTCGAGAAATATTAATATTTTAATGTCACGTATGATTTCCGGCCAGCTTCGCAAGAGCAGGTGTCCCACTTTTCTTAAAATGTGGCACTTAAGTGTACATTTCGTAAGTTATGGCAGTTAAGTGTCCCTTCGTGCAAAGTTACGGCACTTGAAGCATTCTTTTGCCTTCAAAAATGTATACCAATTGTTCCATGACCTTGATTGCCTTGTTTCCCAGTGACTTCGAACCGGTAACCATATCTTGAGGCTCCTCATGTATTTAGTTTTCTCCTAACACCTTGACAAGATCTTATCAATACTCTTGTCAGTCGTTGTTACTCACATGTTGCCGGTGAATATGGACGTGTACTAATATCGATATCAATCTTAATAATTGTCAACAATACATCACGTGCTTAGTGATATCCATGCATTAGTCATGTGCTCATCCATGCCGATGACTTGGTCATTTTTTTGGTGTAAATAGATTCGATGTATTGGATTTGGCAATTTGTGTTATACAGATATGATTTTCAGAAATTCGTGTATATTGACGCCAAGTCAGAATCCGTATTAGGTTTCTTAATTCACACGGCGTGAATGCTTCGACGGGCGGCGTTATTTTCCTGCTTTTTGTTTGCTTTTTTACTCTTCAATCTTGCTGAAGATGTGGTCATCATGAGTGCGTGCTGGATTTCCACTGCGGCGTCCCTTTGGACGCCTTTTGACGCCACTTTCAATCCCCCTTTTTTTTCCTTACGCGTTTTCACATTGCTAATTTCCTTCACCTAACACACGCAAGAACGTCGTGTTGAGAGTGGCCTCAAGTCGACCATTTCGGTCAACCGGAAGGAAGGAGCGGCAAGGACTTGCGTCCAAAATCTTTTATGAGAACTCCCCGCTTGCCTTGGAAAATTCAGAGCCGGATAAGGTCGTGTAACTGATTGGTTTACAAGAATTTGTAATTTTGTTAGGAGGATCTACAATGCCGAACGCAAAAGAATGTAGTAGAGATTGAGAACCATATTTTAACATTATTTTTCATTGAATAACCATATTTTAACGTTGAATAATAACTTTCCACCTCATTTGATGTTGAACTTTGCGAAAACGTGATATAAATATAACTTACGAAATATGACTTTCACTATTACAAAATTTTCTCACATCACGTACAACACTCGGACAACTCTACACAATTTCTCTCACACTCACATGCATAAATAGCACACAACACACTCTGAAGACCCCTACACAATCCACACACCTCACGTACACACTCCACACCACTACACACATGTACACACTACCACTACACACGCATGCTCACACAAGAGGCAAGTCCCCTATTTATAGGGTGTAAAGTCGGCACATCCACCGACTTCCCACACCATCTTCCTATTATTTTATTGCAACTTGGGTCAACAATTGCGGCTGAGGAATTGTCTGGAGAGAGGGAGAGAAATCTGGAGGAGTAACGAGAGAGAGAGAGAGAGAGAGAGAGAGAGAGAGAACTCTAAGAGAGAGAAAGAGGCGGTGCTTTTTCAACATTTGGTACACTACTTTTTAAAAATCTATATGCAATTCATACTATTTCGGGTGGGGAAAAAAAGATTAAGTAGGCTCAAAAGTCGTTGGCTGCACATTAGTTTCCTTACAGCCAAAGCTGAAATTATGTCAAAGGTGAACGCGTTTTCTTGAGTAGGACCATCCACTCCTTTTGATGACACTGATATGGGAGACAATTGCCTCGTACTCTTGATGCTCCTTTGGATCCACAGGGCTGCTTGAGATTCTCCTTTCAAGGCGTGTTCTCCTACTCAGATAATCCAGAAATTTTCCTTCTCTTTTTCAGTAAGTATAATCTAATTTTCTTTTGTTACTTTCCCGTGTAGATCTAGTGTATCTCTCTCTACCTTCGCTTTTGTTCCTGGAGAAATGAGGAAAGAGATCTCTGTACTTTGAGCATATACAACTCAGGTGGTTTGGCTCTGTTAAGAGGATTCAAGGATTTTGCATCGATATCAAGTCTATCTGGTCATCTAACCATTAACATAAGCTAAGAATCCTTTACGTTTCTATATGCATCTTCTTCTTTTTTATATTGATCTTGTCTGGTTTTTACTGTTCTATGCTTTTGCTTGGCCTCTTCTCTGTTTTTCATGTCATGTCCTCTTTCTAGGTAATAGCTAAAAGAATGCCTAGGGAGTTGGATCGATTTCGTGAGTTTGTGGAATATGTGGAGAACAAGAAGTGGAAGTGCCGGTTTTGCGGCAACAAGTATGGTGGAAGTGCTACAAGGATCCGGGCGCATCTCGCTGGAATTCCACGTTATGGTATTAAAGGTTGTGAGAAAGTTGATCATCATGTGAGAGCAGAAGCCTCGCAGAAAATTGAGGGTAAAGGAAGTGCATCGGATATAAGCACGGGAGGCGCATCGGGTGAAGGAACAGAAAGAATAGTTTTTGGCGCAAGTTAAATTGTATTCCAAAGTGATGATGCGTGGAATCCCAATGACACGCAGAACTCGAATCAACCCTAGTGCGCGCCGCAGCAACCATCTTGCTATAGGTCAATTGGAATTGGTACTCCTTCAGCATGCCCTCAGGATCAAGTGTATTTGCCTACTAGTGATATGTCTCTGGATAATCTAGATACCTCCCAGCAACCCGATCTATCGAACCATGGGTTGGATGCAACATATGGAAGTGAAATTGCTTCGTCTGTCCAGCAACTTCCAATGGACCGGTCGACTTTATCTTCTCTTGATATAAGTGGGCTACCGGCGCTTCCACAGTTACCAACTCATCTTGAATCAAGGAGGGAACAAAAAAATTCAAAGGAACAATATCTAAGCTTTGACGAACAATTTGCAGATGGAATCACTCCAGATTCGCTGCTACATTCAACAAATTGGTCAAATAATAACCACTCTCTGCTGGAGAATTTTCCTGGATCTCATGATGAAATCATAAATAATTTCGAGGAAATACAAACGAATGAACCGCACGATCCGACAGTGGTATCATCATTACAAATTGATTCATTCCTTGATGTGTGGACGGCGCAAATCGTTGGCGGGATTGTGGTCAACCGCGTGTAGCGGAAGTGGATCCTATATGGAGCAATGCAAGTCCGACCGACACTGTCCAACATCCTGGTCAGCTTCCCCCAAGGTGTGACAACGAAGATGGGAATGATGTCCGTCGGTTTCTTTCTCGAACTCCAATGGACGCAGATCCCCCAATTGCATCGCAGCATTCAAATTTCGTTGATTTGCTAGTTCTAGAGCCCGCAACAGATACAATCGGCCCATCATCATCACAAGGTGTGTCTGGATTTATCTACATTGCTACCACGGTTCTGTTAGATCCTTAAATATCCCTAGACAAAGTGTCGGTCGGACTTGCATTGCTCCATACAGGATCCACTTCCACTACACGCGGTTGACCACGTTCCCGCCAACGATTTGCACCGTCCACATCAAGGAATGAATCAATTTGTAATGATGATACCACTGTCGAATCGTGCGATTCATTCCTTTGTATTTCCTCGAAATTGTTTACGATTTCATCACGAGATCCAGGAAAATTCTCCAGCAGAGAGTGGTTATTATTTGACCAATTTGTTGAATGTAGCAGCGAATCTGGAGTGATTCCATCTGCAAATTGTTCGTCAAAGCTTAGATATTGTTCCTTTGAATATTAGGGAATGATGTTGTAGTTATGTTAATGAGTAGAGGAATGGGTAAAACATCACCGCCAATGAACTCCTACAGCTCGTTTGACATACTGTTGCAAAGGACCTGATCATTTAGGAATGATGATAGCCCTATTGAATTTTGTTGTTGCCTCCCTGATTGCCGCCAGCCACTCGCCGAAAGGAGTCTCCACGCGCCCACACGCGCCGCCTGAGTGCGCGGCGCGTGGGGCTCACGCGCCAGACGTCAAGCCGGCCGAAAAACCGGTCCGATCGGTGGCGGTCCAACCGGTTACCCGGTCCGACCGCCCGGTCCAGCCGCCCGATCCGACCAGCTGACCAGACCGGTCAACCGTTGACCGGGTCGGGTCGGTCAATGGGCCGGGTCGGGTCGTGTCGGTACCCAGATCGGGTCGGGTCGGTCGCCAGGCCGGGTCGGTGACGTCATCGGGAAGCATGCTGACGTCATCAGGTCGGTCTCCGGATTGGGTCGACCCGGGTTGCTGACGTCACTGTGAAGTCAGCGGCACATGCGACGCACGCATCGGGTCGGACCCGGGTCGTTGACATCATGCTGACGTTAGCGGCCGCGTGCGGCGCACGCCCAGCGCTTGGAGGCACGTGGCCGCGCGTGGGGCGCATGCTCGACGCCCCCAGCGGCACATGGCCGCGCGTGGGGGCGCGTGCGACGTCCCACGGCGACGCGCCGCCGACGGTTTTCACCGTCTCGTCAAGCTGAATCCCAATTTGCAATTTAATTTGATTTTTATTAAACTTAAAATCTCGAAAATCATAAATTAGGGCAAAAATCATACTAATTAGGGCAAATCAGTATAATTTTGGGCAAATTCGTACAGATTAGGGCAAAACCAATTGTGTTCATGTTCTAGGGTTATGGAGGCTCTGATACCACATGTAGCGCGCAGATTATGCGCAACTCAAGATCTCCATAACCAGAACATAAACATGCAATTGCGAATTGAAGGATCAACGCACCTGTTTTAGGATCTATTGTCTTTCTTGAAGCGGAAGCAGAAACACAATGTCCCTCGCGCAAATCCTTCTCCTCTATTACCCTCCGGATCACTGGCTCAATGAGGCGGCCCCTCATGATTAGCGTTAGAGTAACGCCCCTTAGGTGAGGATATGTGAGATTAGGGCTAGAGGAGAGACTTGAGCACTATTTATAGAGTTTCCAGCCAGTCCCCCTCATTACGGGCTAGGCTCAACTCGGCCCACACTAACCAGTCCCATATTAGACTAATTAAGAAACCTTCTATCTCACCTAAGACCAAACCCCGTAAAACGGTGAACGTTAAACGGTAAATTACAATAACAATGTCAATTAATTTAGTCCACAAATCAGAAAAACTCTTACAGCTATATCCTGCATCGTCCGCGACTCCTCCGTTTGCCTCGTCGACGGTTTTACCAGGACAGTTCGAGTGACTTCAGTCGCTCAATTGGAAACCCTAGCTCTGGTAGAAGCTTTGAAGTACATCAACCAAGAAGATGCAAATGGGTGCTGTTTCTGTAGAGTACGACTACCAAAGCCTGTTACGATCTCTAAAGGAAGCATAAGACTTCAACTGGGACGCATGTTGTCTCTGCTGGCGATGAGTTGCTACAGAATCTATCAGGGTGTCAACGGTTCGGTAGATTCAATCTAACGCTTGTGGGCCTTCATTTCTGTCAAAGAACTGCAAATGGAGTAGCAGATTGGGCCGCGCGCGAGCATATAAAAAAAAAACGTTACCGCCCAATTGGCTTTTATCTCCTCCTCCAGCCCTTTGGGGTTTGGGCCTTACCATGTCATGACGCCCCACTTTTAGGAGCCGCTGGTTTTGAACCAGTTTTGATATAAATAAAACTTTGTTTCGATTCTAAAAAAAAAAAAGTTAAAATATGGTTATTTGATGAAAAAAAAAAGTTAGAATATTTTCGATAAGAAAACGTTAAAATATGGTTATTTGATGAAAAAAAAGGTTAAAATATGGTTCTCAATCTCTATTGTATTTTTTCGCGTTTGATATCGTAGATCCTTTTTGAAAAAATTACCAATTCTTATAAATCAATCCGTTACACGACCTTTCCGACCCTGAATTTTCCAAGGCGAATTTAAGCGGGGAATTCCTATAAAAGATTTTGGACGCGGTACGCTCTCCAAGTTCAAGTTCTTGCCGCTCGTCCCTTCCGGTTGACCGAAATGGTCGACTTGAGGCCACCCTCGACACGACGCTCATGCGTGCGTTAATGAAGGAAATTAGCAATGTGAAAACACGCAAGTGACAAAAAGGGGATCGAAAGTGGCGTCAAAAGGCGTCAAAAAGAACACCGCAGTGGAAATCCAGCACACCATCTTCAGCAAGATAGAGAGTAAAAAAGCAAACAAAAAGCAGGAAAATAAAGTCGCCCGTTGAAGCATTCGCGCCGTGCGAATTAAGAAACCTAATACGAATTTTGACTTGGCGTCAATATACACGAATCTCTGAAAATCATATCTCTATAACACAAATTGCCATATCTGATATATCAAATCTATTTACACCAAAAAATGACCAAGTTGTCGGCGAGCACAAGGCTAATGCATGGATATCACCAAGCACGCGAGGCGTTGTTGACAATTATTAATATTTGATATCAATATTAGTACATGTCTATATTCACCCTTGACCGGTTGTCGATATACGGCAACAGGTGAGTAACAACGATTGACAAGAGTATTGATAAGATCTTGTCAAAGGTGTTAGAAGAAAACTAAATACATGAGGAGCCTCGAGATATGGTTACCAATTTGAAGTCACTGGAAAACAAGGTAATCGAGGTCATGGAACAATTGGTATACATTTTTGGAGGAGCAACCGTCCAAGAATAGGATTGTGGCATTGTGAGATTATAGGCACATGAAATAATTAAAGTTTGATAAATAAAACCCAATACGAGTCGGGCAAAGAATACACAAGGCCTTGTTATTATGCCTTGGGACAGGATTGCCCCAAGAACGCTGTGTAAAAATAAGCGTGGATTGAGTTTTAATACCATTTTGCAACGCCAATAAGTGATCAAAGTCTCTAATCATTTATTCAAAGGAATCGTAAAAAATTAGGACTAGAAATTTGAAATGAGGCTGATTATGAGTTGCTGCATTTGAATGGGGAGTTTCGAGTGGCATATTTATATATACATGATAATATGGGATGTTATAAAATTATAGCATTTTGTGGATCTCAATTTGAGCTTATGGTTTACTCGAAACGAAATTTTCAAGTTGAATGTGCGTTCTGGATAGAGTTTCAAACGATAACTTTTGAGTCAAATTTCAGTCGTTTCTGGCAAGGTCTTGGGGTGGTTGAGTTGGGGCTCTTATAGTTTGTCAAAATGGCTTTTTAAGGACTATAAGTTGGCTTGAAACGAAATTCCGTGGAGAAAGTTATGGCGCGATGACGAGCTGCGCCTAGCGGACAACAATAGGTTTCCGCTAGAGGCGAGCTTCTCATTGATGTATAAATGTTGTTTTATCAACAAATAGGCATAGTATAGTGGAGTCATTCATTAGAATATCATTTTATTTGGTCTTTTGATATTGTTTTTCGGTTATTTATTAGGAATTCAAGTGCGTGGACTCAAGTCATCGTTGTAGTTGGTCTTTGGCTTTCCTAGGTGAGTAGCACTATTTTTTCCTTCTATTTTAACTCATGTTTTGAAAAATATTATGGATTATATATGTTTGAGCTTTTACTACCATTTTGTCGTTTGAAAGAGATAGCCATCCTTGGACTTCAATTTCAATGATTGCCTGGAAATGGTTTGTGAAACCTGTTGTGAAAGAATCTTGAAAAGTTTATGGTTCTTGAAGAACGCTTTGATATTTAAATATCAAATGCATGAGTTGAGATGACTCTTATTCTAGTGGTGGATTATTGGATATTTGTGATTGATGATTAATGCTCAGTATCTCTATGAACTCGAGGGGTGTATGCATATATGGATACTAGTCTAGGATATCTTTGTGAGCCAAGCCATTGACTAATAATAGGTGGAAACCTAACCGACAAAGAATCTTGATTGTCTTGTCACAAGCATTACACGTGCCATGACTAAACATTTGAGAATGAGTTAGTCACTAGAGTGGAACATTGACCTGTGATTTGACTTTGGTTGATAGAATTACGTCGATTTGATGAGATTAACAAATATAATAGACCATTAACGCATGTTTTTATGAGATTAATCAATGAACTGAACCATTGGTATATTGGGCATTTGTGTTATGAATATATTATACTTAAAGTGAGTTATGATTGCGTTTTAAATGTGCATAATAATTTCTCAATCTGCTTTGAAGAAATATGTTACTTATTGAGTCATAATAATTTACTCTTCTCATTTACTTGTTTTTCAAATTCTTTAGTAAGATGCTAATAGGCATAAGCATTTGTTTCAGGGAGGACTTTCGTGATGGGAACTTTTTGGGATATGAGCTCTGCATTAAGTTAGTTTCATGGAGATGTATCTGTCTTTTGGTGATTTATAAAAAGCTCAGATATTATAATCAAATGCCTTTTTATAAAATATATATATGAGGATATATGTATGTTGATGTCAGATTGAATTCTGGTTATGTTGAGGCTGCATCCTTTAAAGAAAGGATGGCTGTGTTATGCTCTTGTTTTTGTTGAGTTGGGGCGTGACATATTTGCTCGCAAAGAGAATTTGGCGAGGATCAGCGACAACGACTCTGTAAAGTACGGGAAGGTATCGGAACCGAGCAAAATCGAAAGGAGAAGAAAATACGTGCTAGACTTAGCTTACGTGGTTGTCGTCGAAGTCTATGAAGTGAGGTGCGCACGAGACGATGATGCCATGGTTGCTTCTGGGACTGGTCGGGGGAGCAGCCTACGCTCGGCGACGTTGGCTTCTTTTCATTCAACAAAATGTCCCGGGAACGGGGGAGGACAGAGGACAAAACCATTATTGGCAAATTCGGTTGCTAAACCTTTTTATGAAATACAATGACAATCTAATCACAGAAATTTAGGTGTCAACCAAGCTGAAGCTTGATCATAGTCACAGACAGAAAATTAAGAAACATAATATGAATTGAGATTTGACATCAATACACATAAATCTCTCTGAAAACCATATCTGTACAACACAAAATGCCATATCTGATCTATCGAATTATGGATCGGAGTTGTAAGCTCGCGATAGCTTGTGAAGGCAAAGCAAACTTCGATCCTTTAATATTCGACTATGACTAAATTCGCCGTAGCCGCTGTTGCCAAGCTGCCCAAGATCTCCTCCCAGAAGGCGGCCTTACGCCGCTCCTTCGGCGCCTACTTTCTGCAATCCTTTGCCAGGTCTAGCCCCGCCCACCGGACATCTCCAGGCTTCTCTCCCTCGTAAGGACCTTCGCCAGTATGGCATAAGAAGAAAGTAATTCATATGGCAACTTGAGAGTTGCAGGAAAGCATGCTTGAGTGACTAAAATAGCGGCCGAAGGCCTTTCATCAGACTTTTTCAAAATCAGCAACGGAGGATTCACTTCCACTTGCAGACGGCTCTGCAAAAGCCACCGTTAAAGTTGCATGACTCTAGTTCCTATCCTAGTCTCTATAGCAGCATGACTATAAATTTTTTTGAATTCTACTCGACAATTAATCTATAAATCTGCTTGACTACGTAGATAAGAATAAGGTTTCACGGAAAGTTCCTTTATGGCCGAAATCATTTCTGCGGAAGTAAAATCCTAATATAAAAGAGAAAACACCATACCTTTAATATACATAAGATACCCACAATAAATAAAAATAAAACAATGTAAAATGCTTAATTATGAAAATTAGATCCTAAGGGAGTCGAGGGCTGCTGGAAGTTGTATTAACAGTGTCGTTGGCTTCGGTTTTGTGCGCATGTCATGAATGTCTAGTCAGCTTGTCGTTTGAAGCAGAGCTAATCGGAGAATTTAATTGCTCTTTGCACTATGCACAAATGCAAGCATGGGTGATTGATTTAATGTAGACTAAGTTCGACATTTCACCGTCTATCCTTATTTGTTAGGCAATCTATGTACACCCAACAGAATTTTCACAACAAGCCTCTCGACGATCATCGATGAGTTTGCTCAACAGGATGACATCCAACCTTTCTACAGTGATCTTCTTCACATTCTATACAACAGGGATGATTAAAAGCTTGTTTTTGGGGGCAGTCATACCGGCTATTAATCAAATTGGAAAGGTTGCTAAAGACTTTGTTAAGCTATTGAAGCATCTATCGCTGTAGTCCTATCGCTGTTGTCCTTGGACGAACGTGGACCCTTTAAGAAGCTTGGTAGGCAGTTTGGGCTTACTTGGAACAGATTAGGCGGCACATGGCCAGACTGACGACCCGAGCTTGTGGCCACATGTTGGCAAGAGCTATTTTATGAGCAAGGTCACAAGGGCCGATGTTGATGTGCAAACCATATGCTTTCACGGCACACTCACTCTGTGCTGGTCATACTGACTATAAATGTTGCTAAGATGTGGTATCTCTAGCTTTCCTCTTCGTAGGTTGGTGGCTGGGTTTCCATTGAAATTAACATTTCTTCGGCCTCACCCCAGATCGTCGCGTGCAATAGCAATGAAACAAAGGCCAGGAACATTGACTTTGCTATTCACCGAGGATTTCAAGGACGGCAAAGTGTGTCTACAGCTTGCATGTTGCAAGCACGCGTGCCACAAAGGTTGTGCTGGCCCGCGTGGTTTTTGGAGAAATGACGATGCCAGATATGTAGCACGAGTTCCACATGGACGAACCAGCAGTCGCCCAAGTCAACGAACCAGCGCTGCAGGTCCATGAACCAGTGCCACAGGTACTGCAGGTTCATCTCATAGTTTCACTGAGGGTTGGGGCATAATGTGGACGAATTTCATGAACAAAAGTAGCCAGCAATTTCAGTCACCGTCTAGTGTCAGTCACTTTGAATCATGACATATTATCTTGGAGATAATTCAATGTGCTTCCTGGTTTGGCTTTAAAACCAACTTCATGTGACACCAATAAAAGTCTAATCTAGAGAGAGAGCCAATCATGCCTGGCCAATAGAAAGGTATGTTTACGATATAATCACTTGTCAAGGCAGAGAATCAGTGATAGAGAGTAAACCACAACCTATGTCCCTAGCCAGGCCTCATTCGGTTGCTTGAAGAAGGCACAAGCAATAAAGGACACCGCTGTGGGAGCTACAACAGAAGAAATCGATCCTTGCCATTATAGTCCATCTCATCGGACAGCCACGTGATGCCGAATGGCAGCATTAAGAAAGTATGTTCTGCAACTAGGGGAAAACTCATAGTCTTCACCTATCGCATTCTCAAGGATTTTATTTCACTCGCTCCATTGCTAAAAATCATGCAATTAGGACAAGTGATAAGCCAGCAGCAAAGCAAGAAAACTAAAGCTGCTTCCAATCAAGAGATATACTGCTCTTTCACAGGCCTTATGGAGTTTATTATGTACATTCTACAGAGCATCTAGCAGAGTCTTATGTAAGTTGAAACAAGTTCTGCATACTATGAAAGTTGTGGATCAAGCACCATAAACTTCACAAAGGCAAACTTACAAATTAATGAATCATTGCCATTGGGAAGTGATCATCCTTATATAATTGATAATCTCCCACATTTCACAAATTCACATAACAATTGCAGACCAAATTGACATACTCCGAATTTCTATACCAGGACCAACACACCAGTCCGCAACAGTCAATCTGCAATTCTGTATCAATGCATCCTCTCAGATTCGATATCGCGACCACAGAAAGATCAATGCATACCCATGTCAAACTTGTTGAGAATGGTGCTCATCTGAGCACAGATCGCCAAGCTGTTGCTCATGAACTCCCTCGGCCTGGTGAACCTATCCCTGACCTCATCAAGAACCGTCGACCCCATCTCCTGAAATGGCCGCGCTCACCCACGTCTAGATGTCGCTCATCTTCAGCTCCGTCAAGGCCTTCTCTCCCGGCCCTGCATCCATGGCCACCATCGAGTCGGTGAGCCGGCTCGCTGCGTCCTCCAGCTGGCCCACGCAGTCCCCGAGAGCGCCCTTGGAGCGCCCATCGTTCAAGCTCTTGACCAGGTCCCGCATGAACAGGGAGGCGCGGGGAAATAAAAATAATGTAGGTAACTTTTTAAATATAAATTTTGACAACAGTGTTAAAAAATCAAATATATATGCTAAAAAAATCAAATATATAAAGAATTTTTTTAAAAATATGAAAATATATTTAATCTTTTCAGTATTTATATATATTTGATTTTTTTGGCATTTTAAAAATAATAATAATGGCAAAATCAGAAATTTGAAAAATGAATGATGATAGTTTTGGAAGAAGAAAATAAATTTAAGTATAAATGTTAAAAACTCAAAGTTAGTCCCTATTAGTATTGGGCTTTCAACTTTTCCAATGTTGGCTTTCACTTAAAATTTTAAAATGTTATTTCAAAATGGTTGTCAAATGATCCAACATTTTCTCAAGGGACTTTGGAGGCTGAATGGGAATATTAAACCAAACGCACCCAAATTACAGTTGTGGAAAGTGGAAACATGGGGAAAAAGAGCAAGCTAGGCCAAATTCTTTTGTTGCTGTTGGGAGTACTGTCACGTGAGTGGTGAAACATGCACTGCAATTCAGACATATTTCTGTTGAGTGATCATGGGCCTCTTTCACTTCAAAAATACATTAAAAAGGCAAGGCTTTCTCTTACACTTATAAATTGACTACCTGCCTTTTGCCTAACCGATGCGGGATAATCCCAACAATTTCTTTCTTAGTTATTGATTTGATACATTATTCAGTGAAAATATGGAGCCTTTATTCTGAGTCAGGCTGTACGCTACTCTAATTGACTAGGCCCGGTTGGGCTAGAGCTTTGGGCTTTACCCATCAGGCTCAGCTCGTCACATTTTGGTGTTAAAAGGTGGGCTGGTAGAATTTTCTTCCAAGTGACTTTCCACGGACGGGAGGTTTTCAAGGCACAACAGGCGGAGGAGATGGCTAGGATGATCAAGCAAGCCTTGAAACTTTTAAGGCTGCATTTGATAGTTTGAACAATTTTACTGGATATGATAAGTTCGGACAGGATAAGAATAGGATAAGATTTGAAATATCTTATATAACGTTTGCTAATGTCCGGATATACATGGACAAAACTGGATTAAACGTAAAAAGAAAAAACAAAAAATCAATTCGTTGAGATTTGGAAAAAAAAAAAAAAAAATTGATTATCGTAGTCGTGAAAACTATATACGATTGCTGCTCAGGCCTGCCATGACCACCTCCACCGTTGGGAACATCCACCGACGCCGTCTTGCCTCTACTCCAGTCCATATGGTCATCAAGAACTTGCTTAGTCCCTCACTCGTCTCTCTTATCTGCCTCGCACCTCTCACGTTGCATTTGACCTTCTTGATCGCACCCATCATCCATCCTCTCTGCCTTGTTGTCTCTCTTTCTCGGAATCACATTGGCCAAGCGTCTAGAGGGAGATCCAAAAGTTTCAGCTCTTCATCAACCAAACCAGAATGCTGAGCATAGTTGAAGCATCCAGATTTGATAATACATATGGATCTTCTGTTCTCTACTTGAAGATCCCAAGAAAAATTCATAGTACTTATTTTTAGGGGTAATATTGTAATTGTATGCTTGATTCTAGAGAAATCTTGTAAATATAGTGAAATTGAATCTCCACCGTTAGATTAAGGGGATCTAGGATTGTAATTAGAGAGCTCAGGTGTATATATGTAGGGATCTCCTCCCTTTTTATCATCCCTGCCGTTTCCTTTTTATCTCTTGACTGATGTTCCCCCACTCCTCGTTTGTCTTTTCTGCTCGCCTCCGCTAACTCAAATCATGAGCTGAAATTTCAAATAACCAAAGGCCAAAAGTCATGATGCGATGACTGGTCGATCGCTCGATGCAACGGTCCAATGCACGACAAAAAATTTCAGATAAAAAACGAATCAAAGGCAGGAATCAAATGTAGAAAGCGAAACAGCTCTAGAGAATACTAAGAGAGGAGACAGCCCCGGTTTCGTTGGGGGCAATAACAAATCTTGATTTGGAATCAGCCACGGAATGGAATAACACGATCGGAGTGAGCGATGCCGGTGACGACTCAATCTTGGTTACGATGTCTCGGTTGAACAGCAGTGACGGTGAAACGGCCATGCAGTTATAATCAGCAACTCTGTCCAGTGATCGGCTTATAGCTTGGCGGTTGTCGTCGAAGTATATGAAATGATGTGATCGCGAGACCATGATGCGATGGTGGTTCTGGGACTGGTGAGGAGAGCAGTCTCTACACGGTGACGTTGGCTTCTTTCCGTTCAACGAAATATCCCGTGAACAGGGGAGGACAGAGGCCAAAACCAGCGCCTCGGATGGATGAAGATGTACAGGAAACTCGCGAGGAGCGCTGATCAAAATCAACATGCCTCTGATCACGAATGCGATGGAATGAATCCACAAACCGTGCGGGGTTGGTGATTTCAGTTAGGGATCGAATTCCACCATTATTGGCAAATTTGGTCCCTGAATTTTTTTATGAAATGCAATGACAATCCAATCACATAAATTGAGGTGTCAATAAATGAAGCTTGCTGATGGAGTTACAGATGGGGAATTAAGAAACCTAATACGAACTCAGATTCAACGTCAATATACATGAATCTATTGAATAACACCGAATGCCATATCCAATCTGTTGAATTATGGATCGGAGTTGTTAGCTCGCAATGCTCTGTGAGGGCAAAGCAAACCTTGATCCTTTAATTTAGCTACCATGAATAAATTCGCTCAAGCTGCCATCGCCGAGCACTCCTTTGCCCAGGTCCAGCCCTGCCCGCCCGACATCTCCAAGTTCCACTGCCTCGTGAAGGACCTCCGCCGGTACGACATATGAAGACAAGCAATTCATATGGGAACATGAAAGTTTGCAGGAAAGCATGCTCAAGTAATTAAAATAGCAGCTGAAGGCCTTTCAGTAGGACTTCTTCGAGAGCAGCATCGGGGGGATTCACTTCTTCTTGGCGGACGGTCCTGCGCAAGCCAGTGTTAGAACTGCACGACTCTAGTTCACTGCATGAATATAAAAAGAAGAGCTATTACATCTTCGTAACAATTTTTAAGCCATTGCTGGATATTTGATTCAATTTGATTCTGATTCTAATTCTGATTACGGACTAATTGATTCAATCAATTGGTAAGATCAAATATTTCAAACGTAAAATATGAAAACGTTATCTTGTATACTTTTTCCTATTTTATCTTTTTAGTATTATGAATAGGCTTATGTACATGCGCAAAACATGTAGCAATACAATCCATGATTCCTTCAATATTTTTCATTTCTATCCGGAATGAAGGTAATTGTATCGATAATTCACGAGATTCGCACCGGCCTTGTAGAATACAGTTACCCCGGCGGAAATGGAGATGAGATTGAAGAAGAGCCTAAGCATCGGGATGATCCCATATCAGCGTCTTCCACTTTTCCTCACCTTCCACCTCAATACGTGGAAGGTCCTCAATATCAAGGAATCGCAGTTGCAAAGGAATCCTGTTCAACTTTGGGCATTTGGTCACCATCAAACGTTCCATGGAATCGCAAGTTATTGGGACTTTGCATATGCTCTTCAGCTGGGGTAGATCGTATAGCCACAAACGCTTCAGCTCTGGGAGAGAAATTGAAGACCGGGAGGATGGAGGGGTGTTGTTTATAGGAGTCGTTATGCTTCCTTCTGGATCTTGTCCCGCTCTGCTTATCATCTCCACCATTCCTTTGCAGCCTATGACATTGATACTTTGAAGATTTCGAAGATGGAGCAGCCACTCATGGGAAAACAGCCTTTTCATGTTATAGCACTCTTCTACCGAAAGCCATTCCAAAGAAATCTCTTCAACTGGCATGTATGAGGGAGGACCTTTGATAATCTCCTCCGTGTTCTCACAATAGACTAAAATGATATATCGCAGATTAGGGAAGTGGATTAGGGAAGTGGGGCAGCCACTCAGATTCCACCACTCTCTTCATTTTATCACACCCCAAAACATAAATCTCTTCTAGACTAGGGAGGTCTGGGGCCGGTAGTGGTGGTGGTGATGTTATCCCCACCATTTCCTCACAATCATGTATTGCAATCTCTCGTAAATGTGGAAGGTAGAATTTAGGCCCGTGCCCAAAGTGATACTTTAGTTTCGGACATTTCCTTATTATCAAAACCCTAAGGCTTGGAAAGAGGAGAGGGGTTGGGGCTAGGGTAGAAGAGTCATAGATGTCGATTATTTCTTCACCTTGTCCTCCACTGAGCACTCGCAAGTTTTTCCATTTGACTATTATTAGCTTCTCAAGTTTTTCAAGTAGACTCACGTCAGACAAATTTGTTGTACTGTCGCAATTGATTGCTCTCAATACCTGCACATCTTGGGGAATCAAAATACAAATGCCACTGCCATTGATTTCCCCTCCCACACTCACAATAGCATGACTCCTCGTCTCAATGTGGACACTCCTCTCACAATTCTCAAATTGAGCATCATCATTTACTTTCACATAATCCTCCAATACTTCTTCACCCACGTTGAGATTGTAATACCGAGGGTTATTTCTCTTCTCAAAAGTTACCCTCACAAACTTGTTGAAATCATCCACATCTTCAAAGTATCATACAAGGGTCTCCAATGCCCACAATTTTGTAATGTCTTCTCCATTTACTATTTGAACTTTAAGATATTGCAAGTTTCGCAAAGCCCCCAATGTTCCTTTGGGTAATCTATCTATGTGTGTATGAGATAGGTCAAGATATCTCAAATTCACCAGCATTTCGAGACCCTCGAGCGCTTCAACCCTAGCACACCAAAAAATATCCAACTTTCTCAAAGATCTGAGCTTCCCTAAATAAGGAATACGGCACAAGTCCAAACAATGTCTAAGCTATAGTGCTCTCAAGTTTACCAAGTTTGAAATGGAATCCGGAAGTTCTCTAATGTAGCATCCGCTCAAGTTTAGAAACTTTAGCCCCCATAATTGTCTGAAGAAAGAATCAAGGATGACCTCACAGGACGAGCTGCTATTCAATAGAAAAGTCGATAGTTTAGGACAATTTGGTGACATGTTCAAGGGAAATTCTTCAATATCATTCTCCATCAGAGAAACATTCTCCAAAGTATCCGTCCAATGTTCTTCAGATGGTTTCCTCCTCAACCCCTTTCCCGCCTTTACAATCGAAGTCACATTCATGACGTGCACTGCCATGTCTCTAATCAAATCGTGCATCTTCATCGTGCTCCCATGAACTTCCAATAGGCAAACATTTGCTAGTTTGTTCAGTATGGTGAGGCCTCTGACATATTGTTTCTCCCTCGTATTCAATCGACCAATCAATCCTTGGTCAATAAAGAATTCTATCAACTTGAACTTATCAATCCGTTCATCTTTTGGATAAAGTGCACAAGATAGGAAACACTCTTGGACTTCATGATTACCAAGGCAATTGTAACTGAATTCTAGTTTCTTTAAGACCACCTTTTCCATATCCATTTGCCCCATAGCCGATTCTATCAATTTCTCCAAGCAATCATTCCATTCATACACATCGATTACTCCTCACATGCTTCTTGCCATTATGATGATTGCAAGTGGCAATCCCGCACGTTCTCAAACAATGGACTTTATAGCCATTCTAGTTTCCAAATCAAGGGCCACTTCGGATCGAAGCTCCTCCAAAAATAAACTCTCAGCTTTTGTATGAGATAGAGGTTCTATTTTTATCATTTCTTGACATTGCATCTGGCGGCATACCTCGAAGGATCCAGTGGTTAAGACCAACTTAATTCCACCTGGGATTCCCACCTCTTTAAGATCAAAGCATTCCCACATATCATCGAGGATTATTGTAGATTTGCCTATTTTCATTAAACAATCGCACAACATTGCTGCTCGTCTCCTCACATCCTTTTTTCGTTGTATGTCCAAATCTAGTTCCTTCACAATGGCGTCCTACAACCTTTGTGTGTTGAAATCTTGTGACACAATGATCCATAACACATTGCCATAGGTTGCTTCTTCGAGGAGTCTATTATGTATGTGCACCATAATAGTCGTTTTACCAACACCCCACATTCCATAAATGCCTAGTCGGGATATTTGATTCCCTACTAGGAAGTCCAAAATCTTTGTAGTATTTCTCCCAAATGCCTCTCCCACCATCTTCTCTTCTAACAGTTTACTGACTTTGGTCTCTGTTGCCTCAAATAGTCCTTCGTCTTGTCTTATAAGGTCTTTTGCTTCATGCATGAGTGTATATATATGTTGACGTGGTGGCAAACAATCCTCGCTTGCTACTTCAGGACAATCATTTATAAGCTTGTCCACATTCGCCAACCACTTCACAACTTCCATTCTCACCTTCTTTAGGGATAGAGATGCAGCAAATTCTAACTCATCCCTTATGCCAGCTTCTTTTCTATAGAGTAGTTCTAGTTTTCTTTTCAAATCTCTATTCTCTCCAAAGTTGTTGCCTATGTTTGGATGACTCATCATAGGCACCCCCTCATTCATGTCTAGTTCGCAATTAAAAATTCCATCGGTTAGAGTCTCATGATAGCATTCTTGCTGCCCCATAATAATGTAACATGGTGATACATAAGGATTAATTTTTTTAAATAACCATAGACCTGGTAATGACGACGGGCCCATCTGCAAATGGTTCGTCAAAGCTTAGATATCGTTCCTTCGAATATTAGGGAATGTTGGTCGTAGTAATGTTAATGAGTAGAGGAATGGGTAAAACATCACCTCCAATGAACCCCTGCTGCCCATTTGACATTCTATTGTTGAGGAACTGATCATTTGGGGATGATTGTCACACCCCAAAACCATCAAGAATGGGGGATGACACAGCCGTCCTTCTACTCAAAGGACGTAGCCTCAGAGCTCCCAAAATCTAACTCTTAGAAGTCCCCATATCCATCTCGCTCTCGCACCTACTCATCGTTAGTTGATAAACCTGAAAAAGATTGGAAAATAGAGGGGTGAGCAACCACGGCTCAGTGAGTAGTGCATCTCTTCTAAGTGGATCGAGCACCCACCATGCATATTTACAAAACCATACTACAACTCTTTTAACTCAATTATAGTATATAACAAACATACAGTAAAAAGAATAAGTTACACACGCTTCAACATAGCTATATTTATAACAAAAATAATCATTTCATAATAACATCAAAATAAACATCAATGGTCTAATCCACTGATTAATCTCATTAATTCACAACGCCAATGGTCCATTCCATTGGTTAATCTCATACCATACCAAACCCAGAAATTTAACAGACCTTCAAGGCCAATATATAACTTTTCTTACTTTAACACAATATATTCAAAGCAAAAATATTCAAGATAATAATAGGCAAATCCCAATGGTCTAACCCATTGGTCAATCTCATAAAACATGCATCAATGGTCTATTCCATTGATTAATCTCATCAAACCACACATTAATAATCAAATTAAATTACATGTCGATGGTCCATTCCAACGACTAATCTCAAATTACACGTCGATGGTCCATTCCATCGACCCAACTCATATCACAATGTTAATGGTCCACTCCATTGACCAATCCGTTGCTCAATATCAAACCATGGTCACGATACAATGCCTAGTGACGAGGCGACCAAGATTCCCCCATTGGCAAGGTCTGAACCTATTATTAGCCGGTGGCTCGGCCCACAAGGATATCCTAGAATAGTATGCGCATACCCACAAGCCCCTCGGCTGGGCTCACAACGATATTGAACATTCATATCAATCCAAAACAACACCATCCATAATTCTCAAACCAAATCCATAAATCATTTCATATATCGCCAAAAGGTTTTGCAACTCAACTCATCCACCGAAAATACCTTTCATAAAACATTCTCAAATAATTTTCAAGACTCGTCTCATAAATCAATTTCAAATCAAATACATTTCAAAATGCTCATCACAAATCGTTATTCATATGGCCTTCCATAAACCATCTCAAAGCCGAGATCTTCATAAAAGGTTTCACAAACTCAAAATATGTAATATTTCTCAACTTCATTCATCAAGCAGAATATTTATTCCCACTAAAAATTCTCACACTACTATTAAATACCAAAACGCAGTAAATGCCCGATCCAAATTTTATGCAACAAATATGCTTATTCATAACTCATAAAATATCAATCATTTATCATTTTAAAAACATGAGCTTATAAATTCTTAGAAGAGATAGCACCACTCACCTGGGAAAGTCGAAAATCAACTTATGTGGTTATTTGAGCCAATGCACTCGGACCCCTAACAATTAACGGAAAAATAATATCAAAAGGCCGAGTAAAAGGGATATTCTTATAACGACTCGCCTATACTAGGCCTATTTGTCGATAAAACGACACCTATGCGCAACGAAAGCTCGCATTTGTCGAAAACCCATCGATTTCCCGCTACGCGCAGCCCATGCGCCAACTTTGACACGCCATAACTTCCTCTACAAAAATCCGTTTCAAGCCATTTTATAGTCTTTAGAAAGCTCTCTTAACGTACAACAACAACCCCAACTCAGCCGCCCCAAAACAGTACCGAAAACAACAAAAAAACAGACCCGAAGCTGCTGTTCGCTACAGTACCAGAACACGCCCCCAACTTCAAAATTTCGTTCCGGACAAACCGCAAGCTCAAATCACGATCCGTAAGATGCCATAGCTTCACAACATCCCAAAGTACCATTTCTACAAAAATATTCAGCTCAACGACTCAAAAATCATACTTCGCCGCTTGATTTTCCCAAAATTCCGAATTTCAAGCCCTAGGTCCGAAATTACTCCGATTGAACGAAGGGGGAGCACGAGTGGTTACCGAGCGTTGCGTTACGTAGTTAACTCGGCTTGGCGAGGCTCCCATGGCGAGAACGCGCGAAGCCCCTTCTTCTTCTTCTTCTTCTTCTTCTTCTTCTTTCTCTCTTTCTTTTTCTTTCTTTTCGCTCGAGCTCTCTGCCATCCCTCTCTCTCCCCTTCTTTCCTTCTCTCTTTCCCTTTTATCTCCTCCTTTTTCTTTTCTTTTTCTTTTTTTTTCTGTCTTTTCTTCCTCTCTCTCTCTCTCTCTCTCTCTCTCTTCTCTTTTCCCTCTCCCGAAAACTCTCGGTCCCTCTCTCTCTCTGCTGCTTCTACCTTTTTCTTTTTTTGACTGGGTCAAAACCCATATTTTACAATGATGATAGCCCTCTTAAACCTCGTAGTTTGCTTTCAGATTCAAGATGAGTTGGTTGCTCAAGAAGCGCTGCTAACTCAGTAAAATCAAGAGAAGGTGAAGCCAACGAGTCCATCGGAAGTTGCTGGAGAGATGAAGCAATTTCATTTCCATGTGCTGCATCCAACCTACCATTCGATAGATCGGGTTGCTGGGAGGTATCTAGATTATCCAGAGACATATCACCAGTAGGCAAAGACACTTGATCCTGAGGGCATGCTGAAGCAGTAGCAATTCCGGTCGACGTATGGCAAGATGGTTGCTGTGGTGCGCGCCAGGGTTGATTTGCATTCTGCTCGTCATTGGGATTCGACACATCGTCACTTTGGAATACAATTTGACTTGTGCCAAAAACTATTCTTTCCGTTCCTTCACCCAATGCGCCTCCCGTGCTTATATCCAACGCACTACCTTTACCTTCAATTTTCTGCAAGGCTTCTGCTCTCACATGATCATTAACTTTCTCACAACCTTTAATACCATGACGCGGAATTCCAGCGAGATGCGCGCGGATCCTTGTAGCACTTCCACCATACTTGTTGCCACAAAACCGGCACTTCCACTTGTTTTTCTGCACATATTCCACATACTCACAAAATCGATCTAACTCCCTAGGCATTCTTTTTGCTGTTAACTACAAAGAGGACATGACATGAAAAATAGAGAAGAGGCCAAGCAAAAGCATAGAACAGTTAAAAGCAGACAAGATCAATAAAAAAAGATGCATATAGAAACGTGAGGGATTCCTAAGTCAACAATTAGCTGACTGGATAGACTTGATATCGATGTAAAATCCTTGAATCATCTTAACAGAGCCAAATCACTTGAGTTGTCTAAAGATATCTCGCTCCTTATTTCACCAGGAGCAAAAGGGAAGGTAGAGAGAGATACACTAGATCTACATTGGGGAAATTAACAAAAGAAATTTAGATTATACTTACCAAAAAAAAAAAAAACGGAGGAAAACTTCTGGATTATCTGAGCAGGAGAACACGCCTAGAAAGGAGAATCTCAAGCTGCCCTGTGGATCCAGGGGAGCATCAAGAGCGCGAGGTAATTGTCTCCCATGTTACTGTTGTCAAAAGGAGTGGACGGTCGTATTCAAGAAAAGAAAACACGTTCACCTTTGACATAATCTCAGCTTTGGCTGTAAGCAAACTAATGTGCAGCCAAGAACTTTCGAGCCTACTTATCTTTTTTTTTTCCCCCCCCTAACATAAGCTAAGAATCCTTTACGTTTCTATATGCATCTTCTTCTTTTTTATATTGATCTTGTCTAGTTTTACTGTTCTATGCTTTTGCTTGGCCTCTTCTCTGTTTTTCATGTCATGTCCTCTTTCTAGGTAATAGCTAAAAGAATGCCTAGGGAGTTGGATCGATTTCGTGAGTTTGTGGAATATGTGGAGAACAACAAGTGGAAGTGCCGGTTTTGCGGCAACAAGTATGGTGGAAGTGCTACAAGGATCCGGGCGCATCTCACTGGAATTCCACGTTATGGTATTAAAGGTTGTGAGAAGTTGATCATCATGTGAGAGCAGAAGCCTCGCAGAAAATTGAGGGTAAAGGAAGTGCATCGGATATAAGCACGGGAGGCGCATCGGGTGAAGGAACAGAAAGAATAGTTTTTGGCGCAAGTCAAATTGTATTCCAAAGTGATGATGCGCGGAATCCCAATGACACGCGGAACTCGAATCAACCCCGGTGCGCGCCGCAGCAACCATCTTGCTATAGGTCAACCGGAATTGGTACTCCTTCAGCATGCCTTGTCACACCCCAAAACCAATAGGAATGGGGGATGACACGGCCGTCCTTCCACTCAAGGGACGCAGCCTCGAGCTCCCAAATCTAACTCTTAAAAGTCCCCATATCCATCTCGCTCTCGTACCTACTCATCGTTAGTTGAGAAACCTGAAAAAAGATTGGAAAATAGAGGGGTAAGCAACCACAGCTCAGTGAGTAATGCATCTCTTCTAAGCGGATCGAGCACCCACTATGCATATTTACAAAACCAAACCGCAACTCTTTTAACTCAAATCCAGGATATAACAGACATACAATAAAATAATAAGTATGTACGCTTATATTTACAGCAGAAATAATCATTTAACGATAATATCAAAATAAACATCAATGGTCTAATCCATTGATCAATCTCGTTAATTCACACGCCAATGGTCCATTCCATGGGTTAATCTCATACCACACCAAACCCAGAAATTTAACAAACCTTCAATGCCAAAATATAACTTTTCTTACTTTAATACAATATGTTGAAAGCAAAAACATTTAAGATAATAATAGGCAAATGCCAATGGTCTAACCCATTGGTCAATCTCATAAAACATGCATCAATGGTCTATTCCACTAATTAATCTCATCAAACTACACATTGATAATCAATGAAATTACACGTCGATGGTCCTTTCCAACGACTAATCTCAAATTACAAGTCGATGGTCCATTCCATCGACTAATCTCAAATTACACGTCGATGGTCCATTCCATCGACCCAACTCATATCACATGCCGATGGTCCACTCCATTGACCAATCCATTGCTCAATATCAAACCATGGTCACGATACAACGCCTGGTGACGAGGCGACCAAGATTCCCCCCTTGGCAAGGTCTCCACCTATTATTAGCCGGCGGCTCGGCCCACAAGGATATCCTAGAATAGTATGCGCATACCCACAAGCCCCTCGTTGGGCTCACAGCGATATTGAACATTCATATCAATCCAAAACAACACCATCCATAATTCTCAAACCAAATCCATAAATCATTTCATATATCGCCAAAAGGTTTTGCATCTCAACTCATCCACCGAAAATACCTTTCATAAAACATTCTCAAATAATTTTCAAGACTCGTCTCATAAATCAATTTCAAATCAAATACATTTCAAAATGCTCATGACAAATCGTTATTCATATGGCCTTCCATAAACCATCTCAAAGCCGAGATCTTCATAAAAAGGTTTCACAAACTCAAAATATGTAATATTTCTCAACTTCGTTCATCAAATAGAACATATATTCCCACTAAAAATTCTCACACTATTTTGAAATACCAAAACGCAGTAAATGCCCGATCCAAATCTTATGCAACAAATATGCTTATTCATAACTCATAAAATATCAAATCTTTATCATTTTGAAGACATGAGCTTATAAATTCTTTGAAGAGATAGTACCACTCACCTGGAAAGTTGAAAATAAATTACGATGCTCACTCGAACCAACGCACTCAGATCCCTAACAATGCGGAAAAACAATATCAAAAGGCCGAGTAAAAGGATATTCTTATAACGACTCACCTATACTAGGCCTATTTGTCGATAAAACGACACCTATGCGTAACTTGGCTCGCATTTAGCATAAACCCCTTGTTTTCCGCTACGCGCAACCCATGCGCCAACTTTGACACGCCATAACTTTCTCCACAAAAAATTCATTTCAAGCCATTTTATAGTCTTTAGAAAGCTCTCTTAACGGACAACAACAACCCCAACTCAGCCGCTCCAAAACAGTACCAAAAACAACAAAAAAACAGACCCGAAGCTGCTGTTCGCTACAGTAACAGAACGCGCCTCCAACTTCAAAATTTCGTTTCGGACAAACCGCAAGCTCAAATCACGATCCGTAAGATGCCATAGCTTCACAACATCCCAAACTATCATTTCTACAAAAATACACAGCTCAACGACTCGAAAATCATACTTCACCGCTCGATGTTTCCAAAAATCCGAATTTCAAGGCTTAGGTCCAAAATTACTCCGATTGAACGAAGGGGGAGCATGAGTGCTTACCGAGCGTTGCGTTACGTAGTTAACTCGGCTTGGCGAGGCTCCCATGGCGAGAACGCGCGAGGCCCCCCTTTTTTCTTCTTCTTCTCCTCCTATCTTTCTTCTTCTCTTGTTCGAGCCCTCTGCCGTCCCTCTCTCTCCCCTTCTTTCCTTCTCTCTTTCCCTTTTATCTCCTTCTTTTTCTTTTCTTTTTCCCTTTTTTTTCTTTCTGTCTTTTCTCTCTCTCTCTCTCTCTCTCTCTCTCTCTCTCTCTGTGTTGCTTCTACTTTTTTCTTTTCTTTTTGACTGGGTCAAAACCCATATTTTACATGCCCTCAGGATCAAGTGTATTTGCCTACTAGTGATATGTCTCTGGATAATCTAGATACCTCCCAGCAACCCGATCTATCGAACCATGGGTTGGATGCAACATATGGAAGTGAAATTGCTTCGTCTGTCCAGCAACTTCCAATGGACCGGCCGACTTTATCATCACAAGGTGTGGTATTTAAGGATCTAACAGAACCGTGGTAGCAATGTAGATAAATCCAGACACACCTTGTGATGATGATGGGCCGATTGTATTTGTTGCGGGCTCTAGAACTAGCGAATCAACGAAATTTGAATGCTGCGATGCAATTGAGGGATCTGCGTCCATTGGAGTTTGAGAAAGAAACCGACGGACATCATTCCCATCTTCCTTGTCACACCTTGGGGGAAAGCTGACCGGGATGTTGGGCCCAGGTGTCGATCGGACTTGCATTGCTCCATACAGGATCCACTTCCGCTACACGTGGTTGACCACAATCCCGCCAACGATTTGCACCGTCCACATCAAGGAATGAATCAATTTGTAATGATGATACCACTGTCGGATCGTGCGGTTCATTCGTTTGTATTTCCTCGAAATTGTTTACAATTTCATCACGAGATCCAGGAAAATTCTCCAACAGAGAGTGGTTATTATTTGACCAATTTGTTGAATGTAGCAGCGAATCTGGAGTGATTTCATCTGCAAATTGTTCGTCAAAGCTTAGACATTGTTCCTTTGAATATTAGGGAATGCTGGTCGTAGTTATGTTAATGAGTAGAGGAATGGGCAAAACATCACCTCCAATGAACTCCTACGGCTCATTTGACATCTTTGTTGCAAAGGACACGATCTTTTGGGAATGATGATAGCCCCATTGAATTTTGTTGTTGCCTCCCCGATTGCCGCCAGCCACTCACCAAAAGAAGTCCCCACGCGCCCGCACGCGCCGCAGTGCGCGACGTGGGGCTCACGCGCGACGTGAAGCCGTCCAAACCGGTCGACCGGTTACCCCCGATCCGACCGCCGGTCCAGCCGCCCCCGATCGGCCGGGCGGCTGACGATCAACCGTTGATCGGGTCGGGTCGGTCAATGGGCTGGAGTCGGGTCAGTCGGAGTCGAGTCGCGGTCGGTATCCGGTCGGTACCCGGATCGGGTCGGGTCGGTCGCCGAGCCGGGTCGGTGACGTCATCGGGCAGCACGGCGCGTCATCGGGTCGATCTCCGGGTCGGGTCGACCCGGGTTGCTGACGTCACCATGACGTTAGCGGCACGTGCGACGCACGCATCGGGTCGGACCCCAGTCATTGACGTCATGCTGACGTCAGCGGCCGCGTGCGGCGCACGCCCAGCGCGTGGAGGCGCGTGGGGCACGTGCTCCACGCCCCCAGCGGCGCGTGGCCGCGCATGGGGGCGCGTGCGACGTCCCACGGCAACGCACCACCGACGGTTTTCACCGTCTCGTCGAGCTGAATCCCAATTTGCAATTTAATTTGATTTTTATTAAACTTAAAATCTCGAAAATCGTAAATTAGGGCAAAAATCATACTAATTAGGGCAAATCAGTATAATTTTGGGCAAATTTGTACATATTAGGGCAAAACCAATTGTGTTCATGTTCTAGGGTTATGGAGGCTACGTACCACATGTAGCGCGCGGGATTATGCGCAACCCAAGATCTCCATAACCAGAACATAAACATGCAATTGCGGATTGAAGGATCAACGCACCTGTTTTTTTAGGATCCATTGTCTTTCTTGAAGCGGAAACGGGAACACAATGTCCCTCGCGCAAATCCTTCTCCTCTATTACCCTCCCGAGATCAACGGCTCAATGAGGCGGCCCCTCACGATTAGCGTTAGAGTTACGCCTCTTAGGTGAGGATATGTGAGATTAGGGCTAGAGGAGAGACTTGAGCACTATTTATAGAGTTTCCAGCCAGTCCCCCTCATTACGGGCCAGGCTCAACTCGGCCCACACTAGCCAGTCCCATATTAGACTAATTAAAAAACCTTCTATCTCAACTAAGACCAAACCCCGTAAAACGGTAAACGTTAAACGGTAAATTACAATAACAATGTCAATTAATTTAGTCCACAAATCAGGAAAACTCTTGCAGCTATATCTGCATCGTCCCCACGACTCCTCCGTTTGCCTCGTCGACGGTTTTACCGGGAGCAGGTTCGAGTGACTTCCCGTCGCTCAGGCTGGAAACCCTAGCTCTGGTAGAAGCTTTGAAGTACATCAACCAAGAAGATGCAGATGGGTGCTGTTTACGCAAAGTACGACTACCAAAAAGCTGTTACGATCTCTAAAGGAAACGAAAGACTTCAAGCCCGGGGCGCACGTTGTCTCTGCTGGCGATGAGTTGCTACAGAATCTATCAGGGTGTCAACGGTTCGGTAGATTCAATCTAACGCTTGTGGGCCTTCATTTCTGTCAAAGAACTGCTAATGGAGTAGCGGATTGGGCCGCGCGCGGCATATAAAAAACAACGTTACCGCCCAATTGGCTTTTATGTCCTCCTCCAGCCCTTTGGGGTTTGGGCCTTACCATGTCATGACGCCCCCACTTTTAGGAGCCGCTGGTTCTGAACCAGTTTTGATATAAAGAAAACTTTGTTTCGATTTTAAAAAAATGTTAAAATATGGTTATTTGATGAAAAAAAAAGTTAGAATATTTTCGATAAGAAAACGTTAAAATATGGTTATTTGATGAAAAAAAAGGTTAAAATATGGTTCTCAATCTCTATTGTATTTTTCGCCTTTGATATCGTAGATCCTTTTTGAAAAAATTACCAATTCTTATAAATCAATCCGTTACACACGACCTTTCCGACCCTGAATTTTCCAAGGCGAATTTAAGCGGGGAATTCCTATAAAAGATTTTGGACGCGGTACGCTCTCCAAGTTCAAGTTCTTGCTGCTCGTCCCTTCCGGTTGACCGAAATGGTCGACTTGAGGCCACCCTCGACACGACGCTCATGCGTGCGTTAGTGAAGGAAATTAGCAATGTGAAAACACGCAAGTAACAAAAAGGGGATCGAAAGTGGCGTCAAAAGGCGTCAAAAAGAACACCGCAGTGGAAATCCAGCACACCATCTTCAGCAAGATAGAGAGTAAAAAAGCAAACAAAAAGCAGGAAAATAAAGTCGCCCGTTGAAGCATTCGCGCCGTGCGAATTAAGAAACCTAATACGAATTTTGACTTGGCGTCAATATACACGAATCTCTGAAAATCATATCTCTATAACACAAATTGCCATATCTGATATATCAAATCTATTTACACCAAAAAAATGACCAAGTTGTCGGCGAGCACAAGGCTAATGCATGGTTATCCCCAAGCACGCGAGGCGTTGTTGACAATTATTAATATCGATATCAATATTAGTACATGTCTATATTCACCCTTGATCGGTTGTCGATATACGGCAACAGGTGAGTAACAACGATTGACAAGAGTATTGATAAGATCTTGTCAAGGTGTTAGAAGAAAACTAAATACATGAGGAGCCTCGAGATATGGTTACCAATTTGAAGTGTCACACCCCAAAACCATCAAGAATGGGGGATGACATGGTCGTTCTTCCACTCAAGGACGCAGCCTCGAGCTCCCAAAATCCAACTCTTAAAAGTCCCCATATCCATCTCACTCTCATACCTACTCATCGTTAGTTAATAAACCTGAAAAAAGATTGGAAAATAGAGGGGTGAGCAACCACAGCTCATTGAGTAGTGCATCTCTTCTAAGCGGATCGAGCACCCACTATGCATATTTACAAAACCAAACCGCAACTCTTTTAACTCAAGTCCAAAATATAACAAATATACAGTAAAAAGAATAAGTTTCCAACGCTTCAACATAGCTATATTTATAACAAAAATAATCATTTCATAATAACATCGAAATAAACATCAATGGTCTAATCCACTGATCAATCTCATTAATTCACACGCCAATGGTCCACTCCATTGATTAATCTCATACCACACCAAACCCAGAAGTTTAACAAACCTTCAAGACCAAAATATAACTTTTCTTACTTTAACACAATATGTTCAAAAGCAAAAATATTCAAGGTAATAATAGGCAAATCCCAATGGTCTAACCCATTGGTCAATCTCATAAAACATGCATCAATGGTCTATTCCATTGATTAATCTCATCAAACCACACATTGATAATCAAATGAAATTACACGTCGATGGTCCATTCCAACGACTAATCTCAAATTACACGTCGATGGTCCATTCCAACGACTAATCTCAAATTACACGTCGATGGTCCATTCCATCGACTAATCTCATATTACACATCGATGGTCCATTCCATCGATTAATCTCAGATACACGTCGATGGTTCATTCCATCGACTCAACTCATATCACATTTCGATGGTCCACTCCATTGACCAATCCATTGCTCAATATCAAACCATGGTCACGATACAACGCCTGGTGGCGAGGCGACCAAGATTCCCCCTTGGCAAGGTCTCCACCTATTAGCCGGTGGCTCGGCCCACAAGGATATCCTAGAATAGTATGCGCATACCCACAAGCCCCTCGCTGGGCTCACAGTGATATTGAGCATTCACATTAATCCAAAACAACACCATCCATAATTCTCAAACCAAATCCATAAATCATTTCACATATCCCCAAAAGGTTTTGCAACTCAACTTATCCGCCAAAAAATACCTTTCATAAAACATTCTCAAATAATTTTCAAGACTCGTCTCATAAATCAATTTCAAATCAAATACATTTCAAAAGGCTCGTCACAAATCGATATTTATATAGCCTTCTATAAACCATCTCAAAGTTGAGATCTTCGTAAAAGGTTTCACAAACTCAAAATATGTAATATTTCTCAACTTCATTCATCAAACAGAACATTTATTTCCACTAAAAATTCTCACACTATTCTTAAATACCAAAACGTAGTAAATGCCCGATCAAATTTTATGCAACAAATATGCTTGTCCATAACTCATAAAATATCAATCATTTATCATTTTAAAAACATGAGCTTATAAATTCTTAGAAGAGATAGCACCACTCACCTGGGAAAGTCGAAAATAAATTACAATGCTCACTCGAACCAACGCACTTGGATCCCTAACAATTAACAGAAAAACAATATCAAAAGACCGAGTAAAAAGGATATTCTTATAACGACTCGCCTATACTAGGCCTATTTGTCGATAAAACGACACCTATGCGCGAAAGCTCACATTTAGCATAAACCCCTTGTTTTCCGCTACGCGCAACCCATGCGCCAACTTTGACACGCCATAACTTTCTCCACAAAAATCCATTTCAAGCCATTTTATAGTCCTAAAAATCTCTCTTAACGTACAACAACAACCCTAACTCAGCCGCCCCAACACGGTACCGAAAACAACAAAAAAACAGACCCGAAGCTGCTGTTCGCTACAGTACCAGCACGCGCCCCCAACTTCAAAATTCCGTTCCGGACAAACCGCAAGCTCAAATCACGATCCGTAAAATCCCACAGCTCCACAACATCCCAAACTATCATTTCTACAAAAATACGCAGCTCAACAACTTGAAAATCGTACTTCGCTGCTCGATTTTCCCAAAATTCCAATTTCAAGCCCTAGGTCTGAAATTACTCCGATTGAACGAAGGGGGGAGCACGAGTGCTTACCAGCGTTGCGTTACGTAGTTAACTTGGCTTAGCGAGGCTCTCATGGTGAGAACGCGCGAAGCCCCTTTTCTTCTTCTTCTTCTTCTTCTTCTTCTTCTTCTCTCTTTCTTCTCTTGTTCGAGCCCCCTGCCGTCCCTCTCTCTCCCTTCTTTCCTTCTCTCTTTCCCTTTTATCTCCTCATTTTCTTTTCTTTTTCCTTTTTTTTTGTCTTTTCTTCCTCTCTCTCTCTCTCTCTCTCTCTTCTCTTTTCCCTCTCCCGAAAACTCTCGACTCCTCTCTCCTTCAGCCTCCCATTTTTGACTTTTCAACTCTTTCTTTTCCTTTTTATTTTCTTTCTTTCTTTCCTTCCTTTTTTAAAAGCCCATATATTACATGAAGTCACTGGAAAACAAGGTAATCGAGGTCATGGAACAATTGGTATACATTTTTGGAGGAGCAACCGTCAAGAATAGGATTGTGGCATTGTGAGATTATAGGCACATGAAATAATTAAAGTTTGATAAATAAAACCCAATACGAGTCGGGCAAAGAATACACAAGGCCTTGTTATTATGCCTTGGGACAGGATTGCCCCAAGAACGCTGTGTAAAAATAAGCGTGGATTGAGTTTTAATACCATTTTGCAACGCCAATAAGTGATCAAAGTCTCTAATCATTTATTCAAAGGAATCGTAAAAAATTAGGACTAGAAATTTGAAATGAGGCTGATTATGAGTTGCTGCATTTGAATGGGGAGTTTCGAGTGGCATATTTATATATACATGATAATATGGGATGTTATAAAATTATAGCATTTTGTGGATCTCAATTTGAGCTTATGGTTTACTCGAAGCGAAATTTTCAAGTTGAATGTGCGTTCTGGATAGAGTTTCAAACGATAACTTTTGAGTCAAATTTCAGTCGTTTCTGGCAAGGTCTTGGGGTGGTTGAGTTGGGGCTCTTATAGTTTGTCAAAATGGCTTTTTAAGGACTATAAGTTGGCTTGAAACGAAATTCCGTGGAGAAAAGTTATGGCGCGATGACGAGCTGCGCCTAGCGGACAACAATAGGTTTCCGCTAGGGCGAGCTTCTCATTGATGTATAAATGTTGTTTTATCAACAAATAGGCATAGTATAGTGGAGTCATTCATTAGAATATCATTTTATTTGGTCTTTTGATATTGTTTTCGGTTATTTATTAGGAATTCAAGTGCGTGGACTCAAGTCATCGTTGTAGTTGGTCTTTGGCTTTCCTAGGTGAGTAGCACTATTTTTCCTTCTATTTTAACTCATGTTTTGAAAAATATTATGGATTATATATGTTTGAGCTTTTACTACCATTTTGTCGTTTGAAAGAGATAGCCATCCTTGGACTTTAATTTCAATGATTGCCTGGAAATGGTTTGTGAAACCTGTTGTGAAAGAATCTTGAAAAGTTTATGGTTCTTGAAGAACGCTTTGATATTTAAATATCAAATGCATGAGTTGAGATGACTCTTATTCTAGTGGTGGATTATTGGATATTTGTGATTGATGATTAATGCTCAATATCTCTATGAACTCGAGGGGTGTATGCATATATGGATACTAGTCTAGGATATCTTTGTGAGCCAAGCCATTGGCTAATAATAAGTGGAAACCTAACCGACAAAAGAATCTTGATTGTCTTGTCACAAGCATTACACGTGCCATGACTAGACATTTGAGAATGAGTTAGTCACTACGGTGGAACATTGACTTGTGATTTGACTTTGGTTGACAGAATTACGTCGATTTGATGAGATTAACAAATATAATAGACCATTAACGCATGTTTTTATGAGATTGATCAATGAACTGAACCATTGGTATATTGGGCATTTGTGTTATGAATATATTATACTTAGAGTGAGTTATGATTGCGTTTTAAATGTGCATAATAATTTCTCAATCTGCTTTGAAGAAATATGTTACTTATTGAGTCATAATAATTCACTCTTCTCATTTACTTGTTTTTCAAATTCTTTAGTAAGATGCTAATAGGCATAAGCATTTGTTTCAGGGAGGACTTTCGTGATGGGAACTTTTTGGGATATGAGCTATGCATTAAGTTAGTTTCATGGAGATGTATCTGTCTTTTTGGTGATTTATAAAAAGCTCGGATATTATAATCAAATGCCTTTTTATAAAATATATATATGAGGATATATGTATGTTGATGTCAGATTGAATTCTGGTTATGTTGAGGCTGCATCCTTTAAAGAAAGGATGGCCGTGTTATGCTCTTGTTTTTGTTGAGTTGGGGCGTGACATATTTGCTCGCAAAGAGAATTTGGCGAGGATCAGCGACAACGACTCTGTAAAGTACGGGAAGGTATCGGAACCGAGCAAAATCGAAAGGAGAAGAAAATACGTGCTAGACTTAGCTTACGTGGTTGTCGTCGAAGTCTATGAAGTGAGGTGCGCACGAGACGATGATGCCATGGTTGCTTCTGGGACTGGTCGGGGGAGCAGCCTACACTCGGCGATGTTGGCTTCTTTTTCATTCAACAAAATGTCCCGTGAACGGGGAGGACAGAGGACAAAACCATTATTGGCAAATTCGGTTGCTAAACCTTTTTATGAAATACAATGACAATCTAATCACAGAAATTTGGGTGTCAACCAAGCTGAAGCTTGATCATAGCCACAGACAGAAAATTAAGAAACATAATATGAATTGAGATTCGACATCAATACACATAAATCTCTCTGAAAACCATATCTGTACAACACAAAATGCCATATTTGATCTATCGGAATTATGGATCGGAGTTGTAAGCTCACGATAGCTTGTGAAGGCAAAGCAAACTTCGATCCTTTAATATTCGACTATGACTAAATTCGCCTTAGCCACCGTTGCCAAGCTGCCCAAGATCTCCTTCCAGAAGGCGGCCTTATGCCGCTCCTTCGGCGCCTACTCTGCAATCCTTTGCCAGGTCTAGCCCTGCCCACCGGACATCTCAGGCTTCTCTCCCTCGTAAGGGACCTTCGCCAGTATGGCATAAGAAGAAAGTAATTCATATGGCAACTTGAGTATGCAGGAAAGCATGCTTGAGTGACTAAAATAGCGGCCGAAGGCCTTTCATCAGACTTTTCAAAATCAGCAACGGAGGATTCACTTCCACTTGCAGACGGCTCTGCAAAAGCCACCGTTAAAGTTGCATGACTCTAGTTCCTATCCTAGTCTCTATAGCAGCATGACTATAAATTTTTTTGAATTCTACTCGACAATTAATCTAGAAATCTGCTTGACTACGTAGATAACAATAAGGTTTCACGGAAAGTTCCTTTATGGCCGAAATCATTTCTGCGGAAGTAAAATCCTAATATAAAAAGAAAACACCATACCTTTAATATACATAAGATACCCACAATAAATAAAAATAAAACAATGTAAAATGCTTAATTATGAAAAAGATCCTAAGGAGTCGAGGGCTGCTGGAAGTTGTATTAACAGTGTCGTTGGCTTCGGTTTTGTGCGCATGTCATGAATGTCTAGTCGGCTTGTCGTTTGAAGCAGAGCTAGTCGGAGAATTTAATTGCTCTTTGCACTATGCACAGATGCAAGCATGGGTGATTGATTTAATGTAGACTAAGTTCGACATTTCACCGTCTATCCTTATTTGTTAGGCAATCTATGTACACTCAACAGAATTTTCACAACAAGCCTCTCGACGATCATCGATGAGTTTCGCTCAACAGGATGACATCCAACCTTTCTACAGTGATCTTCTTCACGTTCTATACAACAGGGATGATTACAAGCTTGTTTTGGGGGACAGTCAATCCGGCAATTAATCAAATTGGAAGGTTGCTAAGGACTTTGTTAAGCTATTGAAGCATGGGGACTTACCTATCGCTGTAGTCCTTGGAGGTTAAGAAGCTCGATAGCAGTTTGGCTTACTTGGAACAGATTAGGCGGCACATGGCCAGGCTGACGCCCGAGTTTGTGGCCACATGTTGGTATGAGCTATTTTATGAGCAAGGTCACAAGGGCCGATGTTGATGTGCAAACCATATGCTTTCACGGCACACCCACTCTGTGCTGGTCATACTGACTATAAATATTGCTAAGATGTGGTATCTCTAGCTTTCCTCTTCGTAGGTTGGTGGCCGGGTTTCCATTGAAATTAACATTACTTCGGCCTCACCCCAGATCGTCGCGTGCAATAGCAATGAAACAAAGGCCAGGAACACGGACTTTGCTATTCACCGAGGATTTCAAGGACGGCAAAGTGTGTCTACTGCTTGCATGTCGCAAGCACGCGTACCACAAAGTTGTGCTGGCCCGTGGTTTTGGAGAAATGACGATGCCAGATATGTAGCACGAGTTCCACATGGACGAACCAGCAGTCGCCCAAGTCGATGAACCAGCGCTGCAGGTCCATGAACCAGTGCCAAAGGTACTGCAGGTTCTTCTCATAGTTTCACTGAGGGTTGGGGCATAATGTGGACGAATTTCATGAACAAAAAGTAGCCCGCAATTTCAGTCACCGTCTAGTGTCAGTCACTTTGAATCATGACATATTATCTTGGAGATAATTCAATGTGCTTCCTGGTTTGGCTTTAAAACCAACTTCATGTGACACCAATAAAAGTCTAATCTAGAGAGAGAGCCAATCATGCCTGGCCAATAGAAAGGTATGTTTACGATATAATCACTCGTCAAGGCAGAGAATCAGTGATGGAAAGTAAAACCGCAACCTATGTCTCTAGCCAGGCCTCTTTCAGTTGCTTGAAGAAGGCACAAGCAATAAAGGACACTGCTGTGGGAGCTACAACAGAAGAAATCGATCCGTGCCATTATAGTCCAACTCATCG